>JBAMNC010001493.1:0-600000 GCA_037902135.1 Cetoscarus ocellatus
TGGCTTCTTAATGAGTGTGATTGATGGAACGATCATCCAATCATCTGTCAGATCTCCTTCTGAAAGGTTCAAACACTTTCTATGGGCTGTTTCTCAGATGGGCTTGTTTAATATATTGCACTCCATCCGGTGTGTCAGGCTACTCATAGGTAGGGGTGGGCATCACAACCATAATTCTACCTCAAAACATTTCTTCTTAGGGTTTTATGAGTGAAAATACCTTTTCAAAAGAATAAATACATTAGGTAAAATGAAACAGTGAATGACAGAGGCTGTTATTTGTTATTTAGTAAAGGATGTGATGCATATAAAGACAATAATCAATGGGATTCTGTAAATCTGAGTCAACAATCAGTAAATCTAAAGTTAGTAAAAGTAAAATGGAGTTTGGGTCCAATTAGAAAGAAAGTTAAAGAAACTTTAGAGCTCAAATGAACACGTAACATATGATTATTTGTCCGAAGAATTGTCATTATTGCAGTTTTGAACAGTGTTAATGCACATCACATCATTTCCTCATATCACACAGGCCCATTAGAAACTGTGGAGGGCTGAATATCCACGGACACACTCCAGAGGAAGACTGTCTGCTGATGTAGGCGGGATTTTATTTAGTTTCTTTAACAACAGACCACCATGACCTCTATTGCTTCATATTGAAATATAGAACAGCAAAAAGTCATCCAGCATTGTTTACAAGAGTGCAGTCCAGCGTTTCTTTTGACAGCACTTATTTAATTTAATTTTAGTTATAGTCTTTTGCCTAAAATATATCTTTTAGTTTTAGCCATTATTTAGTGATCTAAATTGTTTTAATTTTAGTCTAAGTTTAAGTTGATGAAATTTTTGAACATTTCAGTCGACAAAATCTACTGGAAATTTAGTCGACTACAAAATGAATGTAAAGGTAAGGCATTTTTTATGTTTCCTTGAATTTCTGAAGTCATGTTTTTACACTTAGATAAAAATGAAACCCTTTATTGAATGATAGTAAAGTTTGAATTGAAAACCTTTATTTAGGCTAACCCTCAGTTACAATACCAGAACTGACAACAAACAGTGAACCTGCTCTACATGAATATTTCAATTCATAAAGAGAGGAGCTCTGATTGGATCGCTCCACAACTTATCCCACCACCACCAAGCTGAGGCAGCTGTGATTGGATGTCCCTCTTAACTCATCCAACCTTTCCACACAACCAAAGTAGCTGTGATTGGATATATTCCTTACTTATTTCTACTTTCTACATGACCATTATTCTGTCAAACATTTTAGTCTAGTTTTTATTTGTTGATGAAAAATGTCAGTTAATTTAGTTTTAGTTTTCGTCCATGTGCACTTGTGTTTATTAGTTGCTGTCTAGTTTTCATCAGGGGAAAAAAGGTTGTTGACGAAAACTATGATAAAAATAATTAGTCAGCAAAATGAACACTGGTGTGTTCCTATTTCCTAAAGTCAGATTGAAGATATCAGTAGATCCTCCTAACTTCAGATGTTTGTGGAAACTTCTTAAGGTTCCTCTCAGTTAAAAAAATGTCCATAAGAAGAACCGGGGAAGACTTCCTTGTCAGTTGATGTTTATCGATCACTGGCAGCTTTTGTTGTCGTCCTGGGACCCCTCACCCTCCTCAAACCTCGGCCTGGTGAAGCAGAAAAAAAGGGTCATAAGATCATGGAGAATAATCACTGAAGTGCAAAAACATCTGAAGACATTTTCCTCACTACGATCTTTGAATCCACATGGCAGTGACGTGAGACTGTCCCACTTAGCCTCCACTTTACCCTCCATTTTAAACAATCAAACATCCCGAGACGTCTTTATTCCTGATCTCCACCTTTTACATGTGTCTGCCGTCTGAACGTGCTGCCGTCGACTTACCGTCCTGCAGAGCTTTTATCGACTCTTCAGTAATTACTCCGCTCCATGCTCTGACACGGCTCAGCCCTGCGCTGCTCTAAACATGCAGCCTGAGCGACATTTGTGCTAATTGACTGGTTCTGTGGGAGAAAGATGCCTCCATGTGCAGCGCTGTGTCCACATGAATAAAACTCTCTGCTGACCTCAACGAAAAACTCTGACCAGATTTCACAATATTTGTGTTTTCATTTGTCTCATTATTTATATATTTATAGGTTTATTTGTATGGAGCAGATACAGTAAACATAAACAAACTGAAAACCAACTTCTCCTGCATGAATCATGGTGTTTGTAGTTAATGCTTATATGCAACACCACCCAAGAGAGCCTTCTGGAGAATAATGCCGAGGTCTGACTACACTTTTTTTTGTTCTTGTTGGTTACAACAGTCACTATGTCAGATTAGGGAACCTCAGAGCAATAAAACTGTGCTGTGACTGGTCCAACAAGCATTACAGACTACATAATTAAAACACAACTGATGATGTGATGAATATTTAGCACCTTAGTTCCCAACCTGGGGCCTGGGCTGGAAGATCTTGGTGGAGGTCCACATAATTTGACTTAGACACTTTAACACTAGATTTTGCTCATTAAACAGCTCACGCACTTGAACTCTGAGGGTCTTTTTGTCATGGTTTGTCTTTAGCATATCTTTAATGTAAATTTCATGTTATGTGTATTTGTCATTTTGCTGCTGCCTGTTTCTGTTGTTTTATGTACTTTATGTATTTTAAGTTTGTACACACCTGTACAAATGCATTACATCAACCTGACGGGGACTACAGATGGAAATTAGCCTGTTTCTATAATCTGGCACTTTTTCATGCCAATGTTCATGAATGTGCACTGTCCTTTACTTGAATAAATAAAAAATAAATACATTTACACAACAACAAAAATGGCAGAAAACGGAGAGTTTTCGTTGTATTTCCCTCTTCCGTTTACACGAGAACGGTGCCCAGAGTGCCTGAATCCACAAACTTTTGAAAGCAGGGTCCAGAGTGAAAAGTTTTGAAAATAGTTTTTATCTGTCTGTGTGTAAACAGGAAATCAGTGTTTCCAGGGAAAATGATGGCCCGCGGCGCATGTGCAGAACTCTCTCACATGAAGGTTGTGCGCACACCTGAGCAACATGTGTGCTGCTTACCATCGGTTTGTTTAAAATGGAGGGTAAAGTGGAGGCTAAGTGGGACAGTCTCACGTCACTGCCATGTGATTCAAAGATCGCAGTGAGGAAAATGTCTTCAGATGTTTTGCACTTCAGTGATTATTCTCCATGATCTTATGACCCTTTTTTTCTGCTTCACCAGGCCGAGGTTTGAGGAGGGTGAGGGGTCCCGGGACGACAACAAGCTGCCAGTGATCAATAAACACATACTCACCCTTGTTGTTTGTAAAAATTTTGTCTTAACCGGAAAGCGTACGCGTGCTGTAACACCTCTGTTTCACTCCAAACCAACATCGCCAGCTATGAGCTACAGCGTTTTCAGTTGTTCTCGCGTCTCTTTGTGAACGCGAAGCACTTTTGAAAACACCAAGGAAAAACCTTTCCGTTTCTGGTGACAGCATTGTTGTGTAAACGAGGACTAAAATAATGATAAAACAGTAAGGGGAAACTTACTGTTAAATATATTTTGCACAAATGTATGTGTGTTAGTCCAGGTCGTCTTAATTTTATCCGTGAAAATAATTAAAAATTGTGGTTTTTGTACAACATTGTATGAATTTTTTCATGTAGTTTGCGGAGGGCGCTTGATTCTTGTTAGGTAAAACGGGAAAGGCTCAAGGAAAAAAGTCTCGGACCACTGATTTAGAGTTTTTGTTGTCTGTGTAAATGATTTATGATAAAGTCACTCACTAAAGTATGAAGGTGGCTCTGCTGTTTCTCTCCAACATTATAAGTCTGGTGGGTGACTCCTCTACAACAACTAACTTGTTTCTTAACTTTTTGAGCTATCTTAATAAAATATAACAAAAAAAAACAAAACAAATGCTGACAACATAACCTCCTTGGTGGGATACTAATGTTAATTATTGTACCAAAAAAAGTCATTATTAAATGGAATTATTTCAATTACTTTGTTTCTGACCGAGACATTTTTTAATTTGCTGGTTTAAATGTTGGCTTCAAGCATGAAAAACATGATCGGTTTGTCCTCAGTGTAGGCAATCATCTAAGGATATTAATCTTGCACTTTTTGAAATGAATTGCTGATTTTTAATGTCTTAATATTTTTTGAAGATAAAAACAAGAACAGAGAAAGGTTTGTTGGAGTCCATATCAACCTTACTTGAATGCATGTATGTTCCCTCTAGATTAAGTATATTTATGAATGATGCCACTTTGCTCTTAAAAAAATAGAATAACTGGAGAAGGCAGTCTGACATGTTACAGTGTGAATCCCTCTAACTGTTGGGGGGTCACTGCCTTTTTTTGGACCAAGAAATCATTTCATCCTCCAAAAGTGTTTGAGAACAAAGAGGCCAGACCTGAGGAAACCCTCGCTATGTCAGGCAGAGCTGAGTATAATCAACGACGAGCCAAAGTGCTTGTTGATTTGGAGCCACATGCTGCTTTCACTTTTTTGGGGGGTGGTGGTGTGGGATGAGGGGGGGGCTCATGTCTTTTTTTGGATGAAGGCGACGCACGCGGGTGCCCTGACACCGAGACGTCAGCGGCTGACGGAGCTAACGAGGCAGTCGGTTCGTTAGCCGCTAATTGAGCGGTCAGCGCCAAGACTGGAGATCGCCATCTGTTTGTCACAGAGGAACATCTTGTCGCTTCGCGCCCGTCAACAGGCCCCACTTTCTCTCTTTCTATCTCGCCGTGGTGTGATATTAATAGCTCGAGCTCGCAGACGGAGCTGCAAAACGAAGAAAGGAAGCTGAGAAAATGACAAACAAACTGGGGACTGGAGGAAAGGGGTGAGAAGGGAAAAGGGGGAGGGAGGGGGCGTGGATGGCTAAAAGGCCTTCAGAAGGAGGAATCTGCCAGGTTCAGTTAACCCTGACAGAAAACAGCGTGTTTACCAGAGTCTGAAAAACAAACTGGAGTTAATGTTTCAAGTCCTCAATTGATCTGTGATTCAGAAAACTTTCCTCACATGAAAGTCCACATCAACATGCCACTGTCTGTCTCTTAAAAAAAGAGAGAATTTATGGATTTATCTTTGAGCTTTTAGGCTTTTAAAATTAACTTTTATATTGAACAGAAATCTAACTCAAACCAGCATCAATCAATCAATTAAACAATCAATCTTTATTGTTTAGCGCCTATTTATAACAAGTGTTTTCTCAAGACACTTTCTAACAGAGCAGGCTTTAGACAAACTCTTCATTTATAGATACATATTTTATGCATATATACTTATAAAATACACATAAATACATATATACAAATACAATACATCCAACACCCAACATGAATCCATATAGCCAGTCAGGAATCCCTTCATCATGGTGGCAAGAAATAACTTCTGTTTAGCAGCAGGAAATCTTGAATGTGGATCCCAGTCTTATGTCGAACAGCCATCCACACGATGCTGCGTTGTGAAGGAAGGGAGGTGGACAGAGATGAGTGGACTAAAGTAAGAACTAAAGCTAGTGACAGATCCATGGACCAATCATAGACCCGTCGTTGTCATATTTGTCTCTGCTGAATACGAGTTTATTAGAAGTTAGCTTGTTTCCAGGAGGGTCCTCATGTCTGTATGATTGCAGTGATACTTTTTATAGAAGTATAACCAATGATAATTATGAAAAGAGTAATAGTCAAATATTTATATTAACATTGAAAAATACAGCATCATCAAAATGAGAATTTATAAGTGATGTATTTCCTGCTGATAGACAAAGGACTGAACATAAGAATTTATGGTAGTGACAAACTCATGGACGCCCAGACTATAAATCCGTCCCCACCATATTTTTCTCGATTAGTATAAATTCCATTCAAGGTAAGCCTCTTGAGACGTGGCATCTCATTTTCAAGAGGGACCTCGTGTCTGTCTGGTGCTAAAGATAGTTGCTGTGGATGTATAATCAATGGAATGTATTTGTGGGTAAGAAAATTAATGTAGACCAAGAAAAACAACATTTTATTCTCTAATAAAAAGTCACTAATAATTTTAAAATGTAAACATTACAGCAATGATAGGGTTGAAGCATCGTGCTACATTCATGCATTCTGTGGGTATTACACAGCCCTCCATCATTAACATAGAAAGATGGAAAAACATTCACATTTATACTCATACCTAAGGGCAATGTGGAGTGCCAATCAACCTAATGAGCATGTTTTGGTCTGTGGCGGGAAGGCTAGATTTCCTGGAGAGAACCCACACATGCACAGGGGAGAACATGGTAAACTCCACACAGAAAGGCCCTGACTGATACAGGGATCGGAACCAGCACGTGGCACACCTGTTGCACCATCAGTGTATGTGATATATGACTAATATGTGTGGACAAAGTATCAGCAGAAATTTCATATCTTCCAGTACTGATCTTCCACTTTTTAAGCCAATATCTGCTGGTACTGATATTGTGCCGATAATATCCTGCATCCCTAGTCCTAAACATTACCTGTTTCTTTGTGCTTCTTCACAAAAGCTTGAGCAGCACACCTTGAAGCTTTAGTCTGGAGTCTTGGAGAGACCTTGCTGATGTAGTTTAACCACCCTGTGTGCTATCACTGTGCTCAGTCTTGCCATGGTGTATGACCTGAGGCATAAAACTGTTCTTAATGTCACCTTGGTTGCAGAGTTTGGCTGTTCCTTACCCATTTGAAGCCTCCCACACAGCTGTTTCTCTATATTTCTGTGTTTCACCTTCATATTAAAATGATTATTAGACCTGTTTGATGTCTATAATCCTTCAAAATCCCAGTTTACCTTTAAAAACTCATGCACCAACACTCAGTGCTCTCCAAACTGGATTCCCAGAGCGAGCCCTAATGTGCCAGCCCATCTCTCCCTCCTGTTTCTGTTTTTACCATGGGTGGGGTTCATAGATTGTAGTGTAACAGACTGAGTTTTCTTGTTGTGATCATGGCTGAAGGCATCTATCAGCAATGAAAGAAGATTAAACTCTTACGTTAAAAAGTTTACCATTTTTACCGGAGAATCCAAATCATTTTTAATGCAAATTATGTGCAAGAAATGCGGAGTTCATTTAGCTCTGCTCTCCTGAGTCCGGAGTGTGTTTGGTGAGAGAGCGTCTCAGCTCACTAGAGGTGCTAAATTGTTAATATTCGGTTCCGTGAGGATTCTTAATTAGCGATGTAAGTTTCATGCCTAATTTAGTGATTACAGGCAGGATGAATGGAGTTAATGAATGTCTCTGGATGTTTTCTGTCGCTCCACAGCTTCATTTTTTGTCTTGTTTTTTTATCTGTAGCAGAGAATTAATAGGTTGATGGTTTAACCTTCACACGGACCAGTGACTGATGTTGGTTCATGTTTGGTCATTAGTAAAGTTTGTAATAAGCTGCTGTTCATGTTCACGAATCAGACAAGTTTTGTCAGACTGCATTGTACTTCTATAAATCCCATATCATTCACACTCTTACAGCAAAATGAAAGGGATTTAGGGACATCATAATGAAAAAGATAAAATACTGGAAATGGGCAGAATCATCAGTAACATTGGTGTCAATAAAGTCAGATCAATTTTTTTATCATCAGTTATTAAAAGTAAGAAAGAAAAAAAATGCCATGACGTCCTACTGGTCCAGTATGTTCAGCTTGTTGATTATTTGTTTCAAGAAAAAAGCAGACTTTGGAGCTCCTTTTGAGGCTCTATCAGCTCTTAGGTCGTGAAAATTAGTTGTCAGTGCATGATCTAAAACAATGACTCCACAGTTTTTGCCCATTTCATCTGGAATTTCATTCATAAAAACATCTAAAATTTGTGTTTATTTTGCACAGCAGTGTTTCTACATTTTGAGTGAGTCCCACAGGTACAGCTGGGAGGCTCAGAGGGGGCTTTTGTTCGATGTGTCTTAAAGTTTGGTGTCTCTGTGTTTTACCTTCAGGGGTGGTTCAGTCCAGGTCAGGTTTTTGTCCTGGACGAGTACTGCGCTCGTTATGGCGTCCGGGGCTGCCACCGTCACCTGAGCTACCTGAAGGACCTGATGGATTACTCCGAGAATAACGCCCTGGTTGACCCCACGCTGCTGCACTACAGCTACGCCTTCTGCGCCTCCCACGTCCACGGAAACAGGTACTGATATCCAGTGGTGGGGAAGTTACTTTTAAAAAGTAGTGTTTGTTTGTTACTGGTTACTTCTTAAAAAAGTAATCTGTTACTTTACTTTGTTACCCTCTATAGAAAGTAACTTTTTATGTTACTCATTACTTTTAAGTTACTTTTATGTTGCTCGACTTGGGCAGAAGCCCATATCTGTTTCTAAATGTGTAGGCCTACATAAAGTTCTTCTACAGAGGACATAACAGGTATTTCTTTTGTGCTCTTTACTTTACAAAATCGATATCACATACCGTGTGGAGTAAGAGCTCCTGTCCAGTGTTTCTGGATTTTTCTTCTGAAGATATGCAACCAGGTTGATAAAAACAAGCCAAAAACAAGCAACAAGCAACCTTCAGCTATTTCTTTCTAATGTCATATATTACTTTTTTTTTTTTTAAGAGAATCTACATAAAGTGTGTTTTGATTTTTGTCTACATTGCAATTCAATTTCACAGTACCAAACTATTCAAAAAAGGAAGCCCAATGTCGCTTATTAACAAGCAGACCTGGCAACTACGGCTCTGGCGCATGCCCCATGTGCATGAGTGGTGGTTTGGGGCGGGCACGATAAACCAGGAAATTAGAAAGTGGAAAGTACAAACTGCCCACCGCACTCGTGTTTTTGCTTCATTGTGGGGAGGGGGGGGACAGAAGAGCCCCAATAAACAACTGCACGTTAGAAAGAAGCCAAAAAAAACCACAACCGGCGACCGAGCTCACGAGATTTGCAAGCGACTTTTTCAGAAAAACAGGCCCAAAGACGCTTATAATTAGCGGGACTTGGCAAACGCTGCTTGTGTCAGATCTGTCCGTGGGAAAAGTAACATTGCGCCGAATTAAAGAAAAGAGAACGACGTTTTGTTACCACATTTTCAGTAGTGGGCACATTACTTTACTTTTTTACCCAAAAAAAGTAGTTACTGTAAGGTTACACACAACACTGCTGATGTCCCAGACTCATTATAAAGACTAATCACAGAGAAGCTGGTCCAGCGAGGACAGATGTGGAGGGTCAGCTGGTGAAAGCTCTGATGACTGTGGGCCGATGAAGATGGGAGTCACATAGAAGGATGAGACAGAGGGATCCTTCTGCTTTTGTGATTTTTGTCTTTAAAACGAAAGCTAGAAAAATCAGAAAGATAACTGCAGCAGTAGATTTTGTCTCCCAAAGCAGGGACAAGGGACCCTGAGAAAGCTGTTTTCAATCCTTCACCCACTGCGAGGCTGAAGTCCAAACAAATCCTCTCTGAAAACAGCTGCTAAGGTCTGGTCTCCTCCCCTCCCCGTATGCTTCCACGCCACATTTTTTTTTTAAGAAAAGGTTACGGATAAATATCCTTTTTTCCCAGGTCAGCATGTGGTAACTTCCTGTCAGATCGGAACAAAGAGATCTGGACTTTAGGAAATAATGCCTTCAACAGCAAGTGGTGGAATGTTGTTGACTAATTATTTTCAATCATAGTTTTCTTTAGACTAACCTTTTTTCCCCTGACGAAAACTAGACAGTAGAATAATAAAAAAACAAGTGAACATGGACAGAAAACTAAAACCAAATTAACTGACATTTTCATAAACAGATAACAGTTTTTTTTAAAACAATATATATGTAAATAAGAATAGATAGATAAATATTTATATAGCACTCATATTTTCCTGTTTTTATCTTGAGGATACTGGTGATATGGTGTCATAGTGTTCGAGAAATGGCACCGCACTGTAAACTAAAAACAGGCTCTAAGGCTCTAAAAAAAGCGCAGTTTGGGTGAAAAGGTCTTGGTTTTACTTGGTAAATAAATGAATCAAGACTCATTGAACTGCACAGCATTCCTCTTTTTATTTTCCACATGAACTTTGTCTCATCAGTAGAGATGTTCCGATACCTTTTTTTCCCCCTTGGGTACCGATACCGATACTTGTGCTGTGGGGTATCGGCCGATACCGAGTACCGAGGATCCAACACCAGTATTTACAAAAAAAATATATCATTACTACGCCTGCATGAACTATATTATTATCATTGTGGTGAGAAGGCCTGGACTCAAGGTTAAAGCCCTTTGTAAAACATGTTATAAATACACGCAAATTCAAGCCATTTATTTTAAAAAAAAGACAGAAGCCTGTACCATCAATTAATAATTGTATTAAAGCCAGCTCAGAGTAATTACATTGACTACATTACCCAGAATGCTTAGCGATAAAGGGAGCATGCGCTAAGCAGCTCTTCACCGTCCACTGTAGTTGTGTAAAAAGAGAAAGTATATAATACAACACAAAGTACAATGCAACGCTATACAATGGATTATGAACCAAATCACCCCTAATCATAGATTGCAAACATGCTGAGAGCTCCAACCAGGCAGCGTTACACCCATACGGCTAATACACCCTTACGGTTAACATTGGTAGCAGCAGACAAGCATGCAGTAAGCTTTACCACAGACATTTGAAGCTCGGTGGTATCGGATGGTGCCTGGACTCCAGTACTCGCCGATTCCGATGCCAGCATTTTCGGCAGTATTGGGGCAGTTTCCAATACTGGAACAACTCTACTCATTAGATCGTGCTTAATTGCTCTGTATAGTGATTTTGGTGTGAATCGTATCGTATTGCATCGTAAAATGCCACACGTGTATCTTTAATATATCGGATCGGAGACATTGTATCGAGATGCGTATCATATTGGCATTATACTTAAGATGCCCAACCCCAGTAGGTGTAGGGCATCGAGCAGTCACGCTCACACTCATATCTAAGGTCACCAGTTAACCTAACAAGCGTGTTTTTGGTCTACGGGAGGAGACAGGAGTGCCCAGAGAGAACCCACACAGGCACAGGGAGACCATGCAGACTCTGCACAGAGAGGCTGACAGGGAATCGAACCAGCAATCTTCTTGCTGAACCTGCTGCCGCCCTCACAACACCAGAGTATTGTTCAGAGAAGAGTCTTTGCAGAGCAGCTCTGCCTCGCTCTGAATCCCTCACCAATCACGAACAAACTGACTCCATGTGAGCAGCAGCCGTCGTCTTTTAGCCGCTCGTCGTGGTCGGCGTCGCTCCAGCAGTTCAGTCGTCCTCTTCACTCCCAGCAGCCCCTGCTTGACTCCCCGCCCGGTAATTACTGATATCTGTGCTTTCTCTCTTTGTCGGCCCATTTAGCCAATTAGAAGCAGTAATGATTAGCTTCTCCAGTAAATCGCTAGTTGTAAATTCAGGAGGGGGCGGGGGGGACAGTGGAATTGGCTTTTTGTCAGTTGAAGCTTTAATTTGAATAATGGCGCCCATTCAGCGCTCCTGGAGCTGCCTGAGTGGGCGTGGATGGGAAAAAGAGGGTTTTTGGATGCCTGGCAGCCTCAGAGGTGGAGGAAAAACAAACTTAATTACAGAACTCAAGTTTTCCCCAGAGGGCTACTCGTTGGAGGAAAACTACATCAGGACACAAAGAGAGGCGACAGAGTGATGAGGAGGAGAGTACTTCAGCCGTACTTCAAGACGGTATGAACTCAGAGCAGCAGACTGTGCTTTTCTCCAGAAACACTCAGACAGCCCTCAAAAGAAACAACTCAGAGTTCACGCTAAAGGCGTAAACATTCGAATGGAGGACTTTTGAAGTTTGTTGGAGAGACTTTCAGCCCTTTGCGTCCTGATTTGTTGAGAGATTCATCTTATTTAACCATTTAACATCAAATGAAGTGTTGAAACTTTTTCATTATAATAATCACTGCTGGGATTGGAGAAAATAACTCCACTGCATTTTTTTTAATCTCCAGATCTACTATTTATAGGTTTAAACTTCAATAAAATCTGCACTTGTTTTTGTTAGGCCTTAGCCTTCGGTGGATAAAGCTGGAAAGCAGAGTGACAGAGCTGGGGAGGCTGTAGGAAGAAATCAGACAGTGTAAGAGCTTCAATACACGACATTCGCTGATTTAACCCACTGTGCACTGTCAGCAATCCTAAAGATCCTTATTTCAACACCTTAGCGTCTGCAACCAGTAATTTCATTGACAAATAATTTTTGTCACAGTTTTCGTCAACAACCTTTATTTATTTCCCTGACAAAAACTAGACAGTAACTAATAAAAACAAGTGCACATGGACAAAAACTGAAACTACATTAATCTGAAAATTTCATCAACAAATAAAAACTAATGAAAATGTTTGACAGAGACTTAAGCCAACCAGACCTAATTTTTATCATGTGGAAAGTAGGGACAAGTTAGGGATATATCCAATCACAGCTGCCTTAGCTTCATGGTGGTTGTGGAGCGATCCAATCAGAGCTCCTCTCTTTATGAATTGATATATTCATGTAGAGCAGGTTCACTGTTTGTTGTCAGTTCTGGTATTGTAACTGAGATGCTCTGCCAGGTAGCCTAAATAAAGGTGACTGCATTTCACTCAAAAATTTTATGCAAGTGTAAAAAATGACTTCAGAAATTCAAGGAAACATAAAAAGTGCTTTACCCTTTAGTCAATTCAGATGACTAAATTATGACTAAAACTAAAAGAAATTTTAGGCAAAAAGACTATGCTTGGGGGCGCTGTGCTGCGTGAGCGATTCCTGACGGGCTCTGTGTGCAAGGAGCCTGTCAAAGACGAATTTCTGTCACCCGTGACAGACAATAAAGTTTCTATCATCATCTATCACTAAAACTGAATTATAAAAAGTGCTGTCAAAATTAACACTATCTGCAACAACAATTATGTAAGTACATTTACAGGTATGAGCCTTTCTTGTGTGAACCAATTAGATTTTAAAGGTTGTAGATTATAATAAACTGTTACATCTATAAGCAATAATTCCATGATGAAGTTACCATCATAATATAAAGCTCAAAATTTCTTAAACCAGAAAATCTTTGTGCACTCTCTGTTACTCACTCATCATACCATACATGACATACTGTGTAGAGGTTTGAGGAAACACTTATAAAACAAATAAAAACACTATTTTTTTGTCACCACAAAAGCCATACGTATTATCAGTAAGAAGCCCTATCGTGAACCAACCAATCCTCTATTTTTGCAGCTAAATATTCTAAAATTTTTGGACTTAGTTGAATACAATATATTACAATGTATAAAGCTGAAACTGGACAATTACCAGAAAGTATCCAGAAGTTGTTTAAGATGAGAGATAGTCAATCAAATCTTAGAGTAACATTTATTTTTAAAAAACCAAGGATACGTACAAATGTCAAATCTCATTGTCTGTCAGTTACAGGGGTAAATTTGTGGAATTATTCTACTGAAAATATAAAAACATTCACACATTTGTAAGGCTCAAAAGACTCAATAAGATTCAATTATGTTTTGGAGAGCACCATAAGTTATGTAAGTTAATATGTCTATGTTATTATGTATATATGTCTAATGAACGTAAACAACAACAGTGCATCAGCATTGTTCTTGCTGTAATCTTATTTCAGTGATAGTTATGTTTTTTTCTAGAAGGGGTAGGCATAAATAAGCTTTGGCTTCTGCCTTTCTTTCTCTCTCTCTTTTTCTCTCTTAATATGATTCCTTAACCCTGAAAACCCACACCTATCACTCGGAATCATGTTGATATTGTTATTAGTTAGACAGTTATTGAGCAAAAACACTAATGACAGTTATCTGGATCACCACAAAAATCTAATCATTTCTTAGTCGGGCCATTATCAACATCTGCTGAAAATTTCAGCTAAATCTGTCCAGTAGTTTTTGCGTAATCTTGCTGACAAACAGACAAACAAACAAACAAAACGCTCTAACTGCAGCCAAGTTTCGCGCCCTCTGCAAACCAAAGTGTTGTCATCTGAGACGGAGCAGCTCCACCTGGTCACGCTGAGGAGCTGTGACAGTTTGATTCTCCTCGCTCTGATCCGTGTGGTCCGATCGACGGTGCGTTTGAACTCAGATGGAGGTTAAAGGAGCATTATCCGAGCCAGGAGGAGGGGTCGGCTCGCCTCCCTCTCACCTGTCACCTCCGATCTCCTCCTCCCCGAGTCGTCCGCACAGAGCTGACTCTGGATGTGACAGCAGCTTTTAACCTCCGCCCGCCCCCCCGCATTCACACCCAGGGGAAGGTGACACTCATGATCAGCTGCCACTCAGCTTCATCTCCTCTCCCACACCTCTTAAGGTGGAGTGACGTCCACCCCTGGTCCGCTGTCACGCCGCTCTGCTGGATCCACCTGTGACAGAGGCTGACAGGTGAGGTGCAGGTAGATGTGGAGCTAATCGGTCAGTCAGGCAATTAAACCAGGTTTAAATTCATGGACAACTTTAACTTTCCCAATCATGAAACAGGATGATGGAGGTGAATTCAGGACTTTAAAGCCTCTTCACTCGTTCTACCATGTGTGTTAAATATTTAATTATATTTAGATTTTAGAGACACCTTAAAATCCTCAAATACAGACCAGGACTTGATTCACAAAACTGAAGAGAAGCCTTCATATGGAGGCTTTCATTTCTTTTTTTCCCCAAATTGTCTTTTAACTCCACCAGAGATTATGTGTTTTGTTAGTGTCTGTTTGTTTGTTTATTGTTTGTTTCTCTCAAAAACTAATGAAAACATTTGGATGAAATTTTCAGGAAATATTTGCCTTGACACCTGGAAGTATTGATCTGAACTCATATGTGGATCCAGGATATAGCATTTGTTTGCAGTGCTAAGAAAACGTTCTCTACATTTTTTACAATAAGTCGCTCGATATTTCAGGATGCACATTATCCGTATGTTATCAGTATTGGCAGATAGTGACATTTTTGCCGATACTTACAGCTGAGATATTGGCCATAGGGCGGCATGGTGGCCAGCAGGTAGTGCACGTGCCTCACTGTAAAAGAATGGCTGGTACCATCCCTGTTAGCCAGGGCCTTTCAGTGTGTATGTTCTCTTCCAAAAAGCCATTTTGCTTTCATCAAAAAGAAATTAATAATTTTTTGTGTAAAAGAGTTTGCACTGTGTAAATTGCACTTATAGGGTTAGAATTATGAAAATAATTTCACATTGTGTTTCTAAATGACGGCGACTGGACATAATGACCAGAAAAAACATTTATTAATATGTAAAAAAAAATGAAATATATCCAATGTACTGAAAAGGCCTTAAGGAGGAAAGTGTGAGTTTTTTTGTATTTGTTGAGTAATTGCACAAAAAGTAGTAATCTATCAAAATCAATGTTGCTGCCAATCATTGGAATATCCCATCTGATAATCCCTTCACAAAAAATCCACTTTGCTCCACCAAATACAATTTTTGGGGTATAAAAAAAAAAGTGGCATTATGCAAGTAAGCTTGCATTTAGAGGGTTGAAATTATGACAATAAAATTATGTATGCTGTATATGGTGAGGACTGGAGATAATGACAAAAAAAAACATATATATATTGGTTTTCTTACATGTTTAATATTTCTAAATATATCCTTAAAGGGCCTTAAGGGGAAAAGAATGATTTTTAAGAAGGGACTGAGGGTTAAAAATCTCTCTGATTTTGTGACCATTAAACAGAAAGTGTTAAAATCCGAACTCATCCCCATGTTAAGATCTCATTACTGCAGTTACTGAATTAAATCAGAATATTCTGGATTACATGTTAGTCCATAAATCTAGCAGACCTGGTACTTATCGTTTACACTTGAAGCACATGGAGTATAAACACACAGATCTGACTCCCCCCCCTCTCCTCTGCGCTGACAGCATCCTCGCCTCCACCGCGCTCGCTTCATTTAGCAGCAACAATGTGTCTGAACCCCGACAAGCTGTCGCATCGCTCCCCGCTCCCCGTGTGAGCCCAAGCATGAACGCACATCTGACTGCGTTTAATGGCAGAGAGAGGAGAGAGCTACCAAACCAAACATTACACCGGGTTGTGTTTACATCTGGCTGCCGGCCAACTCCTTCCTCGTCCGATTTGCTCCCCGCTGTCTCTCGGCTCCGATGGAGTGGAGAGTGTGAGTGACGTTTAGGAGGAGATTTGGGTTTAACATATTGTCTGTGAGCTCCCATTGTGGTGATCAGAGAAGCATAATTCAGCTTTCAACACAAAAACTGATGTGATATTGCTCTGATAAAAAGATGCTTTTCACGAATACTACGCCTGGATGTTTGCCTGCTCAGGGCCTCTGTCCACTGAACATTACAACAAACATTTTACAATATAAAGCTAAATTCTTGAGAAAGAGGCAGTAAAGGACAATGGCATTTCTACTTTGTAAGACAAGAGCTTCCATGTGGTTTGTTATTTTTATTTTTAACAGGCATTCCTTCTACATAGTGTGCTGTACGGGTGAAAATAAAAGCATTTTTGTGCTGATACAGCAAAGAATTCCTCATCCTCTGTATCTTAAAAGAAGAAAAGTCTGTTTTTCTGTTGTGTTTCTCTGTCAAAGCGAGTGAGGAAAGTCTTAAAAGTTGGTAAATATTACAGTTTTTACTTTTTATTGTTATTATTTTTTTTTAATTTAAACTTTATTAAACCAGGTAAGTTCCATTGAGATCAGGATCTCATTCACAAGGGCAACCTGGCCAACAGGTCAGCAGCACAGCTCATAATACATACAATTTCAAGAAAAGATTAAGGCAATAAATAACAAACAATAAAAAATGGAAAAAAATCAGCCATTTCACAGTGGAAGTGCAACAGTTTTGAGGACAATAACAATTAAAAACACAGGCATTGTTCATAGGATTCTCACTGCCTAGTGAGTAAAATGAAATTTACTCGCGCAATTTACTATTGAAAAAAAAGTTCAAAGCTTTGAAAATGTTTTAGTATCTGTCCCCGTGTAAACAAGAATCAGCGTTTTCAGGGAAACAATGACACGCAGCACATGCACGCAACTCTTTCAGATGAAGGTTACGCGCACACCTAGGAACAACAACAACAGCTTTGGCCATCTACGAAGCAACATGTGTGCTGCTTACTATGCTCAGTTTTGTTATCCTTTTTTTTTTTTTTTTTTTTTTTGTTGGGCATTTTTGTGCCTTTATTGATAGGCGAGCATGACAGTGGATAGGCTTGTGAAAGGGGGTGAGGGAGTAGGGAAGAGACACTCTGCAAACTGGCCACAGTCTGGATTTGAACCCGGCCGGCAGAAGTATGATATGGGACGTGCATGGTTGCTAACCACTCTGCCAAACCAACACCCCACGGTTTGTTATCCTGACAAAAATATCCAGACAAATTTGTTGTCCAGACAAGAAACTCCTGCGTCTTCATGTGTCCACTCCCCACTGTTGTTTATGAAAAGTTTGTCTTCACCAGAAAGCGTACGTGTGCTGTAACACTGTTGTTTCACTACAAACCTACATCGCCAACTACTGGCCTGGCATGCATCGTTTTCAGATCGTCTCTGTGTGAACACGGATCACTTTGAAAATGTAAATGAAAAACCTGGAGCCAGACCTTGAGGGGAGGGAGCTCGACGGCAAGTATCTAGTGGATTCACTCTATGGGGTGCGTTCAGGCTCAGCCTGAAGAAATAATATGGAGCTGCCACCCTGCGGCTCACCATCCTCAGGGATGGGCATGGTGGACAGGTGCTTTTGTGGAATGGGCAGCAGTCAGACGTGTAAACACTTGTTAACGAAGACTGAATTTTGGGATGTGGAACAAGTAAAAACTTGTGTGGATACGCCTGAATTCGTCTATTGTGTGGACATCCCCTGAATACAGCTGCATGTCCAGGAAATTTTAAAAGGACTAGTTATCGGTGCAAAATAGAGAATTTTCCAACTTTTTTGGAATGACTTTGTTAATAATTTCAGGATTGCTTTGGTGAAGATTTATGCTCCTCTTCAACTTCTAGTTCTGTTTAAATTTCTAGTTACAGCTGTCTTTTTTTAACATCAGTGTGGAAATGTGTTGTAATGTAGGAAAAATATTATTTGTGATTTTTGAAAAGAAAACTTTGAACATACATTCATAACTAGAAGTGATCAGAAAGGAACGACAACACTTAATTTCTCCAGACATTTTTTACTCCATAAAGTCATTTGTTCCACACTTCAGGTTTCTCACATTTCTGTTTTGATTCTTATGGCCACTGATAAGTAAATATGCTTCTGTTGACCTTTGGCTGATACTGATTGGACACTTCCATCAAGAACAGGGTCATTTTTCTCTAAAGGTCAAAATTGAGGTCTAATGAAAACACTGCTACATTTATCACTGTGGATCTACAAATACAACATTTGGTAAAGCCATGCTGCACTCATTGCTTGACTATAAATCTTTTTAAAGGGTTATATTTGACCTGGAGTCCCCTAAAGGTTGACAAAACAGTGGGCTTCAACACACAGTTGTCCTCATTCAGAGCTGTTGTACTGTCTAGAGCAAACTTGAGCATGACCTCTTTGGTGTGTTTGGCAATCCCGTGTTGTTGGATGGGCTGAATTATCATATCCTTTTTTAAACAAGTTTATTTTTGAGGGGGTATAATCCAAGCTTGCAGGCAGACTTCTGCACACACCATCTAAAATACACCAAACATCGGCCTTCAAAGGGAGCTGATGTTGTTCATCATGCAGATTACACAGTGTAAGCTCCTGAATGCAGAATAACAAGAAATAACTCAACAATCAGCACATTTTGCTTGTTTTGATAACAAAGTGAGGTACTGATGCTGTTTGATTTTTTACTTGTGTGGTATTAAAAGTTTAACATTCTGGTTGTTGTGACATGCGCTGCCCTGAAATGAGCATTTGATCGTTTGAGGTACAGTGACAAACAGGATTAACAGGAACAGCTGACATCTACTGCCAAGGGTTTGGATCCCCGGGCCATCCATCCCTGCCATCCATCTATTTCCTCCCACCAGGGGCCCCTCTCCACCCACAGTCCCTCATTCAGGGGCCCCTGCTCTCAGCGAGGTGTGACATGAAAGCAGCTTCCTCTCTGTCCTTTTACACACTCACTCCTGTGCCTCCCATGCAGCGACTCGGCTGCTTCACGTTCCTGCAGGATTAACTGGTGCTGCTATAAATACGGAGCTGTGGGAGGTGGAGGGCCGGGGTGTGATGGCAGCAGGGGGTGGTAATGAATTGACAGATTTGGAGGAACAACAGGGTTTAGAAGTTGTCCTAACAAGTGCCGCTGTGCAGAGAAAGCTGCCTCTCGTTACAGAACAAAACGGAGCAAAGTGGAGCTGAAGAGGGCGGCGATGTTCTCACACACAATCGACCACGGTTTTCTGATGAACATCTCAGCAATGAAACCCCCAAAACTCCACCATCAAACCTTTGAAACACCAGCCTGTGCTGGAGGAACTTTCCTCAGATTTATCTCCTCAAATCATAAAAAGAAGAAGTTCAATATGTCAAAGTGCTCAACAGTTTCATCGCTTTTTGTTTCATTTGTTGGTTTGCTTTTATTGGGCAAGTTTGATTCATTTTTCTATGCTACAAAACTTCTATTAGTAACTTGGGATTTTACTACCTCAAGTCTATGAGAGGACTTTTTATTAAACAGCCAACAAAACAAGACACTTTTGATTATTTCTGAACTTAAAATAAGATTTGTAGGACTGACAAAAGATACAAATATATCAGAGAAAACAGTTAACTTTGAATAAAACTAGCATGCAATCAAAATTTCTAAATCTATAATCACTACTTTGTATTAGCTTTATGTTTGATAATGATACCAGACTAACTTTGATACGACAAAAAAAGAATCCACACCTGTGCTGACCAGCTTTGCAAACTCAGGTCAGGTATGGGAGCATATGCCGGTTCAACACTTCATCTCGTCACCCATAGAGGCACAGCTGTTGCTCTCCTGTATCCAGTAGCTGACCTTTCCTGTTCCCTCCCTCCTGAGCATGTCAGCATTGGACACACGGTCCTTCCTTCCAATGATACCCAAAAATGCATCGAAGAGAAATAGTCATCAAGGAGTCCAACCAGGTTTCTGGTCACTGGTCAGTGACCAAGCCTCGCAAGAGTATAGCAAGACCTGTAGGACCAGAGACCTTAAGACTCTGACTTTTGTCCACATGCTCATGAGCGCCATTGTGAACTCATTGTCCCATGAGCGAGGCCAAGTGGAAACAAGTCACAGCATAAAGGAAAACCTCTGGAGCAGCAGTTATGGTGTCAACAGACTGCCACCTGCCACCCAGCGAAAACAATCTGATGCCCTGTGTACTCCGACACTTCTCCATCACAACCAGCATCTTCAGCAATTTGAGCAACAAGAAACTTGCCTTGTGGATTGGACCACACCAAGTGGCCTTCACTCCCCCACATGCATCAGTGGCTACGTTTACATGCAGTCATTAACCCTTTCATAACCGGAATATCAGCAATAACGCACGGCCAATGTAAATACCAATAACCCTTTTGAAAAACCGGAATATGCTCATATTCCGGTTTTTAAAAAACCCCGAAAATCACCTCTGGGTTACTCTTTTTCTAACCCGAATATTTGGTCATGTATTGGAGTATCCCCATCGAAAGGAACGTTAATTTGTGTTCTGCGCATGTTCTTTTTGCAAGGAATCTTGGTTTTTTGAGTACAGGCAGTACTTGTTGTAAAATGGCACAGCTCCGGCTCCATTTCCTATTTCTTCACGTTCTCGCTTTCGGTTAATGAAGAAATTGGCAAAGAATAGTGTCAAGTACTGATGGTGGGTCAGTACCGACACCAAAGCGCAAACGAAGCCGACTGCTACCTGCTTCGGGCTGTTTCATTATCAGTGCTGCTGCTATTGTTGTCGTTTGCTCTTGGATACGGGAAGAAGAAGCGGAAATGATACGCGCATTGTGTCATTGACATTCTCCGTGCTTCGGTGATTTTGTCTGTGGCGTTGCTGTTTTGATCGGAATACCATGTATAGAGGAATAACCCTGTTTGCTTACCCATGTAAATGGGTTATTCTGAATGTTTCAGAAAACCAGAATATTGACCTTAACCCGAATATTGACTGCATATAAACGTAGCCAGTGACCTTGGTCACCCATATACCCGGTCACCAGACCACTTTAGAGAGATAGATCCTGACCACTGCAGACCAGAACAACCCCACAAGAGCTGCAGTTTTGGCGATGCTCTGCCCCAGGTCCTGGCCCTCATCAAACTCACTCAAATCCTTACTCTTGCCCATTTGTCCTGCATTCTAAACATCAACTTTGTGGACCAAATGTTCATGTGATGATCAGTTTTAATCCTACACGCTAACAGGAGCCATGATGAGGAGCGATTACCAAGAAGGCGGAAACATTATTAAACAAATGCTCAGAGAGGTCTGCTGGATTTTCACTCTCAACCCCAATGAGCTGCACGGACCTTAATGGAGAAATTAATGTCTGCAGTGCTTCTCCTGTGAAATCTTTGGAGTTTAGAATTTGTTCAGTCCTGTCTTTCGTGCAGCACGGTGTCCCCACAGCAAGAAGGTTGCTGGTTGATCCCCGTGTCGGTCGGGGCCCTTCTGTGTGGAGTTTGCATGTTCTCCACGTGCATGTGGTGGGCCCTCTCCCAGCACTCTGGCTTCACCCTACTAAACAAAAACAAGCTCATTGACTCTAAATTGCTCTTAGATGTGTGGAGTGTGTAAATGGTTGTCTGTCTCTTTATGTGCCCTACACAATTGCCTGGCAATCGGTGCAACATTCAGATGGTAGGTCAGAATTTGGTGTGAACATCATTAAAACAAGGATCCCATCCTGCCTTGTATCCATTTATTGTTGATTATATTGTTTATTGTTTAAGTATTATGTTTTATGTTATGTTTGAAATTAATAAAAAAATACCCCCCCCCCCCAAAAAAAGAATCTTTAATTATTTATCTCCATGTTCTGTCGCTCTGCATCCTTTTAATATTTTATACACAAGATTTAATGTATTTTTAATGCAAGCTAACCACC
This sequence comes from Cetoscarus ocellatus, assembly GCA_037902135.1. Taxonomy (NCBI): domain Eukaryota; kingdom Metazoa; phylum Chordata; class Actinopteri; order Labriformes; family Labridae; genus Cetoscarus; species Cetoscarus ocellatus. The sequence continues at coordinate 22,028 of JBAMNC010001493.1, forward strand.
TTTAAATGACTTTTGTTTGCATTTTTTTCACCTCATTTTTGGCGTATTTTTGTTGTTATCCTAAAATTTCATTATTCATGCTTTCAAACATAGACTGAACTTTCATCACAAAAGAACGATGTGAGTTTTACTAATTCAGCTCTATTTGCTAAGGCACAATGAGTTAAAGGGCAAAACATTAATTGATAAAAAAGCATCTAAAGACAAAGAAGTAATAAAATGAAACATTACTATAAGAGTAAATATTCACACAAGTTTAGTACTGAAGAGAAAGAAATACAGGGGATTAAACATAAAGGCCACAATATGTTAAACCGTGTTTAAAGTTTATTTTATATTTTATTTTTTTTTGTCATTTTTGTTGTCAGTTTACTACAGTGTTAATTTTGTTGATTAATTAATTTCATCAAAAAGTTTTTCGTCAACAAAACTTCTTTCCCCTGACGAAAATTAGAAACAGTAACAAATAAAAACAAGTGCACATGGACAAAAATTAAAACTGAATTAACTGACATTTCCTCAACAAATAAAAAAAAATAGACTAAAATGTTTTGACAGAGAACTTAATCCAATCAGAAAGGTTGGATGAGTTAAGAGGGACATCCAATCACAGCTGCCTTAGCTTGGTGGTGGTGGGATAAGTTGAAGGAAGGATCCAATCAGAGCTGCTCTCTTTAATGAATTGAAATATATTCAATGTAGAGCAGTTCACTGTTTGTTGTCAGTTCTGGTAATTGTAAACTGAGATGCACTGCCAGGTAGCCTAAATAAAGTGACTGCATTTCACACAAAAGTTCAATTTGTTTCTGTTCAAAAACCCTTTACTGAATGCTAGTAAAGTTTGAACAGAAACAAATTGAACTTTTGTGTGAAATGCAGTCACCTTTATTTAGGCTACCTGGCAGAGCATCTCAGTTACAATACCAGAACTGACAACAAACAGTGAACCTGCTCTACATGAATATATCAATTCATAAAGAGAGCAGCTCTGATTGGATCGCTCCACAACTTATCCCACCACCACCAAGCTAAGGCAGCTGTGATTGGATGTCCCTCTTAACTCATCCAACCTTTCTGATTGGATTAAGTCTCTGTCAAACATTTTAGTCTATTTTTTTTATTTGTTGAGGAAATGTCAGTTAATTCAGTTTTAATTTTTGTCCATGTGCACTTGTTTTTATTAGTTACTGTCTAATTTTCGTCAGGGGAAAGAAGTTTGTTGACGAAAACTTTGATGAAAATAATTAATCAACAAAATTAACACTGTAGTAAACTGACAACAAAAATGACAAAAAAATAAAATAAAATAAACTTTAAACAAGGTTTAACATATTGTGGCCTTTATGTTTAATCCCCTGTATTTCTTTCTCTCAGTACTAAACTTGTGTGAATATTTACTCTTATAGTAATGTTTCATTTTATTACTTCTTTGTCTTTAGATGCTGCTTATATCAATTAATGTTTTGCCTTTAACTCATTGTGCCTTAGCAAATAGAGCTGAATTAGTAAACTCACATCGTCTTTCTGTGATGAAAGTTCAGTCTATGTTTGAAAGCATGAATAATGAAATTAGGATAACAACAAAAATACGCCAAAATGAGGTGAAAAAAAGCAACAAAGTCATTTAAAGGTGGTTAGCTTGCATTAAAATACATTAAATCTTGTGTATAAAATATTAAAAGGATGCAGAGCGACAGAACATGGAGATAAATAAAATTAAAGATTCTTTTTTGGGGGGGGGGTATTTTTTTATTAATTTCAAACATAACATAAAACATAATACTTAAACAATAAATCAACAATAATGGATACAAGGCAGGATGGATCCATGCTTTAATGATGTTCACACCAAATTCTGACCCTACCATCTGAATGTTGCACCGATTGCCAGGCAATTGTAGGGCCACATAAAGAGACAGACAACCATTTACACACTCACACACATCTAAGAGCAATTTAGAGTCAATGAGCTTGTTTTTGTTTAGTAGGGTGAAGCCAGAGTGCTGGAGAGGGCCCACACATGCACGTGGAGAACATGCAAACTCCACACAGAAGGGCCCCGACCGACACGGGGATCAACCAGCAACCTTCTTGCTGTGAGACACCGTGCTGCACGAAAGACAGGACTGAACAAATTCTAAACTCCAAAGATTTCACAGGAAGCACTGCAGACATTAATTTCTCCATTAAGTCCGTGCAGCTCATTGGGGTTGAGAGTGAAAATCCAGCAGACCTCTCTGAGCATTCTGTTAATAATGTTTCCGCCTTCTGGTAATCGCTCCTCATCATGGCTCCTGTTAGCGTGTAGGATAAACTGATCATCACATGAACATTTGGTCCACAAAGTTGATGTTAGAAGCAGGACAAATGGGCAAGAGTAAGGATTTGAGTGAGTTTGATGAGGGCCAGGACTGGGGCAGAGCATCGCCAAAACTGCAGCTCTTGTGGGGTGTTCTGGTCTGCAGTGGTCAGGATCTATCTAAAGTGGTCTGGTGACCGGGTTATGGGTGACCAAGGCTCACTGGCTACGTTTATATGCAGTCAATATTCGGGTTAAGGTCAATATTCTGGTTTCTGAAACATTCAGAATAACCCATTTACATGGGTAAGCAAACAGGGTTATTCCTCTATACATGGTATTCCGATCAAAACAGCAACGCACAGACAAAATCCCGAAGCACGGAGAATGTCATGACACAATGCGCGTCATTTCCGCTTCTTCTTCCCGTATCCAAGAGCAACGACAACAATAGCAGCAGCACTGATAATGAACAGCCCGAAGCAGGTAGCAGTCGGCTTCGTTTGCGCTTTGGTGTCGGTACTGACCCACCATCAGTACTTGACACTATTCTTTGCCAATTTCTTCATTAACCGAAAGCGAGAACGTGAAGAAATAGGAAATGGAGCCGGAGCTGTGCCATTTTACAACAAGTACTGCCTGTACTCAAAAAACCAAGATTCCTTGCAAAAAGAACATGCGCAGAACACAAATTAACGTTCCTTTCGATGGGGATACTCCAATACATGACCAAATATTCGGGTTAGAAAAAGAGTAACCCAGAGGTGATTTTCGGGTTTTTAAAAACCGGAATATGAGCATATTCCGGTTTTTCAAAAGGGTTATTGGTATTTACATGGCCGTGCGTTATTGCTGATATTCCGGTTATGAAAGGGTTAATGACTGCATGTAAACGTAGCCACTGATGCATGTGGGGAGTGAAGGCCACTTGGTGTGGTCCAATCCACAAGGCAAGTTTCTGTTGCTCAAATTGCTGAAGATGCTGGTTGTGATGGAGAAGTGTCGGAGTACACAGGGCATCAGATTGTTTCGCTGGGTGGCAGGTGCCAGTCTGTTGACACCATAAACTGCTGCTCCAGAGGTTTTCCTTTATGCTGTGACTTGTTTCCACTTGGCCTCGCTCATGGGACAATGAGTTCACAATGGCGCTCACTGAGCATGTGGACAAAAGTCAGAGTCTTAAGGTCTCTGGTCCTACAGGTCTTGCTATACTCTTGCGAGGCTTGGTCACTGACCAGTGACCAGAAACCTGGTTGGACTCCTTGATGACTATTTCTCTTCGATGCATTTTTGGGTATCATTGGAAGGACCGTGTGTCCAATGCTGACATGCTCAGGAGGGAGGGAACAGGAAAGGTCAGCTACTGGATACAGGAGCAACAGCTGTGCCTCTATGGGTGACGAGGTGAAGTGTTGAACCGGCATATGCTCCCATACCTGACCTGAGTTTGCAAAGCTGGTCAGCACAGGTGTGGATTCTCTTTTTTGTCGTATCAAAGTTAGTCTGGTATCATTATCAAACATAAAGCTAATACAAAGTAGTGATTATAGATTTAGAAATTTTGATTGCATGCTAGTTTTATTCAAAGTTAACTGTTTCTCTGATATATTTGTATCTTTTGTCAGTCCTACAAATCTTATTTTAAGTTCAGAAATAATCAAAAGTGTCTTGTTTTGTTGGCTGTTTAATAAAAAGTCCTCTCATAGACTTGAGGTAGTAAAATCCCAAGTTACTAATAGAAGTTTTGTAGCATAGAAAAATGAATCAAACTTGCCCAATAAAAGCAAACCAACAAATGAAACAAAAAGCGATGAAACTGTTGAGCACTTTGACATATTGAACTTCTTCTTTTTATGATTTGAGGAGATAAATCTGAGGAAAGTTCCTCCAGCACAGGCTGGTGTTTCAAAGGTTTGATGGTGGAGTTTTGGGGGTTTCATTGCTGAGATGTTCATCAGAAAACCGTGGTCGATTGTGTGAGAACATCGCCGCCCTCTTCAGCTCCACTTTGCTCCGTTTGTTCTGTAACGAGAGGCAGCTTTCTCTGCACAGCGGCACTTGTTAGGACAACTTCTAAACCCTGTTGTTCCTCCAAATCTGTCAATTCATTACCACCCCCCTGCTGCCCCATCACACCCCGGCCCTCCACCTCCCACAGCTCCGTATTTAAGCAGCACCAGTTAATCCTGCAGGAACGTGAAGCAGCCGAGTCGCTGCATGGGAGGCGCAGGAGTGAGTGTGTAAAAGGACAGAGAGGAAGCTGCTTTCATGTCACACCTCGCTGAGAGCAGGGGCCCCTGAATGAGGGACTGTGGGTGGAGAGGGGCCCCTGGTGGAGGAATAGATGGATGGAGGGATGGATGGCCCGGGGCTCCAAACCCTGGCAGTAGATGTCAGCTGTCCTGTAATCCTGTTTGTCCATGTACCTCAAACGATCAATGCTCATTTCAGGGCAGCGCTGTCACAACACCAGAATGTTAAACTTTAATACCACACAAGTAAAAATCAAACAGCATCAGTACTCACTTTGTTATCAAAACAAGCAAAATGTGCTGAATGTTGAGTTATTTCTTGTTTTCTGCATTCAGGAGCTTACACTGTGTAATCTGCATGAACACATCAGCTCCTTTGAAGGCCGATGTTTGGTGTATTTTAGATGGTGTGTGCAGAAGTCTGCCTGCAAGCTTGGATTATACCCCCCTCAAAAATAAACTTGTTTAAAAAAGGATATGATAATTCAGCCCATCCAACAACACGGGATTGCCAACACACCAAAGAGGTCATGCTCAAGTTTGCTCTAGACAGTACAACAGCTCTGAATGAGGACAACTGTGTGTTGAAGCCCACTGTTTTGTCAACCTTTAGGGGACTCCAGGTCAAATATAACCCTTTAAAAAGATTTATAGTCAAGCAATGAGTGCAGCATGGCTTTACCAAATGTTGTATTTGTAGATCCACAGTGATAAATGTAGCAGTGTTTTCATTAGACCTCAATTTTGACCTTTAGAGAAAATGACCCTGTTCTTGATGGAAGTGTCCAATCAGTATCAGCCAAAGGTCAACAGAAGCATATTTACTTATCAGTGCCCATAAGAATCAAAACAGAAATGTGAGAAACCTGAAGTGTGGAACAAATGACTTTATGGAGTAAAAAATGTCTGGAGAAATAAGTGTTGTCGTTCCTTTCTGATCACTTCTAGTTATGAATGTATGTTCAAAGTTTTCTTTCCAAAAATCACAAATAATATTTTTCCTACATTACAACACATTTCCACACTGATGTTAAAAAAAGACAGCTGTAACTAGAAATTTAAACAGAACTAGAAGTTGAAGAGGAGCATAAATCTTCACCAAAGCAATCCTGAAATTATTAACAAAGTCATTCCAAAAAAGTTGGAAAATTCTCTATTTTGCACCGATAACTAGTCCTTTTAAAATTTCCTGGACATGCAGCTGTATTCAGGGGATGTCCACACAATAGACGAATTCAGGCGTATCCACACAAGTTTTTACTTGTTCCACATCCCAAAATTCAGTCTTCGTTAACAAGTGTCTACACGTCTGACTGCTGCCCATTCCACAAAGCACCTGTCCACCATGCCCATCCCTGAGGATGGTGAGCCGCAGGGTGGCAGCTCCATATTATTTCTTCAGGCTGAGCCTGAACGCACCCCATAGAGTGAATCCACTAGATACTTGCCGTCGAGCTCCCTCCCCTCAAGGTCTGGCTCCAGGTTTTTCATTTACATTTTCAAAGTGATCCGTGTTCACACAGAGACGATCTGAAAACGATGCATGCCAGGCCAGTAGTTGGCGATGTAGGTTTGTAGTGAAACAACAGTGTTACAGCACACGTACGCTTTCTGGTGAAGACAAACTTTTCATAAACAACAGTGGGGAGTGGACACATGAAGACGCAGGAGTTTCTTGTCTGGACAACAAATTTGTCTGGATATTTTTGTCAGGATAACAAACCGTGGGGTGTTGGTTTGGCAGAGTGGTTAGCAACCATGCACGTCCCATATACATACTTCTGCCGGCCCGGGTTCAAATCCAGACTGTGGCCAGTTTGCAGAGTGTCTTCCCCTACTCCCTCACCCCCTTTCACAAGCCTATCCACTGTCATGCTCGCCTATCAATAAAGGCACAAAATGCCCAACAAAAAAAAAAAAAAAAAAAAAAAAGGATAACAAACTGAGCATAGTAAGCAGCACACATGTTGCTTCGTAGATGGCCAAAGCTGTTGTTGTTGTTCCTAGGTGTGCGCGTAACCTTCATCTGAAAGAGTTGCGTGCATGTGCTGCGTGTCATTGTTTCCCTGAAAACGCTGATTCTTGTTTACACGGGGACAGATACTAAAACATTTTCAAAGCTTTGAACTTTTTTTCAATAGTAAATTGCGCGAGTAAATTTCATTTTACTCACTAGGCAGTGAGAATCCTATGAACAATGCCTGTGTTTTTAATTGTTATTGTCCTCAAAACTGTTGCACTTCCACTGTGAAATGGCTGATTTTTTTCCATTTTTATTGTTTGTTATTTATTGCCTTAATCTTTTCTTGAAATTGTATGTATTATGAGCTGTGCTGCTGACCTGTTGGCCAGGTTGCCCTTGTGAATGAGATCCTGATCTCAATGGAACTTACCTGGTTTAATAAAGTTTAAATTAAAAAAAATAATAACAATAAAAAGTAAAAACTGTAATATTTACCAACTTTTAAGACTTTCCTCACTCGCTTTGACAGAGAAACACAACAGAAAACAGACTTTTCTTCTTTTAAGATACAGAGGATGAGGAATTCTTTGCTGTATCAGCACAAAAATGCTTTTATTTTCACCCGTACAGCACACTATGTAGAAGGAATGCCTGTTAAAAATAAAAATAACAAACCACATGGAAGCTCTTGTCTTACAAAGTAGAAATGCCATTGTCCTTTACTGCCTCTTTCTCAAGAATTTAGCTTTATATTGTAAAATGTTTGTTGTAATGTTCAGTGGACAGAGGCCCTGAGCAGGCAAACATCCAGGCGTAGTATTCGTGAAAAGCATCTTTTTATCAGAGCAATATCACATCAGTTTTTGTGTTGAAAGCTGAATTATGCTTCTCTGATCACCACAATGGGAGCTCACAGACAATATGTTAAACCCAAATCTCCTCCTAAACGTCACTCACACTCTCCACTCCATCGGAGCCGAGAGACAGCGGGGAGCAAATCGGACGAGGAAGGAGTTGGCCGGCAGCCAGATGTAAACACAACCCGGTGTAATGTTTGGTTTGGTAGCTCTCTCCTCTCTCTGCCATTAAACGCAGTCAGATGTGCGTTCATGCTTGGGCTCACACGGGGAGCGGGGAGCGATGCGACAGCTTGTCGGGGTTCAGACACATTGTTGCTGCTAAATGAAGCGAGCGCGGTGGAGGCGAGGATGCTGTCAGCGCAGAGGAGAGGAGGGGGAGTCAGATCTGTGTGTTTATACTCCATGTGCTTCAAGTGTAAACGATAAGTACCAGGTCTGCTAGATTATGGACTAACATGTAATCCAGAATATTCTGATTTAATTCAGTAACTGCAGTAATGAGATCTTAACATGGGGATGAGTTCGGATTTTAACACTTTCTGTTTAATGGTCACAAAATCAGAGAGATTTTTAACCCTCAGTCCCTTCTTAAAAATCATTCTTTCCCCTTAAGGCCCTTTAAGGATATATTTAGAAATATTAAACATGTAAGAAAACCAATAATTATTGTTTTTTTTTGTCATTATCTCCAGTCCTCACCATATACAGCATACATAATTTTATTGTCATAATTTCAACCCTCTAAATGCAAGCTTACTTGCATAATGCCACTTTTTTTTTATACCCCAAAAATTGTATTTGGTGGAGCAAAGTGGATTTTTTGTGAAGGGATTATCAGACTGGGATATTCCAATGATTGGCAGCAACATTGATTTTGATAGATTACTACTTTTTGTGCAATTACTCAACAAATACAAAAAACTCACACTTTCCTCCTTAAGGCCTTTTCAGTACATTGGATATATTTCATTTTTTTTACATATTAATAAATGTTTTTTCTGGTCATTATGTCCAGTCGCCGTCATTTAGAACACAATGTGAAATTATTTTCATAATTCTAACCCTATAAGTGCAATTTACACAGTGCAAACTCTTTTACACAAAAAATTATTAATTTCTTTTTGATGAAAGCAAAATGGCTTTTTGGAAGAGAACATACACACTGAAAGGCCCTGGCTAACAGGGATGGTACCAGCCATCTTCTTACAGTGAGGCACGTGCACTACCTGCTGCGCCACCATGCCGCCCTATGGCCAATATCTCAGCTGTAAGTATCGGCAAAAATGTCACTATCTGCCAATACTGATAACATACGGATAATGTGCATCCTGAAATATCGAGCGACTTATTGTAAAAAATGTAGAGAACGTTTTCTTAGCACTGCAAACAAATGCTATATCCTGGATCCACATATGAGTTCAGATCAATACTTCCAGGTGTCAAGGCAAATATTTCCTGAAAATTTCATCCAAATGTTTTCATTAGTTTTTGAGAGAAACAAACAATAAACAAACAAACAGACACTAACAAACACATAATCTCTGGTGGAGTTAAAAGACAATTTGGGGAAAAAAAGAAATGAAAGCCTCCATATGAAGGCTTCTCTTCAGTTTTGTGAATCAAGTCCTGGTCTGTATTTGAGGATTTTAAGGTGTCTCTAAAATCTAAATATAATTAAATATTTAACACACATGGTAGAACGAGTGAAGAGGCTTTAAAGTCCTGAATTCACCTCCATCATCCTGTTTCATGATTGGGAAAGTTAAAGTTGTCCATGAATTTAAACCTGGTTTAATTGCCTGACTGACCGATTAGCTCCACATCTACCTGCACCTCACCTGTCAGCCTCTGTCACAGGTGGATCCAGCAGAGCGGCGTGACAGCGGACCAGGGGTGGACGTCACTCCACCTTAAGAGGTGTGGAGAGGAGATGAAGCTGAGTGGCAGCTGATCATGAGTGTCACCTTCACCCTGGGTGTGAATGCGGGGGGGCGGGCGGAGGTAAAAGCTGCTGTCACATCCAGAGTCAGCTCTGTGCGGACGACTCGGGGAGGAGGAGATCGGAGGTGACAGGTGAGAGGGAGGCGAGCCGACCCCCTCCTCGGCTCGGATAATGCTCCTTTAACCTCCATCTGAGTTCAAACGCACCCGTCCGATCGGACCACACGGATCAGAGCGAGGAGAATCAAACTGTCACAGCTCCTCAGCGTGACCAGGTGGAGCTGCTCCGTCTCAGATGACAACACTTTGGTTTGCAGAGGGCGAAACTTGGCTGCAGTTAGAGCGTTTTGTTTGTTTGTTTGTCTGTTTGTCAGCAAGATTACGCAAAAACTACTGGACAGATTTAGCTGAAATTTTCAGCAGATGTTGATAATGGCCCGACTAAGAAATGATTAGATTTTTGTGGTGATCCAGATAACTGTCATTAGTGTTTTTGCTCAATAACTGTCTAACTAATAACAATATCAACATGATTCCGAGTGATAGGTGTGGGTTTTCAGGGTTAAGGAATCATATTAAAGAGAGAAAAGAGAGAGAGAAAGAAAGGCAGAAGCCAAAGCTTATTTATGCCTACCCCTTCTAGAAAAACATAACTATCACTGAAATAAGATTACAGCAAGAACAATGCTGATGCACTGTTGTTGTTTACGTTCATTAGACATATATACATAATAACATAGACATATTAACTTGCATAACTTATGGTGCTCTCCAAAACATAACTGAATCTTATTGAGTCTTTTGAGCCTTACAAATGTGTGAATGTTTTTATATTTTCAGTAGAATAATTCCACAAATTTACCCCTGTAACTGACAGACAATGAGATTTGACATTTGTACGTATCCTTGGTTTTTAAAAAATAAATGTTACTCTAAGATTTGATTGACTATCTCTCATCTTAAACAACTTCTGGATACTTTCTGGTAATTGTCCAGTTTCAGCTTTATACATTGTAATATATTGTATTCAACTAAGTCCAAAAATTTTAGAATATTTAGCTGCAAAAATAGAGGATTGGTTGGTTCACGATAGGGCTTCTTACTGATAATACGTATGGCTTTTGTGGTGACAAAAAAATAGTGTTTTTATTTGTTTTATAAGTGTTTCCTCAAACCTCTACACAGTATGTCATGTATGGTATGATGAGTGAGTAACAGAGAGTGCACAAAGATTTTCTGGTTTAAGAAATTTTGAGCTTTATATTATGATGGTAACTTCATCATGGAATTATTGCTTATAGATGTAACAGTTTATTATAATCTACAACCTTTAAAATCTAATTGGTTCACACAAGAAAGGCTCATACCTGTAAATGTACTTACATAATTGTTGTTGCAGATAGTGTTAATTTTGACAGCACTTTTTATAATTCAGTTTTAGTGATAGATGATGATAGAAACTTTATTGTCTGTCACGGGTGACAGAAATTCGTCTTTGACAGGCTCCTTGCACACAGAGCCCGTCAGGAATCGCTCACGCAGCACAGCGCCCCCAAGCATAGTCTTTTTGCCTAAAATTTCTTTTAGTTTTAGTCATAATTTAGTCATCTGAATTGACTAAAGGGTAAAGCACTTTTTATGTTTCCTTGAATTTCTGAAGTCATGTTTTACACTTGCATAAAATTTTTGAGTGAAATGCAGTCACCTTTATTTAGGCTACCTGGCAGAGCATCTCAGTTACAATACCAGAACTGACAACAAACAGTGAACCTGCTCTACATGAATATATCAATTCATAAAGAGAGGAGCTCTGATTGGATCGCTCCACAACCACCATGAAGCTAAGGCAGCTGTGATTGGATATATCCCTAACTTGTCCCTACTTTCCACATGATAAAAATTAGGTCTGGTTGGCTTAAGTCTCTGTCAAACATTTTCATCTAGTTTTTATTTGTTGATGAAATTTTCAGTTAATGTAGTTTCAGTTTTTGTCCATGTGCACTTGTTTTTATTAGTTACTGTCTAGTTTTTGTCAGGGAAATAAAGGTTGTTGACGAAAACTGTGACAAAAATTATTTGTCAATGAAATTACTGGTTGCAGACGCTAAGGTGTTGAAATAAGGATCTTTAGGATTGCTGACAGTGCACAGTGGGTTAAATCAGCGAATGTCGTGTATTGAAGCTCTTACACTGTCTGATTTCTTCCTACAGCCTCCCCAGCTCTGTCACTCTGCTTTCCAGCTTTATCCACCAAGGCTAAGGCCTAACAAAAACAAGTGCAGATTTTATTGAAGTTTAAACCTATAAATAGTAGATCTGGAGATTAAAAAAAATGCAGTGGAGTTATTTTCTCCAATCCCAGCAGTGATTATTATAATGAAAAAGTTTCAACACTTCATTTGATGGTTAAATAAGATGAATCTCTCAACAAATCAGGACGCAAAGGGCTGAAAGTCTCTCCAACAAACTTCAAAAGTCCTCCATTCGAATGTTTACGCCTTTAGCGTGAACTCTGAGTTGTTTCTTTTGAGGGCTGTCTGAGTGTTTCTGGAGAAAAGCACAGTCTGCTGCTCTGAGTTCATACCGTCTTGAAGTACGGCTGAAGTACTCTCCTCCTCATCACTCTGTCGCCTCTCTTTGTGTCCTGATGTAGTTTTCCTCCAACGAGTAGCCCTCTGGGGAAAACTTGAGTTCTGTAATTAAGTTTGTTTTTCCTCCACCTCCGAGGCTGCCAGGCGTCCAAAACCCTCTTCTTCCCATCCACACCCACTCAGGCAGCTCCAGGAGCAGCTCCAGAAGCCCTGAATGGGCATCAATTATTCAAATTAGAGTTTCAACTGACAAAAAGCCAATTCCACTGTCCCCCCCGCCCCCTCCTGAATTTACAACTAGCGATTTACTGGAGAAGCTAATCATTACTGCCTCTAATTGGCTAAATGGGCCGACAAAGAGAGAAAGCACAGATATCAGTAATTACCGGGCGGGGAGTCAAGCAGGGGCTGCTGGGAGTGAAGAGGACGACTGAACTGCTGGAGCGACGCCGACCACGACGAGCGGCTAAAAGACGACGGCTGCTGCTCACATGGAGTCAGTTTGTTCGTGATTGGTGAGGGATTCAGAGCGAGGCAGAGCTGCTCTGCAAAGACTCTTCTCTGAACAATACTCTGGTGTTGTGAGGGCGGCAGCAGGTTCAGCAAGAAGATTGCTGGTTCGATTCCCTGTCAGCCTCTCTGTGCAGAGTCTGCATGGTCTCCCTGTGCCTGTGTGGGTTCTCTCTGGGCACTCCTGTCTCCTCCCGTAGACCAAAAACACGCTTGTTAGGTTAACTGGTGACCTTAGATATGAGTGTGAGCGTGACTGCTCGATGCCCTACACCTACTGGGGTTGGGCATCTTAAGTATAATGCCAATATGATACGCATCTCGATACAATGTCTCCGATCCGATATATTAAAGATACACGTGTGGCATTTTACGATGCAATACGATACGATTCACACCAAAATCACTATACAGAGCAATTAAGCACGATCTAATGAGTAGAGTTGTTCCAGTATTGGAAACTGCCCCAATACTGCTGAAAATGCTGGCATCGGAATCGGCGAGTACTGGAGTCCAGGCACCATCCGATACCACCGAGCTTCAAATGTCTGTGGTAAAGCTTACTGCATGCTTGTCTGCTGCTACCAATGTTAACCGTAAGGGTGTATTAGCCGTATGGGTGTAACGCTGCCTGGTTGGAGCTCTCAGCATGTTTGCAATCTATGATTAGGGGTGATTTGGTTCATAATCCATTGTATAGCGTTGCATTGTACTTTGTGTTGTATTATATACTTTCTCTTTTTACACAACTACAGTGGACGGTGAAGAGCTGCTTAGCGCATGCTCCCTTTATCGCTAAGCATTCTGGGTAATGTAGTCAATGTAATTACTCTGAGCTGGCTTTAATACAATTATTAATGATGGTACAGGCTTCTGTTTTTTAAAATAAATGGCTTGAATTTGCTGTATTTATACATGTTTTACAAAGGGTTTAACCTGAGTCAGGCCTTACCACAATGATAATAATATAGTCATGCAGGCGTAGTATGATATATTTTTTTTGTAACATACTGGTGTTGGATCGGTACTCGGTATCGGCCGATACCCACAGCACAAGTATCGGTATCGGTACCAAGGGGGAAAAAAAGGTATCGGAACATCTCTACTGATGAGACAAAGTTCATGTGGAAAATAAAAGAGGATGCTGTGCAGCTCAATGAGTTTGATTATTTATTTACCAAGTAAAACCAAGACTTTTCACAAACTGGCTTTTTTAGAGCCTTAGAGCCTGTTTTTAGTTTACAGTGCGGTGCCATTTTCGAACACATGACACATATCACAGTATCCTCAAGATAAACAGGAAAATATGAGTGCTATATAAATATTTATCTATCTATCTATACATATATATGTTTAAAAAAACTGTTATCTGTTTATGAAAATGTCAGTTAATTTGGTTTTAGTTTTTGTCCATGTTCACTTGTTTTTATTATTTACTGTCTAGTTTTCGTCAGGGGAAAAAAGGTTGTTAAAGAAAACTATGATGAAAATAATTAGTCAACAACATTCACACTGCTGTGAAGGCATTATTTCCTAAAGTCCAGATCTTTGTTCCGATGACAGGAAGTTACCACATGCTGACCTGGAAAAAGGATATTTATCGTAACTTTTCTAAAAAAAAAAATGTGGCGTGGAAGCATACGGGGAGGGGAGGAGACCAGACCTTGCAGCTGTTTTCAGAGAGGATTGTTGGACTCAGCCTCGCAGTGGGTGAAGGATTGAAAACAGCTTTCTCAGGGTCCTTGTCCCTGCTTTGGGAGACAAAATCTACTGCTGCAGTTATCTTTCTGATTTTTCTAGCTTTCCGTTTTAAAGACAAAATCACAAAAGCAGAAGGATCCCTCTGTCTCATCCTTCTATGTGACTCCCATTTCATCGGCCCACAGTCATCAGAGCTTCACCAGCTGACCTCCACATCTGTCCTCGTGACCAGCTTCTCTGTGATTAGTCTTTATAATGAGTCTGGGACATCAGCAGTGTTGTGTGTAACCTTACAGTAACTACTTTTTTGGGTAAAAAGTAAAGTAATGTGCCACTACTGAAAATGTGGTAACAAAACGTCGTTCCTTTTTTAATTCGGCGCAATGTTACTTTTCCCACGGACAGATCTGACACAAGCAGCGTTGCCAAGTCCGCTAATTATAAGCGTCTTTGGGCCTGTTTTTCTGAAAAGTCGCTTGCAAATCTCGTGAGCCTCGGTCGCAGGTTGTGGTTTTTTTGGCTTCTTTCTTAACGTGCAGTTGTTTATTGGGGCTCTTCTGTCCCCCCCTCCCCACAATGAAGCAAAACACGAGTGCGGTGGGAAGTTTGTACTTTCCACTTTTTAATTTCCTGGTTATCGTGCCCGCCCCAAACACACTCATGCACATGGGGCATGCGCCAGAGCCGTAGTTGCCAGGTCTGCTTGTTATAAGCGACATTGGGCTTCCTTTTTTGAATAGTTTGGTACTGTGAAATTGAATTGCAATGTAGACAAAAATCAAAACACACTTTATGTAGATTTCTCTTAAAAAAAAAAAAAGTAATATATGACATTAGAAAAAGAAATAGCTGAAGGTTGCTTGTTGCTTGTTTTTGGCTTGTTTTTATCAACCTGGTTGCATATTTCAGAAGAAAAATCCAGAAACACTGGACAGGAGCTCTTACTCCACACGGTATGTGATATGATTTTGTAAAATAAAGAGCACAAAAGAAATACCTGTTATGTCCTCTGTAGAAGAACTTTATGTAGGCCTACACATTTAGAAACAGATATGGGCTTCTGCCCAAGTCGAGCAACATAAAAGTAACTTAAAAGTAATGAGTAACATAAAAAGTTACTTTCTATAGAGGGTAACAAAGTAAAGTAACAGATTACTTTTTTAAGAAGTAACCAGTAACAAACAAACACTACTTTTTAAAAGTAACTTCCCCACCACTGGATATCAGTACCTGTTTCCGTGGACGTGGGAGGCGCAGAAGGCGTAGCTGTAGTGCAGCAGCGTGGGGTCAACCAGGGCGTTATTCTCGGAGTAATCCATCAGGTCCTTCAGGTAGCTCAGGTGACGGTGGCAGCCCCGGACGCCATAACGAGCGCAGTACTCGTCCAGGACAAAAACCTGACCTGGACTGAACCACCCCTGAAGGTAAAACACAGAGACACCAAACTTTAAGACACATCGAACAAAAGCCCCTCTGAGCCTCCCCAGCTGTACCTGTGGGACTCACTCAAAATGTAGAAACACTGCTGTGCAAAATAAACACAAATTTCAGATGTTTTTATGGATGAAATTCCAGATGAAATGGGCAAAAACTGTGGAGTCATTGTTTTAGATCATGCACTGACAACTAATTTTCATGACCTAAGAGCTGATAGAGCCTCAAAAGGAGCTCCAAAGTCTGCTTTTTTCTTGAAACAAATAATCAACAAGCTGAACATACTGGACCAGTAGGACGTCATGGCATTTTTTTTCTTTCTTACTTTTAATAACTGATGATAAAAAAATTGATCTGACTTTATTGACACCAATGTTACTGATGATTCTGCCCATTTCCAGTATTTTATCTTTTTCATGATGTCCCTAAATCCCTTTCATTTTGCTGTAAGAGTGTGAATGATATGGGATTTATAGAAGTACAATGCAGTCTGACAAAACTTGTCTGATTCGTGAACATGAACAGCAGCTTATTACAAACTTTACTAATGACCAAACATGAACCAACATCAGTCACTGGTCCGTGTGAAGGTTAAACCATCAACTATTAATTCTCTGCTACAGATAAAAAAACAAGACAAAAAATGAAGCTGTGGAGCGACAGAAACATCCAGAGACATTCATTAACTCATTCATCCTGCCTGTAATCACTAAATTAGGCATGAAACTTACATCGCTAATTAAGAATCCTCACGGAACGAATATTAACAAATTAGCACCTCTAGTGAGCTGTGACGCTCTCTCACAAACACACTCCGGACTCAGGAGAGCAGAGCTAAATGAACTCGCATTTCTTGCACATAATTTGCATTAAAAATGATTTGGATTCTCAGGTAAAATGGTAAACTTTTTAACGTAAGAGGTTTAATTTTTCATTGCTGATAGATGCCTTCAGCCATGATCACAACAAGAAAACTCAGTCTGTTACACTACAATCTATGAACCCCACCATGGTAAAAACAGAACAGGAGGGAGAGATGGGCTGGCACATTAGGGGCTCGCTCTGGGAATCCAGTTTGGAGAGCACTGAGTGTTGGTGCATGAGTTTTTAAAGGTAAACTGGGATTTTGAAGGATTATAGACATCAAACAGGTCTAATAATCATTTTAATATGAAGGTGAAACACAGAAATATAGAGAAACAGCTGTGTGGGAGGCTTCAAATGGGTAAGGAACAGCCAAACTCTGCAACCAAGGTGACATTAAGAACAGTTTTATGCCTCAGGTCATACACCATGGCTAGACTGAGCACAGTGATAGCACACAGGGTGGTTAAACTACATCAGCAAGGTCTCTCCAAGACTCCAGACTAAAGCTTCAAGGTGTGCTGCTCAAGCTTTTGTGAAGAAGCACAAAGAAACAGGTAATGTTTAGGACTAGGGATGCAGGATATTATCGGCACAATATCAGTACCAGCAGATATTGGCTTAAAAAGTGGAAGATCAGTACTGGAAGATATGAAATTTCTGCTGATACTTTGTCCACACATATTAGTCATATATCACATACATGATGGTGCAACAGGTAGTGCACGTGCTGGTTCGATCCCTGTATCAGTCAGGGCCTTTCTGTGTGGACTTTACATGTTCTCCCTGTGCATGTGTGGGTTCTCTCCAGGAAATCTAGCTTCCCGCCACAGACCAAAACATGCTCATTAGGTTGATTGGCCACTCCACATTGCCCTTAGGTATGAGTATAAATGTGAATGGTTTTCCATCTTTCTATGTTAATGATGGAGGGCTGTGTAATACCCACAGAATGCATGAATGTAGCACGATGCTTCACCCTATCATTGCTGAATGTTTACATTTTAAAAATATTAGTGACTTTTATTAGAGAATAAAATGTTGTTTTTCTTGGTCTACATTAATTTCTTACACAAATACATCCATTGATTATACATCCACAGCAACTATCTTTAGCACCAGACAGACACGAGGTCCCTCTTGAAAATGAGATGCCACGTCTCAAGAGGCTTACCTTGAATGAATTTATACTAATCGAGAAAAATATGGTGGGGACGGATTTATAGTCTGGGCGTCCATGAGTTTGTCACTACCATAAATTCTTATGTTCAGTCCTTTGTCTATCAGCAGGAAATACATCACTTATAAATTCTCATTTTGATGATGCTGTATTTTTCAATGTTAATATAAATATTTGACTATTACTCTTTTCATAATTATCATTGGTTATACTTCTATAAAAAGTATCACTGCAATCATACAGACATGAGGACCCTCCTGGAAACAAGCTAACTTCTAATAAACTCGTATTCAGCAGAGACAAATATGACAACGACGGGTCTATGATTGGTCCATGGATCTGTCACTAGCTTTAGTTCTTACTTTAGTCCACTCGTCTCTGTCCACCTCCCTTCCTTCACAACGCAGCATCGTGTGGATGGCTGTTCGACATAAGACTGGGATCCACATTCAAGATTTCCTGCTGCTAAACAGAAGTTATTTCTTGCCACCATGATGAAGGGATTCCTGACTGGCTATATGGATTCATGTTGGGTGTTGGATGTATGTATTTGTATATATGTATTTATGTGTATTTTATAAGTATATATGCATAAATATGTATCTATAAATGAAGAGTTTGTCTAAAGCCTGCTCTGTTAGAAAGTGTCTTGAGAAAACACTTGTTATAAATAGGCGCTAAACAAATAAAGATTGATTGTTTAATTGATTGATTGATGCTGGTTTGAGTTAGATTTCTGTTCAATATAAAAGTTAATTTTAAAAGCCTAAAGCTCAAAGATAAATCCATAAATTCTCTCTTTTTTTAAGAGACAGACAGTGGCGTGTTGATGTGGACTTGAAACATTAACTCCAGTTTGTTTTTCAGACTCTGGTAAACACGCTGTTTTCTGTCAGGGTTAACTGAACCTGGCAGATTCCTCCTCTGAAGGCCTTTTAGCATCCACGCCCCCTCCCTCCCCTTTTCCCCTCTCACCCCTTTCCTCCAGTCCCCAGTTTGTTTGTCATTTTCTCAGCTTCCTTTCTTCGTTTTGCAGCTCCGTCTGCGAGCTCGAGCTATTAATATCACACCACGGCGAGATAGAAAGAGAGAAAGTGGGGCCTGTTGACGGGCGCGAAGCGACAAGATGTTCCTCTGTGACAAACAGATGGCGATCTCCAGTCTTGGCGCTGACCGCTCAATTAGCGGCTAACGAACCGACTGCCTCGTTAGCTCCGTCAGCCGCTGACGTCTCGGTGTCAGGGCACCCGCGTGCGTCGCCTTCATCCAAAAAAAGACATGAGCCCCCCCCTCATCCCCACACCACCCCCCAAAAAAGTGAAAGCAGCATGTGGCTCCAAATCAACAAGCACTTTGGCTCGTCGTTGATTATACTCAGCTCTGCCTGACATAGCCGAGGGTTTCCTCAGGTCTGGCCTCTTTGTTCTCAAACACTTTTGGAGGATGAAATGATTTCTTGGTCCAAAAAAAGGCAGTGACCCCCAACAGTTAGAGGGATTCACACTGTAACATGTCAGACTGCCTTCTCCAGTTATTCTATTTTTAAGAGCAAAGTGGCATCATTCATAAATATACTTAATCTAGAGGAACATACATGCATTCAAGTAAAGGTTGATATGGACTCCAAAACCTTCTCTGTCTTGTTTTTATCTTCAAAAAATATTAAGACATTAAAAATCAGCAATTCATTCAAAAAGTGCAAGATTAATATCTTAGATGATGCTACACTGAGGACAACCGATCATGTTTTCATGCTTGAAGCCAACATTAAACCAGCAAATTAAAAATGCTGGTCAGTCACAAAGTAATGAAATAATTCAATTAATATGACTTTTATTTGGTACAATATTAACATTAGTATCCCCACCAAGGAGGTTATGTTGTCAGCATTTGTTTGTTTGTTATTTTATAAGATAGCTCAAAAAGTTAAGAACAAGTTAGTTGTTGTAGAGGAGTCACCACCAGACTATAATGTTGGAGAGAAACAGCAGAGCCACCTTCATACTTTAGTGAGTGACTTTATCATAAATCATTTACACAGACAACAAAAACTCTAAATCAGTGGTCCGAGACTTTTTTCCTTGAGCCTTTCCCGTTTTACCTAACAAGAATC
Organism: Cetoscarus ocellatus; assembly: GCA_037902135.1. NCBI lineage: Eukaryota > Metazoa > Chordata > Actinopteri > Labriformes > Labridae > Cetoscarus > Cetoscarus ocellatus. The sequence continues at coordinate 41,736 of JBAMNC010001493.1, forward strand.
AAGCGCCCTCCGCAAACTACATGAAAAAATTCATACAATGTTGTACAAAAACCACAATTTTTAATTATTTTCACGGATAAAATTAAGACGACCTGGACTAACACACATACATTTGTGCAAAATATATTTAACAGTAAGTTTCCCCTTACTGTTTTATCATTATTTTAGTCCTCGTTTACACAACAATGCTGTCACCAGAAACGGAAAGGTTTTTCCTTGGTGTTTTCAAAAGTGCTTCGCGTTCACAAAGAGACGCGAGAACAACTGAAAACGCTGTAGCTCATAGCTGGCGATGTTGGTTTGGAGTGAAACAGAGGTGTTACAGCACGCGTACGCTTCCCGGTTAAGACAAAATTTTTACAAACAACAAGGGTGAGTATGTGTTTATTGATCACTGGCAGCTTGTTGTCGTCCCGGGACCCCTCACCCTCCTCAAACCTCGGCCTGGTGAAGCAGAAAAAAAGGGTCATAAGATCATGGAGAATAATCACTGAAGTGCAAAACATCTGAAGACATTTTCCTCACTGCGATCTTTGAATCCACACGGCAGTGACGTGAGACTGTCCCACTTAGCCTCCACTTTACCCTCCATTTTAAACAAACCGATGGTAAGCAGCACACATGTTGCTCAGGTGTGCGCACAACCTTCATGTGAGAGAGTTCTGCACATGCGCCGCAGGCCATCATTTTCCCTGGAAACACTGATTTCCTGTTTACACACAGACAGATAAAAACTATTTTCAAAACTTTTCACTCTGGACCCTGCTTTCAAAAGTTTGTGGATTCAGGCACTCTGGGCACCGTTCTCGTGTAAACGGAAGAGGGAAATACAACGAAAACTCTCCGTTTTCTGCCATTTTTGTTGTTGTGTAAATGTATTTATTTTTTATTTATTCAAGTAAAGGACAGTGCACATTCATGAACATTGGCATGAAAAAGTGCCAGATTATAGAAACAGGCTAATTTCCATCTGTAGTCCCCGTCAGGTTGATGTAATGCATTTGTACAGGTGTGTACAAACTTAAAATACATAAAGTACATAAAACAACAGAAACAGGCAGCAGCAAAATGACAAATACACATAACATGAAATTTACATTAAAGATATGCTAAAGACAAACCATGACAAAAAGACCCTCAGAGTTCAAGTGCGTGAGCTGTTTAATGAGCAAAATCTAGTGTTAAAGTGTCTAAGTCAAATTATGTGAACCTCCACCAAGATCTTCCGGCCCAGGCCCCAGGTTGGGAACTAAGGTGCTAAATATTCATCACATCATCAGTTGTGTTTTAATTATGTAGTCTGTAATGCTTGTTGGACCAGTCACAGCACAGTTTTATTGCTCTGAGGTTCCCTAATCTGACATAGTGACTGTTGTAACCAACAAGAACAAAAAAAAGTGTAGTCAGACCTCGGCATTACTCTCCAGAAGGCTCTCTTGGGTGGTGTTGCATATAAGCATTAACTACAAACACCGTGATTCATGCAGGAGAAGTTGGTTTTCAGTTTGTTTATGTTTACTGTATCTGCTCCATACAAATAAACCTATAAATATATAAATAATGAGACAAATGAAAACACAAATATTGTGAAATCTGGTCAGAGTTTTTCGTTGAGGTCAGCAGAGAGTTTTATTCATGTGGACACAGCGCTGCACATGGAGGCATCTTTCTCCCACAGAACCAGTCAATTAGCACAAATGTCGCTCAGGCTGCATGTTTAGAGCAGCGCAGGGCTGAGCCGTGTCAGAGCATGGAGCGGAGTAATTACTGAAGAGTCGATAAAAGCTCTGCAGGACGGTAAGTAGACGGCAGCACGTTCAGACGGCAGACACATGTAAAAGGTGGAGATCAGGAATAAAGACGTCTCGGGATGTTTGATTGTTTAAAATGGAGGGTAAAGTGGAGGCTAAGTGGGACAGTCTCACGTCACTGCCATGTGGATTCAAAGATCGTAGTGAGGAAAATGTCTTCAGATGTTTTGCACTTCAGTGATTATTCTCCATGATCTTATGACCCTTTTTTTCTGCTTCACCAGGCCGAGGTTTGAGGAGGGTGAGGGGTCCCAGGACGACAACAAGCTGCCAGTGATCGATAAACATCAACTGACAAGGAAGTCTTCCCCGGTTCTTCTTATGGACATTTTTTTAACTGAGAGGAACCTTAAGAAGTTTCCACAAACATCTGAAGTTAGGAGGATCTACTGATATCTTCAATCTGACTTTAGGAAATAGGAACACACCAGTGTTCATTTTGCTGACTAATTATTTTTATCATAGTTTTCGTCAACAACCTTTTTTCCCCTGATGAAAACTAGACAGCAACTAATAAACACAAGTGCACATGGACGAAAACTAAAACTAAATTAACTGACATTTTCATCAACAAATAAAAACTAGACTAAAATGTTTGACAGAATAATGGTCATGTAGAAAGTAGAAATAAGTAAGGAATATATCCAATCACAGCTACTTTGGTTGTGTGGAAAGGTTGGATGAGTTAAGAGGGACATCCAATCACAGCTGCCTCAGCTTGGTGGTGGTGGGATAAGTTGTGGAGCGATCCAATCAGAGCTCCTCTCTTTATGAATTGAAATATTCATGTAGAGCAGGTTCACTGTTTGTTGTCAGTTCTGGTATTGTAACTGAGGGTTAGCCTAAATAAAGGTTTTCAATTCAAACTTTACTATCATTCAATAAAGGGTTTCATTTTATCTAAGTGTAAAACATGACTTCAGAAATTCAAGGAAACATAAAAAATGCCTTACCCTTTACATTCATTTTGTAGTCGACTAAATTTCCAGTAGATTTTGTCGACTGAAATGTTCAAAAATTTCATCAACTTAAACTTAGACTAAAATTAAAACAATTTAGATCACTAAATAATGGCTAAAACTAAAAGATATTTTAGGCAAAAGACTATAACTAAAATTAAATTAAATAAGTGCTGTCAAAAGAAACGCTGGACTGCACTCTTGTAAACAATGCTGGATGACTTTTTGCTGTTCTATATTTCAATATGAAGCAATAGAGGTCATGGTGGTCTGTTGTTAAAGAAACTAAATAAAATCCCGCCTACATCAGCAGACAGTCTTCCTCTGGAGTGTGTCCGTGGATATTCAGCCCTCCACAGTTTCTAATGGGCCTGTGTGATATGAGGAAATGATGTGATGTGCATTAACACTGTTCAAAACTGCAATAATGACAATTCTTCGGACAAATAATCATATGTTACGTGTTCATTTGAGCTCTAAAGTTTCTTTAACTTTCTTTCTAATTGGACCCAAACTCCATTTTACTTTTACTAACTTTAGATTTACTGATTGTTGACTCAGATTTACAGAATCCCATTGATTATTGTCTTTATATGCATCACATCCTTTACTAAATAACAAATAACAGCCTCTGTCATTCACTGTTTCATTTTACCTAATGTATTTATTCTTTTGAAAAGGTATTTTCACTCATAAAACCCTAAGAAGAAATGTTTTGAGGTAGAATTATGGTTGTGATGCCCACCCCTACCTATGAGTAGCCTGACACACCGGATGGAGTGCAATATATTAAACAAGCCCATCTGAGAAACAGCCCATAGAAAGTGTTTGAACCTTTCAGAAGGAGATCTGACAGATGATTGGATGATCGTTCCATCAATCACACTCATTAAGAGCCAATCAGATAATGTGTTAGGCAGAACTACTGCACTACTGAATGTAAACCACTTCATAAAACAAACTTTCTTGAAAACATGTTGGAAGCAGAGCAAAAATATCTTAACTCTTGAGAAGTTTGAAGTGATGATATTGCTTGTTTTTTTTTATGTCAAGAAATTCAGTCAAAATCTGATGAGACTGCTTGTGAAGCTGTTGGCATCTACGCTCACTTTCTGCTGTTGTCTCGCTCATTGGAGTTTGGTCAGAATCTGATTACAGACATTGAATCAGGTGGATCCAGCTGCTGCACAATGTGAGAAAATGGGCAACTTATCTTCAATTTTGAGCCTTTTCTTTTGGGATAACTTTGAAAATCAATGGCCTTACATAACAGACCTTTTAAGGGGGAAGATTTTGTGTTAATATCAAAATAATCGTAACCTGCACATCTCTCTTTAAGCCATAAATCCTGCAGTCTGACTTTGTTAACTCAAGCTCCACTTCTTTGCAGATTCAGCTCAGTTATCATAGTTATATGTCTTTCAAGGTCAATGTTCTGATAGACTTTCCAGGAGAAGTCTGAGCAGAGTCCAGTTTAGTGGCCATGTTGGTTTTTGTTTAATTGAACCTTTGTTTGTGTTATTAAGATAAAACTACTGCTCTCCATCCCTCCTTCTTGATAAAAAGATTAGAGCAACACTGTGTTGTGGTTTGGGATTAACTTCTTCCAAGAACTTCCTCCTCTCAGTGCTACCATCCATTAGAAAACCATTTAATCTGACCTTGGAGCTCCAGCAGCAGATTCACTGGAGCATTTAACCCCTCAGACATGGCTGAGAACCACCCTGTTCCTGCCAGGGCCCCAGCTCCAAACCCAATCCCAGCCTAATTACTGTTGTTGTTGTTGGGTTTAACCCTTTGTGAATAAAATATGACCCCGGCTATGACATGAATCCAAAGCACTTCTCAGCAGATGTCCCCCCACGCCGAGGCACTGGCCTTTTCTCAGAGCCTTTGCTGAAAAAGGGGCTCAGGCTGGAAACACAAAGCTCTCCAGTCCGTCACAAAAGGCTGAGGAGAAGGAGCTGGAGGGCCGCTGTGAATGGATCGGTCTAATTGCAGAGCTGGAAGGAGTCCTGGTGAGGCAGGTAGGGAAATGAAAGAAGCACAGATGTCACTGTGGTGAAGATCTCCTCGTTCTGACGCTCCGAGAGGGCGAAAACACGAGGAAGCACAGGAGTGAACTGACTGCTCAAAACCTGTCCCCGGTTGTGTTTTGGAGAGTTCTGGTGTCTGCTGATGATCCACAGTCTGTTCGACTGAACTTCTTACCAAGAAGGGCGTGGCAGTCACTCTGATCATTTAAGAATTTGGAAAAAATATATCACTAAAGAGAGGGGACTGCGAAGTGCCACACAGAAAAACAGCCCTTGGACAAAACTCTCTGTAAAGGTCAGTAAGATCTGGAACACTCGCTATAGGGGAGTGCCCACATTACAAGCTTTCAAAACGCAAACCAGTCCTGTAACCACTGACTTCCAGGGTTTTAGAAATGTACTGTCTGTGATGTGCTCTTATTGTGATCTACTGTTCTGCTCTATGTCCTGCTCTTGTGTGTGTGGTGTCTTTGGCGTCATGTTTTTGTGTTACCTGCCTGTAAAGTAGCCCTGATGCTATAATCCAGCATATTTGCATCTATTGTTTTCTGAATAGATGTTCATTAATGTGCACTGTCCCTATTAAATAAAGAAATAAACTTAATATTGTTTTTATCACTAAGTGCTACAAATAAAAACATTTTTACCGCAGCCATAGAGGTTTTGTTTTTGCCGTCATTTGTCTGTCCGTCCCTCTGTCTGTTTATGAGCAAAAAAGCTCTCAACAGATCTCAACAGAGTTTTGTTCATGGCACAAGGAAGACATGATTAGATTTTGTTGGTGATCCCAATCCAGATCCCGATCCAGAATATTTAAAGGATTTTTTTTAACATTACAAGATCGGGCAGTTTTCCACTAACTTTGGACAGCAGCTGGATCCACCTGATATAACGTCTGTCATGAGATCCATCTTGCAAAGCTTCAATCTACAACGAGCGTGAGCGTCCCAATGAGAGTCTTTTAAAGCAGGAAGAGGTGGGAGTAGGGCCGGGCGATATGACCTAAAATTAAAATTCCCGATTTTTTTCCACAATGCTCAATTTTTAAGATTTTAATCATTGCTTTTCTCTCTCCAAAAAAAAACAAAAAAAAAACTCCAAGTGACACAAAAATGACATGAATCAAGTTTTGCCTTTACGTTGTCAAAACATTTTCCCAAACCAAACAGAATTGCTCTCTTAAAGTTAAAGTGTGTGTCATAAAATGTTGATTATGTAGTTCAACTGTTATGTAGTGTCTACATAAACACTGAAGCTGAGGCATTTTCACAGAATATTAACATGACAAAAAACTAATCTTCTTTAAAAAAACAAATACAAGCCTATAAAAGTGCCTGTGCAAAACCTGACAAGGCCATAAATTACCAATATTTATATTTTCAAACATTGCAACAACTTACAATTGGAGTTAGTCAAGAAAAATGATTCCAATTAATCGATTTAATCTAATTATTTTCCAGGACTAGGTGGGAGGTACAAGCAAGACAACAGCAAGTAATGACTGCTCATACAAAGATTAGCGCAGATGCTAACAGCGTCAGTAGCATTTTCATCAGATCTGGACCACATTTATTCATTAAATGAAAAACAAAAAGCAACACTGAAAGCACTCCAGAACAGTAAGGATATTTTTGCTCCACTTCTGACATGTTTTGGTGAGAGTTTGTTCTATGTAGTGGCTTTCATTGGTCCATTATCATTAAAAAAATGTTAAGATAAAAATGTACTTCTATTGAGATCAGGGCGATGCTGCACACATTTGTATTGGAGGGATCCTCCATGTCACTTTGCTGATTTTTTTCCTTCAAACATATTTTTGTATATTTTTGTTGATACGTTTTTAAAATTACCATTATGTATTCAAGTTGAAGTGATGAAGTGATGATGTAACACTTTCTTGTGTAAAAAAGTAAAACTGAAGTGAAAAAAAGTACTTCTAACTAAGCTCGCCCTGATCTGACTGAAATCCCTCTTTGCCCAAATTTTCAGAAGTTATCTGAACATGTTGGTATTTTAGTGAGAAACTAAACAAATCAAACAGAGCATTCATAAGGGAAGTCCAATGACACAAACACACAAACGTATGTGGGTAGTTTGAATCAATAATCCTTTTTACCCTCTTCTTTCTCCTTGAACACTGAAATCAAGGCTGGTTATTCAGATCGATCCACTCAAAGATCTGAGAGAAACACTTCTTTAATGTGAACCAGAGGACAAACATGAGGAAAGATTCACATATCACAATAAAAACACCGGAGTAAATGTGAATAGTAAGTCCTCCATGTGGGGTTCACGGTCCTCACAAACACACCACAGCCTGGGCTCCTTTAGGCCCCCCTCACGCACACTTATTTAGGTTTTACCCCTCCTTTCTCCCCCTCTCAATTGAGTCGGGCCGGCAGTTTTCTATGAGGGTCATGTTCCTATTTGGGAAGTATTGATCAGAGCGTTTATCCCCTCAATCAGTGTGAGAGAGCCCCCAGGCTGAACACACTCATACATACACAGAGGGAGGTAAAAAAAAAAAAAAGGCTCTGTGCCTCTTGAGTTTTTCAGCTGAAACCTGAGGTCTTATATTTTTAGAGCTTTGGAAGTATTTTAGTTCAGATCCAAGTCACTGCTTTGAATCCTTAGACACACTGATAACCAAAAAGACCCTGCAGCTCCAAGAGGATGTATGCCATTTTTTAGTCTAACTGGATCTTTTTGCAATGATGGATGCAGTCCCTAGAACCTTTGAACAAAAATCAAGTTAAATACTTTTTTTTTCAGAATAACCTGGGCTATCAGAATATTTATTCTATCCACATCTTTATTTGTATAGCTCCAGTTTATAACAAGTCTTATCTCAAGACACTATACAATAGAGCAGGCTGAAGACATACTCTCATTTTATAGATACACATATATGCATATATAATATATAAATATATTTGTATATACACATACATACATACATACAGAAATGTGTCCATCCAGACAGAGACAAAGAGACAAAAAACAAGAATCGACGATAGAGACAAACCCATGGACGCCCAGATCATAAATCTGTCCTCATCACATTTGTCTCTGCTGAATATAGACTTAAACAATCAATCTTTATTTGTATAGCATCTTTATTTGTCCTTGCACTCACAAAATATGTGTATTCTAATTTATTGTATATTATCACCATTTAATATGTTTTTTTCATGACGTGTGCTGCTGACCTCTTGGCCAAGTCACCCTTGTGAAAGAGATCTTGATCTCAATGGGACTTTTATCTGGTTAAATAAAGGTTAAATAAAATAGCGCCATATTTGTCTTTGTTGAATATAAATGTATTAAAGGTAAGCCCCTTGAGATGTGGCATCTCATTTTTAAGAGGGCCCTATGGTTGTAAAGATAGTTACTTTGGCTGTATAATCAATACCACCACGGACAGAGAGATCAATCTAATATTAACATTAATATCTATAATGAATATAATCTAGAGAGGAATGATGTTGATTAATATAGCAGCATCTAGCTGAACTGCCATTAAAATGGGTTTAACTGGTCTTAAAGTATGAATTTATGTTAAATGATGTCATTTACGTGGATGGTTGATGCAGGACAGAGCACATCAACAACAACAAACTGACAACAAAACCTTTTCACATTTTTGCACTTACTCCTCCAGATGTTTTTGTTGCTTCATTTAGTCATTTGTGTTGCTCTTGGAAGCAATTTCAGTCCCAAATTTGAGAAAGGACTGCATTATACTACTCACATTTAAATATTTTTAGGAACCAACCTTTTCTTATGATGACCTTCGGCACTTCCTGATTGGACCCTACTGACAAGAAAACAAAATGGTAGAAGTTGGGAGCATCTAATTTGTCAGTCGATGGACAGGAAGCTGTCACTTTCTCTAAAGGTCAAAATGTCAGGCTAATAACATCGCCATGTTTTTCGTCAAGAAAATGTGATTAAAAAATGCTCCTTATGGATCAAAAAATTCAAAGTGTCAGCAAAATAATGGTGAATGGACACATTTCACCTGATGCCATCGATCGATTAACAAAAGAGTGAACCTCCAAACACAGTTGTCCCATAAAAATCTGTCTTAGGTTCCAGAGATAAATGTACACAATGTGAGTGCTTGATGGCACCATCGATCCCATGGAGTTGGGAGGGTAAAGTAAGAAAAATGTTAACAGATAAATAAATAACCCTGAAGAAGTATCCAGGGCCTGGATGAACAGGCTGCTTAACCCATATTGTCCAACCAGGAGTGTAAAAAACAAAAGAAAGCCTGTTTACAGTCAGTAAATGTTTGTGAAAAGCTGACATTTCAGCAGGTAGAGATGGACACCAACCCTCTCTGGTTTTTCCAAAAGAATGCAAAAGAGGCATGGATCTCATTACCCTCCTCAGTGCATGTGCTAACCAGTGTTAATTTTGTTAAAGGGTCCAAAATCCCAGCAGCATTCAAAGTTCTGAGAGCGACTTTACGAGAACAACACTTCTTTACTTTTGGTCCTCGTCAGGGCCGAAAGCTGAAGCATGTTGGTCTGAAGATGTTCAAGTGATGCTGGATCTCTCCAAAGTCTTTCATCCTCAGTTCAACCTTGAAAGTTGGTAAAGTCTTTGCCAGACTTTTGTTCGCGTTGACATGGATGAGTAATGAGAGGCAGGGAAGACTGAAGTTGTTGAGAGTGGTACAACAAGAATTTCTACATTCTCTGAAAACTTTTTCTCACTCAACAGAACATGTTCACACAAAAGATAGGGAATGTTAAAACTTCCAAATCCTTATTTCAATGTTAGGCTGTGATTGTGTTACAATAACAGAAGAAAAATCTCTTCTTAGTAAAGTTCATATTTCTGAGGTAAACCTGACAGCACATACAACTTCAGCTCCATTTTTTAGTATTTGACTGAGGCGATGTCCACATGTAGGCGGAACTTTGGCCTTCTGTCCTCATGAAAACATTTTAGGCCACTAAAAAAAAGCATATTTTGGTTAGGGTGTCACCATGAGGACACACTGTGCTGACCTCTCCTGGGGCGATGCCACTATGAGACATTCTCACTGTTGTTTTCATGCGCTCTAGCAGACGGCTTCCTTCCAAGACCACAAACATAGGTTAACTGCTGGCTCTAAGTTGCCCTTAGGTGTGGATGTGAGTGTAAATGTTTGTCTGTCTCTCTATGTGGCCCTGCGATTGGCTGGCAAGTAGTTCAGGGTGTCTCCCACCCCATGTCAGCTTGAATAGAATCCAGCCCCACTGTGACCCAAATGGGACAAGTGGTTTGATTAAATATGACCAAGGAAATATTTACTCAACACACCTGCTATCACCAGTTAACACGGCCATCAGTTAAACCATAACACCAGTTGGACGTTGTGGTTGGAATAGACTGAATCTAAAACAGCTTTTGCATAGGAATTGCAAAAAAGTTGCATATCAAGAACATAGGACAGGTAATAAAAAGTTTATCAGTGCATTCATGTCTTTTTTTAATGCACTGATGTGTATGAGGACATTGGCAACGTTATTGTCAAAAAAACTGGAAACTGTCCTATCTCCCCTGTAGTGCCATGACCAAGGGGGGAGAACATCTGAGAACTTAATGAGTTATTAGTGAAAATGTGTGAAACTGTCATATCTCGCAATTTAAAAAATGTCTTAAATCCACATCCCTGAAAATTTCCTCCAAATATCTTCATTGTTTTTGAGCTTATCCTGTTCAGGTCAGGTCAGTGTGTGAGTGTCAATCTCTGGGGTTAAATTATGGAAGAGTTTAACAGATGAATTAAAGAAAAGTAAAACCAAAAGCAAATTTAAAAGAATATTTAAAACACAAACTTTAAATAATTATAAGGACGAAGAGCAGCAGTTTAACCCAGGACAGTAGAGGCAGAGTCTAGAAAAAGATACACAGATACACAGATATACAGATATATCATCTTGATTATCTAATGTCTTTTTCTGTGTTTGAGTAGGGGTGTATCATATGTATAGACATTAAGTATTATAAACAGGTGAAATATTATGTTTATCATTGTGTATAAGTACCTTATAACATTTTATAGTCATTATATTATAAGGAACATTGACTCATAAATAGGTGGTTGAATCTCGTAAATATTATAAATATGTAGAAATTAAAAACTTGACTGTAGTATGTATGTCGTCAGCGGTTTACCTTGATTGTTTTCTTTTGATTTTGGTATAAGCATGTGTTTGTTTATGGGGACTACCCATGTTTGTTTTTGCATGTTTGAAATAAAGCATTCATTCATTCCTTCAGGGAGCGCATGCCTGGTCGGCACTTCGCCATTCATCATTTCTGAAGATTCATCTGCACCATCAGCATCGTTGACCCTACTTCGTTCATAGAGGTTAACGTGCCATGAGGTTTAAGGGAGCAAACCCCAGACCCGTGGCTCCGAAGGCAAGGGTGCAAACCCCTTTCAGCTGTGTTACCAACTGCCATAACCGGCATGCTGTTCTCCAACAGACAAAGAAGAAACATAACCTCCTTGGTGGATGTAATAAGCTTTTGTGACTTTCAAATACGATCTCAGCTCTTTACTCATTTACCAAACAATTGACAATCAGCTAACTGGCTGCATGCATGTCTAACCTTGATACTTCCAGAGGAGTTGATGCAGTCTTTCTTTTATTTCATATTTCTTTTAAAGACTAAAGGGACAGAGTGATGAATTAAGAGCTCCACCTTCAGAAACTCAAACACCATCAGCATTATCAGTCCCTACGAGATATCAGATGAGATGATGTGAATGAGCCTCTTCACTCCAAAAACGTTGGAGAAAAGGTCGTTAAAGAGGAGAGGGTGAGCTGGTGTGCTGTTGTGAACGTACCAGGCAGGAGAAGGAGTCGTTCATGCGGTGCTGCAGGGTGCTTTTCTGCAAAATGGTGAAGAGAGAGGCATGGTCAAAGCGAGATGGACTCACAGAGATCAGCTCCTCCACCCCCTGACGCTGGGACGGATCCAGACCTAAAACACAGACACATGAAATTCATTAAAAAAACATACTTCCCACACCGTACATGTTCAGAATGAATGATGATAAAGTTTAGAGCCAGACAGTCGGCTGCAGCCTTGAAAAATACTAGAACACTTCACTGGTGTTTTAGTCCAGTGTTAATTTTGACAGCACTTTTTAATTTAGTTTTAGTTATAGTCTTCTTCCTAAAATATCTTCGCTCCCCAACTTATCCCACCACCACCAAGCTAAGGCAGTTGTGATTGGATGTCCCTCTTAACTCATCCAACCTTTATCTTTAGTCACTGTCTAGTTTTCATCAGGGGAAAAATGGTTGTTGACGAAAATTATGATGAAAATAATTAATCAACAATATTAACACTGTTTTGGTCAAAAAGAAATGTTTGTTTTGATAAATATACACTTCAACAAATTCATCCTAATTAAAGGTTAAGTTCGTTTTTTTGACACCTGGACCTTGTTTTTAGGATTAAATACGCTCGTAGACTCACCCAGACAATTTTGGCGGAGCTTGGAGCCGTTTTCGAGCAATTTAGATCCATCCAACAGCGTTTTTTTCTCATGCCATAGTAGCAGACGGGGCCAGAAATCGAAGCCCCTAAATTAGACATTATCTGCTGTGAAACTCGCTCATTTCAGCTACATTTTCTAAATGAATGGCCAGTGTTATCACCATGTCAGCTCAACTTCGTTGTTATGGTCATCCGGGGCTTTACAAGGATGGGTAACTTTTGGTGACGTCATAGACATGCGCCGCAAGAGCGCAGCTGACTAGAGCTGCTGTTGTTGCTAGGCTACACGGCTACATGGCTATTTTTGTGCAACATGGCGGAATATTTATCCGATGTAGAAGTGTCTGACGACGACTTTGAGTATAATGGATGCCCGTATCGTTTTGAGCCAGAATATACCGACGAGGAGCTATTTGAAAGGAGGATGCAGAGGGAAAGAGCCGAACAACTGGCCAGAGAACAAGCAACCACTGCACGTCCACGAATGGGGGCTAACTGGTGGTGTTGTTGTGGACATTGCACGGCAATGGCAACAGAGGAGGAGTGAGTTTCGCAGCAGATAATGTCTAATTTAGGGCTTCGATTTCTGGCCCCGTCTGCTACTATGGCATGAGAGAACAACGCCGTCGGATGGATCTAAATTACTCGAAAACGGCTCCGAGCTCTGCCAAAAACTGTCAGGGTGAGTCTACGAGCGTATTTAATCCTAAAAATAAGGTCCAGGTGTCAAAAAACCGAACTTAACCTTTAAGGTCATCATCGTGTAAATATGCTGAGGTGCTTCCATCATTATTATGAATTACAGCAGGAACTGGGCTCAAATCCCTGACCTTTATTTTGACAGAAAACAGGCTCTTCCGATGATCCACCTGCACCCCTAAAACCAGCTGATGATGCCACTTGAGGGTCAAAATAAAGGTAGGAAAAACCATCCATCTCCCAGATGATATTTCCCACTCTGAGCTCAAGTGAACAGCAAATCATCAGTCAACACGCTAACTCATCACACCCATACATTGACGTAGTGTTTGCTCAACCGCCTGCCGACATCAGTGAGCATGGTGACGGTTCAAACTGTAACACCGGTCAGATGTCTGGTTGGAATAGATACGAAAATGACGCTTCACTGGCATAAAAGTGCGTAAGTTTAGCATCTCATGGGCACTGTAACAAGCTAATCAGCATCATTTATCAGTGCATTTATGTGTTTTCACGTGGACAAAGTTGTTTTTGAAAGTTTACAGTAAGTGGACAGGATGTTTTTTATGTCGGAGCAAAACCTCCTTTTTTTTTTTTTTTTTAAGAGAAATTCCTGCCTATGTGTTTGACTATCTGACCTCCAACTTACGAAGACTTTCAACTTCAACTTCACTTTATTGTCCACAAAGGGAAATTTGTTTTGCAGGCAGGTAAAAACATGAAACATAAAAACACAATCACACAAATCCAAATAAGAAACTGAGATGGATAAAACACAAACTGAAGCAGAACCATTACTGCAATGTTTAGAGATAAGATGTATCATTGCTAAAACTTAAATTGAGTTGTGCAATGGCTTGTGATATGAATGAATTTTTTCATCCTGTTTGATTTTGCCTTTGGAAATCTAAATCGAGAGTTCGAACTTGGCAAGGAGAGGATGCACAGACTGTATGATGTCCTGGACCTTGGAGCTTTCCCTCCTGCAGTTTTAGGTAGATCAGGCAATAAGGCACCAATTATTTTGCTTGCTACTTTGACAATGTGTTCCAACCTCTTTTTGTCTCCTAAGGAGAGGCTGCCAGACTTTGCCTCTCTCTGTTCAGCCCCAGGTAATCATGAAAGGGTAAAGCTCCAACAAACATCTGGGGGTGGTAAGAGTCTTTTGTGGTGTTGAGAAATGTTGTTAGGTGGTGTTTAAAGAAGGAGAGGAAATCTAAAGAAATACGAAAACTTCACAAATGGGCTCATCAGACCAAGAACCTCATCATAAATCAGAGTTTGTCAGCTGAGCAGATTCTGTTTGTGCTCCCGACAGCTAAAGAGGTGACATTTAAATGATTCACAATCATCACGCCTCTCCCTCTGTGAGCTCACAGTGAACTGAGGTGTAAACACACGCACAGAAAAGGCGACATTGGCAGTGTGGGCTCTCAGTGCTGTGGTTAATAGTTCCCACCTCCGTTGGCTACAGATCCTCCGTGAAACTGTCAGAGCTCTCAGCTGATACTCAGCGCTCGCCAACATGGACGACATGCGAGGAAAACTCTGGAGGTGAGTCGCAGATACCCGAGACCAGCCAGAAAAAGGAGACGGGGCAAACTAGTATTAGTATTGGTTTTGGTCTTTTACTAAATAATCATTAAATAAGAAGAAAAGTTTTTGTAATGTTGCTGCAGTATTCAGTATGATGCAGTTAGCTCAAAGTCAGCTCTAAAAAGCTCAAATTCTGCCTTAACTCCAGTTCATATATTTGATTTCAACGCTAGAGTGTAGTTTTTAGTTCCTATATTTCTAGTCTTTATATATAAAATAATGTAAATACTGTTTTTTCTACTTAGTCTATTTTTTTATGTATCATTGCTGTCCCCTTTGCTGCTGTAACACTACAAATTTCACCATGTGGGATGAATAAATAATCATTCTTTTTTATGTGCGTTCACAATCACTAAAAAGCTCATTTTTCATATACAGAGTTTCCCTGATCCAGCTATATTCTCACTCTGTCTGAGACACTCTATTAAAGCTCCTGCCTCTTCCCCACATGAGCCTGGTCCGCCTAGTCGACAGGTCTTCTCTTTGGTAATTGTTCAGTTCAGCACTGCTTGGTGCCATGTTGTCAACAACTCTGCATTCATTCTGCAGTCTACGCTCCAAACCAAAGGGCTCAAACTGCTGATGAAACAATGGCAGGACATCACACTAGCAGGTCTATTCAGGGGGCCAAGGGAACAAACTGTTAAAACCATTGTTAAGGGTCCTAGCCCAATTCAAACCCGATATTTTTCAACATTATGGCTTCAATAGCTAAGGCTTAGAAGTCTGGGTCCTGGTCAGGAAACTCAGTTTGGTTTGAGTGATATAGCGGCCCGTAGAGGGCAATAGTGCACCGCCTTCCTTAAGCCACACAAAACAAGAGAGAGAAAAGAGTTCATTTTGCCGGCCTAAGTCTTAATATTATTGTCCAATCAGCAACCAGAAAATCACCCCAGGCGCTCTCATAGACCTGTTGAGACCCTTTTTTCCACATTTTGGACCCTACTATGCATTTCTATGTGCTCCTGGAGGTCTTGCCTCAACCTGACTTCATCATACGCACTGATGCATGCTCGGACGGTGCTTACAGCGCACACGCGTCCCGAGACCGCAAGATCAACTCCATCGTTTCATTGAGGGAATTACTATTCATTCGTCGAAGCACAGTGGATAAATTGGCAATTAAAGAACTGGGACCACCCAGTAAGTAAGTGTTTCTTGTGGAACCAAAATTATTTTATTTGAGACATTTAACCTGATATAGCTATAAAACATACTGTACAAGTTTGTTGAACAAGAAAACCAAATTTAACAATGCAATGTAGCACTGTAAAGTTAGCTATCTAACTTTTATTCATTAATATTTTACCCACTGAACGGGTCATCTTAGCCACCGTCGCAACTGTTGCCCCCCCCTGAGAAATCTGTCAGGAGCCACCACTGCTTTGATTCGTGGGGCTGCACTGGCATGCCTGGGTTATATTTTTGCCACTGAAAACCAACATTAGCCAACTTTTATCCAAACAGAAAATAAGCAGGAATTGTTAAAGAATCGAACCGATAAGCAGATTCTTTAATGGCGTTACGTCCGTGTTGATTCTCATTCATCCAGGTCATGGTTATCTTGATGATTCAAAACAAGTCAACTGGACTGTGTTGTATTTTTTTGCTGGAGACCATTTCTGAAAACACAACTTAAAGCAGATGGGCTACAGCAGAAGAAGACCACACCTGGTGCCGCTCTTGTCAGCTACGAACAGGAAACTGAGGCTACAGTGAAATCAGAGTTAAAGAATCACGGCGTTTGTTTGGACTAATGCAGAAGTTTGTTCCACAGAGCATCACTGTGGCTCATGGCTGTGTTTTTAGTTGTTTTGACAGTAATGGAGCTCGTCTTACAGCCTGGTCATGCAGCGCCTGAAGCAGCAGATGACGACTCCGGGTCAGCGGCGAAAAACTCAACAGAGAGAAAAGAAGAAATAAAAGAAGCAGAAGAGGCGCGGGGCGTCCCTGCCTGAGCAAACCTGGGTTCATTTCCAGTCCTTTCAGGCCTTCCTGTTAATGGCCCCGCCAAATGAAAAGCCTAACACTCTCCATTCTGCCTTTATCAGGGGAGTACATTTCGGGATGGGAAGTTTCTGAGTGTGACACATGGCCCCACAAAAGACCAAGGCTCGCTGAAGAATGCCGGCGCAGTTTCCACGCCTCCGATGCCCGCGGCCATCGTGTCCGAGACAAGCATTAGTGATCGCTTTTTATTAACGCTGCCATTTTTGTTTTTGTTTGGACGCGGAAGAGCCCGCAAGGACTCTCAGACATTTGTGTTTCATCCCCCTCCTCCCTCTTCTCTTTCTCTGACGCTTTTGTCTGAGGGGAAAAAAAAAGACAGCAAAAGTGAAATCTCCACAATCAACTTCCAATCGACGCTCCGCTCCTTTTCTTCCGGGCTCCTTTTCATATGAACCGCCTGCCCTTTGGCTCCCGTCCTGGCCTGCTTTCCCTCAGTCTAATTCCGATGTAGGTCATTTTGCATTCGTTACCTTCAAAACACGGATTGTCCTTAATATAATTTGGAGAAAAGAAGGGAGTGAAGGAGGCGACTCTAAAGAAAACGAGACAAAGAGATATAGATTAGTGCTGATAATAAGACGGGAGGCAGGAGGGGGGAGTATTGATTGGGGGACAGCGGAGGAGTGATGTTGATCTGTGTCGAGTCCAACTTTCAGCTATTATCTGCAGGGGGGTGGGGTGTCGAAGGAGGGGGCGAGGGCGAGGGTGTGCGTGTGTGTGAGTGAGTGTGTGTGACAGGAAATATGGAGGGATGTCCGTGCTCCTGGCACAGATGGTGCCGGCTGTCTGCAGGTTTCTGCACTTTGTATTTCTCAAACTGTTTCTCATCACCCACTTGAATACAGAGCTGGATCAGCCAGGCTTCACACACAAACACTTCACAAACACACCATAGAGAGATGACCAAAGGAACAATGACGTCTACGACAATGATTGAAGCAAAATAAACGTGTGGAAGCCATGGCTTGATTTCAAGTATCTTTGAATGTAACTCTGACCTTGAATTACAGCACTGCATAAAACATTCAACACTGTCTCAGCTGAATTTTTGTCAGAGCCGCGGCTAAATGAGTTTTAGAATTACTTAAGAAGTTGGAGTTTTTGTTGACGCTGTAAAACATTTTTTTTTAAATTCACACTAGAAGATGTCAGAGAGCACAAACCATCACTAAGGGGACACTACTGACTGACAATGTTAGACGAGATTAGGGATACACAATATTATCGGTTTGATATCAGTATCGGGAGATGTCAGCCTAAAAAGTAAAGTATGGGTATCAGACGATATTGAAATTTTTGCAGATATTTACAGCCGACATATCAGATACACATATCTCCCATATATCGGCTGCAAATTACAGAAATGTACAATATTGATGCATCTTCTCATCACTGCTTGGGTAAACTTATAAATCAAGGGTTTTGTTTTTGCAAGAGTTAAATGCTGTTTTTCTTGTTTTACATTTGTTCCTCACAAAAATATACCGTAACACTGAAAGAAACAAGTCCCTTTTAAAGTACAGAGCTTGTGCTCTTGACTAGAAATATCGGTATTGGCAATCATGAATTAAGGATATCTGCATATCGGATATCGTGTATCCCTAGCCGAGATCTCAACAAAAATGTGGAAAATGTGAAAATCCAGTTATAGATCACAAATCAAATCGAATCACTTTTCTCTTGTGCCATGACCGACATTCCCTGAAAATACTATCAAAATCTGTTAGGAACGTTTTGAGTTATTCACAAAAATGTGGAAACCAGGTCTTTCACCCAATGTTCACAAATCCTTTAAAACGTTCCTGGATGTGAATCCGTCTTCAGATCACCAACAAAATCTGCTCACTTCCTCCTTCTTCCATGACTAACATCCCCTGAAAACTACATCAAAATCTGAAGAGATTTTTTTTAGTTATTGGCAAAAACGTGGAAAACCGTCCTGTATCTCAATTTAAGGCAATCTTCTAGAAAATTCCTGGATATCAATCACCACCCGAATCACCCATTTACTGAGAAGTTAATCAAAAACCTGTTCATGACTTTTTGAGTTATTAAATGTGGAAAACAGCCCTATCTCACAATGCTATCAAATAAAATTCTGAGACCACTCCCTCCCTTTGCCACAACTATTATTCCCTTAAAATTCCATAAAAATTAATTAGAAACCAAAATGTGAAAAAAACTGCTCTCTTGCAGTGTTGACAAATTCTTTAAAATTTCCTGGATCTGGATCACAACCAAACTAAATTGACTAGCTCCTTGTGCCATGACCAACATAACGATGAGAGTCAATACTCAGTTGTGAGTGAGCCGTTCGTTTCTCGAGCCATTATTAAATGCAAAATGCCAATTTAAGAAATGAACAGCTCACTCACAACTGAGTATTGACTCTCATCGTTCACTTGAAAGAGCTGCTCAAAAGACTCGACTTACTCATGAACATCACATCTCTCCTGAAAACCACCGCAGAGGTCAACAAAACAAACCCTCTGTTTAGGAGTAGAAGAAGATAATATGATGATAGTAGAAGGTAATGTCTTATAATGCGGTAAAAATGAGTCACAACAAGCACACAGGACTGTTTCGAGGTGCTGAAGAGTTAATCTGATGACTGTAGGCAGAGGCAAGCTAGAACACTACCCATATACTCCCAGTGTTTGAGCTAAGCTAACTAGCGGTGGGGAAGCTTTGTCCGTTTCTTGTTACTGGACGCACAGTCGAAAGAATGGTGTCCATCTGCTTGGGAGTGAGGTAAGACACGAAAACAACAAAAATGTTGGATCGTTCCTTTAAATGGTTTTGCTTGGTAATCCAAGTAGATCAGCAGTTTCTGAAAAGCCATAACAACCACGCCGCGTTCAGCGTCACTTCAATCACATTTCTGATGCTTGGCTGAACTTCAGGCTATTGTCTTGACCATGTCGACATTCCTACCTGCATTTAACTGCTGCCATGTGATTGGCTGATTAGCTTTTTGCTTAACCAGCAGTTGAAATGGTGTGCCTGGTGAGTGTATCCAGGTACAGTTGTTTGAATTACTGTTTGCTTCATAAATTTCAATCTTCCATGCCTGTATTGTTTAGAATCCAGTTTAATAGTTATTTTATGTCTCTACGTTTCAATCATATTTTCAGCATGTGTGAGGATGTTTGAGTGCGACCAGTTTTGCTGGATGGGGGTAGTTTTCTGCGCTCGATCTCTCCATATCCATCTTGTCTGAGCTCCATGGTATCATCACAGCATCAGTCACATCAGTGTGACATGCTGCTCTGAGAGGTGGCGGCGGCCGCTGATGGCAGGTTATTGATGCAGACGACGAGGTGGAGGAGGAGGACAGCGTTTCAGTTTCAGGTGCACCGGCCTGAGAGATGCGACTTGATCTGCCTGTCGGAGCGTGGCAGTGACAGCGAAGATGACGATGTCAGGGCGAGCGGGGAAGAAGATGAAGACGGACAAGATCATGAGTGTCCGCCTGGAAGAGCAAGGATTCAGAGTGCAGAGAGCAAACAACTCTGAGAAAAGTTTGAAAAAGCACACGGATGATCCTCAGCTGCTGCGCTGCGTTTGAGGACGCCGGTGAGGATGAGACAAATGGACAGTTTGGATGTCTCTCCTTGCTGTCAAACTAACCACCTGCCTCCTCAAAAACACAACTGACAGGTTCAGGGGCGAGTTTCTGTCCAGTCTGAAGATAGAGGTCACAATCTGTGTGGTCAAAATAGAGCCGAGGTCGAAGTTCAGAGACAAACTTTGAACAGAAATGTCTTCAGCTTGAACGCTGGTCCATTTGGATGGAAAGTTCAAGCTGCAGGAGGGTGACAGGAAGTGATGTCTGTGGAGTTTCCTTGAACTAACTCACATCTTTATGTTATTTACCATGTTTACATGAGAGCTTTAATTCCCTTTTTATTCAGAATAAAATTTAAATCCTCTTTAAAAAGATTAAAAATGAATGAAAATTCCAAATAAAAATGATAATTCCGAATAAAACTTAATTCTAAAGTAGGTGGCTGGTTTATTCTGATTTTAAAACTGAAATAATTCCACGATCACGTATACATCCATTCCGCTTTAAATTAAATCCGGTTGTTCTGCACATGCTCGTTCCCTTGCCCTGTCACGATGACAGGAACAGGATGACCGCCCAAACAAAGTGTTGGACTCAAGCCGAGACGATTTATTTAATTAGAGTCTTAGAAGATTTGTAAATAATGAAAAGAGTGGATGGATGTAAGCATAAAAATGCAGACCTTTTTAAAGTTGTAGCGTCCAAGTTGGACAAGGTTTCCCTGACAGAGACGCTGAACTGGAGTTGGTTTTCTTCCAGTAGACGTAAATACGTCACTACGTCACATCCGCTCCCTGTCCAATCAGAACCATTCCCAACCTCCAGACCTTAAGCAAAATTGAATAAAGCCGAATAAACATGTTTTCCATGTAAACCTCAATTCAGAATTACTATTTCCATGTAAACACAAAGGAGAATACTTTAATTCCGAATTATTTAATTCTGAATACTTAATTCTGAATTAAAAAACATCATGTAGCCGTGGCCATTGTTTATTAAAGGTTGTCCTTTCAGTGATGCAAAGTTACAGCAAAGAAGATCCCTCTTAAAACTACAAAAAAGACAGCAAGGACTTGGTTTGCTGTCATTTTCTTATCCTAAAGAGATAGTTTTTGGACTGGATGAGATGCATACGATGGATCATAAACATTTCCAGAGGGCCAGATTTTTGCTTGACAGATGTTATGCAGGCTGCATTTTAAAAACAATGTAATTACATAAATATTTCGATCTAACAAACATAATGATGCAGCCATTTCAATTCTCCCTTCCCAGCCCAGTGCCCACAAGGTTCCAGCCAAATACCAGCCAACTTCCACAGTGTAAACAAAAAATCCAGAAAACTCAGAATTTCAAGGTCTGCACTAGATTTTTGAGCTTTGGGTCAAAACTTAAGATTTGGAGTTAAGTGAACAGATTACAGAGAGTTAACTTTTCCTGTTCGTACAGCAGAGGGGTTTTCATATCAGGACTCAAAGATGTCTGAGAGGAGACACCGAGCACGAGCTTTTTACATCCTGATGTTTCTTTGTTTTTCATACCAACATTTCACTTTTAAATTATGTTTAATGACTGATGTATTTTTCTGTTATTGTCCAGCTGGTTTGTTTTTTTAAATTTTATTTATTTATTTATTTTTACTTAAAATAAAGTCAGTCCCAGGCAGTTCATACCCAGACCAGTTACATCATGTTTTTATCATGTATGTTTGCTTACCATTGCACCAAACTAGCACTCATGACATTTTCTCTGTACAATAACCCTGAGGTCAGAACTTGGCGTGACCTCACCTGACCTTAAATCTTAAACTCCGAAGCTGTTGCCAAGATAGAAAAAGGCATGCATGATTCAAATTACCGTAACTCCTCGAGTATTCACGCTATCTAAAAAAATGACAGATTCTGAAAGCTGAGAAGCGGAGCTTTCCAGTGATTTACGGTACATTACGGTAAAGGCTGGATTGCCTGAGGGGGAGAGTTGGGAAGTGAGCTAAGCCGGAGAGCAGAGTGAGTGAAGGATTCAGAGCCAAACTTGTGAGTTATAAGGGTTTATCAGTATTATCCATGTAAATAATGTGAAAATATTGTAATAATGGCATTAGTATCATTCCGGAGTGTTTTCTTGTTACTCTTTTTCCATTTTTTGCCGTTTTTTATTTTCTTCTTGTAATTACATGTTTTAAGCATGTATAACATAATAATGATTTCTATTTCTATTATTTCTCATGAAAAAAGGATGAAAAATTGTACTCAAAGGACGTTTCCTGACACATTTCCTGACAAAAAAAAGACAAAAAGAGCCTGTTATAATTATAGTATTATAAAAGGGTTAAACTAATTGTTTTAAGTTTTGCAGACTTAAATTGAGAAATCAGCCCAACTTTACATTAAAAACTCAATAAGGAAAGTTGAGATAACTCCATTGATTAAGTTCATAAGACAAAAGACAAATATTTTTGTGTTTTTTACTGAAAAATTAAATTGGTACCAACATGGCGGATGATGCCAGAGTTCACTGATCAGCCTCTTTGAGGTGTCATGGTGACGATTTGGACGAAACACCTACGACAGGAGGTCCCCACCTGATGACCTCAGGGATGTTCAGGCTCATCAGTCTGTGTAGTGGAGTTGGGGGGCTGGTTAGAGGCCGTGTGGTACAGTCAATAGTATCGAGGATAGCATGTACGGAGTCTGGGTCAGTTGAAGGTGGTGGATGTGGAAACAAAGGCAGCTGATGAGGTAACTTAGAAATATCTAGATGCTAGTCAGATGAGGGGTCTCTTCACTGAGCACTTAAACTTTCATTAGGGCACAAATACCTGGTGTTTCTTTCAAATGCTATCCTTGCCTGCAATATCTGTCTGAACAAATATAAATCTATATATTTTTAATATTTTCATTAACTTTTCAATTTTGAACACACCAACAAACAATTCAGCACAACATACAAACAACAAATAACAGACCTTGGTCAAGACAAATACATTCTTCACCTAGATCCCTCACACATGACACACAGAGTACATCTTACTGTCCAAAAAGTAGTTTTGCATGTCCATAAAAAAATATAATTCATCATAAATCTGTGCATGTACAGGCTGCACTCAACTCCATACATCAGCAGCTTCCAGCAATGAGGTTGTGATAAAAGGACATCAACTTTGGGGCAAAATAAAGACTGAGCATATATAAAAATAATAATAATAATAAAAAAAGTTAAGTAAGATAAAAAAAGGGAAACTTCAGGTTCTAAAATCCTACAGACCTACGACCCAGGACTGAGATTTTGTCTGCTTTGGGGGTAACAATCAGTCATCCCCTTTAAGACGACATTTGTAAGTCTTTTGCCAGCATTTTAAAAAAACACAGAGTCCAAATTGAAAATGATCCCCTTTACATACATTTGATCAAGTAAGTAAGGTAAGTCTGTGTATTTTGTTGAAGCCAATGATGACTTAGTAAATCAGTTATGGTTATGTTTGTACTTCCATCTTACAGTTTAGATGACAGCATGTATTTTAGTAACGTTGGTCCCGGCGAGGAGGTTGAAACTCAAAGGTTCTGGTCCTTGCAGCTCCTGTTTTAAAGACATTAGTATACTTTGAGCTTGCTGAATTAAAATAGAGGAAATTGGTTCATCAAAGAGCTGAAAGGAGGTTTTTATCATTAATGAGAGCACGATGTTTAATCTTAAAGCAATTAAAAGTTGGAATAGCCTCTGAAAGACTTTGTTTAGTGTGTTAAATATGATTCAACTTAATGATGAACTTTACCTCTTTGAACTGTGTTTTAAATCTACATTTACAGATTTTATATCAGTTTTATTCAGATATGTTCAGCATGTTTTCACCTGTAATACCAAAAGAACCTGTTTAATGTCTCATGAATAGAGACCTGCGTTCATACCTACACACCGTCTCCTACTGCCTTTGTCTTCCTCAGAGCCTCTCCCTCCTTCACCGCCACCGCTCTTCTCTGAAAATGTGCTCGCACTCGCCGTGAGCACGTTTCTCAACTTCTAACTCCTGCGGGGTGAAGTAGGACGACCTCTTTTTTTTTTTCCATTGCAGGTTGCCATAGTGACTTGTAGTATCAGAGCTCCATTGATGATGGTTTTTTATAGTCGTCACGCACGCGTACTCGGAGCTGATTGAAGAGATCAGCTGATGTGTGTGTGTGCGGCTCAGGGTTCAGGGTTTCAGGCTTCTCGTGTGTGTGAGGCCCTGACGTGACTTTCACTCGTGCTCGGCTTCATTATTTGCACTCGCACACCGGTCGATAACATCTGAGGCGGCCGTGCGCTAGCTCTTTGTCGCTCCAAGATGCTTCCGAGCTGAAAAACAGTCGTGAACTGGAGATGCTCAAAGGAGGGACGTGGCGTTCCTGCCTTTATTGTCTCTCGGGCTCACTCAGCTTTATTAACCTTCAAACGGGGGAGAAGAATGGTTCGTTTGTGCTGGAAAACGAATCTTTCTCCTGTGAAGTCAACACAGAAAATGATTTTATTAATGCTAAATAACTTGCCTTTGTGTTCGAGAGCTCTCCGGTGTGTTCACATGCTGTCATTAGCGTTATTTAACCTCTGCTGTGAATTTCTTTTTTTTATGTATAATTGAGCACAAACGCAGGTTCACCGCCACGATCATTACAACGGCGAGAGCGACTTTCTGTCGAGCTCACACACACACACACACACACACACACATGGAGCAGCACTTAGCACCCAGTTAAGAGCTATTTCAGGGACATCTTCTATTTCCTCCAGCAAACAGCATGTCAGCACCTCTCGCCATTAATGCCTCAATCTGTTCCATTAAACGCTAACGAGTGCCGGCGAGAGTGGGACCGCCACCGCCGCGCCAAATTACACAAATAGAGCCGTAATCAGCTCTCAGTGTGACGCTCTTCATGTCACAATCCTCGGAGCCGGGAGGAGGCCCCGGCAAAATGCAAGGCGGTGTCCTTGACACACACACACAGATAATGACAGAAATGATTCACAGGTGATTGAGAGGAAGAGAAGGGAGGCGAAGCAGCAGGAGGGTCTTTTTAGGAAGAAAAATAAGAATTAACAATTAATATCTGATGGAAGAAAAAAGATGTTTTTTCTTCCTTCTGCCAGGATCAACGTTCCCTGAAAATGTTATCAAAATCCATGAAGATGGTTGTGAGTTATTGTTGAAAACATTTAAAAAACTGCTCCATCTTGCGGTATTAATACATTTTTTAGAAAATTCCCGGATCTGGCTCACCACCAAAATATGATCAGTTCTTCCTTTTGCCGTGACCAACATTCACCAAAAATGTCATCAAAATCTGTTCAGAATTTACTGAGTCACTAGTGTAAATGCAGAAAACTGCCCTATCTCGCACTGTTAACAAATCCTTTCAAAAATACCAGAATCCGCACCCGGATCACCACCAACATCCAATCAGTTGTAGTTTTATGCATTAAAGACATAAAATTAGAACTGATCCAAGAGCACAAACCTCGGCCAAGGCTTTTCTAACACTGTTAAGCAAGTTATTGTCCAAAATGTGGAAAAAAGTCCTATCCCAGTGTTAACTAGAAAAGCACTCAGAGAGCGCAGACCTCTGCCAAGCAGCTTCGGTCCACTTTGGCGAAAATGGTCCTATCTGGCAATGTTAAAGAATCCTTTAAAAAACTCCTGGATCCAGACGGTGATCCGGATCACCCCCAAAATTTAATAAGTTCTTCCACATCCCATTTCTGACAATTCCTGAAAATTTCATCCAAATCTGCTCAAGTAATTTTGAACACAAACAGACAAACAGACAGACAGACAGACAGATAAACGCTGGCAAAAACATAACCTCCTTGGCGGAGGTAATACATCTTTAGGAAGATTCCTGAATCTGTTTTTTGGATCTGGATCACCACCAAAATCTAAAGATGTCCTTCTTATGCCATGACCAACAATAATACTTGGATCCACATCAGGATCATCACTAAAATCTGATCAATTCAAGTTTCATGCATAAAATACACAAAACTAGAACTGACCCAAGAGCTCAAACCTCTGCGGGCCTTTTCCAACACTGTCAATCAGGTTATTTTCAAAAATGTGGAAATTGCCATATCAGTGTTAATAAATCACTAAGTAAATTTCATATCCCAAAATCTAAGCAGTTTTTTCATCTGCCATGACGAACATCCCTTGACAATGTGAGCACTGTTAACAAATTACTCAAAAAATACTTGGATCTGCAGCCAGATCACCAACAACATCCAATCAGTTGTAGTTTTATGCATAAAATACATAAAACAAGAACTGAAAGAAACTTCTGCCAGGGCTTTTCTAACACTGTCAAGAAAACAGCTCCATCTCCCGCTGTTGATAAATATTTAAGAAGATTCCTGAATCTAAAGCTGTCATCCGTGTGCCATGACCAACATCTCTTGAAAATGTGATAAAAACTTGTGGAACACTTTTTGAGTTAAAGCAAAAAAACTGTCCTATCTCACACTGTTCACAAATCTCTTAAAAGTACTTGGACCTGCATCCAGATCACCACCAACATCTGATCAGTTTTAGTTTTATGCACTAAAGACGTAAAACTATGAGTCTTCTGAGAGCAAAAACCTCTGCCAAGGCTTTTCTAACACTGTCAAGCAAGTTATCGTCCAAAATGTGGGAAAAAGCCCCATCTCCCAACGTTAAGATTCCTGAATCCGGGTCTGGATCTGGATCACCACCAGAATCTAAACATTTTGCCTTGTGCCATGAACAACATTCTTTAAACTTCTTAAGTTATCTCACACTGTTAACAATTCCTTCGAAAATACCTGGATCCGCATCCAGATCATCACCAACATCTGATCCATTCTCCCGTCAGCTATTACCAACGTTCCCTAAAAATGTAATGAAGATTCGTTGAAAGCTACTTGAGTTATTAGCAAAAACGTGGAAAACAAATCATACATTCCTTGATCAGCATCTGGATCCAGATCACCACCAAAATCTTATCACTCCTTCCGTTTGACATGACTATCATTCCCTGAAAATGTCCTCAGAATCTGTTCATAGCCTTTTGAGTTATCCTGTTCACAATCCAACAAACTGACAAATTCTGTCAGGAACTACCGTCCTTGGTGGCTCCTATGATCTTAGGAAAACGGAGAGAGTCTCACGGTGCTTGATCAGGTGAACAGGGAGGATGGTCGGGCTCTGTGGTTTGTTCTTGGGACAGAAACTGCTTTACCGAGAGCACAGTGTGAACTGGAGCCTTGTCTTGATGAAGAGTGAAACCATTTCTGCACAGCTGTGGTCTCTGCCTGTCTCAGTTTTTTCTGGAACCTGTTGGTAAGAGTGTTGATTCACCTTCTGGAGCCCACTCCTCCAAAATGACCCCCTTAATGTCAAAGAAAACACCAACATGGATTTAAGTTTGTCCTGCATTCTTCATCCTTGGTGACGATGGTGTTCTCCAACACACTGAGTGATGTTTTGTCTCAGAATCAACTTGAAGATCCAAGTTTCACCTCATGTAGTCACTCCTAAAAAAGGTTCCTTTGATTAGTTCCAGAATTTCTCCTCCAACTTGCTTTCATTTTTTGAGTCAGAAGTTTTGGGACGACTTTGCCACTCACTCTAGTCATTGTGGACCTGTCTCGATATTAGTGGAGACCATTTCTGCTCTCATTCTTATACTGAGTCGTTTCATTTCCAACCATTTTTTCAGTTTGTTGAATGTTTCTAGAAGTTTCTGATGTATGCATGGGTGCCCAGGAAGTTCATTGTCTTGAACACCCTATATGCCTTCATGAAATCTTTAGTCTCACTCAAACACATGTGCAGTGTTCCCCAAACACCTCAGTTAATGTACCAAAAGATTCAGCCAGTGTTCATTTTGATGACTGATTATTTTCATCATAGTTTTCGCCAACCACATTAATCCCCCTGATGAAAACTAGACAGTGACTAATAAAAACAAATGCACATGGACAAAAACTAAATTAACTGACATTTTCATCAACAGATAAAAACTAGACTAAAATGTTTGACAGAGACTTAATCCAATCAGACCTTATTTGGTCATGTAGAAAGTAGGGACAAGGGAATATATCCAATCACAGCTGCCTTAGCTTGGTGGTGGTGGGATAAGTTGTGGAGCGATCCAATCAGAGCTCCTCTCTTTATGAATTGATATATTCATGTAGAGCAGGTTCACTGTTTGTTGTCAGTTCTGGTATTGTAACTGAGATGCTCTGCCAGGTAGCCTAAATAAAGGTGACTGCATTTCACACAAAAGTTCAATTTGTTTCTGTTCATTTATACATTCAGACTTTACCAGCATTCAGTAAAGGGTTATTAGATGTTTGATTTGATCCAAGTGTAAAACATGACTTCAGAAATTCAAGGAAACATAAAAAATGCCTTACCCTTTACACTTCATATTTTAGTCAACTAAATTTACAGTAGATTTTGTTGACTAAATTGTTGTGAAATTTCATCAACTAAAACTAGACAAACATTGAAACAATTTAGATGACTACATTATGACTAAAACTAAAAGATTTTTTAGGCAAAAGACTATAACTGAAACTAAAAAAGTGCTGTCAAAATTAAGACTGGATTCAGCGGCTGTTTTGTTCAATTTTAACAAAACTTTCAGGCTGATGCTCAAATTTAACTGAATCATTTTTTGCCACCTCAGCAGCGAGCAGTGAACTAAAGATGCCACTTATCGTAAACTTCACCTCGTCCAAAGCAGTTACAAAAACGGAGAATCAACACCTACTGATGGGGGATGCTGGTTTTTGTAGTCCTCCTCTGCAGTTTGTAGTTTTGTTCTGCGGCGGAGGCACCGGTTTGTACGACTGTCCCGTGGCTCGGTACATGGCCTGGACCCACAGCATCCGGTCCTGCTCGTCGTCACAGGCAAACATGACCAGGTCGCCCTCCCTCACGGCGTTAAAAAACACCCGGCCGCCCTGCAGACCTGAGAGGAAGAGAGAATAAACACGATGAATGTAAAGCATTAAATATAACGGCACAAATAAACATCTGACTGACTTAAGCACGTTTCATTTTGAACTGATGTGTTTTTTTGTTCGTATTTTGTCTTAATAGTTTTCCTTGTGATATTCCACCTAAAACAGACTGTGTGTTGAACCCTTGCAGCCTTTATCTACATCTGTCTACAGTTTCCACTTCACTGGACCTGCTTTGCAAGTCCGCTGGGCTGAAAGGCTGAATAAGCTGTGACCTTACGTGCTGCTGCAGATGTGACTGCAGTCGACATCTCGACCCTGTAATTGATATTCTTTTTTTCCTCTCAACTGCTTGAACTGAATTTACACCTGAAGCTGCCGAGAGCTTCTGATTATTTTTCTCCAATTAACAAGATTTACACATATTTATTAAATAGGCAGTTATTATCGGGTTTAGCTGTTGTTGTTCGTTGTTGCACTGGAAATACTCCGATCACAAATGTTACACTTTAAAATGAACAGATGAGTATTCTAATAAAATATAGACATGATATATGATTACATATATGCACATACATGTTTAAAAAAAAAGTGTACTTGATAAATAAACGCCTCATCACTTATCATTTTTATTTAATTATTTGCTTTTTATTTGTCGTGAAAACTAAAAGAAGAAACTCATGAGCAACAAAAACAGAATCAGGAAAATAATTTGCGAGTATTTAAAGCAGGTTTGAACTTAAAATATCAGTTAAACTCAACATAAGCGTAATTAAATACATATTTATTTCATATCGTATATCTCTCCTTTAAACCTTTAAATGTTTCATGTTTTATTGTCTTATTTTTGCTTATTACCCACGCCAAGGTGGTTTGTTAGTTTGTTTGTTGATTTGTGAAGATGATAACTCAAAAATTTAAAACATATTATGATGACATTTTCAGGGAATGTTGGTCATGGCACAAGAAAGAAATGAATGAATCTTGTGGTGATCTGAGTCTGGATGCGGCTTCAGTAATTTTTAAAGGATTTATTTGCATTTCAGAGAGGGCAGTTTTTCCACATTTTGGACAATAACTGGCTCGACAGTGTTGGAAAAGCCTCTGCAGAGCACTTCTAGTTTAATGTCTTTGTTTTTTCAATAATAAAAACCTGTGTAAATCGCTTTATGTGTGGACAGTGCTCAGTCTAATTTTCAGTAATTTATCTAATAAATAAAAAATGCAATTATTAAATCAACAGTGTATTAACAGAGAGTAATATTGTCAATAGAAACTATAATAATAATAATGACAATAACAATAATGATAATTAAAAAATAACAATGAAATTAATAAGAACAGTAATAATAATTATAACAAAGAAACAACAAAAATAGAACATTAAAAACAATAATTCTGATAACAATAGTAAAACTAGAACAAAAAAGTATGATAATCATCAATCTAATAATAAAAACATTGCAATCATTTTTATTTTTATTTTATTTTCTGTTGTTACTGTGATTATTATAATCGTCACTCAATATTTTATAATACTTATAGTAATAATTGAATAAATATTAACAACAATGATAACACTAACAAGAACAAAGGCAATAATAATAATAAGAGCATTAATAATAGCAATGATGATAATAATAAAAATATCATTAATAACAACAACAAAAAATAATGACAACACAAATATCAAAAATAAGAATGAAATACTGCTACTACTAATGATTAGAATTATATATTGCATATCCGCCCTTGTAGCTTCACTGTGGAGACTTTGCACTCAGTCAGCATTTTATGCTCTCAGTGCTGAGAGGGTGTAGTGGTTTCATTGGTTACTGTGTCAACAAGTGACTTTCAGCACACCTGAGCTGCTGATGAAAACAGAGTGAGTCCCCCGTCTACACCGCTGTGGTCCAGAACAGTCCAGGGACCACTGCGCTACAGTACGTTCACCCTAACATGGCCCTTCCCCTGGTCAGGTAGATGCACGAACATAAACCTTTATTTCTGACAGCGTGCAGCACGATAATTAGACACTCAGGATTAATGTGTGTTCGTTACCCGGCTGAGGGTCGCAGTAGTCCACCGTGTACCCCTCCAGCTGCATCAGCTCCACCGGCTCCGCCTTCTTCTCTCTGTAGCTGCACATGGCGAACGTGTACTGACTCACCTACAGGACAAAGGCACACTGTCAATCAAGAAATCAATCAATAAACCTTTATTTACACAGGACGGTTCATACCAATTCATCCGTAGTTCAATGTGCTGCACAGGAGGGCAGGAACATGACTGACAGATGATTAATAATAATAATAATGGAAATTTACAGCTGATCAACAAATAAGCCCTCAGCAGAGGTCCATTTACTAGAATCTTATGAAATCACGGCATCACAGAATTGGACGTGAACAGCGGAATTCAATATAAACGCAGAAAATTACGGAAATGGCCGACATGTTACGTAAACGTTTTTTTTGGAAGAAAAAGGAACGTATCTCTCGGGAAAATGCTCCGCGGGGGTCAAAAAGGCTGGGGACAATGCACGCTTCACTTCTTTTCTGGAAATCATTTTCCAGGACTTTTCCAGGAAGTTTTCACCAAAATGTATTTATTTGTAACTCTCGGGCATGAACATCTTTCTAGTCTGGCTTTTATGTAGTGTCTTAATATTATAAATTTATGGTTTATACTGTTTTTTTTTTATCTTTACTCAATTTGCTATGTTATAAACATATTTTGTTGATCTACTGTTTAAGTAGCCATCATTTTATTTTGCCATTTCTTATTTATTTATTTCTTTGGTCACTTTTTTTTTGTTTGTTTTTGCATTTTATTCCTTAACTTGCATTATTTTGTCTACTTATATTTATGGCAAAGTGTGCATTAGTTACCAAGTACATTTTTACTTCATTTTCTATTTGATTTTTGTTCACTAACAAGGTATAAGGAAGATAAATAAGTTTCCAGGACAATTCAAGCTTTTCCAGGACATTTGACTTTTTTCTTCATTTTCCATATGTTTTCCATGACTGGAATATTAGTCAATCATTTTCCAGGTTTTCCAGGATGCGTGGGAACCCTGAAACATGTCGGAGCGCCCGCCTGAGACACCAGCTAAGTTGGCAAAGAAGCTACGAAACTCCCGGCTAACTCCAAAGTACAGGGCAGAGCAGTTTCCCAACGATTATTATGGGTCAGGAGATCAACTGTTCTGCAAATGTTGTCCCCATACTGTTGACTGGACCCGTAAAGATATGAGATGACCACCTGAGGAGTGAGTGATTATATTTCATTACTTCACAGAGTGTCCCAGGGATTAAATCTGCATAAAATACTAAAATCTGAATTCTCAAAAAATTAAAACTACGAATATGAGAAAAATCAAAACAGAATTTGGGAAAAAATAACAGATTTTACAGGGCTCTGATTTATGTGGTAGTTTTCCACGATAGGATGTAAAGATGGATTCAGGGACTGTTTCCTCAACCGCCTCAAAGATATATTTAGATATTTAAGACGAACAGTTTAGTAACATCACTCCGTCAAGTCTTATCTGAGGGTCTTCAGCTCCTCAGACTCATCTAATCAATCACAGATCAATAAGCATCCTCTGATCCTGGCACCAACACGGACTCACCTGAACAAGAACGAAGTATCGTTTTTTCCAGCGTTTCCACACTCTCTGCCCCACAGCGTACAAATACCTGAAACAGAAAACAACCAGACATCGAGTTAAAGGGAGAATGTACAGTTTTGACCTTTTCTTTGGTGCTTCAAATGTGATAATAATGACTTTAAAAAAACATTTCAATCCTCAATGTTCATCATTACTGTTTGAAACGAGGTAAAGAAAATCCAAACAAACACAAAAACATGCAAAGTTTCATTTTCTCCATCCTCACAAAGACTGTGCTGCTTCTCAAGCATAAATATTCAGGGTGACTCAACACATTATTGATTATTAATGCCTTTCTGAACATCTGGTTTTATTACTTAAACATCTTTCATTTGTTTGCCCCGTATTCATGATATTTTTAATAATGCCCAGTTCCCTTTTCTCTGGTTTTATGCCCCTTTTTATTGTCTGTGTGGTTGTGTTATTTTATGTCTTTTTGCTTTTCTTGCCTTAATCTTCTTTTACCATTTTTGCATTATTGCCAGTCATGCCACATAATCAATGATTATATATGATTTTTTTAAATCTCTATTATTCCCTTGCCTGATGGTCTCATCTCATATTGTTGGCCTTGTGTGTTGACTGAATTCTGTCGGTGGGTTTTTGCTGATAGAGCCTCTTGCTTCATTCATTTTTCTGCTTGTTACCTTCATAAAGATGGTTTTGTTTTTTCCAATGTCTGTCAAAATGTCTTTCTGTGTGGCTGAAAAAATCAAAAAGTCTTTGAGAAATTTTTATGAACTTTTCAGGGAGTGTTGATCGAGGCACAAGGGAGAAGATGGATGCAGTGGATCCAGGAAGCTTTTAAAGAGATCTGGCAACAGTGTAAGAGTACAGTTTTCCACATTATTGCCAATAACATGGCTGACAATGTCAGAAATGCCTCAGTGGGGGTTTGTGCATGCGGAGCACTTCTAGTTAGACGACAAGAGTCAAAATCATGAAATCATTCAACAGATTTTGATGAAGTTCTTGGTAAATGTTGGTCGTGATTAGATTTTGGTGGTGATCCAAATCCAGACGGGACAGTTTTCCACATTTTTGCTACAAACTCAAAAAGCTCTGCACTGACTTTTGATTCAATCTGTCGTGGTCCAGATTTATGATTCTTTTTAATTATTTGTTGACACTGAGAGACAGGGCAGTTTTCCTTATTTTCACTAATAATTTAAAAAGTTCTGAAATGATTTTGATCACATTTTACAGGAATGTTGGTCATGACTCAAGAAAGAAGTGATCAGATTTCAGTGGTGATCATTTCCCCAACAATTCAGCTAAGAGTAGAGATGCACACCATCATCTGAGCATCAGGTACCAGCAGATAGGAACATTTTTGCTGATATTTACAGTTGATACTTTGATCAGTAAAATTGGCCATAAATGTCTCACATGTTGTCTGTGATCCTGGTGAAATGTACAAATGTACCATGACTCAATCGTGTCCACTTTTACCAATCAAAAAAATATAATTTCCATTCATCCATCATCTGAACCACTTGTCCCTGTCGG
The DNA here is from genome assembly GCA_037902135.1 of Cetoscarus ocellatus. Taxonomy (NCBI): domain Eukaryota; kingdom Metazoa; phylum Chordata; class Actinopteri; order Labriformes; family Labridae; genus Cetoscarus; species Cetoscarus ocellatus. The sequence continues at coordinate 76,067 of JBAMNC010001493.1, forward strand.
GGCTATGGGGGGCTGGAGCCTATCCCAGCTGACCTTGGGTGAGAGGCAGGGTACACCCTGAACCAGTCGCCAGCCAATCACAGGGCCACATAGAGAGGCAGACAACCAATTATACTCAAACTCATACCTAAGGGTGATTTGAAGTCACCAATCAACCTAATGAGCATGTTTTTGGTCTGTGGGAGAAAGCTGGGTGTCCAGAGAGAACCCACGCATGCACGGGGAGAACATGCAAACTCCACACAGAAAGGCCCTGCCCGACCCGGGGAATCGAACCAGCAACCTTCTTTCTGTGAGGCCTGTGAACTACCTGCTACGGCACCGTGCCCCCCAAACATATAATTTATTAAAGAATAAAATATTTTTCATGTTTCACATCTGTTCAATCAATATCAGTATTGGAGATAATGAGTTTGGAAATATCAGCATTTTGCATATGGACAAAAATCCAGTATTGTGCATCCCCCGCTGAGAATGTCAAAAATGCCAATGTGGAGTTTGAGCTCTTGGAGCACCTCTGGCTTTTATCGCAGTACCTTTAAAAATCCATAACCGCCCTACGCTAACAATAAGACAGATAAAATAATGGATGGAAAAAGCAGAAGTGCTCCAAGAGCACAAACCTTAGACGGAGAATTCCCAGCATTGTTGGATGAATTACTGAAAATGTGGAAAACTGCACTTTCACTCAGTGTTGACAAATCCTTGAATATTCCTTTGGATATTTGGATCACCACCAAAATCAAATCACTCCTCTCTGGCGTTATGACCAACATTCCCTGAAAATGTCATCAAAATCAGAGATTTCATGATTTTTGACGATGGATGTCTAACTGGAAGCACAAACCCCAACCAGGACATTTCTAGCATTGTTAGCCAAGTTCCTGGCATACCTATAGAGCAGGTAAACCCAAGTAAATGACAGTTCAGCTAGATGCTGCCATATTAATCAACATCATTCCCCTCCAGTTTATAATCACCATAGATGTTAATGTTAATATTAGACTGATCTCTCTATCCGTGGTTGTTATTGATTATACATCCAAAATAAATACCTTTACAACCACAGAGACATGAGGACCCTCTTGAAAACAAGATGCCACATTTCAAGTGGCTTGCCCTTAATAAATCTATATTCAGCAGAGACAAATATAATGAGGACAGTGTGTTGCTATCATAAATTCTTATTTTTAGGCCCCTTTTTCTCTGCCTTTCTCTGGATATATCAGAATCAGAAATACTTTATCACTTCCCAAGGGGAAATTCAGTTGTTTCAGTTTCTCTTATACACAGTATAGCAGTCGGGCATATCAGATGAAGACATTAGAATAGATAGGGGCATTAATTTAACTAAAATAAAGTAAAATAAAATAAATACAACAAAAAAAAAATTAAATAATTGAAATGAGAATGAAAATTAAGTAAGTAGGTTGCAACATGCAGAGTCTTTAAGCAAAATCAACTTCCTTATGATTGAAAAATAAGTCCAGTAAAAAAAAAAAACCCAGTAGAAGTGAGACTCCGAATGAGGTCAAGGATTACACAGTATTAACAATTAACAATATTTACAATAAGAATATGAATGTATATATGACAGCACCATTTGTCTGAAGGCAAGATTGACAGTCGGTACAGTTTGTCAGTCAGGATGTTTCTCTGGGAATTACATTTGTGTATTTACTTACTAACAAATATCAGAGGAGTAAAACAGTAAAGGTTTATTCTCCAGGACCTGATGGAGCAGTGATATTAGATGTATGTATGTGTATATACAAATATGTATATACTCACACACATATATACATATTCATATAAATGAATATATGTGTATCCATAAAATGAAGAGCTTGTCTTCAGCCTGCTCTATTGTAAAGTGTCTTGAGATAACACTTGTTATGAACTGGAGCTACACAGCTAATGATTTATTGATTGATTGATTGAATGTGGAAAACTGCGCTCTAGCAGTGTAACCAAATGTCTTTAAAAGGTTCCTGGATCCACTGTATCCAGATATGGTTCAATACCGATCACTTCTTTCTTGTGCCATGAACAACATTCCCTGAAAATGTCACAGAAATCTGTTGAGAACTTTTTGAGTTTTTAGTGAAATTGTGGAAAACTGCTTTGTCTTTTAATGTGACCAAATCCTTTACAATATTTGAATCACGTCCTTCTCGTGTCACGACCAACGTCTCTTAAAAATGTCATCAACATCTGTTCAGATTTTTTAGTATTTTCTTGCTTAAGGACGGACAAACAGACAAATGCCGGCAGAAACGCCACCTCTTTGGCAAAGGGAATAAATGAAAATATTTAATTTTGTGGTAAAAAAAAAATAAACCAAGAGGATAAAGGATAGAACAGAGATTAAAGTAATGATTTAAGGGAATAATCTTTGTGCATTTTGACCGACTAAAACCTCCAGAAAAGCTCCAGAATGCTCAGATGCGGATCTTTTGGTCAGTCACTTGGTTTTGTTCTGATTTGCAGAAATGTGTTTGTGCAGCAGTGGAGCTGCTGAGAGCCTCCATGCTTTTTTCCTCATGTTTTCACCAACAGCACATTACAGGGTTGTTCCTCCCCCAGCTGTGAACTCCATTACCACATTAACCCCCCCCTCTAAATAAAGTAATGAGGAGGCCGCGACACAGACAGCAGCTCATTGAGGACGACTGCAGGAAAATGGAAGAATGACCGGCGTGGCCCCCGGATCGATGGCTGCTCCGGGGCCTCCTGAGGCGTGGGACACAGGCAAGTGCAAGTGAGGAAAATCAATCGATGGCGAGACCTCTTTCTTCAGCCCTGCCGCCCGCCCTCAAAGAAAAGGCCTCCAGTCAAGGCTGCGGCGCGTCTGGACGGAGAATCTGGGCCACGCCGGGTTAACATGTGGCCCCGCTCGCCGGCCACTTGTGAGGAACGATGTGGTCCTTCTGCCGGTTTACAGGCGTCCATTCAGCCGCACGCCGCCGCACAGATGGACCGAAGACGCTAAAGAGTTCACTGCAGGCATTTAACAGTCCTCGCTGCAAAAAAACATCCGTCTTTAACTGGTCATTTAGACGGAGTCTCACTCTTTACGGGAGTTTATACAAAGAGAAGCAGCATCAGACTCTTCCCGTCAAAAGCAGGATCAAAACCTGTTCTTCTGTTGCTTAAAATGTTAAAAAAAATTAAATATTCAGAAATAAATGCAAACATATTTAATCCGGACATTTCCATGAATAAGACAAATGTGATTATTTATCATGATCACTGATAATAAACTGTATAATAAAACATTGGAATTTTTCTTACATTTTCCATCTTTGCCCTAATTAAAAATATAAATATTTGTACAGTACATGGAGCTTAAACAAGATAAACAGACAATCAATTAAGACTAAATCCCTTTAACTACAAAAACTATCTACACCCACTGGCCACTTTATTAGGTACACCTTGTTGGACCTCCCCAGACCTTCAGAGCTTCTTAATTCTTCATATCATTGATTCAACGTGTTAACATCATTTTTCAGAGTCCATATTGATATCACACAAGTGCTACAGATTTGTTTGCTGCACATTAGATGTCGCTGACAGGGACGGACGATTTTGGATTTTTGCCGATAACCAACATGTCGATATTTTTTAATTCATTATCACCGATACCGATATTTCTGGTCAAGAGCACAAGCTCTGTACTTAACAAAATGGACTTGTTTCTTTCAGTGTTACAGTTTATTTTTTCGAGGAACAGATGTAAACAAGAAAAACAGCATTTAACTCTTGCAAAAATGAAACCCTTGATTTTTAAATGTACCCATGAAGTGATGAGAAAGTGCATCAATATTGTACATTTCTGTAATTTGCCGATAATCCAGCCGATATGTGTGGAAGAAATATCAGCTGTAAATATCTGCAAAAATTTCAGTATCGGCCGATATCTAACCGATAACACCGTGCATCCCTAGTTGCAGATAAATTGTTTTTTTTTTTTTGTATTGATATATTATTAACATTTTTTGCTAAATTTGCTCAACTAAAAGCACTTCTTGTTCATGTAAATATGATCACTTTGGGGTATTTTAAAGATTTTAAATAAGGTTTTAATATTTTATCTGCCCATTAATGTACTTTTTAATGTTAAATCTCTGTTTATTATCTCGTTGAATGTCTCCGGTTCAAACAAAGTAAAGACCTGACATGGGGGAATCTTTGCTTAAAATAAAAAATAATAATTGCAATAATACTCTGAATACGGAGGGGATTTTTTTTCTTTAATTTTGTTCTGCCTGTAATATATTATAACCAGACTTATTTCTGTTTTCCAAGATCAAAAAGTTGATTCATTCTGCAAAATTAAACTTTCGAGTTGGATTCATCACAGAACTTAACAGTTTGTTTGAGTTTGTCCCAAACAGTTATACAGAATAATTAAAATACAAAATAAAAACATAACTGGTGAAAACCTTCAGGAGTCATGAAATAAAAATTTTAAATCAAAATATTTTTGAAGAGGAAAGTGAACTGTTCTCTGAGTTTTGTTTCTGTAATTTACAAAATGTAATAAAATCATAAAAATGTATTTTTTTTCATCTGGGATTTACACTTTAATACTTGTTTTGAGGTTAAATCACCCTAATTTGATGGATGACAGGAAGATTCTGTTCAGAGTTATCTGAGTAATAACAATAATTAGTGTGCGTGACATTTTCCTGTTTTATTTTCTTTATTTGTTTGATGGCAAACACTCATCCTGGTTGGCTACTATTGCTATAATCTAATGTTTTATTATTATTATTATTACAAATCTGTTATTTATGCACCAAATGTATATATACACATATCCAGATTTTTTATTTTCTTATCTTAATTTTTTCATATGTGTATTTATTCCCCATTATTTATTTTATTTTAATTTTATATACATTTTCCTTTATTTCCACAAGAGACACAAACAGTTGGAAACAAATTCCTTGTATGTTGTGAATGTTCTTGGCCAATAAAGCTGTTTCTGTTTAATCTCTGAAGGGGAGGGTTATAAAAATTGGCCTGCATAGGTTTCTACCTCACCTGCACATACGATTTAACTTTATTTACTTTTCTTTTAAATATGTGCTCAGAAATGAACTAAACTAAACCTATTTTGCTTCAGACGAACAATTTAATATGTATTTAATATTCTTTTATTAATTTTTATTAATCATTTCAGAGACAAAGAGACATTTTCTTTCTACATTTTTTTAAAGTAATAATAATAATCATCATAATAATAATAATAATAATTCTAATATTAATGTATTAGTAACTAAGATCATGAAGAGAAGAGGTTAAAATACTTTATTATTCTTCCTGCTCTGAAAAATAAACTATGTAAACCATCTTTGAGTTTTGATCATCTTGTCTTTTTTATTTTGTGCAGTATTTTTATTTTCTTCTGGACCATGTTGTCTGTTTTTAACTTGTCTTTCCTGAAGTATATTTCAGTTTAATTAAAGTTTAAATTCTCCTCTCTGTGATCACAGTTTAAGTGTTTATCTGAACTGTTGCTGCTCACTCTGAACAAACAACACTAAAACATTCAGAAACAATGTCCCAGATGAAGACAAGACAAAAAAAAAAGTTCTCCGTTTCTCACATGGAGGTGTGCAGACAAAAGCAGGTCCTGATTGTGCACTTCTGTTGTTCTGTTTCTCAGGAACTTTGGAAGAGAATTCATTTAATCGTTTTAGAAATGAAAGTTCAGCTCAAAAACTCAGACAATCAGTCTGTTCAACTTTAGTGATTTAACGCACATCTTTGAGACCTCTTCTCAGGTTTTGTCTGTTGAATTCTGACTCAGGAGAAGAATTAAAACCAAATTAACAAAAAGCTGCCGGTATTTCTTGCACTAAATTGTGAAAAAATGAGCATTTGTTCTTTTACTTTGAATTTCTTTTTTCCCCTCGTGAGTTTAGTCTCTTGGGATGAATAACTGAAACATGTCTGCAGCATTTTTATTAGAGATCTAATTTTAGACCTTTAAAGACAAAATCAGAGAAATTAATTCTGTTGTTGCAGGCTGTAGTATCAGTGCTTTTTAACTTCATGTAAGACTGAACTGCTTTTATTCACCAAGTCTCAATTTAAATGTTTTTGCTGAAATCGTGTAAATCACCACATAATGCTTGTTGCATCATCTCTGATATGTTTCATCTTGAAGCATTATTCCTCCAGTCTTGCAGCTTTCATCCTTTTCCATTCACTGAATGTGCACTCAAATGCTTTTAATTCTGTGAAAACAAGCCAACAGACGCACAAGAATAATGAAAAGAACTGTTAAAACCACTGCATTTAAATCTTGCATTTTAAACATGCACTTTGTACAATTTTTAATGCTGCTTTTTTAATCTTTTTTTGTTGGCATATGTATAGTTGATGTATTGTTTCTGGCTGCCAGTGGACTATAGATGCAATTAAGCAGTTTAGCTAACTTGCACATTAACATCTGTATTCCAATCGAAAACTGAAGACCTAGTTCAAGTAAAAATAAGACTTTTAAAGATATTTTACATTTAAAAACCTTTGGAACACTTTGGAGGCTTTAAAAGAACCATGTAAATTAACTGCAGCACACTGTTGCTGTCATGCATTTCATCCTGATTGTTTAAAAAAAGGCATAAAATCACCTGAACACAGGTAAACATAAAAACAAAAGGTTTGGCACAGATTTCGAGCTGAGGGAGCTCTCTCTCAGACTAACACTGACCCCTTGTGGTTTGGACAGGGACTGCAGTCAGATTTTCATCCCTGATTGTGATTCCCAAACATTTTCTGTCAGATTAAAGTATCTCCACCTCCTTCTGTAAAGCTGGAAACTAAATTGGAATAAATAAATGGGAATAAACTTGGAATTTAAAAAATGAAGGTTGGCCCTGAACAGATTTTGAATATAGTCGAGGAAAATAAATGAGCGTAGTATACCTGAGAATATCTGTGCTGTTCCTCAATCACATGCACAGATGACTTCAAGAACCCTGGACTATTAAAACCACACATTTTTGAGCCAACAGCACAAGACTGTTAAAGCAACACATTTGAGTAAGTGGACATAAGGTGAATTTAAAATGAATCGTTCGATAAAGAAATCAAAAGTTGATAAAACTCTACAAAAAAATAAATCTGCTGAAATATTTATTAATTGTATTATATAGCATGGCTGTCTGCCAATGACAAAATGAAATGTTTATATTTATGTTAAAATATGATGCAGTTTGTTTAAATTAGCTCCAATTTTGCAGTTAACTCCCATAATTTGTACAGAAAGTTTCCAAATGTGAAATTTCCAAAATTACCCAGCTCAACTTCCCCATGGAAAGTTTCCAGAAATACAAAAAACACATGTAAGTACACACAAATCCCACAATCAGTCAAGAGGATCTGGAGACTAATACACACCAAAAAAAAGCTCAAATAAAAGAAATGATAAAATCAAGATGACTGCTAAAATATGTAAAAAAAAAAAAGAAACAAGAGAAAATGCAAAACAGTAAAACCAAGAAATGATAAAGTGTAACAAGATAAAAACTGCATGATAAGAAACACAAACAGGGACTAAAATATAACAAAACACCAAACAATAACATTTAAAATTCTTCACTTCAATCAGAATCTCCAATCAGCTGAAATTTCTAAATTTTGGCTTCCTAATTTAACAATATTGGAGCCTTAAACTCTACAGCTCTTGTTTTTATTTTGTTAAGTCATACATAAATCTCAGACTTAAGTCAAATTAATACTTTGGTTTCTGATGACGTAAAAATCTTCAGCACGTCTGTGGGTTTGATGAGGCCTCACTGCCACCTGCTGGACGAAAGGAAGAACTGCACCTCATATCACACACCTCAGCTGCACAGGTAAAACTATGTCTGATGACTCCTGCATTATTGATTTAAAAATAATGCTCAAACAGTGAGGAGTTGACTCAGATGGTTTTAGTTTACGAATTTTTAGCTGCTCCTCAGAGCAGAACTCAAACATCTGCTGATGCTCCTTAAAGCTGTTTCTCTCCAAAACTGTGAAGAAACCATCAGACGATCTGAAAATGCAGACGTCTTTATGTTTTCTTCTTATTGAGCCTGGCCTTTATGTTGAACTTTTTATGAAAATCATCTGTTTGATTTATTTTTGCATGATTTATTTGTTAATTTACATTTTATTGTTCAAAGTTAAAAAGATAATTTGTAGCATTTAAAACTTTACTTTTTTAAATTATTATATATATTGCCCTTTTTCTTTCTTCTTCTCTTTGTATATGTTAATGAATTTATGCACATGTATTACTATATATTCAGTGATGTGTGTTCATATATGTTCAATAAATCTCTTTGTTATGTTGATATGTATGTATATGTATACATAATTCCTTATTTGTCATTCATTTTTCTTAACTTAAGGTTTATTATTTTATTCATTTAGTTAAAAAAATGAGATAATAGAAAAAATTAAATTGCACCTTTGGAAATATTTGTATTGGCCTATTACTGGATTATTATTTCAATCAAGTTATAAAAAAGCCAAACCTTAAACAACCTTCATTTGTCTGACTTTATTCTCTTTGTTGCTCCTAAAATCTGAACTGAGTTGAAACAGAAAGCTTCTAGGTTCTATGCTCCTGTTTCTTTGGAATAATCTTTTACTTTTACTTTATTTTATTGTATTTTATTGCTTTTATTGTTTTGATTGTTTCTATTTATTCCTTTTTATTTACTCTCTATTGTAAAGCACTTTGGTTCACCGGAAGGGTTGTTGTAAAGGGCTGTATAAATAAAGGCTGACTGATTGACTAACCCGGCTAAATAAAGGTTAAATACATACAAAGTAAAGTAATTATTTCTATGTTCTACAATGAATATTATCATTTTTAAAAATTTCTTATTTCTTGTCAGCTTATTTTTTGCCTTTTTTCTTGTTTTATTTTTATCATCAGGTATTATTTAAACTTTATTGTTTTTTTTTAATTCAGTCATATTTATGTGCATCAGTCTCCAAATCCTTCTTGACATCCTGCCTCTTGTTGTCGTGGTAGTTATCATCTTTGTTTTCTAACTTTTTTGTCAGTCACTTTTCCGGATTCCCTGTGAAGCACTTTGAACATTTCGAACAACTTGAAACCTTTTTTTAATTAAACTCAAGAATCAGATCGTGTGAGTGCCTCACAGCATGAAGGTTGCTGGTTGGATCCCCAGATCGGTCAGTATGATCAGTTTGCATGTTCTCCCCGCGCGTGCTTGAATTCTCTCCACATTCCCCTTTGGTATGAGTGTGAGAGTGAATGGTTGTTTGTCTCTCTACGTGGCCCTGTGATTGGCTGGCATCAGGTCCAGAGTGTACCCCAATTCTTGCCCAATTTGTTTTTGGTTTGCCGTTGTAGCTCTGCTGAAGCAAAGTCAAGCCAAACATGGAGGGAAGTGAAGTCCGACCATATAAGGTCGTAACAGGTCAAAGTTTAGTTTGAGGTAATATGAAGTGTGTCATGTTGGAATATTAGAGACATAATTACGTTATTGTTATGTTATGTGTTGACTTTACAGTGAAGTGTCCTGTTACATGTGTCATTAACACACAGTTTAACCCGGGGTCACTGACCTGCAGATCTTTTAAACATTTCTTGTAGATCCGTTCGACTTGATGCTTCGAACTTTATCTGACACACAGGATAGACCTTTCTGCTCATTCATGACCAAATTATGTTTTATGCTAACACTGATCCAACTCTTAGTCATGTTATGTTTTGTATTAAGCTGCATAAATTATAAAATGCTGATGTGATTTAATATCCACAGTGTTAATTTTGACATTTAATTTAGTTTTACTTATAGTTTTTTGCCTAAAATATCTTTTAGTTTTAGTCATAATGTAGTCATCTAAATTGTTTTAATTTCAGTCTAGTTTTAGTTGATGAAATTTCACAACATTATAGTCAATGAAATCTACTGTGAATTTAGTCGACTAAAATATGAAGTGTAAAGTGTAAGGCATTTTTTATGTTTCCTTGAATTTCTGATGTCTTTTACGCCAGCCCGTTTCAAATGCCATGTCATTATTTATCCCACCACCATGAAGCTAAGGCAGCTGTGATTGGATGTCCCTCTTAACTCATCCAACCTTTCCACACAACCAAAGTAGCTGTGATTGGATATATTCCTAAATTGTCCCTACTTTCTACATGACCACATTAGGTCTGACTGGATTTAGACTCTGCTTTACTTTTTGTCCATGTGCTCTTGTTTTTATTAGTTACTGTCTAGTTTTCATCAGGAGAAAAAGGCTGTTGATGAAAACTGTGATGAAAATAATTAGTCAACATAATTAACACTGATTTCATCGCTGATTGTGAAATTAGATGATGATAATTGAATATTGACATTTTGTTCATGGTTCTCAGTGAATTTCAATGGGTAGATCTTGCTTTCTCAATTAGCATCTTCAACACAGACTCTTGACTTTTCCACTTTTTCCCAGCAGGTGACACTGTGGTCTGAAAATACCTCAAACATCATCCTGATAAAAACAAACTTCTACAGCATTATCTTACTGTCCTTCGACCTGTTACTGAGCACACTCAACAGCTTTACTCACCTCAACATTATCGAGATTTCTGATATTTTTGTAACATTTTTATTACTCATAACCTTCAGTAATTGTGCACACTTGACAGCTCCAAGTGCCTCATTATAAAAACATCTCAATCTCTAAAAATGTTCTGGATTGTAGGTGGTAATGAATTATTCTTGGCCTTGTACATTATTTGTGCTCTTTGCAGTTCAACAAACTAGTTTTGACCTTAAAAATAGTGAATTGGTGTGTCCTAGATATCCAACCTTATTGATGATTCTTATTGCTGTTTTGTAGAATAAGTGAATAAGTGAATCATCTGCACAGTAAAGATTATGGAGTGATTTATAGTTGAGGACATGTTTTTCTATGTTTTATGCTGAGATGCTTCTTGATCATTTTTCTGTACATGTTTTATGTGTGGTTTGATAACCCCTTCTACCTGGACCTGCACCTGTGAATCACTCCTACATCTACTAAATAACAGCATTTTTGTCTTACTAAAGTTTTCTGTTTTTTATTGGAAGAGTTGTCGGTTGAATTACCAAAGCAGACATAAAGCCGTCATTCGAGATGTTCAGAGATGTAGTGAATACATATCTACGGCATGTTTCAATAAACTCCAACATCTGCAGAGACCGCCTGGAGTCAACATGTGGTGTAAAACCGGCAAAGTGAGCGAATCGTTCAGCCTGCTTCCTGTGAGGGCAGAGAAAAAAGGGCTGAGCAAAGAAATGTTAAACACAGTGATTTCAGAATCTGTGCTCCCACTTTGACAGGAGGCATTTCATTAATCTCTTGAGTCTTACAGGGAGAATCCGGATTACAGCACGTCACTGTCTGATTTCTTTTCCAATATAACTGCTGTGATTTGAACTTGTAGCATATTATTCTGTCAGGCTGGCGGCAGCTGAAAGAACAAACTGATTTGAAGAGTCTGTGCAGTGAAACAATAAACTTCTTTAAAAAAACAACGCAGATCTGATGGAGTCTGACAGCTGCAGAATTTGCCTCAGGAAAAAGTTTTTCTTTTGTGTTTGATAAAAGAATGAATATTGACTCTGACAGTAATTAGGGGGTAATGTAAGTTCAAGTTAGATAAAACTTTGATGATGTGGAGGAGTGAGAAAGGAGATAAAAATAGATGGTTTGTTTTTTAATTATCAGCTCAGAGTTTGACTTTACCTTTGGAGTTGGAAATGTACCAGCTGGGCTTAAAAACTACAATTTCTACTGGTGACAGAAGAGGAAAAACCACAAAATGGTTGAACAAGGAATCTCCAAAGATCACAGACTGGGAGATTATTCAAAACACTCAAAACAGTGTTAATTGTGACAGCACTTCTTAATGTAGTTTTAGTTATAGTCTTTTGCCTAAAATGTCTTTTAGTTTTAGTCTTAATATAGTCATCTAGATTGTTTTATGTTAGTCTAGATGTAGTTGATGGAATTTAACATTTTAGTCGACAAAATCTACTGTAAATTCAGTCGACTAAAACATGAAGTGTAAAGTGTTCCCTTGAATTTCTGAAGTCATGTTTTACGTTTGGATAAAATGAAACATCTAATAACCCTTTATTGAATGCTAGTAAAGTCTGAATGTATAAATGAACAGAAACAAATTGAACTTTTGTGTGAAATGCAGTCACCTTTATTTAGGCTACCTGGCAGAGCATCTCAGTTACAATACCAGAACTGACAACAAACAGTGAACCTGCTCTACATGAATATGTCAATTCATAAAGAGAGGAGCTCTGATTGGATCGCTCCACAACTTATCCCACCACCACCAAGCTAAGGCAGCTGTGACTGGATGTCCCTCTTAACTCATCCAACCTTTCCACACAACCAAAGTAGCTGTGATTGGATATATTCCTAACTTGTCCCTACTTTCTACATGACCAAATTAGGTCTGATTGGATTAAGTCTCTGTCAAACATTTTAGTCTAGTTTTTATTTGTTGATGAAAATTCCAGTTAACTTAATTTTAGTTTTTGTCCATGTGCACTTGTTTTTTTAGTTTAGGTCTAGTTTTCATCAGGGGAAAAAAGGTTGTTGATGAAAACTATGATGAAAATAATTAGTCAAAAAAATTAACACTGCTCCAAAAAAGGTCAAAAATACTGGAAAAGCTGGATCTTCTAAGTTAACGAGAAGTGACTTTTTATAACTTCTAAAGGAAGAGTTTCCATCCTTCATGCACATCTAAAACAAAATGGATGCTCCCATATTGTTTCACAACTTATAACCTTTTTCAGTACTGTATACATTCAGGATGGGAATCTCACAGTACCTCACGATACGATACATGGTCCATGATGATGATATAATCATGAAGCAGCGTTTCTGCAATAATCAATATATTGCAAAAACTCATAATGTAACAATATGTCACAACAATCGATTTTGTCTGTCCCTTTAATGTTGAAGAAGCCGAAGTGTATCCATGTTTTGGATTTATAAGTGGCTGGGGTATCCTTCAGTGGACTTTTCTTCACGCTGATGTCTGACATTTCCACTCTGTGAACTTTCTCTTCTTCGGCAGCTCATTTCTGTTCACTCATTCAAGTGTGGAGCGCCCCCTTGAGGAGCCATCAAGTAGTGTCTCCGCGAGATAAACCAACAGGGACATACAACATGTTTAGAGCTCCATATTTTATTTATTAAAATTTAAATATTGATATTTGGTGCAAGCATTTCTGTAATCAGGACGATGATACCGATTTTTTGTCCCACCCTTATTTCAAATCTATACTTTTAGGACGTCAAACATCTTTTCTGCCATGATGACCCGTTCTTCCTTTCTTTTATGTCATGTTAGTTTCATGTGAAAAGGAAATGTGCAGCACTTTTTAAATGAAGCAGAACAAATCAAAAAGCTGCAGGTGTGAATCCACCTTAACTGCAAGCAGAAACCTTTGACTCACCCGCTGTGCTTCATATTTGGCGGTTTGTCCATTCGAACAGCCAGTTTGATCTTCAGCTCAGAGTCCTGACTGTTCTTCGGGACGACCATCCGGTGAAACTCGGCCTGCTTCGGACTGTTTGTGGTGGGATTCAGGATCACCTGTGGAGGGCAGGGGGCAGATTAGCCAGTGTGGTAGAGGTCTAGAGCAGTGGTTCTCGACTGGTCTGGCATCGGGACCCACCATCACCCCTCAAAGACATGCTGCGACAGACTTCAAGGATAATTTTCAACTTCTCAAATATGTTTGATACAAACACGCTGCACTTTGAGCCTGCGACAGAGTATCACACTATGCCAACACAAAAGTATTTTGTTTATGAGATGCTGCACGTGGAGATGCTAAAGAGGGAAATATACCTTTAAACATTTAATTAGCTGCTTTTTATTTAAAACCAGAAATTGTATCTCAGGGACTCGAGGATTCAAGACTAATCGAACTATAGCTGTGATAACCCTGCATTTGCATAACCCTAACCCTACATACTGAACAGCCCTTAATTAATAATATTCAATATGCAGCAGTAGTAAGGCATTGATCACAGGACTGTCACAACACTTCAGTAACTTCAGCCTTTTTTTACAGATTTAACGGTGCTTTAATGCACAAACAGGGAATAAAAAAGTCCAGCTATTGAGAAGTACTTTCAAACATTTAATTTATAACAAACAGCTTTCTCTTAAAATGAGTGTCAGTTAGCTCCACAGAGTTTCATATTATTATGCATTAAAAATCCCCTTCAAAATAAAAGCACAGGATTTTTTTCTTACCAGTAGAGAATCACTGGTCTAAAGTGTTTGAGCACTTCTCTAAACATTTTCTATCAAGCACACTGTGTCACTAAAATAAAACAAAACAGAGGTCTTCATTCACACGAGAAAAGCCCACATTTTGGAGTGAATTTGACAAACTTTACAGTTAAAATGTCTGACTTCACTTGAAGCCATATTCACCTGACAATTGCAGATTAACATTTTATTCCAATAAATAAAGAGCAAAAATAAGGTTTGGGTACCTTACAGTAAGTAAAGTGTCTCCCAGTGAGGGAAACAGCATGAGTGTCCTTAACCAGCAGTCATTATACACACTTTATTGTTCTTTGTTACTCCCATATATTAAACATTGTGTGGAGAAATACATAAGAAACTAACACTCTCCCTATTTTTAAGTTGCAGAAAAGAGTTATAAGAAATATTAATCGATTAATCTTCATAGAACCAATTAACACTTTAATTAATTTAAATACCCTTAAATTTTATGATTTAGTTGGATTTAAAATAGCACAGATACTGTATAAGCACAAAATAATTTACTTTGCCGCAGTACTCGGAATCTGAAATCAGAGAGAGTCGAAATGATTTGAGGGGGACAGATTTTTTCAGAAAAACTAAGATATTTGTAACTGATTTTTGTAAAAAGGGTCGGGACATACTGAGCACGAGTGTCAGCCCTTTGATCAGCTTCATCCCATCTCGCATTATGTGGTTGAAGTATTATGAAAGAAAATCTTTATATTTCATTGGGGGGGATTTTGAATGCTAATAAAAAAAAACAATCAATATGTCTTGAAAATGGATGAACACGTATCTTTTCTGCCCTCTTGTAAAGACAACCCCCCCTCAATGAGGTTTAATGACTTTAATTTGTGGATGAAAGTTGAATTCATGCACCAGCTGTTAGAGGTAGGGGTGTTTAAATGATTTATTTTTCTATTTCACTGTGACAGTCAGAACATTCTGCATTGATTTGTTGAGAGAAAATCTCTGACTTCTAATCTGACATTGATTTTTACACAGGATTATTTATTAGAGATGAATCTGACTGCCTGTCCTTGA
Organism: Cetoscarus ocellatus; assembly: GCA_037902135.1. NCBI lineage: Eukaryota > Metazoa > Chordata > Actinopteri > Labriformes > Labridae > Cetoscarus > Cetoscarus ocellatus. The sequence continues at coordinate 91,443 of JBAMNC010001493.1, forward strand.
TAATAAAAAATAAAACACATGAACAGTGAGATAGAAAATGAGGATGTAGCCTGTCATCAGATAAAGACAGATCAGTGCATGGGTATGGATGGAGAGATTAATTAATGTGTGGATAGATGGACAGATGGATGGATGGACTGATGGATGGACTGATGGATGGATGAATAAATAAATTCAAGGGCAGTCGAATGGAGAAGCAAATGGCTCTATGATGTACGGATGGATGAATGGATAAATCGATGGATGGATGCCGGGCTAAACAGATAAATAACTACTTTGGATGGATGAAGAATGAACGGATGAATTAATAGATGGATGGATAGTTAAACTGACAAATGAATGCCTACATAATGAATGATCATGAATTGATGAATGAGTGATGAGTTCAGGGGTGAGTCTGTGGTTACAAGATGGACGAATGGATGGATGGATGGATGGATGATCAAGAACATGATGGATGAATAGTTAAATAGATGTTTGGCTACATAATTAATGAATGGGTGGATGAAAAGATCGATAACAGTTAGATAGATAGATAGACAGGTGGACAGACAGACATATAGATACATAGATGGATAGCTAGATAGACAAACTGATAGATTAACAGATATATATTCATAAAATCATATGCGGGTCACACTGGTGGCCCAAGAGGGGCACAGGGTATTTCAAAAATTAAAATTCTGACTGTCCAACTCCGGCTATTTGACCCATCAGCAGTAATTGTCCACAAACTGTTGAAGTACGATTTTAATCAACCAAAACAAACATTTTTATGCGCTCTGATGACTTCTCAAAGTGAGTTCTAAGTGTCTGGATTTTAAAAGCTATCTTCGTCCTCTTCATCAGACCTCAAAGTGCTTATTTTACAAACACTTGTGACTGAAAATAATCACTTTTTAAACTGAGGACGAGGTTGAAATGTTAATCATTTGATTAGTAGTTTGTATTTAGATGTCCCATCCTTTTTGATTCAGTGCCCCAGCCCCCAGCCCCCAGCCCCCAGCCCCCCCCCCCCCCCAGACATGATCCAGTTTGAGATACCATAGACCTGCAGCCCGAGCTCTCTAAAGAAACTGGAAATCCATGCACAAATGATCGGCTCTGCTGCCTCCCAAACTTTGAACAACATCCTTGAGCTCTGTGGAAGTCTTACCTTCATGTTTTTTAACTTCAGTGTCCTTCATCTGTCTCCTAAACACAGACTCACTGTCTGCCCCAATCTAAATAACCTGTTAGCGTGAGTGTGAATGACAGAAAAATCAAACATCACAGAACTGAACCTGTGGCTCATCCAATCAGAGCCAATCATTAGACCCTCACTGATGGTCTTCCTTCTCCGGGGGACGTTACAGATGAGTTTATATTTCATGATGAGCTCCTTATTGGTGATTCTGACCCTGTTAGAAGATTCCTGAAAGATCCTCAGTCATTCAGATCATGTATAAACCAGTTCATTAAGTCGAGGCCACAGGACTTACTTTGATTTCTTGACGATGTTTTGCTTCAATCCAGAAGTTCTCTCTACTTCTGAAGGTCACTGAGTTAGACCAGCTTTCGTTCCTGATTCATTTTTTTTGTTTGTTTTTCTTGTTTGCAGCATAGAGACGTGGTGGGATAACCTGACACATGACTTTTCTTCACATATCCTTCACATATCCTAACCCTGCTCACCTGCGTGTCAATGCAAATAGTGAGAGGCCAAGTTACATGGCAATAACTCAATGCATTAAGGCATGTAGACAGGATCAAGGCGACCTGCTGAAGCTCAAACTGAGCATCAAGATGGAGAAGAAAGGTGATTTAAGGGACTTTAACTGTGGCATGGTTGTCGGTACAGATGGACTGATCTGAGTATTTTAGAACCATCACAATAGTGTACTGAGAATGAACAAAAAAGAGAAAATACACAATATTGTTGATGCTAGATGTCAGAGGAGAATAAGTGAAGTGATTAAAGTTGTGGGGGCCACTCTGAGTGCCACTCCTGTCAGCTAAGAACAAGACACAGAGGCTACAGTTTGCACACACTCAGTAAATTTGGACAATAGAAGACCTGAAAAATGTCAATGAATCTTGATTTCTGCGGCAGCATTCAGATGTCAGGGTCAGAATTTGGCGTAAACTACATGAAAGCAAGGATCCATCATGCCTTGATTAACAGTTCAGGCTAGGGATGCACAATATTATCAGTTTAATATCGGTATCGTCCGATATTGAAATTTTTGCAGATATTTACAGCCTATATATTGGCCACACATATCAGCCATATACCAGCTGGAATATCGGCAAATTACATAAATGTACAATATTGATGCACCTTCTCATCACTGTGTGGGTACATTTGACAATCAAGGGTTTCATTTTTGCTTTTTTTTTGTTTTACATCTGTTCCTCGCATAAATGTACTGCAACACTAAAAGAAACAAGTCTATTTTTGTAAAGCACAGAGCTTGTGCTCTTGACCAGAAATATCAGTATCAGCAATAATAAAGAAATACAGGCAAAAATCCAATATCATTCATCCCTAGTTCAGGCTGCTGCAGGTGGTTTAATGATGTGGGAGATCTTTTCTTGGCATACTTGGTGCAAACTGAGCTCGGTTTAACCCCCACAGCCTTCCTGAGTGTTGTTGCTGACCATGCCCATCCATTTATGACTACAGTATATCTTCAAATAGGTACTTCCAGCAGTACAGCACACTATGTCTCCAAGCTCAAATCATCTCAAAATGGTTTCTTGAACGTGACTATGAGTTCACTGTATTCCAGTGGCCTTCATGGTCACCAGATCTCAATCCAGTAGAGCACCTTTGATATGAGCTGGAACAGTAGACTCTCAACGTGGATGTGCAGCCGACAATTCTCTAAACTCTAAAGTATGTTTCAGCACCTTCTTGAATCTTTGCCATGAAGAATTAAGGCAGTTCTGAAAGCCAAAAGTCCGGTGGGTCTATTTCAACAGGGGGCAGCAGCTCATCCTAAATGTCTGAGGAGGGCAGAGCCTTTTAAAAAATGCTTGATGGATGATTGGGAAATTGTTCTCACTCATCTTTATTTATGGGCTGGAGACTGACATAAGTAGGTTTATAGTCATGTGAACAACTTTTACCCTCATTAGAACCAACACTATGCTCTAAAAATGAACTTTTTTGGGTTTCAGTCAGACTACCGGTGCTTCTACAGTCTAGTAGACACTCAAGTTGTTCAAGACAACTCAGTTCTTGTGTGTTTCAGTGTAGCTACAGCACTCACCCGTCCAAGCTCCTTGTCCTCAAGAGCCAGGACTCCGGTACTTTCTGTGAACAGCTTCACTTTGACTGAAGGCAGAGGGTGAGTCGTGGTGAAGTCCCCCTGAGTCCCCCATCTGGAACACACAAAGAATTCCTCTGTGAGGTTAGATGAAGACATTTGGCCGGTTCATCGGAGCAAAAGCCCATAGAAACTGTCCGGGAATGGGCAGAACCATTCAAAAACATCTCTTGTAGGTGACTGGATGATGTTCTGTCAGTCATGTTGAGTACAGGCCAATCAGAGATTCCAATAGTTGGGCACTACTGCTGTGGTGTAAAACACAAAAACATTTGCCACTTCGAAGAACAAACTCTTGCCAAAGCATGTCAGAAGTGCAGTGAAAATATCCTTTCACAATAAACAAATGTGGTCCAGATCTGAAGAAACTGCTTCTGAAGCTGTTAGCATCTATGCTAATTTCTGATCCAACAGTCACTTTCTGCTGTCGTCTCACTCGTAGCTCCACCTCTTCTTGCTCTAAAGATGCTGATTGGGCTGTTCTGCTTTTGAACCTGCATAATCGGTGTAGACTGGAGCTTGGCACGATGGATCTGTCTGATTACAGACAATGAATCAGGTGTCAGGTGAGGTGATTCTGACCTTGCTAGTTCTGACTTCAGGGGTCGGTAGAGGGAGTCAGAGAAACTCAGGACCAAGACTTAACCAAAGGAACATTATATTTACAAGTAGAAAGAAGCAACCCCCGAAAAGCAAATTAACTCTTTAACGTCTTTTGTATCATATTTTTGATACATACTTCTGTGATACCTATCGAACCAATATTGATCAACCAATTACTAAAAAAACAAATAAATACAATCAGATAAATGATAAAAATGTCCTCAAATGGATTATCAGTTGCCAAAAACACCTAGTGTATCAAATGCGATACAAAAAATATATATTTTGAAATTTCTTGGAAATTTTGATTTTTTAGGATTTCAGTAGAAAGTGAAATAAACATTTCAGCCCCAAAAAATAGAATTTTCATGCTATAATTTGTGTTTTCAGGCGATAAAGGGTCAAAATATTGTTCAACCCCAAACAGAGAACACAAACATCACCTGTGCACTGTAAAAGATCCTTCACTATGAAAATCCCAACAAGGTAAAAACTCCATAAACAAAAGACCAGCTGAAGACCAGGGTCATCACAGAAAGAGCTGGCTCCCAGAGGACCTCAAATTCTCACTCACTGTAACACCCAACAGGCAGAGATGGAGCTCCACTTCCTCACATCACTAAATATCAGGCCCCAACAGAGGGACTGTATTCCCCCATAACACAGAATTTAAATGTCCAACTGATACCCAGAAAAATTGACATTTACTTGGGGAAAAGCAGAACTGTGGGATTAGTGCAACAGAATATACCAAAGCGAGTGAGGACCCGAGGACAACCAGACACAGGCACACAGTTTATGTCTGCTCTGATTACGTTACCACAAACCCCAAGTTGGGACGTGGCATGAAATGTAAATCAAAACAGATACACTTTGCAAATCCTTTTTTGGTCTATATTCAGTATGAACACACTAAAAATAGAAGCTATATAATGTTCAAACTGCTAAACCTCATTGTTTCGTTTTTATTTCAGCAAATATTCTCTTGATATGATTTTGATTCCTGCAATACATAAGCCAAAAAAGCTGGGACAGGGGCAACGGCAGACTAGGAAAGTTGAGGATTGCTCAAAAAACACCTGTTTGGAACATTCCAGAGGTGAACATGTTAATTGGAGTGTCAGACTATGTATAAAATGAGCATCCCTGAAAGGCTCAGGCATTCAAAAGCAAGAATGAGATGAGTGTCAACACTTTGACTGCGTGAGCAAATAGTCCAACAGCTGATGAAGGTTTCTCATCATACGATTGCAAGGAATTTGTCCTTGCAAGCCCATAAACAACATTGAATTCCTGTGACCTTCAATCCGACAGGAAGCACTGCACTAGATACCAACATCATCCTGTAAAGGACATCAGCACGTGGGCTCAGGAACACTCCAGAAAACCATTGGCAGTTAACACAGTTCATCTCTACATCTTCAAGGTCAAGGTCAGGCTATCAACAACACAGAAACACTGCCAGCTTCTCTGGGCCGAGCTCATCTGAGATGGACTGAGGCAAAGTGGAAAAGTCTGCTGTGGTCTGAGTCCACATTTCAGACTGTTTTTGGACATCATGGACGTGGTGTCCTCTGGGTTAAAGAGGAAAAGGACCATCCAGACTGTTATCAGAGCAAAGGTCAAAAGACAGCATCTGTGATGGTATGGGGGGGTGTTAGTGCCCATGGCATGGGTAACCTGCACGACTCTGAAGGCTCCATTAATGCTGAAAGGTACAGCAGTCTTCCCGGTGACGTCGCTGCTCATTTCAGAGACAATGAAGACACATTCTGCTCTTATTACAGCAGTGTGGCTTCAGAGTGAAAGAGTGCAGGGACTAGACTGACCTGCTGCAGTCCAGTCCTGTGTCCTGTTGAAAATGTGTGACGCATTACTCAGCACAAAATACAACAACGGAGATCCCAGACTGCTGAGCAACTGAAGTTATACATCAAGCAAGAATGTGACAGAGTTTCACCTTCAAACTCTCAACAGTTCGTGTCCTCAAGTCCCAATATAAGTGTTAAAGGAAAGGTGATGTAACAGTGGCAAACACGCCCCCTGCATGTCCCAGCTTTTTTGGAACATGTTGCAGGCACTAAATTAACATTGGTGAATATTTGAAATAAGAAAAACAATTAAGATCATTGTCAGTTGAACATTAAATATCTTGTCTTTGTAGTGAATTCAATTGAATATAAGTCAAAACTGATTTGCGAATCACTGCATTCTGTTTTTATTTATGTTTTACAAAACATGTATTAAAATTGTCTTTTTTAAAATTTATTTCAGGTTTTTTTTAACATTTTGATTTTTAAGAACAGCTGAAAACAAGTAAGAAAAGAAAAGAAAGGCAGTAATGATACGCGTCAGTGAGGGGGATTTTTTCAAAGACAAAAGCTCGACCTTGGAGGAAGAACACAAGCAGAGCGGAGATAATGCACTGCAAGAACTCAGAGCTGGGCAAGTGTGTTTGTCTATTTTCAAGTCAAAAATATCCAAAACACTTATTCTAATCCACGTTCACTTAACCAGTCCAGATGAATATCTTACTTTAAGGAATGAAAGGTAAAAATAAGGCACTGAATTGTTGGTAATGAAGAGAAAAATATCTGCCAACAAAACAAGGAAAGTTTGACTCAGTGAGGCTCTTAAATTAAGGTTTAATATCTGCTCACGTTATATTTGTCTTGTCTTATTGGCAGATTATTTTACTAATTATTACAAGCAACTCAAGCCTTATTTTTAGTTTTTATATCTTCAGATAAACTCTTAATCTAGACATGTAGGGAAATTGTGCATTAGAATAAGTCCAGTGAGATTTTCTTCTAACTCTCACTTAGATCTAAGTTTTTTCAGTGTGCTCGTAGCAGTCAAACAAATAACAGACATTCATGCTTTGCTGAAATAAAACAAGTTCACATTAAATACATGAATTGTACAGCTTTCTTCTTTCAGGATGGCAGGAGGGTTGCGTCCAGATAAAGGGCAGGAGAGACACTGATACACTTCCAGTTCTTGTAATTTGTGCAGTCAGTCACTCATAATGATGGTTTTTATCCTTAAGTGCAATCTTTCAGACAGAACAGACTGATATATGAATGTTAGACGATCAATTTCCTTCCTCGTTCTGTCATATCATGATGTCTGACTTCAGGGGAGATAAATAGTCCCATCAGAGTCGGCTGTTATCAACAATCACTTATTGTTGCTCTCGGAGGTTTTTAATGGAGCCGAGTGAAACTGGAGGATGGAAACACGCTTCAGTGATTACACGCCGTCGTGTCAAAACTGTCTTTAAAGTGTCTGTGTGGGTTAGTGTGTGTTTGTGTGCACTGCAGAGATGACAAGTGACCCCTCCACTTGTCGAGGGCGAGAAGCAGCGCAGAGCTTGGTGAATAGTTTCCTCAGTTTCCAAGGCAACGTGCAGAAAGGTGTGCTGACTACAAACACACACACACACGGACGCAGCATTTTCTTAAGTGATGTCAGACATCAGGAGGAAAATGCACTGAAACAGGCGACCCAGACAATATTGATTAGCTCTGTTGTCACTGTGAGAAGCAACATGATGACGATGTTGGACTTTATTGTCAGCTTTGACCTTGAATAGAAACAACGGTAAATCCAGTCAGCAGAGAGAAACAACAGCTGTTAACATGTGTGCTTCTCCAAAGTATCTAACCAGATGTCTGAAATGCAATAATTCAGCTTAAAAACAGTGAACAATTCATTAATTTTTAAAACTTTCAGTAGCAAGTGGGAAGACAAAGTGAGAAACTTCAGCCTCTTCTGGTGAAAATGTGAATATTTCCCTCTCTAGTGTTGGCATTTTGGTTTCTTTCTAAAATTCTTTTGGCATTTGCATCCTGTGAAATTCTGGACTATCCCAGGTTAAAAGTGCAGCATCTTTTATTAAATAAATTTGAGAAGTTGAAAGTTTTCCTCAATTTGGGTCGCAGCTTGAAATTAAGGGGTGATGATGGGTCCCACAGCCAGACCAGTTCAGAACCACTGCCTTACGCTCTAGCATTGGGGAAACTTTTTGTTATGCTGCCCTCACTGCCTGGAGCACTTTACAGACAGAACTGAAAATGTCAGAACTGGTTTCAGTCCAAGCTTTTCTTTCCATTTTACTCATTAGGCAGCGAGAATCCTGTGAGCAGTGCCTGTGTTTTTAATTGTTAATTACTGTCGTACTTCCACTGTGAAACTGTTGAATCCTTTGCCATATTTATTATTTATTGCCTGAATCTTTTCTTGAAATTGTATTTATTATGACATGTGCTGCTGACTTCTTGGCCAGGTCGACCTCGTAAATGAGATCCAGATCTCAATGGGAAATTACCTGGTTAAATAAAAAATAAAAACCTTGTGGTGCAGATGGATCAGCTTAATTTAAATGTCTGATTACAAACAAGATTGATCACTACGATTGTGAGATACAAGAGCGACAACAGTAAGAAGTGATTGTAATTACAGAAATTAGCATAGATGCTAACAGCTTCAGTAGCAGTTTTATCAGATCTGGACCACATTTCTTTATTACATGAAAATCACAACACTACAAACTTCTCTAAAGGATATTTTTGCTCCATTTCCAACATGTGCCAACCAGTGTTGTAGTCGAGTCACCATAGCTCCAGTCTGAGTTGAGTCCGAGTCACCAAAAAAAATCTGAGTCGAGTCCGAGTCAAGTCCTCAGTGCCTTAGCCCAAGTACTAGAAAAGTTCCCCGAGCCTCAGTCTGAGTCCTCAATTTTGAGGTATCTGTGCGCACTAGGCGCACGATTTGGAATAAAACCCAAATGGGCATAGGTGAATAAATAACGTTTTTTATTATATTTTGGTCAGACACAGGAAATAGTAGATGAACTGCATCCGGGTGACAACAAGATGGCGACTATCTCGTGCAAACGTGTTTTGATACAGAAATTGGATTAAATAATTTACCTAAAAGACCTAACTTTTGGATTTATCATGACGGATTACTTTTACAAAGTCTCCACAAAGACACTGATGTTTCAGGAGAGATATCTCAGCCTTTGGAAGAGCTACGATCGCACCAAAGGGCTCACTGGAACGGCTAAGTTGTTAGCTTTCAATCATAACAATTGGTAAGTGGCTACAATAAACGGTAGTAAAGTTATTAAATATTTCGTAAACAATGTGCTTTGCTGTTGTATACGATAGTGCCGACCTCCGAGGGTTAAGAGGCTAACGGTGTCGTTATTTAGCAGCTAGCTTATAACGTTATCAACAGTCAAAGTAACATTAGCATCGCCATCTACTCACTTGACTGGGTGCATCCCAAAGTTAGCTAAAGTTAAAGTTCGACGTTGTCCCCGTCTTCTCTTCAATGGCTCTTTTACATGATGAGCACGTTGCTCTGCATTTACCAGCATTTATGGTAAAATCTTTGAAAGCCAAACGTACAACCCGCGGTACCTGCTTCGACATTCTGCCGCTCCTTCAACATCAGCGCATGAACGCGCATGCAGGTAAACTAACACACATGTCCGCCGTGGTTTTTAAGACTGATATGAGGACCTTATACCAGAAGAAATAATAAATAAAAAAATAATAAAAATACAACGGATTCATAGATAAATAAGCTCGAGTCCTCTGAGTCCTCCCAGAGTCCTAATGCAGCCAGAGCTCGAGTCCGAGTACAAGTCCGAGTCATCAGTGCATGAGTCCGAGCCGAGTCACAAGTCCGACATATCCGGACTCGAGTCCTACAACACTGGTGCCTACTGATTAATGTGACAGATGAAACGATCTTCTGATCCAATCAACGGCCAGATATGCTTTTGGACACTATGAGCTCTTTCCCAGATGGATGAGTGAAATATATTGAATGGTCCTTCTGGAGTGTCAGGAAACCATGGTTGATCATGGATCAAGGTGGCAGAAACACATGTTGTTGTGGCTAAGAGACAGGCCCAGGACAAGCTTTCGGCTCTGAAGAATGAAAATTTGTCTCGATATATACGAGCCTCTCGTGCAATTTTTCTCGCAACTGGTTTGAACACAGTCCTCCTGGTTAAATAAAGTGTGAGTTGACACATTTATTTGTCTCTCTATCCTTCTTTACATGCAGGTAAAAGTATAAAAATACGTAAATGTCATATTTCAAACAGTGGATTTCCTCCTTTCTCATTCACAGGCATTTTCAGCACTGAAACACAAAGTACTTAGGCGAGCTCCGTGAGTAAACCGTGTCTCCCTGTTGTGTTTTTATGTAGTTTTTTAAGCATGTCAGTGAAAACTCGAGTAGAAAACTGCTCATGTTTTGTTGTAGGATTTGTAGAAGATCAAACCCCTGCAGGCTAAAGTTCAGCTCACCTTTGTTCCTGCATTTTTTTGAGAGATGAATTCGATGTGTGTGCCCCGCAGCAGAAGAAAAAGAGCTCAAACTCAGTAACATGGAATTAATGACAGATATAAAGAAGATTATTTCCTCCTATGCCTTTCTGCACTTCTAACATGCACCAATACGTAAAGAGAGGATCTAAATAATGATTATAGAAATAATTGAATGGAGAGTTCTTCAGTGAAACTAAACATGAAGAAACAGTCCTCGACATCATAGAATAATTGGATATTCCTAATGAAAGGGTCCTCAGTGATTACAGAGCTGTTATGTTAAACAGCAGGGCTCATCAGAGTAATAGGACGACGGTGTAATCACAGCTAATCATGTTGTCTGTGTAATTAAAGTCAACTACAGTGTCATTAAGCGAGAAGATGGGCTCAGGATAATTATGGTGAAGGTTACAGGAGCTGCGGTGAAGCCGGTTCACCACAGACCTGTTCAGGTGACGCTGAACTCGTCTAATTGGCTGGTTGGTGAATGTGGCGGACATACGGCTGACAGACAAAAAAAAGACCAGCAGCCAGAGCATGTAAAAAGGCCAGCCTCATTATTGTAAGGACCCCCGCTGTTCAACGGCTCCACTGACCGGCAAACTGAAATGTAAGGCCATGAGATGGAGAATGATCAAACATGTCGTAGAAGAAAAAGAAAGAAACACACGGCCATATTTAAAAGTACAACTCCCATGATGCTGCAGCAGCTTAACACACTGCAGCCTGTTGATTAGTCAAAACAACTGTCACCTACTTATAACACCTGAACAACCTTTTTTCCCTGATGAAAACTAGACAGTAACTAATAAAAACAAGTGCACGTGGACAAAAACTAAAACTAAATTAACTGGCATTTTCATCAACAAATAAAAACTAGACTAAAATGTTTGACAAGGACTTAATCCAATCAGACCTAATTTGGTCATGTAGAAAGTAGAGACAAGTCAGGAATATATCCAATCACAGCTGCCTTAGCTTGGTGGTGGTGGGATAAGTTGTGGAGCGATCCAATCAGAGCTCCTCTCTTTATAAATTGATATATTCATGTAGAGCAGGTTCACTGTTTGTTGTCAGTTCTGGTATTGTAACTGAGATGCTCTGCCAGGTAGCCTAAATAAAGGTGACTGCATTTCACACAAAAGGAAAATTTGTTTCTGTTCATTTATACATTCAGACTTTACTAGCATTCAGTAAAGGGTTATTAGATGTTTGATTTTATCCAAGTGTAAAACATGACTTCAGAAATTCAAGGAAACACAAAAAATGCCTTACCCTTTACACTTCATATTTTAGTCGACTAAATTTACAGCAGATTTCATCGACTAAAATGTTGTGAAACTTTATCAACTAAAACTAGACCAAAACTAAAACAATTCAGATGACTAAATTATGACTAAAACTAAAAGATATTTTAGGCAAAAGACGAAAACTAAAACTAAATTAAAAAGTGCTGTCAAAATTAACACTGAATACCAATGCCATTATCGATTCTGCTTGTCTATCTTATTTTTTTAACGATTATTGACTCCTGCTGATATTCTATGTGGAAAAAGTTGGACTTTATATGTTGTTCAGTAGGAACAATATCCAACATGACACTCCTGATATTCAAAGCAATTTACAAAAATAAGACAATTTTGAACACCTTTACCCCCGTTTAGCCTGATTTCTGACTTTTTATCCTTGTTTATACTGACTGCTTCTGATGAGAGCCTGACGGCCTTGATTTGTAAAGTATGCTGAACAAAGTGAAAGGAGCTGATAAGGGAGTTGTTATTGATTCCCAACTGGAATTCTGCTCTGCTGTTTTAATCTTTTCTGTTACAGGCTTAATCTTTTTTAACTCTTTTTGGAATTTTTAAATTTTGATAGAAAATATAATTACCCAAGAAAACATTTGTATACTACCCGCCCACAGGATAGATAAACAGACAGATAGATAGATAGATAGATAGATAGATAGATAGATAGATAGATAGATAGATAGATAGACAGATAGATAGACAAACAGATGATTGATAGATAGATAGATAGATAGATAGATAGATAGATAGATAGATAGATAGATAGATAGATAGATAGATAGATAGATAGATAGACAGACAGACAGACAGACAGACAGACAGACAGATAGATAGATAGATAGATAGATAGATAGATAGATAGACAAATAGATAGATAGATAGATAGATAGATAGACAGATAGATAGACAAACAGATGATTGATAGATAGATGGATAGATAGATAGATAGACAAACAGATGATTGATAGATAGATAGATAGATAGATAGATAGATAGATAGATAGATAGATAGACAGACAGATAGATAGATAGATAGATAGATAGACAAATAGATAGATAGATAGATAGATAGACAGATAGATAGACAAACAGATGATTGATAGATAGATAGATAGATAGATAGATATATAGACAGACAGACAGATAGATAGATAAAAGATAGATAGATAGATAGATAGATAGATAGATAGATAGATAGATAGACAAATAGATAGATAGATAGATAGATAGACAAACAGATGATTGATAGATAGATAGATAGATAGATAGACAAACAGATGATAGATAGATAGATAGATAGATAGATAGATAGATAGATAGATAGATAGATAGATAGATAGATAGATAGACAGATAGATAGACAAACAGATGATTGATAGATAGATAGATAGATAGATAGATAGATAGATAGATAGATAGACAAACAGATGATAGATAGATAGATGGATAGATAGATAGATAGATAGATAGATAGACAGATAGATAGACAAACAGATGATTGATAGATAGATAGATAGATAGATAGATAGATAGATAGACAAACAGATGATAGATAGATAGATAGATAGATAGATAGACAAACAGATAATAGATAGATAGATAGATAGATAGATAGACAGACAGACAGATAGAGTAATTAATAAAAAAGAGGTTGTGTGGGAACTGACTGCAGCTGCAGTGGGGCTACAGGGTTGCGTTTTGTTTCTCTTCATTCTTGTAGTTTTAATTAATTTTAATCATCTGCTGTGACAGAAGGGAGGAGATAAACTTTTAAAAGTAATTATGATCATTAATAACGTGAAAAAAAGACAATGAAAAAAATCTGGACGCAGCCAAATGTCATCACTTATTTCTTTTTCACCTGTTCACTATATTAGGATTTTAATTACCCTTAATTTCTTCCTAGTAACACAGTTAAATATGAGATAGTAACAGTTCTCATGCTTCACATCTGTTTTTACATATTTTTTTGTTGTTTGCCTGAAGAGTTAAATCACACCTTAACTCTTACTACATCCTCAGCCAAAGCAATCGCCTGTTTCTTTTCTTCTTCTGTTGGCTCTCCGTCTCTGTTCCTGCTCTTAATTCTTCCACATAAAGTTCAAGGTAAAGTTAGACATGAGGAAGCTTCAGACTTGGACGGACTTTCCCACAGAGACCCGGAGTGTGTGAGCTGATGGACTCCCATCACTCTTACATAACATCCTCATCTCCTCTCTGCATCAGCCTTGACTGAAGAATAAGAAACACGGCTCCAGGCGGGTTTTCTGCCGTCTGAGGATGCTGAGGGTCAATTCTCCCTGTTATATAAAACGTGGAGTTTTCTACCTTCAATCCACTGAGAGCCGTTTGAATTTCAAAGCTGGGAGTCTGGACCGATGCACCTTCAGGTAAGTGTGTAAAGGACGGTGTTCTCCGGGGTCTGAGTGTTCATTTCACCTTCAGAAACTCAGACGATAATTCAATATGAAGCCTGGAGTGACAGCTCAGCAGACTATGGACATGAAGAACCATAAACAGAGCTCTGGCTTTGGCGGTGTCCGAGCTTTCTGAGGAATCTTAAAAATCAATCAGCAGAATCAATGTCACTTTAACTCCCTTCGAGCCGGGCATTACAGCTGGGCAATAATCAAGTTTAAGCTCAATTATAATAACTGCCTGCCATAATTACCAAAACTGAATAATCAAAATTAAAAGATTAACATGTCACGTGACATATTTTCCATCTTTAAACCTTTGAAGATTAAGAATGCACAATATCATCAGTATCTGCTGAAATTGGCCTAAATAGTTGGATTATCGGTATCGTCTGATACTGAAATGTTAACAGCCGGTAAATCAGCCATACATATTGACAGTTGAATATATTCCACTGGTCTATCCGGGGAAGTGTTTGGGAGTCGGCGAACCTTTCAAAGCATATCCAGCAGGTGACTGGACAATCGTTTGGTCAGTCACATTCAGGCAGTCAGATAATACAGTATGAAGAGAGAAAAACTCACTGTGGTCTGGAGGCCTCAGCCTGGTCCGTCTGCAGCTTCTCCCCTCCCTCCACCTCCATGGTGCAGTACACGATGCGGTTTGGAGCAACAGACTTCAGACCCTGGACCTCCATGATGACAATCTATGAAAGCAGGAAAATAGAAAAGGGTTCATATGATATTAAAGAACATTACAATAAAAGAGAAGATATAGAAGAAGAGAATGTAATGAAGCAATATAAAGATGCCCTCAGCATGAATAAAAATTCTGTGAGTTTATGAGGTTGCATTGATACGGTTTTGTTTTTGCTACAATCATGTTAAAGTTTAAAATTCCTGCTTAAAGACATCCATAGTAATAAAAGAATACTGCAGTCAGGGAAAGGGATCCAAAATCAGGCTGAGTGTTTTTCTTTATTATCAATGCAGATGAAGGGCAAACTGTTGAGAGTAAAAATGTTGTTTCTGTAAAACCTTGAAAGTAAGAAGTAAAGCTGACGTTGAAACATTTTAGTTGAAAAAAGAAGTTAAAACACTCCCACTTAAAAAGTGAAAGGTTGAAAAGTGTTGATTAAAAAGCCAAAGTTTCAAAAATGGAGATGAAATTTGCGGTCAAACTTGTAAATTTAATCAAAAATTAAAGTAGCAGAAGTGCCCCAGAAGCCCAACCTCAGCCATGGAATTTGGACATTCTAAGCCATAAAAAATATAGAAAATTGTCCTTTAACTCAATGTTAACATATTCTTTACTCTATTCATTGGTGCCATGACCAACATCTCACAACAAAAAACCAACAAACACAGAAGCGCCTTTGCAGAGGAAACAAACAAACAAACAGCAAAACAGAGAGGAGAAACAGGAGCTAATTAATCTTGTCAAAATTTGTGACACTGTTTTTAAATAAAACTTTATTTTTCATTTTAATGAAAAATAGTCTTAAAAAGTACTAAAGCATGACAAAACTAAATCTGATTAATAAGACAGACACTTAAGAGAGAAGGTAATCCGTCAAAGAGTTCGCCTGAAACTTTGCACACAGTCTTAATCACACAACAATCTGATATCTGTTTGGCCCAAAAACAGTCAAAATGTTCAACACTTATTTATTTTGATTTGATGCTGCAAACATATGAGCAAGGACACACATGTAGAAGCTTGTTTTAAGCATGTAAGTTGAAAAACAAACATATTTGGTGTTTAAGAACGCTGTTTTTGGTTTTATTTTCACTTCGATCATGCTAAGGTTAAAATTCAGATTTTAAGACAACCAATAGTTTAATGAAAGAGTGGTTATGCCTCGATCAGGCCTTTTTCGACATTGTAGTTGAAAAAATAAATTGAAACACTCAAACATAAAAAGTAAAAGTTTAAAGAACATTAAGAAAAAGTCAAAATTTCAAGAATAAAGATGAAATTTGCCTAAAAATGTCAGAAAATTACACAAGTAGAAGTGCCATGAGAGCACAAATCTCTCCCAAAGCAGTACCAACACTGTCAGGCAAGTTACTGTCCAAAGTGCAGAGAAATGTCTAATCTCACTGTTCAGAAGTCTGAAAAATCTCTGGATTCACATCTGGATTCAGATCGACACCAAAATCGAATCACTTCTTTCTTGTTCCATGGTAAACATTCCCTGAAAATTTCACAAAAATTCACTGAGAAGTTATTAAGGTATTAATAAAAATGTGGAAAACTTTGCTATGTTTGGAAATCATTCAAAAAATTCTTGATCTGCACCCATATTCAGATCACGTAAATGCTGCTATAAAACTTACAGATTAACAAACACCACCAGAAACATAAACCCCTTGGTGAAGGTAATAAGTTTGAAAAATTATCTAGAGATGAATATGCGAGTGTTGGGTCCAAAAAGAACTCTAATTTAAATAATGAATTTAATTTATGATAGACTGGCTGAAGGAAAGAATATTAATTAAAATAATCTGTCGGTTTTAATCTTCTAGCCTGCCTCATTGTTAATATTTTTCCTTGGCTTTAAATTTGAAATTATTTGTAAAAACTAAAAGGGACTACATTTTTGTTTACTTAAAATGACAAATTGATTGAGTTATTTTCACCACACTGCCCATCCCTATGTACCTGTCGCTGCCTGCTTCAGGTAATTTAAGGTGATTAGTGAAGTCTGTTGACTGCAAAGAGCAGATAACTATAGTAACTTTTCATTCACTTTAATGTGTTGAGTGACAAGTGTAAATCTTTTTTGTACATAAACCTTGGAAGTGAGACTGGACTGTTTGGACTGTGTGTTTTAGACCCACTCAGCAGTGTTTTTTTTGGAAGCTTGAAGCCACTACAGCAAGTGTTTTTTTACTTAAATTTCAATCCAAACTTCTTCTTTTCAACTCGACTCCATTCTCAAAATTGCACATAAAATAATTGAAAAAAAAAAAAAATGAAAATGATTCTCCTTGTTTAAAAATCTTTCTTTTCATTTTTATTTTTTTCTTCAAGTAAAAAATTAGAAATATAATTA
This sequence comes from Cetoscarus ocellatus, assembly GCA_037902135.1. NCBI lineage: Eukaryota > Metazoa > Chordata > Actinopteri > Labriformes > Labridae > Cetoscarus > Cetoscarus ocellatus. The sequence continues at coordinate 108,490 of JBAMNC010001493.1, forward strand.
ACTATACTCTTTTGGACAGTTTATAATGCTGTCATGGTGAGTTTCAAATCAAAGTCCTGTCATCTCCTGTATTTTTCCTGACATGTAAACTGAATTAATATTCAAATGTCAGCCAATAAAACAGTTTTTACAGTTATCTAAGGATCCATGACAAACCTCGAGAGTGAAGGACAGCACGACGTCAGACTTGGACAGGATGTCCCCCTCGTCTCCCATGTCCAAGAAGGAGTTGTTCATGGAGGAGCGTTTGAGTTTCTGCTTGAAGTCCGGACCTCCTTTGGACACGGGCAGACTCTCCAGGTTGGCCATGAGGAGATTCACGGACGAGCGCAGCTCCTCCACGTACAGAGGCTCCATGTCTGCAGAGACGAACTTTGGGTATCTCCTCTCCTGCAGGACGGATCATTTCTCTGTTAAGTGCATGATTCTGTTCATTTCCAGAGGTGGACATCAGTAATAAAACAGATTTATTTGTCTGAGAAGCAGAATGAACAACAGTCAGTATGATCACTTTGAATTAAAATGATGAAATAAAGATTTTTTACTCTTGAAATCTTCTCAGCGAGCTGTAGCCTCCCATCCAGCTCCCTGCGGATCTGAGCCGCCTGCTCGTCCACGTTATCCAACTGTGGAGAGGAAGTGAGTTTAATTATCACCCAATCAGAGAGCTGCGTGGTAAAGTAACACCTAACAAAACAGCAGGAGGAAATACTCTCCAAACAGCAACATAAAGCTCATCTGAATGTTAAAGTGATCAGATCTGAGGTGGGAACAGGGAACAGTGATTAACCAATCAGGAGTGAGGAGCTTAGACTGGAGGTCCAATCATCTCATCACTTCATCAGAGGTTTTCCAACACCACAGAAATGTAAAATATTCCTCCCCATTTATTCAATCATTCAACAAGAGTGTCAGTACAAGCTGCAAGCTTCTTAACTGCAGTTCCTTTGGTGTCCACTAGATGCTCCAGAACACTAGATACTCTCCAACACCCTGCCCTTGTCTTTGCTCAATGTCGAATCTGTTGGTTTTAATAAAGGGATACACCAACAACTTTTTTTTTGTTTTCCTGTCTTGCCTCGCTCCTGAGTCCATGACAAGCAGATAGACTCCATTCTTTCCAGTGTGTGTGCAGCTCGCCCACCGCTAATTAGCTTAGCTCAAACACTGGGAGTCAATGGGTAGTGTTAGCCTGCCTCTGCGAACAGTCATCAGATAAACTTTTCAGCAACTCTAAATGGTCCAGTGTGCTTGTTGTGACTCATTTTTTATGTTATCTATTTTTAGAGTCAGATTAGCACTGTATGTAATTTTTGAAAGAAATATACAAAATAAACCGTAGGGTGCATGCACAAACCACCGTGGACATGCTTGTAAATAAGTCAACAAAACAAAGCCTTTGTTTATGAGTAAAAGAAGACTGGTACTACGGATTATGGACAACTGTAAAACAGGACTAGGATGATTTCTGTATGGATTTCTTTCAAAAATTACATTAAGTGCTGATATTAGTCTCTGTAAACTCTGTTTAGAGTTGCTGAGGAGTTTATCTGAGGCAGGCTAATGCTACCCATTGACTCCCAGTTTTTGAGCTAAGTTAATTAGCGGTGGATGTGCCTGGCTCTTCCTTGTTACTGCACGCACAGTCGAGAGAATGGAGTCTATCTGCTTGTCATGGACTCGGGAGTGAGACAAGATACAAAAACAACAAATATGTTGGTGTATCCCTTTAATCAGTTGAAGGCATAACTGTGCTGTCGTTGAAATCATAAAGAGTGAGTTCTGTAAATTTTAACCCAACAGTGTTACCGAAGTAGCCATACAGAAAACTCATTGTCATCTAGTTTCATTTTAGCGTCAGTGTTCGGATTGGAAAACATATGCTTGTGAGTAGATTCAAGTTTATCGTTTCATAATGCTTCTAAGATTGTATAGTATGTAGATTAAGACGTTAGCCAGAAGCTAACACAGTTTTTGTATAGCGGTTATTTCTGTTTAAGAAACTAATGTGTATATTTCTTTGTTTAGTTTAACAATGTTTTACGAAGTAAAGACTCTAAGAAGATCTTCTGGTAGAGGAGGCAAAATAATTACTATTCAGACAAGCATGTGGGTGATCACCTAGTTAACTAAAACTACAATGACACTTTCAGGGAATGTTGGTCACAGCACGAGGAAGACATGGAAGTTGAGGCTGTGAAAGCAGAAAAAATCTGAAATCTACCAAAGGGTTCAAACCTTTGACGGTGAAATCAGTCCAGGACATGAGCTCCAGGAGCATGAACACATGCACAGTTATTTTAGTTTCCTGCTCAGCATTTTCCTCTCCAGCCTGCAGCTCTGATAAGTCCACAGTGTGACTAAAGTTACTCTGTGACTGAGACACTGACTACAGGTTGTTAACTGATTCTGAGGCCCTCATTTTGGATCAGAGTCAATTAAACAGCTTATCTTTCCTCGCTTTTATTGCCTCTGAAGGTTCAGCTCGTCTCTCTGGCTCCAGGCCGGCTCCCATCACTGCTGTTTTATCTCTGATTGTCATTGAAACGCCTCCGTTCATCACTGAAACCGGGCGCCGTTTTCCTGCAAAGTAAGCAAACCTCGCTCGGGCTGCTTTCATCTTTTTTTGAGACTCGCTGACGTTGAGTTTAACAGACGAGTCATCTGCTGATTGCTGCTCGGCGTGAGGCTCTGTGAGGTTCAGACTGGACTCAGGGAGAGTTAATGCAGAAGGTTTTTGCACATGTAGGGAGTGTGTTTGAGTCACCAGCTCACAACCTGCTGAGTCAAGAGTCGACTCAAAGCTCAGGAAAACAAAGGCGAGGACACGTCTTTGTTTGAGGAGATTACATCTATTAGAGCCTGCAGTTCATTCTAGCAATTCAATACTGATGGATTTTGTCTCTAAAACAGCAGAATAAACAAACAAAGGTGAAAACAAAAATTAAGTTTATAATCCCAGACATCAGAAGCATCAGGGCCTTGGTCTGTTGGTGGAGGCCTCATCATTTTGGTTGTCCATCTGAACAAACGGTTGTTCATCCGGGACGATTATGGTCTTGTGTTTTTATATAACATGTCTTCAAAGGGATTTACGGGAAACTTTGACCACCTGGATTCAGAGATGAACTGATTCAATTTTGTGGGTCAAAGGTCAAGGTTAGGAAGCCTTGTAGTGATCCTTTGCTTTTGGATACGATATCATAAGGGTTTCCATTGTTATAGAATTTTTGCATGCTTTATATTTTGACCTGGTGAACACTTCTGTTCCAACCCCTCTGTAAAATCACCCCTGGGCACAGAGAAGAGATCTTGATCACAGGTGATAATACCTACCGTATTTTACACAAGTCACACTTCTTTTCATAGTTTGGCTGGTCCTGCGATTTATAGTCAGGTGCAACTTATATATCAAAATATACATAATCTAACATGTTTTTAAACGTTAACTGACAGACATGAACCAAGGAGTAAACATTGCAGTCTACAGCCGCGAGAGGGCGCTCTAGGCTTGGCTAGACATAAGCAAAATGCCCCCAAAATGAAAATCCTATTCTGCAGATAACAAATTGCAGGTAGTAAAATATGCAGCCGTAATCGAGCAGAAATAAAGTTTGGAGTGAGTGAGAAACACATGAGGGACTGACGAAAAGCAGAGGTTACTCTCACTCCAAGAAAAATGAAGAAAGCTAATCGCGGGCCGAAAGCAAGATGGCCAGAGCTGGAGCAACGATATGCTCAACGTTAACGACGGATACAGATACGGACAGAGCCTCCTGTCTGTGCTCTGCGTTCATTTCGTCCGTATTTCTGCACGTTTCCATAAAGCTTACGGATACAATTAATCTTTATTTGTAAAGCACCATATAATTTTGTGGCATCTCATTTTCAAGAGGTTCCTCATGTCTTTATGGCAGTGAAGATAGTTACTATGGATGTATAATCAATACAACCATGGATAGAGAGATTATTCTAATATTAATATTAATATCTATAATGAATATAATCTAGAGAGGAATGGTGTTGATTAATATAGCAGCATGTAGCTGAAGTGCCATTAAAACAGGCAAGTCAGTTTTCAAGCATTTTTCTTCTCGATATCTTCCAGCCATGAGTAATCCTGCTGAGACCTTAAACTGGCCCTCAGTCTTCATCGTACCTTTATACCTCCCAGTATAAAGATGAAGATGAAGTTCTTAAAGCTACAAAAATAAAACTGTGCTGCATGGATCAACCACAGGTGAAGAAAGCTTTCATATGTCCTTAAAAACTTTTTTAAAAGAAGGCACTTTATGTCAGAGATCCTGCAGTACTCTGTGAAACTCAAACATCTTAGGAAGAGTTTTGAACAAACTGTTTGAGGGGTTTTTATGTAAAAGATAAAAATACTGACACACCCAGTCTGGCAGCATGTGCTGGAATTAATGAGCAAAAACACACAGATCAGGGCATAAGCAGGCTTTGTTACCATGACTTCTATTATGTGATCTTTGTTGGCAGCCTTTCTAATTCTGCCTCCAAGCATTTCTATGACAACCGTCCTCCACATGACGCTGTCACAGTCTGCACTATGTCGACATGACACAGAGGAGACATGAAAGCAGGAAAGTGTGAGACAGGGACTTAAAAAAATACACGAAGGGATGAAGATTTTTGTTTGACTACACTTTATGGGCAGAAAATCGGAGTACATGGCTTTAATAGATTAAATACTTCAAATACGCATTATCAAAGCAGCACCACATCCTGGAATAGTGACTTTTTTCTGCAGTCTGGACGATGCTGAGGGAGGTCATGGGGTCAATTATTCAGGTTACTTTTTTGTTGTAAACAGAATAGGACTGTCCAGAGTATGGACATTAACCATCTGTTTAAAAAAATGCAGCTATCATATTGAGCTTAAAACAGGTATACGGTAGAGTAGGGACTATTTTCTTCTGTATGGGGAACTGCGCAAGCTTCCAGCCGTGGCATCAGGCAAACACAAGCACAAGCAACGCAGCAGAGGGATTTCTTGGGCACAAACAGCAGAGTGAAGCACACAAACTTGCACAAACAGCACCCTGTGTTTCTCCTCTGTATGTCTAATGTCTGTTTAAAACAACATTATGTAAGTGCTCTGCAGAGCGTCGCTGTCGCTTGAAAGTTTCGAACACAGACTATGTGCTGGAGTATATGTATGTGCAATCACAATGTGCAATTACTGTGCAAATTCTCTAGCAATATGCAGTTGCAATGTGCAATTACATCCATGTGCAACTACTTTGTGAATGTGTGAATAATCCTTATAGGATTGCTTTTTAGTTTTTGTATCCAAGCCATTTTTATATTGGTAGAATAATGTAAATACTGATATTTTTATACTTAAGTCTATTTTTTTCTTTATCAACGCGGTCCCCTTTGCTGCTGTAACACTGCAAATTTCCCCATGTGGGACGAATAAAGGTTTATTCTATTCTATTCTATATTGAGGCAGATCGGCCTGATCCAAGGCTGCAGCCATTATATCTGTTGAAGGTGCTGTGCCAACAGCTTAGATCTGAGTTTAAACGATGTTTTGGTTGTAACAGATGCAGCTGCTTCAATTTATCCTCCCAGCCAAATACCAGTCGAGTTCCATGCCTTAACCAGCAAAATTCCAGTCACTGGGAGTGTAAACAAGAATTTTTTTGTTGCTTTTGTTCTTGATTTCTTTACATAGTGGCATTTTCCATGCAAAGCAAAATCATTTATATATCCTGTACAATATAAGTGGTAAGGATCACATGTTTCTCACGTAATTGAGGGAGATCTCATGCCGATGATAGGGGTGGGCAGGTTGGAGCACTTTTCTGTCATGGACAAGCCAAAACTTTGCCAAGGAAACTGGGGGAATTTAAGTGGCTCTATAAGTCTAAAATAATCTAAAGAAGTTTATAAAAAGACTACATGTCCACAAACTTGCTGCTAAACTTTAGCATAGCACAGCTCACACTGATGGCACAGGATGATTTAATCAGCTCTCCTACTTCCCTCAGTGACTCACCCGGGCTATTCACTAGGGCTGGGTATTTCCAGCAAGCTCATGATACAATACGCCATTAACAGACTTCTCAAAAGTTTTGTTTTTTATTACAAGAAGAAAAAGAAAAAAAGGATGATTTTTTAATAATTTTAAAACCTTTGAAATTCAAGCTCAGGACCTCAAAGATGGTAGACCTAAGTTCAAAGTTGGAAAATGTGCTTCGTCATGTAGTTTGGCTTTCTCTTTGAACTCTGCCATTGTTAGCATTACCCAAAGTGTACTGACAAGTGTCAAAACATTGAGGCTGTAGATTAAATACTGGGGGACACAAGGAAAATACTGTCCGAGTAAAAAGTTTGGCTGTTTGTATTCTTCTTTTTTATCCCCTTTTAATTTATTTTCTACACAAATACATATAAATATATTAGGGATGCACAATATTGGTTTGGTATCGGTATCGGCCAATATCAGCCTAAAAAGTTAGGCATCATATCGGCCAATATAGATATTTACAGCTGATATATCAGCCACACATATTGGCCATATATCAGCTGGAATATTGGCAAATAACACAAATGTTTAATATTGATGCACTTTCCCATCACTGCATGGATACATTTAAATGTCAAGGGTTTCATTTTACAAGAGTTAAATGCTGTTTTTCTTGTTTTACATCTGTAAAAAAAATAAAATAAAAAATATACTGTAACATTGAAAGAAACAAGTCCATTTTTGTTGAGTACAGAGCTTGTGCTTCTGACCAGAAATATCGGTATTGGCGATAATAAATTAAAAAATATCGGCATATCCGATATCGGCAAAAATCCAATATTGTGCATCCCCAAAATATATATGTTGAAATATAAAAATGAGTAATGTATGTATGGAAAAAATGTACTGAAGATATAATTTCTCAAAAAAAAATGGAAGTGAAAAAAATTGGGGCTTATAAGAATAAAAGCCGGTGGGGGGGGGGGGCTTTCAAACAGCCTTGCAGAAGTTTGTCTCTGCTTTAGGCAGAGCTGCTAATTATTAAAGCTTCATCTGCCAGCTCCTTAAAGCTAATGAGAGACGACACTCAGACAGAAACACAGCAGGAATCAATGGACCCCCTCCTCGGCCGACGGTAACCCCCTGCTTTTGGTGAAAACATCCATGAATAAAAGATCCAAATGAGCTGGGACACCTGAGAATACTTGATTGGGTGAACTTTGGTTTTAAATGCACCCCAGTGTGTTTGAGAGTCTTGTGGTTTTGATTAACAAAACCTAAAACTTAAAAACAACTCTGAGATAATTCCAAAAGCCAACTCCCGAGCAGATTCATGAGAAAACGGTCGAGCTTGAAAAACGATATTTATGCCGTGGTCACGACTCAGCAGAGCTCCCCTCTTTAATTAAGCATTTGCCCCGTGGTCCATGTCACGCCGCGTTTAATTGGGTTTAAATTATGTTCTCAGCTCTGGAGAGGGTGTTTAAAGTGGCAACATGCAGAATAAACCGCTGAAATGTCTGAATAAAGAGACTTACATGGATGGATATAATGTGAATAAATTATTCAAAGCGCTGTTATAGCTCAGAGGAAAACATCTTAAAGCTTTTGAGCAGCTGAGACAAACATTAGCACTGTTCAGACACTTTGAACCTCTTAAGCTCATATTATTAGTTTCTTCATTCGGGTTATAACTTTATTAACAACTATCAGAATACAGAGGGGAATTATAGACGTAGTAGCTTATTTTGCAACATGTAAAAAAAATTAAAAAAAAAATAATAAGAAAAATGGCTGTTGTAATTACACAATAGTGAACAAATGTAACAATACAATACAAAACTGACAAAATATGGGGGGAAAAAAATGAAAATGAAAACTATTATTAACATATCTGAAAAGGAGCGGGAAGAAGTAATATTTATTTAATCCCACCCTTTATCTATGAAATATTATTTGGCTTTCATTATCAATATAAATCTATACAATTCTAGCATAAAAGAGGTAAATATCAGAAAACTATAGAGGAACAGGCCAAACTCAAGAAAACAAAACACGATAATAAAGCAGATACAGCAAGAGTGTTTTTTATTTTTTTAGGGATGAGCCTCCTCAATGCAGGATGCAAACATGGATATAAACTGAGACTTCCTGCAGACCTGTGTGTTCATTCATCTTGTGGGAAAGTTTCTTCTAAGATTTCTTTAAAAAATTACATACAGTGCTAATCCTAGTCGAAAAATAGATAATGTAATATAACATGGTAAAAAAAAAACAAGTCACAACAAGCACAGAGACTGTTCAGAATTACTGAAGACTTTACCTGATGACTGTACTCAGAGGCAGGCTAACACTACCCATTGACTCCCAGCGTTTGAGCTAAGCTAATTAGCAGTGGGCAAGCTTTGCCCGTTTCTTCCTTGTTACTGCACGTACAGTCGAATGAATGGAGTCTATCTGCTTGTCATGGACTCGGGAGTGAGGTAAGACACGGAAAACAAAAAAATGTTGGCATGTCACTTCAAGAATGGAGCACATGCAGCTCAGTGTGAGTCAGTAAAGTCATGACCAGGGTCCCTCCACAATCAGAAACAAAACAAGAGCAAACTGCACGAGCACAACACCTGATGCACAATCCTGGATGTAATTAGCGATAGGGCTGCATGGGGAAATTCAAAGAGTAATAAATAAGCAAATATAAAATGTAGCAGCACATCAGGGCACCTGGAGCAGTGGACTGTTTCATCCAACAGGGGGCGCTCTCAGCACAGCTTGATCATCAGCCACATATGCTGCTCTCTTGACCTCAGCAAACAACAAGTGCCACTCTGAGCGGACAATAACAGCACTGAATCATCTGAGGCATCTGATGGCAAACTTAAAATCAAAGACTGGGTTTTGTGTCGGTTATGTGCAAAGCAGATTTCTCACCCGTCCTGCTCATCAAATTTGCGGGCTCAACTGTCGGCTTTCATCCAAGTTATGCCGTCGAGTGCAGTGGCGCTTTGCCAAGAGTTCAGCTGGCAGGGTCTTTACCGAAGGCATGGATAAGGGGTCTCTGTCCCTTACTAATAACCGAATATCTTCGGTTATTTGCTCGTATGTTTGAAAAGCGTTCGAGTTTGATTTTGAGGGAAACTAACAGCCTTAATTAGCGATGCAACAGCTTCATGAAATCAACAGCTAAAAGAAAGTTGGAGCATCTTGATTAATTGTCACCCAAACAATACAGGCTTGTTTGTGTCTTTAATTAGGTGCTTCAAGAAACAAACAGTCAAGTACAAAAAAGTAGATGCTTACATACATTTGCATTTTTGTCAAGCCAACTGGGGTTTGAGTGAACGCCACACAGACTCATCCTGATGGACTGTCACTGTTGCTCTCCTCTGGGAGCAGCTGATCTGAACACCTGGACTCTTCCTCCTCCACAGCTGGAGCTCCTCCTCTGATCTATTTTTATATCTCGCTCCATCACTGGAACTGAAATGATCACCTCAGAGGCTCACTCGTGTTTGTTTTCTATCCTCTTTCTCCTCCTCTATTCCAGGTTTAAAGATCGTCAGTGAAGAAATGATAGAATAATTACTTTGGAGGGAGGACAACCTGCTCCTTCACTCCTCTCCTGGAATGAAGATCAAGAATGTAAATCATAAATGAACTTGGTATTAAAAAATATAATATATGTTATAATATGTTATGTATAATATATGGTATATAATATGTTCGATTTGAAGAAAACAGAAGATACTTGCCCCCCTGAACTCCACATGACAGTGATTGACCAGCAGATCACCAGGGTAGTGAAGAAGGGACCTGTCTTTACCGATGTTTTATCTTATTAGTCCCACGATCTTAGCTTTAACAGTTCCCTTACTAGGGATGGGAATTGATAAGATTTTATTGATACCAACAGCGTTAATTTTGTTGACTAATTATTTTCTTCATAGTTTTCGTCAACAACCATTTTTCCCCTGACGAAAACTAGACAGTAACTAATAAAAACAAGTGCACATGGACAAAAAATAAAACTAAATTTACTGACATTTTCATCAACAAATAAAAACTAGACTAAAAATGTCTGACAGAGGCTTAATTCAATCAGACCTAATTTGGTCATGTAGAAAGTAGGGACAAGTTAGGAGTATATCCAGTCACATCTACTTTGGTTGTGTGGAAAGGTTGGATGAGTTAAGAGGGACATCCAATCACAGCTGCCTTAGCTTGGTGGTGGTGGGATAAGTTGTGGAGCGATCCAATCAGAGCTCCTCTCTTTATGAATTGATATATTCATGTAGAGCAGGTTCACTGTTTGTTGTCAGTTCTGGTATTGTAACTGAGATGCTCTGCCAGGTAGCCTAAATAAAGGTGACTGCATTTCACACAAAAGTTCAATTTGTTTCTGTTCATTTATACATTCAGACTTTACTAGCATTCAGTAAAGGGTTATTAGATGATCAATTTTATCCAAGTGTAAAACATGACTTCAGAAATTCAAGGAAACATAAAAAATGCCTTACCCTTCACTTCATATTTTAGTCGACTAAATTTACAGTAGATTTCATGGACTAAAATGTTGTGAAATTTCATCAACTAAAACTAGACTAAAATTGAAACAGTTTAGATGACTAAATTATGACTAAAACTAAAAGATATTTTAGACAAACAACTAAAACTAAAACTAAATTAAAAAGTGCTGTCAAAATTAACACTGTGTTACAATCAAGGTATGCAGAACACTTTGGAAAGACGCTTGGGCATAAAATTGATATCAGTAATATCAATCGTAGCTCAGCTCTAGTAGTACTCAATTTTGGTCAAATAGTGCGCGTCTAAACTTTACTTGTGAAGCAAAAAGTGTCACTAGTAATACAAGTAGACTTTAAAATGTTCACTAGTCACAACAAGCACACAGGACCGTTTAGAGATGCTGAAGAGTTTATCTGATGACTGTAGGCAGAGGCAGGCTAACACTACCCATTGGCTCCCAGTGTTTCAGCCAAGCTAACTAGCGGTGGGCGAGCTTTGCCCGTCTCTTCCTTGTTAATGCAGCACAGTTGAAAGAACGGTGTCCATCCAACAAAAATATTAGAGTGTCCCTTTAATGACCTTTTGTTTGATTCTGAAAATGTTTAAAATATTTTTATGTTAAAGTTTGCAAAACAAAGAAGGAATTGAAAACGGAACTAATGAGCAGAATCACTAATGATCTGGATTCCTTGAGGGAGTTGTTATTGACTCCCAACTGGAATTGGTTTTCGTTATCCATCCCTATCTCTCATCAGTTCCACTTTCTTCTGCAGCTCAACATTGAATATCAGGAGTCACGTGTTTGATGCTGTTGCTTCTGAGAGCCTCTGTAGGCTGGCTTTAGCCCACACAGAAAACCCAAAGGAATCTATAACGGAATCATTAAAGAAACATATTGATTATAGCTTTAGTATCAATAAAATCTTATCAATTCCCATCCCTACCCATGATATTTTAAAGAGGCAGGATGGCTGACATTGTTTATCTCACCTGACCTGGTAAACAAGACCCAAACTTTCACCACCTTCACAGGCCTACAAACAATCTCCAACAGGGATAAGATAAGATAGATAATACAAGATAATAATAATAATAATACAAGATAATACCCTAAATCATGTTGGATGGATGGTTTAGTGACACACAACACTCACAATGTAAAGGAGTGAAGAACGAACAGAGAATGACTGAATACTCCTGCTGTAGGATGTTTTCTTAACCCCTCGGGCCGTCTCAAACGAGGACTGTTGATAATTCTGTGAACTTTAAATTCGACCTTTAAGTTTCTGCAGACTGAAGATGTCTGAGGTCCCTGCAGGTCAGCAGATCGACTCTGAGGTGAATAACAACACGACCTGAACCCATCAGGCTCGAAGACCAAGCAGACACTCTGACCGAGTGGGATGAACAACCGCTGCAGGGAGGTCAAAGGTCAGCAGCTCTCCTGAAGCTACAGAAGCTGCTGCCACGGCACATTTTACAGTCATTAATATTCTCACAACATTTATGTCTCCCCCCACTGAAGCCTGTTCATCTGGCGTTACATAACACATTTTGTTTTACTGTCAGCAAAACACCCACCAGGAAATCCCCATCATTTTAAAATGCTTCACTTGGGTTTAAATAAGAGCTGTTTCAGGATGGGAATTTACCAATCAATTTAATTGTTGATTGCAACTCCTCTCTATCCTAACAGCATGAATAGATTTCAAGTATTTAGATTTTCAAAACAAAAAAAGTGTTTATTGGCAAAGTAGAGCGAGTCTTACCGATGTTTGTTCGTGAATCAAATGAATGTAAAAAGATGTACTTGCTTTTAGATTTATGATGTAAATTTGAGCTGTACTGGTAAAGTAGTGAGGTCTGAAACCATGACTTAGAGGCATAAGACAGCCTCAAAGTGTTATTCTGTGATTTACATCGTTTAACAAAATGCTGTCCTGACCATCAGTCTCTAAAGTAGTCTGGGAGGTAGAGCCTTCAATTATCAGGCTCCTCGTCTTTGGACTCATTTGCCGACCACAGTTCAAGAGGCAAACACCCTCTCTACCTTTAAGGTTAGACCTACAACTTTCCTTTTTGATAAAGCTTTCAGTTAGAGCTATTTCAGGCCTGGTCAAGCTCACAGCTGAACTGCAATAGGCTTGGACTTGTTTCTGTTTTGTAGGCTGCTCGGGATCGTTGGTACGGACCGCCTGCTGCTGTGGACTTACAAGCTTCAGTTACTAGAAATACAAATATCTTTAGCCCAATTCCATTATCACTACAGTCCCTGATATTAACTGCAGAGAGATCAACAAAATTAAATACATGGTAGTTCCTGCAAACAGCTCACATATGTTAGTATGACCTTAACAAACAATCATGGATGACCTGCTGCTGTGGACCTGCTCCACTCCATGAGCTCTATCCTGCACCAACCATCAACAGAAAAACATCTCTCTGAGGTGTTCCTAAATTGTGTTGACATCAGAGGAGACTGACATATCATCTGTTAATAACTGAATGACCCAAACGTTTAAAATTGGGGGAACAAGAAGTCTTGTGTCCCATCTATTCAGGCTCTATGCCTGCAAATACAGAACGGATAAACCACAGATCCAGCTCATGGCTGCAAACTAGTTTTGTAAAATGAAATGTTATATTTGAGTAATAGTTATGAGTGTTTATAGAGCAATATTCTCTCAAGGGAAAAGAGAAAGTAAAGGATTTATGGTGAAAGGCTGCCCTTTTTTAAGGCCAGTGATTTTATCGTTCCTAATCACACTTTTTTTCAATCCTAAACACACATAGCGGAGCAAAAACTGTATTATTACAATTTAAGATGGATCAGATGTTTTCGGGTAAATTGGGATCTAAAAGTTAAACTTTTGTCTGGTCAAAATGAGACATTTTAAGACTTTTTAAAGCTTGAATTTTAAAAATTGAATTCAAGAGTGTTTAAAGATCTGCAGGGGGATCCAGCTGCACTGCAAGGTTAGGAAGTCTATACACTGAGTTGCTCTCAGCTGATGCAACACAGCATTTAAAGGGATATGCCAACATTTTTTCCTGCCTTTTCGTGTCTTGCCTCACTCCCGAGTCCATGACAAGCAAATAGATACCATTCTTTTTAATCATACAAAACCAAACTGAGGGCACATGCGCAAACGACTGTAGACATGCTTGTAAGTATGTCAACAAAACATGCATGTCTTTTGAAAATTACATAAAGTGCTAATCTTAGTCAAAAAATAGATAACATAATGTGTCAAAACAAGTCACAACAAGCACACAGGACCGTTTACAGTTGCTGAAGAGTTTATCTGATGACTGTAGGCAGAGGCAGGCTAACACTACCCATTGACTTTCAATGTTTGAGCTAAGCTAATTAGCGGTGGGCAAGCTTTGCCTATCTCTTCCTTGTTACTGCACACAGTCGAAATAGTGGAGTCTATCTGCCTGTCATGGACTCGGTAGTGAGGCAAGACACGAAAACAAAGAAAATGTTGTGTCCCTTAAATAACAAACCTGCACATATCCGATGGGACTTTAAAAGATGAAAACTTCAATCTTAGCCCTTCATCATATCCCTACATTAATACAAGTGTTAACATTGGCAGCCATGCAGGGTAGTTTACAGTGAAGATATAAACCACTGATGGAATTATTATAGTAAAGAAACAGCTGCTCTTCATGATTTATCTTCACCTGTGGAGCAGGTTTGGTAAAAATATAAATCGATATGAAGGCAGGGCAGAAACACGAATCTCACAGTGTTTGCAGAGAAGACCATAGCTCTGGATTAAACTCTTGGATCAGCAACACTCCACTGCTGCTGCACCGTGCTTCTTTTATTTAAACTCCTGTTGAAACAGCAGAGCAGCCACTGATGGAGATAAATAAACCATTGTGCTCTGTGTGTGTGTGGTTTCAGCTGATGTACTTCTCCAGCACTGCAGAGGAAAGAGGCGGCAGAGGAGCTGTAACTCTGATTTTATGGTTTAATTCAAACATGAGTGTAAGGGAAAAAGCTCTGCATCCACAACAAGCTGCATCCATCAGCTGGGCGGCTGCTGGTTTCGGTTTCATTCTGTGAATCTCCCGCAGAGTCCCTCAAAACCTGGATATTCATGTTTAGTCCCATGATTCCCCTCTCTGCTGAATTCCAGATATTTTCTCGCTCCAGTATTCACCTCTGGTTAACTGCAGCTGTAATTTTAGTCATTGCTCTGGGGGAAGATCAGTAACTTGTATTTAACTGAATAATCCCATGAGAGTGTATGCACGAGGTGTTTACTTTCTTTTCTTCATAAAATGTAAGGTTGCTTTTTCATCCTCACTCATTTACATGTTAAAAAAAGCTCTTTTACAACCTCTGCAGCAGGTTAAAAGAGAAAATAATCTTAATTACCCCCACCAAGGAGGTTTGTTTTTGCCTGTCTGTCCATTTGTTTGTCTGTGAGCAAGAACTTATCAGCCATGGCACAAAGAAGTGATTCAATTTTGGTGGTGATGTAAATTCAAATGCAGACCCAAACATTTTCAAAAAAAATAACAGTACAATATAACCAAAGTGACTGAGCTCAAACTTCTACAAGGCCAAATGGTCAGTTTTATGAATTTATAAGACTTAATACTTAAGAATGAGATTTTCTTATATCATAAATCTGTGAAATATTAATTAGGAAATAAAGCATCAAGTACTTAAAATAATGAAAACATGGTGACTGTATTGTACTAGTGAGTCAATATAATATTTATACTTTTGCTCATGAATATAATCTATAATGGTTTGGTTAATGGTAACAACCCATGAAATAATTTTACTCCAAAACAATTAAATGTGCCTCAAACTTTGAGCATTCTAATCTGTTTGATGAATTTATAAAACCATTCTAGTACAAATACTGTAATTTCTCGTTTATAACACAATTTTTTGCTCTTAAATAAGGTCTAATTTTCGGGTGCGTATTATACACAAGCACAAGCAAAATATGTAAAATATTTCATCTCTAAACATCGTGATTATAACACATCTGATACAAAAAGTCGAATATTCTCTCTCTCTGCAAAACATTCCCGCCAAACTGGCGTAATTCTTATCAAACTTACTGTTAAACTGTTTTAATCCAATATTTTGGGTCTTAATTAGTTTACCTTTCTGTAATGATCGTGTAATTCTCAAGTGTTATGGTACCACCCGCGCCATCTTGTGAGCAAGGGGACCAAAATAGCTGTGCTGTGATTGGTCCAGGACATCGGCATGTTGATAGCTGCTCTCTGATTGGTCAGAAAAACTACGACTGCGCATGCTCGGGCAGGAATCGAGTAACTGCGCATGCATGAAGAGAGAAAATCGTGTACGTATTTGTTGTAAAAATACTGAAATTTCATTGATTAAAACTTTGAATTAAGGTCATTTTTGAGTTGTCTGAGAGAGTAAGGTTTCGGCAAAATGTGGGTGCGTGTTAAATTTGAATACAGCGCTTTTCCTGGAAAAAAGCACAAAAAAATGGCGTGAGTGTAATAATAGAGAAATTACGGTACATTCAGAATTTGTACAATGACAATTAGAATAAGATTAAATATTAAATAATACTTGTCAGTTTCCGAATTCAACTTAATATACATGTATGTATGGCAGTGATCATATGTAAATATGCAGGCTTTTGGAAAAAACTGATTAAATATCAAGGTCGATATTTTAATTTTTTTCTGTATTTTTTTGCTGCCGTATCTAAACAGGTATTGATTTCCTTATTTTTTACTGGCATCACATTGATGTTCAAATTCTGGTATTGTGACAACCCTAATCTAAATGTTGCAATGTAAAGCTCGTTGGACTTGTTGGGTATCTTGTTTCTTTGTTTACTGAATTTGGTTAACAAACAAAAAAACAAAAACAGAGCACAGCTGTATTGTCTAAGTAAATGAATATCAGATTGTGACTTGGCATTGGCAGATACTCATATTTAAAAAATGGGATCAGGATCAGGGGCCATTAAAAGCCGATTTGGACATCCCTCATTATTTTATTTATTCATAGTTTCCTCGCAGCAGCATGTAGTGGACATCAGAGAAACTCAAGAAGTTGGAGAAGCAAGTTTTTAAAGTTCATGTTCATTAATAAGTATAAAATGTGCATGTGTGTCTCACCTGGCAGGCGTTGTACAGCAGCTGGTGCTCGAACTTTCTGATTCCAAGGATCTGCTGGAACATCTCGTACAGCTGCTCCTTACTGAGGATGAGCTCCGACACGGCGCACAGCTGAGCCCGCTGAGGCTGCCTCCGCATGTCCTCATCTCCCCTGTAGATGGCGTCATACTTGGCGATCCAAGAACTCAGGACAGTCTCTTTGCTCAGGCCGTCGATCTCGGGGAGGCTGCGAACGCGCCGCTCGATATTCTTCTTGAAGACTTCTCGAAAGTCGCTGGCCGAGCAGCCGCCGCTCTGAACCATCCGAGACACACGTTCGCTCTTCAGGAAGCCCTAAAGACGAAAAACAGACAAAAATGTTAGCACCATTTTATTGTTTGTGCATAAAAAACTACAATAAAACCTCTTTTAAATTTTACCAATCTGCATTTGCACGCGCCAGATGATAAATAATCTCCTCTTAAGGCACTTGATGTAAAGACCATGTTGTTAATGAGCACAGCAAAAATCAGCTTTTAACAAAATAACAGCGACAAGAAAAACTTCCCAACAGGCAGAAACACAGATATTTATTTAATATGTATATACCTGTAAATATGTACGTGTTGTGTGTATAGGTACAAATTATATTTATATAGATGTTTATGCAATTTATGTATATTGTGTCTATATTGATCCTTACACGTTACATGTATTTTGTAGTGTACATATGTATAACATATTTGCATAGATGTTAAAGCAGAATATATTTTTATATGACCCATGAGAAACAGTAATAAAGGTTAGGGATTCAAAAAGTATTTTCTTCCTGCTCAAACGTGTATAAATACTCTTTTTTTCCTTTGTATGTGAATGGTATTTCTCTATTTTTACTTC
This sequence comes from Cetoscarus ocellatus, assembly GCA_037902135.1. Lineage (NCBI taxonomy): Eukaryota > Metazoa > Chordata > Actinopteri > Labriformes > Labridae > Cetoscarus > Cetoscarus ocellatus. Next base: position 126,026 of record JBAMNC010001493.1, read on the forward strand.
TTTGTATACATGTTCAAAATAAAACTAATTCATTCAAACATTACAGTAACATTAACACTAATATAATTTATGTGTTTTTAATCAAAGAGATCAGTATTTTTGATGTTGGGTTGTATCAGGTACTCAGTGAAGTGGCTGAAAGGGCTGCGCTGTACCTTTAAGAAGAGCGAGCTGAGACAACCATTAAGGTACCCTGCTGTTGGCAGGTACAGATATTTTGCACAATTGTGAGCTTTATGTAAAAATGAGCCATGAATCTATGTCAAATGTACGATTGGGCGAAAAATTTCTGAGTGCTTTACTTCTTCAGGAAGTCTCTGTTTGGCACTATTTAACGATGCAGCAAATGGCTATGTGCTCTTCCGCCTGTGCTCAGTGATTCTGCCGATTTGCTGTTTCACTCTACGGACTCAAGAAGAAACAACACCAGCAGATAAAAATAAATATGAGTGACTTTGACTCAATAGAGGATGACACTCCTTTATTAGTTGGAGTTCAGAGAAGAAGAAATTCTTCAGAAAGAGATTCAGTGGGTGGAATCAATGTGCACAGGTGGATAAATACAGACCTTTACTGCTTTGCAAAAAAGTGGGAAAAAACTGACCAGCCAGCTCTGGCGTGTTCATCCAAAGTCGTTAGCATGAATTCTGAACATGAAATCATGTCAACCAAATTAACAGGAAAAGAAAACCTCTCTTAAAGTGTAACTTAAATTTGTTTTTTTATTAAACACTTTAACAAACATTCTTCAAACAAATGGTACACAATGACTGAGTCGATTTTTCCTCCTATGCAGCATCTTTAAATCAAACTTGACTCTTCCTCAGTCTGTCACCTTAAATCAATGTAAAAGATAAACCTCACCTATTTATATACCGTTAATGCTGCTATTCTTGCACTTTAACATGCACTAGCACATTAAGCAGTTAACAAGCTTCACAGTGGTTCACCGATTTAATTATTATTGATTGATATTTTAGTTAGCATATGTTTTTACTGTCATTGTTTATTGTCTTGTGTTTTTTATGTCTGTTTGTGGATGTTTTTAAGCACCAAGAGTTGCTACTTCAATTTCGTTGTTTGCTTGTCTTACAGAGACAATAAAGGCGTTACGATTTTTAAGATACACAAATAAAATTAAACCCCTGATATGGAGGTCATTTACTGACTCCCATATATGTGAGTGTAACTTTTTTTAAAGATAACTCCTGCTATTGTTCTGTGCTCACAGACTGAATCCCCTCTGTGTAATCTTTAATCACAGTGTTTTTCCTCGACAGACATTTGTCATGGAATATTTATCCCCAGGAGCTATTCTCAGAGCCAAACAATCATCACAGACTGATCACATTACAAAGCCCTGTGAATTATTTACATGCCTGCAGTTATTTTTAGAGCTTCTAAATAAAAACCAGACAGTCAGACAGCCTCCTCGTCACGTTTTATGAAGACGTCCCTAAACAGGGACTGAATGACGCAGCGTCCAGAGCACCCTGAGACAAACACAAAGACAAAGGCTCTGTCTGAAAAGTCCTTTTTGGTTAGGAACCTTCGTAACTGAAGAGATGACCCGGAAGTATTTCAGAGCTGTTCGAATTCTCCAAAAGTTAAGGAAAGGAAGTTCGTTGCTTCCTTTATTATCTCCTTTAGTTTAGGAAACACTGGATCATCCTTAACAAAAGGAAAGGAGAAAGGACCACCCATAATGCCTTGCGGCAGAAACTTATAAATACTGCACCTGCTGAACGTTTACGAAAACTTATGATGGATTCCTATATAACATTATATATTAATTACCACGTTTCCGTCTATCTTAATTTATGAAGCAAATCATGGCAATAAAAAGACAGAACAATGGGGTCTCTAATAACGTTTATTAAAAAACAAAAGAAACAGGTCAAACCGACACAAAAACAACACTGTCAGGTAAAGCAGATGACAAAGACGCGTCTTGTAGTTCTCATTTTAGGAGCACTGTAGTTCGTCACAGCTTACCAACGTCACAAGAAATCGTCGTCGCATTGACGTTTTCCATCAGGGTTAAGGTAAAGTGGATAGGAAAGGACTTAGGGAGGACTTTTCTTTATTTTTCGAACGCAGCCAAAGTCAGGGTGCAACAGTTTCCAGTTCCACCTTCGCCTGATGCTGCATTTACAGTTATATGATCTAATAAAGGCTCCATGTTCCAGCACTTAAGGAAGTGACTTGAACTTTTAGAGTCTCTGATTTAACGCAGAAGCAGACTCTGTTTTTTTTAATCCTGCTCCGGCATTTAAAATCTCAAACATCAGAGAGCAGAGGGCCATGCTGACCTCCTGCAGTCATTCAGAGGCTCTGATGTTCAACTTCATTCACATTTGTGCCTTTTTAACAGCAGCTCTCCCTCCAAAGCGCTGCTCTCTGAGTCTGAAGGAGGAATAAGTGGCTCAGAGTGAGGCAGCGGTGGCGGCGGCGGCGGCGGCTCAGCGTGACATTAAACAGTCTGCTTCACCTCTTCCTGCGAGTCGCTGTGAGACGGCGAGCAGCAGAACAGTGATTCATCTAATGGAGGCTGGGAGCACAGAGAGTGGCCGCGGAGAGGAAACAAACATCAAACTGGACCAAAATATTTAAGGATTCTAAAATTCTGACAAATTCAGCCTCAAATGATGTGCACATGTCTTTACTTGATTTATTTATCACTCAGATTTCTGTTTGGCAAAGAAAATGTGTGACTTCAGGATCAACTTTCTGTTTTATTTCAGATCAGACAAATACAAATGAGTCAGGTAACCTTTGGAAACTGTGCAGGACTGACTGTTACAGATGTAAGAACAAAAGTTCAGTGAATTACAGACTAAGGTTTTTTTTCATCTTTCAGTGGTAAAAATATTTTCTTGACACATTCTTATAACAATTCTTATTGAACAAAAACTGCCTTAATATATTGTGCTGTTCACACATAATGCCTTTAACACGCCTGATCAAAATCTTAAGACCAGCTGAAAAATGGCAAGAGTTTGCATTCTGCACTGTGGATCTTAAGAAGGTTTAAGTAGAGCTTCTAAATGCAGAAAAAGAAATGGGAGTGAGAGAAAAAACATTTTCAGACAGCAATTTATTGAAAACTGCATTGAAACTCAAAAATGCTAATGCTAGCTGATCTAGAGTTTAAGACCAAATAAACATTCAAAATAGAATTATAGGCATCAAAAAAGGACTCAGCAACTCCATGAGCAACTCCACGTTCTTGTTGATCACTTCAAAAATTCCTTTAGGCTGCTGAGTGTTTCCAGGAGGTTAGTGGGAATGTTGATCCAAGTGGTGAAGATGGCTTCACTGGAACTAATGTCCATTTTTGTAAACTTCCCTTGACCCCCATCCTCAAATGTTCTCAACTGGACTTAGATCAGGGGAACACGCAGGATGGTCCAAAAGCAGCATTGTCCTGTTGAAAAACCCAGTCATTACCACACAGACCAGGGGGCCCTCAGTCATTACCACACAGACCAGGGCCCTCAGTCATTACCACACGGACCAGGGCCCTCAGTCATTACCACACAGACCAGGGCCCTCGGTCATTACCACACAGACCAGGGCCCTCGATCATTACCACACAGACCAGGGCCTTCAGTCATGAGGGATGTCCCCTGCAACATCTCCTCCTATCCAGCTGCCGTTTGAGGCCCCTGCACAGACTGAAGCTCCGTTGTTCCATTGAAGGAAAAAGCACCCCAGATCATGATGGCGCCCCCTCCACGATGCCGTGTAGAAAACATCTCAGGTGGATCTCCACGCCAGTTACGTTGAAGCCATCAGTACCGTCAAGGTGAATTTTTTTCTTCTCAGAGAAAAAAACCAAAGTCACTTAAATCACCTTTCTCCTCCATTCTGATGCTCGTCTTCACTGCATCTGCACACCTACATGGATTGAGTTGCTGCCATGTGCTTGGTTAAACAGCTATCTGTGTTAATGAGCTATTGAAGGGGCATACCTAATAAAGTGGACAGTAAGTTGATGCAAAAACAGCATGTTGTGCCTGTAAAATGCATCCAGCAGCCGTCTGTTTGGAGGGTTTGTGCGACTCCTCCTGAGCGCGTTGGACCTGCAGAGCGTGAACAGCAGATGGAGAAAAAACGACTGCAGAGCTGCAAGACCAACGACGGAGACACAAAGAAGTGAAGGCTATAGAATCTCAACAAGGAGAAACGCCAGAGTAAAGTGCTGTTTTGGAGCCACAGAAGTCAGCAGAGACATTAGAAATCAGCGGGTGGGCGACGCGGAGAGAGTCGTCTTTACGTTGATAAATGGAAACGGGCAAACGCTAAGTGGATGAAGAGGGAGCTGACAGATGCAGCTGCCACCAGAGGAGCTCGCTAACAGCAGCTAATCTGCTTCTCTGAGCACAAACTGTGCACAACTGCAGAGAAGAAGACAACATTAACCAGATCCTGCTGATGGAGGGCAAGGAGGAAGGACAAAAACTATTACACAGACTGTTTCTAGAGATGATACAGAAACTGAGGGGCCGGCTGGAAATTCAGTTTTATTGGACTCTCAGGTGGGATGAGATGATATGTCTTTCAGCATTTTATGATCTCAATCTTATTAGACATAAAAATAGACAAAAGTGGCCAACTGATGTCTGTGACACAGTTTAAAAGGGGCTGTAACACTGCCTGAACTCATTTTGAACGTCAGAAGTTGCAGGTCAACTCCTGCACAGTGCTTGCAATAACAAGTGTTAGAATGTGAAAGAATGATGCACCACCTGTGCTTTCTTCTTCCTTTTGACAATATATGACTTTTTATCAAAAAACCCTCCCAAATTAATGACTTATCCATCAATAAACCATTGTAACTTGAAAAAGCAAAGAAAAAAAATCCCCCAAATAAATGACTTCTACATCTTTCCATGTATCTATCTATCAATCAATCAGCCTATCTGCCTATGTAAGTATCTACATAACTATCTATCAATCAATCAATGTGTCTATCTCTCAACCTATCCATCCATCTCTCTGTTCATCCATCTATCTATCCAACTATTTATCTCTTGACCCATCTATCTATCTATTTATCTATGTATCCATCTTTCCATCTATCCACCTATCTGTCTATATATCTACCTATCTATTTATCAACTCATCTATCTATCGACCCATCTATGTATGTATGTATGTATGTATTTATCTATCTTTCTATCTATCCATTTATCCATCTATTAACCCATTCATCTATTTATTTATCTATCCATCTATTTACCTGTCCATCTATCTATCTATCCATCTATTTACCTGTCCATCTATCTATCTATCCATCTATTTATCGACCCATCGATCTATTATCTATCTACTGACCTATCTATTGACCCATCTATCTATCTATCTATCTATCTATCTAACTATCTATCTATCTATCTACCTATCTATCTATCTATCTTCTGACCTATCTGTAGACCCATCTATCTATTTATTTATGTATCTGATCCATCCGGCTCTCTTTCTATCGACCCATGTATCTATCTATCTATCTATCTATCTATCTATCTATCTATCTATCTATCTATCTATCAGATCCATCTTCATTCATCTCCTTTAGTGCTCCTGCTTCTCTCTTAAACTTGGCTGTATTAAACCTTTATACTTCTTATGGTTCTACCAGTTGCTGTTTTACAATGTAACAGAAGCATAACATTGCATCCTGTTGAAAAATTATTTATACACAGTAGAAAATACAGAAAATACAGCCAACAGTGACAGTGTGAAGAAGGCTAAATGAAGGCAATGATAACAACATAATGAAGAAATCTCGTCTGTTAGCCTTGAGCAGAATCTGAACCGTAAACCACCTTCGTGTGTGAATCATATTTTAAACCCAGCATTGTGAACTTCAGTTGGGAACATCCGTCCATCCTGAGTGAAGGGGTGTGGGAGCAGCTGTTTAAGATCCAGTCAGCATGAACAGTTATGGTGAAAACATCTCTGTGCTTTCTGCTACAGCTGTGTGTTCATTTTGTCGTGACCCTTCTCCTCCTGAAGGTTTTCATCAAACTCGATTTTCCACCAAATGCTGCTGCTGACTATCCAGATCATAACAATCAGCCATATCCAGAAACTACAGCACAATGATCAAACTGGAGAATATCTGTTTCTCCGCCATCTCGTTTTGATGTGATTGTGCCTTCCTTTTACACGGCAGGCCGTCCCCTCCATCAGCAGACAGTTAATGATGATTATTTAATAACAGAGAGAGTGGCACGAAGACGGACTAATGGAGGAGCCAGAGCCTCGTTAACCAGCACAGATTAGTTTTCCATGCCAGTCTGATTACTGCTCTCACTTTGTCTGATTGTTTTCTATCTGAGCTCAAATGGACTGCACATGAATGAAGCTCTGATGTTTGATTAGAGAGAAAAATTACCCCATTTGTGTTGACTTGGAAGAAACTCAATCTGCATCTCTGTGGTCTGAATTCATCCTCGAGCTTTGGCGACAACAAGGAGGGGACAGGGACATTAAATACAAACACAACCGCAGCTCGAAAACACACAAACACAAAAGACAGACTGTTTACTTCAGTTTAATGTTAGTGATTTTAAAGCCACACTGTGTAGTTTGTTCTCCCATCAAGTGGTGAAACTGTATTTTGCATTCAAATGAATAGTGCTCTCTAGCACCTCGCTTTTTCAAATGTGCGTTGCAACCGCTGAACTCTACGGTAGCCGGTATGTGCCTAGAAGCAACATCAACAAGTCATCCAACACTTCCAGTTTTCTTTCTGGTGAAGAGGTACGTCATTTCAAACAAACTGCAAACTGCATTGAATCATTAGTGTTATGCTTTCAAATTTGCCGGGGAAGTGGCAAACGCATCGCGCTGTGATCCTTCTCCGTTTCAGTCACGCTGGCTTTGCGTTTAGCCTAAGTCAGTACTACTACATAGCAGTGTTCATTTTGTTGACTAACTATTCTTGTCATAGTTTTCGTCAACAAACTTTTTCCCCTGACAAATACTAGACTATAATTAATAAAAACAAGTGCACAAAACTAAAACTTAATTAACTGACATTTTCATCAACAAATAAAACCTAGACTAAAAATGTCTGACAGAGACTTAATCCAATCAGACCTAATTTGGTCATGTAGAAAGTAGGGACAAGTTAGGAATATATCCAATCACAGCTGCCTTAGCTTGGTGGTGGTTGGATAAGTTGTTGAGCGATCCAATCAGAGCTCCTCTCTTTATGAATTGATATATTCATGTAGAGCAGGTTCACTGTTTGTTGTCAGTTCTGGTATTGTAACTGAGATGCTCTGCCAGGTAGCCTAAATAAAGGTGACTGCATTTCACAAAAGTTCAATTTGTTTCTGTTCATTTATACATTCAGACTTTACTAGCATTCAATAAAGGGTTATTAGATGTTTCATTTTATCCAAGTGTAAAACATGACTTCAGAAATTCAAGGAAAAATAAAAATTGCCTCACCCTTTACACTTCATACTTTAGTCGACTAAAATGTTGTGAAATTTCATCAACTAAAACTAGACTAAAATAAAACAGTTTAGAAGACTAAATTATGACTAAAACTAAAAGATATTTTAGGCAAAAGACTAAAAACAAATTAAAAAGTGCTGTCTATATTAACACTGATATAAAGTACTCTGAAATGTTTTGCCCCATACATACATTTAACCCAACATGGTTTTGTGCCTCGTTTTTACACAGAAACTGACTCAATCATATTAAATTGCTGTCTGTACCTTACCGTCGGTCTCAGCTCAATCTCCTTAAAGGTGCAGCGCTGTTAGGAGCTCTTTCATTCACTTCACTGACTATTGTCAAGTACCTCAAACAACCAAACTTCCAAAATACTGAAATGTTGGCCAACTTTGGGCTATTATATCTTGAGGCTAATAAATCCACATTCGGTGCTTCGACTCGATTAACAGTGTGAACCTAATTATAAAAGTCTGAATTGAAATAAACTTCAGTGTGTGCAGATGTTCTGTTTCCAGCGGGTTGGTGTGTGGGTGAGTTTGGAAAGGTCACTCCCTCCTAAGTGGCTCTGAGCATCCTGTCAGCCTGCTGGAGACTCTGACCCCCCACCCAGAGCCTCGATCGATAACTCCCCACACACTCCTGTACACCATGCTCACATTTAATATCTGACTCTAAGTAGAGAGCTTCTCTGACCCTCCTAACCCTGATAAAAACCAGTTGGTCTAAAACTGAAAGTGATCCTACATTTAAGATCCTAATGTCTGATCTACAGGTTATTTTAAATAAATCTTGAATTACTTTACTCTCAAACTTCTTTACAGTCCATCTCCTGATAGTGTAAGGCTTTCAACATGAATAAAGCTTTAGTCTGAGGAGAAAGTAATGCTACAGCTCTCACTCTAACACTCATATGGACGATTTGATGCTCGATTCTGTTCGTCAGTCACACAGAATCTCTCTCTGCTCTTCGCTTCTATAGGTTCTCCTCTGTTTTGCCAGGCGACACAAATGTCAGCCATTATTACTAATGAATCTATCAGCAGGAGACTTCCTCCCACCCTGCTGCTTGAATTAATTGGAGCTTTAAAATTTCACTAAATTATTTACACACCAGCGGAGCGGCGAACTGGGGGTCAGGAGATTAAAGACACAGAGAAGCAGAGTACCGCGTGTCGCTTCAGCCGGCAGAATGAGGGAGAAAGGCCAGCTGATGGACTCTGAGAATTATAGTTTTTATCATAATGGAAATGATTAAAAAAACAGAGAGACAGACATATGTCTCAGAAGTTTGCAGAAGTTTCTTTGACACATTTTTAATGAGCATGCATTGGATAACTTTGATTTAGGTCTGAGCTTTAACCCTCTGGGGTCCCTCCAGAAAAACTCACACTTATGACCCTGGGGACCAAAGTTGGTCCCTGCAGAAAAAGGGCTATAAAAATCAGATAAATTAATATTTTTTCCATTTTCAAAGCTTAAACATTTTAACTAGCTTCAACTCTATTCAGCGCTATTACATTAAGGTCAACTTTTTAAATGAACTTGTAAATAAACACAACTTCATCTCAAACTAGAACATTTTAATCTTGGGCTGTCATGTTTTCCAGCACAGCTCCAGTGTCCTTGTTTTTCTGGTTAAATGTTGGATACAGGTGGATTTCTGAAAAACAATGGAAACATGAAGTTACTGCTGATAAAACTGTTTCAAAGTCATTCTGGGGAATTCATCAGTAGTTTTAGGGCTTTAACTACAGGGGATGCCTTCAAAGTCACAACAAAATACTTGTCCTGGAAATTTTTTCTGAAAAAATTCCCAAATCACCACCAAAATTCAGTCACTTCTTCCTTGTGCAATGATTAACCTGAAAATTACAACAAATGTGTTGAGACCTCTTTAAAGGTGGGGAACTAATGAACAGAAATGCGGGTAAAATGTCTAACTCCTTGGCGGTGGTAATATATAAACTGTTTATATCAAATTATAGTTTGGAAAATTCAAAATGAAACTGGATTACACCATTTACAGTTTGTTTAACTTCCATGTTTTTTTATATTTACCAAACCTGTGAAATCAAAGCTGAATGTGTCAGACAACAAGGTCGACAACATTCAAGAAGACATTAAACTGCACTTCAAGCTGTCAGTAAGTTCCTGGTATCATGTCGTAATACACACAACACTGTAGTTTTATAGAGAATAAATTCATCATATTCCTCCTCTGAATCCACCTGCTCAGTATCTCCCTCTGTGTCTGACCAACACCTGCTGCTCTCAGGTGAGTCTGAACGATCAGACTGTTGAACTGATGTTTGCGTTCAGTCCCCTGAGTCCCATTGATGAATCTGTCCTCTCACGCCTTCATTCTCTCTCCTGAAGTGCTCCACTGCCAGCTGTGGATCAGTGCTGCTCATACGTTACTTCATGCATAAAACATGGCTCAGTGGGATATTAAAACCTCTCCCGTGCCTGCTTTAACTCGCAGCCTGAACATCTGATAAGTCAGCATTAAAGATTAAAATTAAATAGGGGAGTGAAGTTTCATTTCATCAATCTCTGAAAAAGAAAAAGTCAGCAGAACTAAGACCACATCTGTTTGAGCTGTAAAGTTTCTCTAACGCTGGACACAGGTGATCTGTATGCTGTAGCAGGACGCTGCTAGTGACAAAAACACATCACTGGGGGGCTATTTTACCATTTTGAGGTCTTTATCTCGACACGCATAGAGAGACAGACAACCATTCACGCTCAAGGGCTGTTGCACACTGAAGTGTTTTACTCGTGCCTGTTTTCAATCCAACATTCATGTTATCAATCAGGGTATTCACACTGGAGCTGAGAGCCTGTATTGTGTATCTCCTGTGCAGAGGATCTCAAGAAGAGGAGGCTAGCCTATTTTTATTGCACATTTCTTGGCCAAAACAGACAGGAAGAGAGAAATATAGAGCCATATCTACCTGCATCCAGCTGGTATGTGTGTCCACAGTGGTCGAATATATCACAGAAAAGAAATGCACGTGAGCAAAATGCTTCCAGTATGAAATGGGCGTGAGGGCAACTGGTGTCACCAATTAACCTCATGTGCATGTTTTTGTTCTGAGGAAGGAAGCTAAAGTACCAGGAGAGAACTCAGGCATGCACAGGGAGAGCATGCAAACTTTGACGGACACCCTGTGTGTTGCTGTGAGGCATGCGCACTACCTGCTGCACCACCATGCCACCCTTTAGACATATGCATCTCTTAAAAGATTAGACCAAAGTATTTGTTTAAGCCAACATTTTTGTTGTTTGTTCTCGTGTCTTGCCTCATTCCCGAGTCCATGACAAGCAGATAGACACCATTCTTTTGATTGTGCATGCAGAAACAAGGATAAGACGGGCAGAGCTTGCACAGTGCTAATTAGCTTAGCTAAAACATTGGGAGTCAGTGGGTAGCGTTAGTCTGCCTCTGCCTGCAGTCATCAGATAAACTCTTTAGCGACTCTAAACAGAGTTCAGAAAGAGTTAGATTAGCACTTTATGTAATTTTCGAAAGAAATACATTTGAAACTAAACCCTGAAGAAATCCTTAGCGCCCATCTTCTTCTATTTGTAAACAGAGGCGTTGTTTTGTTGACCTACTTACAAGCACGTCCGCAGTGGTGTGCACATGGGCCCTGTGGTTTTGTTCCATATGTATATCTTTTGAAAGTTACATAAAGTGCTAATCTTAGTCTGAAATAGATAACATTAACATAATGTGGTAAAAGAAGAGTTTAACTGATGACTCTAGTCAGAGGCAGGCTAACGCTGCCCACTGACTCCCAGTGTTTGAGCTAAGCTAATTAGCGGTGAGCGAGTTCTGCCTGTCTCTTCCTTGTTACTGCACACACAGTCCAAAGAACAGTGTCTATCTGCTTGTCATGGACTCGGCAGTGAGGCAGGAAACGAAAACAACAAAATGTTGGCGTATCTTTTTAAATCTATTTAGAAGTCCGGCCTCCATACCATGTCTAGACATAAATGGCCCTTGTACAAATGTAGTTGATGACCCCTGGCCTGAAGGGTCAAAGCATTTTAGGTCAGTCACTTGCAGGAAGTTTCCTCCAGTTTAAAAAAACCTTTGTGTTTGGGATGCACCACATCGGCCCTCCCAGGCAGCAGGCTCTGTCTGTTTTTAGCCCTTTGTGGGAGTCTGGCTTGTTGAAGTGTGTAAGCTTCATTCGGTCTGATTGAGGAGAGTGAAACCTTGACTCCAGCCTCCCACAGCGCTCTTTTTATTGAGGCCATGTGTCATTTTGTCAAACCTGTAACAGATCATCTGGCAGCTGATCCGACAGAGTTTATTCTAAAATCCAATTACTTCATGTACAATAAAAACCTGATGATGTGCAGATTAAAGAAACAAGCGTGGGTTTCTTCATGTCTGCCTCCAGCGCAGCAGAAGAATCTTTTCAACAGCAGTCCTATTTCTCTACTCTCAGACTGAAAATGTCACAGATGAACCGTGAAGGAGTAGAGTTATGAAAGTCATCAGTCAGTGAGAGGAACTACAAAAAGATCACAGAGGAGCTGAACTAACAGCTGTTTGCTTTGTATGGAGGTGACAGCTCGGATTCTTCAGGAAAGCCTCGGAGACACTGATCTGATATGACGGGAAACGTTCTGATGATCGCTCTGCCTCGCGCCTGATCGGACAGGTGAAGCAAGAAATCAGAGCACGGAGATGAAACTCTGCTTTGACCCGGAGCTCTGATGGAGACAAACCTCCCGCTGCGTTACTTCATATCAACTCTAGCTCAGTGAAGTAAGAACAAACTGGAGAAAAAGGATCATCCGAGGTAAAAATGAGGCTCGCAGCAGACTAGAAAATGAGTTTTTTCTTTTAGATTTAACTTTTCTCTCTGCAGGTAATGTGAGCCAACGGAGGGATGAGACACTGTAGCTGCCCTTCCATCAAGCTTCAGATTGGTTCAGATGGTACACAATTACAGAGGTTTCCACTTCCAGTGAGGGGAAAAGGTAACCAAGAAACCGAGCCGTGCTGTCCAACTCGTCCAGTCTGCCAAGCCAACCCTAAATGATGGAGCTAAAAGTGCTGAAGTCTGTTGGTTGGTCCCAAACTTTCCCATGCAACAGCAGCTAAAGCTAAAACACACCTCGCCATGGCAAATAAGCCGTGGATTCACAGAGATTTGATTTCTGCTGTTGTTGCAAAGAAAGTCGGCATGAAACAATGTTTCAAAGAGACCGAGAGTGCCGGACATCCACCATTGTCGCTCTACCAAGACAAAAACGTTTTTGTATTAAAAATAACACAGGGATGGAACCAGCAACCTTCGAGCTGTGAGGCACTTGCACCACCTGCTGCGCAACCATGATGCCCAATCAGAAGATGACGCTTCTCAAAAATCCTACAGTGATGATATTGAATAGATTTTTTTATCAAAAGTTTTTGTTTGCATAGATATGTTTGCAGTTTTATGACCACATCCCCAGATTGTCTCAAACATGTGATACTATGGAAAGCTGTTTGGGTATAAAATTGATATTGGTGATATCAGTACTCAAATTTTACTGCTAGTAAAGCTTGGAGTTTCCACTCACTTTTTAGGTCTACTAGTACTACTAGTAAAACAAAATTGTCTATTAGTAGGCGATTTAGCTTTACTAGTAAGGTCTTCTTGCCCACTAGTGCGCCAAAAACCTTTACTAGTAAAACAAACTTTTGGAAACTAGTAGGGGTGGGTAAAAATCATTGATTCATCAATGCCTTGCAATAGTTCCCCTCCCAATTCAATATCGATTCAGCAAATCCTCTGAATCGATTCACCTCCTGGCCAGTGGGGGGCACTGTGCACATTTTCAGTGTCCAGCTGTTGCTGGCAATAGAAGAAGACATGCATGATTCGAATTACCGTAACTCCTCCAGTATTCATGCTATCCAAATAATTCCAATAGACTCTAAAAGCTGAGAAGTGGAGCTTTCCATTGATATACAGTTGTTTACTTTTATTTCTCATGAAAAAAGGGTGAAAAAAAATGTCTTCAAAGGACAAATCCTGACATATTTATTGACAAAAAAAGACAAAAAAAGACCAGGTGGACATTTATAATTATAGTATGAACTGTCATATTTTTTTTTACTTTTGTACTCCATATGCACAAGAAAGTTATTATTGTGCAAATTTTTATTTTCAGATGTTCAAAAATGTGAGGTGACTTACACATATGTTCACATTGGCATGAAAATAAAAACTCAAAAATTGTTAACAGGTACTCTAATTATTTGTGTATTTCTACTTCTTACTGAATCGATATTGAATTGAATCACAACCTAAAGAATCGAAATCGAATCGTGAGGTTCTTAATAATACCCAGCCCTACTAACTAGTACTACTAGTAAACTCACAATATCTTACTAGTACTACTAGTAGACTGATTTTAGTCTTCTAGTAGTACTACTAAAGCCAAAAGATTCACTAGTAGTACAACCAGACATAACGCAAATGAAGAAATAAAAATAGTAATAATACATATTTAGATTTTATTTAAGGGCGCCTTTCATGACACTCAAGGTCAGCTTACAAAAAGTGCATAAAAACAGGCATAAAACAAACAATATAACACAAAGACAGTGCAAGAGATCAGAGGGAGTAGGAGAGTTTGAACAGATGAGTTTGAGTCTGGTTTTAATTTAAAGGCGGGTGAGGAGTGTTGCGGAGGTCAGGGGGGAGGGAGCAGGGGAGCCGAGCGGCTGAATGCTCAGACCAGAATCAGCAGCTAGAAGCAGATCACTGGTTATTTTCAGAAGGGCAGTTTCAGCGGAACGAAGGGGGCGGAAACCAGATTGAAATTGTTCATACAGATTGTTGTGAGACGGATGAGAGTGAAGTTGAGAAGCAACAGTTTTTTCAAGCATTTTAGAGAGGAATGGCAGATTGGAAATAGGACGGAGATTATTGAGGTTGTTGGGGTCAGCACCAGGTTTCCTGAGTGTGGGAGAGACAGCAGCTGTTTTAAGAGGTGGGGGGACGATTTGAGGGATGAGGGAAGAGAGGGTTATGTGTGTGATGAGCGGGGCCGGAGAAGGAGCAGCAGCTTTAACAAGAACAACAGGAAGGGGTCCAGTCGGCAGGTAGAAGTTTTTGATTTTTTGATGAGATCAGCAATTTTAGTGACAGGGGATAGGGTGAATACTGAGAGTAGGGCCCGAACGATATATCGGTCGATTATAGTCCTTTTCAAAGTATTGAACAACAGCCAGAGTTTTGCCGATGAAACGCTGACATATTCTTAATTTCTCATAAAATAGTAAATGCTGTTTGGTGTCCGAGCTGCACAGAATAATGACGTTACGAAAGATGGCGGCGCACATTGTTGCAGTGGCTCTGAGCTCTACTGATGCTGTGTGTATGGATGATGGAGTCTATGGGGCAAAAGTCGCCAACACTTACACGGAGTTGCTGAATGTTGTTTTTGCCTGCAAGTCCGACATAACGAGTGACTTCCCGCGGTCGCACAATATACCGCTGGACATAGTGAGACCACCGGGTTCTCTGCTCGGCTACAGAAGCAGCCTCACAGACCGGCACTGACCAACGCCACATCTGTCTTTCACAAAACTGACAAACTGGACCTTCTGATGGTAGGGGGTCGGTTTATTCGTGACTGTTCTGTGATGATTATTACAGAAGCCTGGCTTCACCCACTTGTCCCCGATGCTGCAGTTGAGCTAACTAGCTAATTATGCTAGCATTAGCAAAGCTCCCTCAGAGCTCTACGGCATCATCAGCCGGCTGCAGTGGACTCATCCAGAGGAAGTCTTCATCATAGCTGGGAACTTTACTGAGGCCTGTTTAAAGAAGTTTGTGCAATATGTGCAGTGTCCCACAAAATATTTTGATTTCCTCACACATATTACCTGAGTTGTGTTATTTGTGTAATTTTGTGCATTTTTACACAATTTTATATTGTAAACTTTGTAAATGAAATATTTTAAAGGACCCCAGGAAGACTAGCGGCCATTAAATGGGCAGCTAATGGGGATCCTAATAAATAAATTACCTCATGTTTACAATAAAAAAGTGGCTCTACCTGCACTATAACCTTCTTCTGATACACTAATCAGGACTCTGGGACTGAAAGACAGATGTGACAGGACAAGAGTTCATAATTCATCTATATGTTTACATTTTAAATAAGGTTATTTATTTTATTTTGCCGGAACTGACTGCAATTTTGCCCACTATTTTATTTTGTACTTGAAAGTTCTTTGCTCTTGAAAGTTGCAGAGTAGAAAAATAAAAGAGGCTTATGAAAAGAATGTTGTTGCTTTCCTCTCACACTGACCTGTTTACAACTTTTTAAAAGTTGTTCTACCTGAACTATAACCTACCTTCGTATTATTTTCATCAACAAGAAGTACAAGATAAAGAGTGACTCTTTTTAAGGTTTTATAATGAATTTCCCAGAGGTTTAATGCTTTTCTGCATGTTTTTGTACTTGAAAATTGCTCTCTGTTGTAAAGTTAAACAGATACTTAGGGACAAAGTAAAACAGTAAAATGTTCTGCCTGTAATTCACATATTCATTGTTGTAAGTGTTTTGGGACCAATTTAAAAAGAAAAAAATCATTTGATATATATTTTTTAAAGTAATTGGCCAATTAATCAGTAATTGTTTTTTTTTCTGCCACATATCGGCCTCAAAAAATCCATATCAGTCAGGCCCTAACTGAGAATGACTGAGAAGGAGGAACAACAGGAGGAAAGGAGGGCAAATTTGCTGGTATGGTAGGAAAAAGTTGCTGGTGGATGTTAGTAGGAGGGATTATAACCAAATCAGGTAACAATTGGATGCCTGAATTTTCTTTACCCGCCCCCTTATTAGGATATAAGGCTTACTGGTAGTACTAGTGAACATTTTTAAGTCTACTAGTAGTACTAGTGACACTTTTTGCTTCACTAGTAAAGTCTGTTCACAGACTAGTTGACCAAAATTAAGTACATGTACTCCAAATTTGAGTACTAGTAGAGCTGAACTACGGTTGATATCACTGATATCAATTTTATACCCAAGCAGCTTTCCATATGTTACAGCACAGGTGTCAAACTGATCCAGTAAAGGGCCACTGTGGCTGCAGGTTTTCATTCCAACCAAGCAAGAACACAGCTGATGCACATTATTCAATCAACTGGATTGTCTTTACACAGTTGATTTGTTGGATCAGGTGTGTTCTTGCTTGGTTGGAATGAAAACCTGCAGCCACAGTGGCCCTTTACTGCATCAGTTTGACACCCCTTTGTTACAGCATGACATATGAGAAGAATCACAGGGTGCATCCTAGAGAGACAGTTTCTTCTATGTCTAAAATTTACAAGTAGACTAATTTATTGCAGCATAATCCAGGATTATTGTAATTATTATTAAAAAGAGATTACTTCTTTGACTAAAATCGTGACTTCAGAATCGCCCCACCCTCTTCGTGACAAACCGTAAAGCAATTTCCAAAAACCAAATTGAAAGGGTCAAAGCACATTATTTTCTGAGAATGAAATGTTTCTATGGTTGTCTTCATTTTGGGGGATTGATAGCTCCATTCAAAGAGCACAGGGGGGTCACTGATTGCTCCGAGGAGGATGTTATGATGTGATTCAGGCTGCAGCATTAAAAGCTGTCAAATCTCAGCCCACTTTAACACCTTTCAGAGACTACAGAGTGGCACATGTGAATAGAAATGATGTCCATCCACTCAATGGAGCACAGGGAGATGTAGAACCACTGAGAAGAAGCATAAAAGCTGTTTTTGCAGGAAGTGGATGCTCTTACTGAAGCACTTTATTTTGGCCTTTTCCTCAAAAACCTCACCCTTGCATCTGAATAGAGTAAAATTCTGCCATCGCAGCCACAAATCCAAGTCCAATACGGGCAAATATATTTCCCGCTGATCCATGGCGGGTAAAGAGAGAAACATGCAGCGACAGAGGATGTATGTAAAGCATTCACAGACATTTCAGAGGAACAATAAAGAAGCAGGGTGTGAAATATTTCAGACCCCAGCTCACGCAGACTCTTCTATTAAACATGAGGGAAACAAACGAGTCAACAGAGGAGGTAATAAAAGCCGTGAGCAGAGGTAAATGAAATGCCAGGCGTGATTTGCAGCTTCGGTCTGATCCAGATTCTATTTGTGTTTTTTATCATTTGAGTTTCTGCCGGACAAAAATAAACACAAAACTGAAGAAGAAAAAACTCTGTGGACAAAGGAAACTTAAGATTTGGACGTGCTTAGTCGTCAGCAGAAGGGGGAAATAGTTTGAGTGCCAGGAAGCTGAAAGTTTACACAGAAATCACTGGAAAAGTGGAGACGATGGAGAAAAATACACTCACAGGCCACTTTATCAGGTCCGCCTGTCCAACTGCCCGTTTAATTTATCAATCAATCACATGGCAGCAACTCAGCATATGTAGGAATGTGGACACACGCAGACAGCCATTTTTATAAACATCCCCTTCCACATGAAAACAAAAAAGTCATATACACACTGTTGAAAGAGTGACTGGTGTTACTGTTTAAATCGTAGCTATGTTAACTGGTGATAGCAGCATGTTGAGTAAATGTTTCTTCATTTATAGTTCAATTTGAGACATATCTGCTAATTATGATCAAATCCTTTATTAAAAGGTTTCATCCAACTACTATGTAAGATTATAAAACATTATTAGAACAATCATGAAGCATACATTCTGTGATTTCTGTGTGCCTCTATGTAGATTAAATGCTGGTGTATGAGGTTTATGTGAAGCAAAATATCTAATAAAATAAAATAAACAGAAAATGTGAAAACTGGAAATAAACTGTTGAGCCAAGAAATGTAAAAACAATATGAAAAATAAGTAAATACGGCAAAGGTGTAATATAAAACCCTTGTGAAAACCACTAAGCATACAAGGAAAAAAATTGTGAAAGTAGAAACATTGGTTATGATAAGTAAGAGTTAAGACCAAAAACATTGATTATAATAGCAACAAAACATTTCCTTCCACATTACTCTTGTCATGGCAACAACATGGCAACCACAGGCATCAGTCCTGAGCCAACATGGTCACTTTTAAAACTATAATACCGTGTTTTTGCTTTCTAAAGCAACATCATTGTGAGGGAGCAGCAGAAAGTCTGCATCATGATATTATCCAGTCAGCAACCTTGAAAATTTAAAATGTTTAGCAGCGTCCTCTGCAGCGCATATGAACAACAGTGAGAAAGTTGCACGGTGGGACATCATCCCGAGGAGAGGTCGCTGTAGAGTCTGACATGTTGGGTCAGAAATGCCGTTGTCACTGTCCACACTAAGACACTCAAAGTTTTTCAAAAACTAATACACTGTGAGACTGCACAACTTTTGGTCTCTCCTTTTTCAATGGTTTTCCTGTTTTTAATGTCATTGTAACACCTGATCCTGTTAAGACATTCGAATACTTTAGAAAAGTTGGATTGTAACACACGTGTTGCTTTGATTCACGGTAAGAGATGTATCCTGAAACTGTGGACGTCTGATTTAGCTCCCGAGTTTGAGACTTGGTTGAGGGAACTCATAAGCACACTACATGTGGAAAGACTGAGCCATGAACTTTCTGGTACCCCTCTGAAGTTCTCCAGGATATGGAGTCCACTGCCAGAGCATATGAACGACCAATGATACTCTCTTCACCCATCTCCTTTGCTTATGTACTTCTTGGTAAGATAGACGGCTGTCTATGGAGCAGATGTCATGTCATATATGTTTTGTTTTTATATTTTCTTATTTCTGTTTATTTATTTGTCAGATCATCTCAATCTGCTCTCTTGAACCTGACAATGTACTCCCAGTGGCCTCCAGTCACCAGATCTCAATCCATCAGAGCACCTTTTGAGATGTGGTGGAACAGGAGATTCTCATCATGGGTGTGCAGCTGACAAATGTGTGATGCTGTCATGTTGACATGGACCTGAATCTCTGAGGGATGTTTCCAGCACTTTGTTGAATCAATGCAGCTCTGAAGGCAAGAGGGTCCAATCTGATCATAGCAAGGTGTGCCTAATAAAGTGGCCAGTGAGTTTTAATCTTAACGTGGAGACATCATGACAAACAACAGCTGTAGAAACTGGCAGTGAGATTGATTAGATGACTTGTGCTTGTTGTCATTTTGTACCAAAGTTTTTCATCCAAATCAAACAGAAAGTCAGACTGTGTCAAATTCGAGAACAACAAAGTGATTCACTGGAATTATTTGCAGGTGTTATTGTGGAAAAGTTTGCTCTCCCTCTTGAACTTGTGAACCCTGTCATCTTCGGTAGAGCTCAGATCAAACAGCAAACACCCTGAAGGTGGAGAAAAATATTTACGAACTGGAGAGATTGGAGCTTCGAGTTGATAATCCAGCAGGGAGGGTCAAAACTGATCAGCTGAGCGATAAGCAGAGGAATTCAGAGAGTTTCACCACAAACACAGTAAACTTCTCCCTGCTCCTCTCCAACATCTTTAGCTACGACATATTTCCCTCTCTAGTTATCAGCCCAGACACAGGAGCTTACACGAAGGTTCTGAGCTCACCTGAGTGCTCTTACCTGTCTCTCTTTTCACTCTTCCTCCCTGCAACCCTCCAGGAAAATCCGGGTATGACAGGGCTCAGTATTTCCTGACGATCAATAAAGTTGAATATTGATGATGATTTCAGCCGGGTCAGCATGATACGACAGCAGTGTTGTGCTTCTCCTGTCATGTTTGGTAAATGAAGTGCATCCTCCCCTCACTTAAAATGTCTCACTTGCTTTGCTGAGAATGTTCTTCACCCATCGTTCCTACAGGAGGCATAAGGCTCTCAGACACACTCACCGGCCATTTTATTAGGTACACCTGTTCAACTGCTCATATGTGTGCAATCATCCAAAAGCATTCAGGCATATAGCCACAGTCAAGAAAACCTGAAGTTCAAACTCAGCATCAGAAGAGAGAAGAAAGAGGATTTAGGTTGACTGTGACGTTGCATGGTGGTCGGTGCCACGGGCTGGTCTGAGTATTTCAGAAACCGCTGATCTACCATCTGCAGTCACTGTTTAAACAGTTAAATGGCCGAACTATTCATTTGCACTACTGCGCAAATAGCCGTGCACAAAAGCTGCACTTTTGCGTCCCAACAGCTGTAAAAATTCCCAGATTTTTTATGTTCCTGATGTACATTTTGTATATGCAATGCACTTGTTAAGAGTCATTTTAATTTAATTTGATTTAATTTTTTTATTTTACGTCCACCGAGGAGGTTGTGTTTTTGCCAGTGTATGTTTGTTTGTTTGTTTGTTTGTTAGCAAGCTTACGCAAAAACTAACGGACAGATTTGGCTGACATTTGTAGGAGATGTTGGTAATGGCCCAACTTAAAAATGATTAGATTTTGGTGGTGATCCAGATCAATAATTTTTGCTCAATAACTGTCTAACTAATAATGGTATCAACATGATTTTAAGTATTAGGTGTGGGTTTTCAGGGTCATGAATATTATGATGGTGACTTTATTATTGAACTATTGCTTATAGATTCAACAGCAATATGTGAGCTACCTTGGAGGAGGTTTCAAGGTTCCCACTCTTTTCTAGAAATCAGTTTCCAGGACTTTTCCAGAACTTTTTCCAGGATGTTTTCCCCCATTACAATATTGGTGTGGGTTAAGGTTAATCTAGCCTTGTAAAAAACAAGATTAAAGGGTGATGACCAATATCTCCAGGTAGCTCCACTGATCATATTGAACTTAAAATGTATTTATTTCTAACTCTCGGGCATGAACATTGTCAGCAAACTGTCTTTTTAGTCGGACTTTTATGTAGTGTCTCACTGTCATAAATTTATGGTTTAAACTTATTGATTATCTTTATTTACTCTGTTTTTTTATAAATATATTTTGTTGATTTACTGTTTAAGTAGCTTAAATTTTATTTTGCTATTTTGTATTATCTCTTTTTGTCACCATTGTTTTGAGTTTTTATATTTAATTCTTTAACTTGCATTATTTTATCTACATTTTTACTTCATTTTCTATGTTTGAATTTTGTTCACTAACAAGATAGAAGGAAGCTAAATACTATTCCAGGACAATTCAAGTTTTACCAGGCCGTTTTATTTTTTTCCCCATTTTCCTTTTGTTTTCCATGACTGGAAAATTGGTTAATCATTTTCCAGATTTTCCAAGTTATCCAGGACACGTGGGAACCCTGAGGTTTGCCCTCTCTGAGTGATCTCAAGTTGTCGTGGCAGATTCCTCTTCAACAGTTTTAAAAACCCTTTCATGCATGAATTATTAAATCACAAAGGAATACTTTTTTCAATGTTTCTTTTTACTTTCAAACAAGTTAAAAATCATGTGCATTTTTTTTCAGTGTTACATTTTGAGGGAGTTATGCATCTGTCCACTTCACCCTGCATCAGCGGTATGAATAGTAATTTAGTGGAACTAAATAAAGATCCACAAACACATGTCTTTGACAAACATTTATAAAGAATAAATTAAAGTAAAAGAAAAGTCTGAAGTATATGCATTATTGCTGTTTAATCAATCTATTCACTTGTGAATTACACCAAGTGAAAATGGAAAAAAAAAAACAAAATTATGTGAAATCTGAATACAGGTATAATTGCAAATTTGCCCTTCGCTGGCTGTTTTGGATTTATGATGCAATATCTCAATATGGAAAAAAAGTGCAAAGTTAATATTAGACATATAGACATAATATTAGACAGGGGTTTGGGAGTTCACCATCTGGTAGTTGGGCATGGTACTGCAACCTAAAAGGTGTAAAATTTATTCCAAATATCTGTCTACTGCAGCGGATATCATGCATGAAAGGGTTAAAAGCCACCTGAATGGTATAAGCTTATGTGGTGATCTAATGCATGTCCACTTTCATTCATAAAAACAATTCCATTACTCACAGGTAATATAAAAAAGGTCCAACTTATCCCGTGTTTCACCTTTCACGGTCAAAAAACATTTTGCGTCATGCTCTCCTCAACCTGAACAAAACAAAAGACTGACCTCCACACCTGTGCTGGCTGACCTTCAGTGTCTCACAAAAGTGAGTACACCCTCACATTTCAGCAAATATTTTAATATATCTTTTCATGGGACAACACTGAAGAAATGACATTTTGATACAACATAACGTAGTGAGTGTACAGCTTGTATAACAGCGTAAATTTACTGTCCCCTCAAAATAACTCGACACACAGCCATTAGTGTCTAAACTGCTGGCAACAAGCCTGAGTACACCCCTATGCGAAGGTGTCCAAATTGGGCCCAAAGTGTCAATACTTTGTGTGGCCACCATTATTTTTCAGCACTGCCTTAACCCTCTTGGCCATGGAGTTCACCAGAGCTTCACAGGTTAGCACTGGAATCCTTTTCCTCCCCCCATGACCACATCATGGAGCTGGTGGATGTTAGAGACCTTGTGCTCCTCCACCTTCCTTTTGAGGACGCCCCACAGATGCTCAATAGGGTTTAGGTCTGGTGACATGCTTGGCCAGTCCATCACCTTTACCCTCAGCTTCTTTAGCAAGGCAGTGGTCGTCTAAAATGTGAAATTTCATCAACTAAAACTAGACTAAAATTAAAACAATTTAGATGACTAGATTATGACTAAAACTAAAAGATATATTAGGAAAAAGGCTATAACTAAAACTAAAAAATAAGAAGTGCTGCCAAAATTAACACTGTGGCTCAGAAGCCCGTACCAGCTCACAAAAGAAAAGGTAAGCACAAATTCAATAAAACATAGGTAACCATTCTCAAAAACATACGATCCATGTGTGGCTAATTGCCACAGCCACCAGGTCTCAATCTAATAGGGTACCTTTGGGATGTATTGGATGGGGCTTTCGCATCATGGGTGTGCAGCTGACAAATCTGGAGACACTGTGTGATGCTATCATATCAGTATGGACCAGAATCTCAGAGAGATGTTTCCAGCACTTTGATGAATGGAGGAATGAACTCAGCTCTGACAGTTAAAGAGGTCAAGCCTGGCACAGGCAAAGTGTACCTAATAAAGTGGCCAGTGAGTGTGAATCTTTTTGTTTTAGAAGCATTAGAAATGTTTTCTGTGACCTTTAAAAGTCATCAGATGGGAACGTTTCTCCTGCTTTCTCATCATCAAGACAAAGGTTGCAGCCTGAGTTTCATCCTCTTTGCTGATTTTAGTTCCGCAGACTGCAGTCACATTTTACTCGCTCCGTGCTCTGATTAACATCTCAGCATGACGACAAAACTACTTTGTCTGAAATGAGATATTGAGAGCACATTTTCAATCAACTCTCCACTTTCGGCTTTTTCTTATGACTCAGAAAGACTCAAAGAAAGAATAAAGGCTCACAAATATGAAGAAACTAAATAAGAGAAGATCATGCTTCTCTTAAGGCAAAGTATTGAAGAAAGAATAGATGATTATTCTCCATGGGACCGAAAGCTACCAATTCAGAGTGAGTAGCAGAATTACTACAAAGACTGGTTTAACTGCAGTGATTATACACCTGTGGTGACAATCACACTGAAGTTATAAAGATGATGGAGTGATGGAGAAGAAGAAAAACAACTTTTCATCAGTTTCTACAGAGAAGAAATACAGATCCTTCTAGAACTTAGGGACAGTTTCAACAGACCAGTTCTTATTAGGGTCCTCGCCCTAAGGGAAAGGACCCCTCCAGCTCCTTTCCCTATTGTTCCTGTAGCATTTCTTTCTTCTTAATATTATTTGCTAGACACATCTTTGAACCTTAATTTGACTCCCTAAACACTCAAAAACTCACCAAAATTGGCAAACACCCCAGATCTGGTGAAAAATGTGATAAAATGAAAAAAATTAACCCCAAACATGCCAAAATGTGCTCTCACACACACTAAAACAGCCCTCACAGCCAGTAGGAATGAAGTAGAGAGATCAAACCAACGGTAAAACGTTTGTCTCATCGAGACCCACAAATCACGTGCCAACACCCCTGACCTATCTCAAACAGGAAGCCAGCAATATGCCTTTCAAAATAAAATTAAGCCTAAAAACAGCTCTCCAGAAAAAATTATCTCCTCTGAGGCCATAAATGATATCAGCTTGAAACGTTGACAGATGACAGAGGAGGCCATGCTGATCAAAAGTTCTGAAGGAAATTGTTGTTTCTCAAACGGTTTCTGAATGACAAGCCCTCAAAGTCGGTCAACCCGACTCCTCCCATTCAAATGAATGGGGACTAAATGGATCAGCTGTGGAGCTTAGGCCCATTCACAAAAAAACAAAAGTCCCACAGCTTTAAAAATTACATGGATGGATTCCTAACAAAATTTATCATCAAAATACTTATTTTACAGAGATTTGTTCAAAATTGTGGCATCTGTGAGGCGGTGTTTTAAAAATTTTCACTCAATGTCACTCCTGAAAAAAGAGCCGGGACTTAAATAACAATGGACTCAAGTGTTATTGATAAAATCTTCTTTAAAGCATTTGTAATTTCCATCGTCAAACTTTGGGAGAATTATTTAGATCTTCTTCGTGTGCCCGCTGCAGAAACAGGTCCTGGAAATGAAACCAAACTTCACAAAAGACTCTCACTGACTAAATTTATTCACATCCCTTAATGAGGACGGTTTAGATCCGACACACCATGTTCCAGTCATGTGTCTTCAGGGATATAACGAGGCTCGGTGGTCAGAGGATGGCTGGAAATGTCAGCGAATCTTTTATGTTAAAAAAAACAAAAAAAAACGGGCTGGTCCGAGAGCCGTGACCCTCCCTGCTGATCATGATCCAGCAGCAGGACCACAGAGGAGCTGAAGGAGGAGCAGCAGCTGGAGACCATCAGGAGAAGCAGAGGGGGTGTGCTCAGACTGTTGGTCAAACCTTTTCATCATGTGTCAGAGACGTCCTCTGCTGCCTGAGCTTCTTTCCTTAAGCGTAAAACTGTTCATACGTGCTGGAGGTCGATATGTGAGTCTGATCTCTGAGACCACGACTGAATCAAAGACCTTATGTTTGACTTATTCTGTCTCTGCTCATGTGGAGCACCAACTGATGCATGTGAAGGGAAATGGCTTTTTAACACATTACAGCATTAATCAGTAGCAATGTGGGTCTCCCTTGAACAACATAATCATCCTTCCCTCCTGCCAACCACCTATGAAATCTCAGACATCATTGATGATAAATAACTAAATAATAATAGTTGACAAATGAAACTACCTGTTAAAACAGTACATTACTTGTCTACATCCATGTAGGTAAATATATGATTCATATCTACATACCATTAAAGAAAAAGAAGAAGGGGGGTTATGGTAGGGCAATATATCGATTATATTGAATTATTTTCTGCAGAAGATTTAAAAATGAGTTTTTTTTCTCAACTTCAATCATAAGTTGTTGCAGTGTTTGAAAATATAATTACTGAAAATTTGATTAGCTAATCAGCCAATCACACTGCAGTTTTCATGGTGGCAGGCCTTGTCAGGTTTTGCACAAGCACATGTTAAATCTTGTATTTTGTTTCTTAAATGAGATTAAATATTGATCAGATTGTTCTATGTTACTGCTCTGTGAATATAGCTCATCCTTCAGTGTTTGTCAGCGTTTAAAGACAAAATTAGAGCATGCATTTTAACTATAAGAGATTAAGTCTGTTTAGTTTGGAATGTATTTTGATAATTTTTTGACTGGGTTAGCTATTTATTTTTAGACTAATATAAGCACTTGTGTAATTTTCAAAAGGTATATATGTGAGAAACTGAACTGCAGGGTGCATGCACAAACCACCTCAGACGTGCTTGTAAGTAGGACAACAAAACAAAGTCTTAGTCTAAGAATAGATTACGAAACATAACGCAGTAAAAAAATGAGTCACAACAAGCACACATGATTGTTTAGAGTTGCTGAAGAGTTTATCTGATTACTGTAGGCAGAGGCAGGCTAATGTTACCTGTTGACTCCCAGTGTTTGAGCTAAGCTAATTAGCGGTGGGTGAGCTCTGCCCGTCTCTTCCTTGTTACTGCACGCACAGTCGAAAGAATGGAGTCTATCTGCTTGTCATGGACTCAGGAGTGAGGTAAGACACAAAAACAAAAAAAAAATGTTGGTGTATCCCTTTAAGGTCATGACTATCAAATAAAACATGATAAATTTACTGACTCATCAAACATTGAAGTCTGCACAGAAACTTCAAACACAGTCTGCTGTGAAGAAGAAACATGAAAACATGTTTGGATGAGTATGTAAAAGAGGAATTGTTTGCTCATGTGTGCAGAATAAAAAAGATTCCTGCGTGCTCTCTTCAAACATTGACACACTCCTCCTCAGCTGAGTGTAAATCCACTTTCATGCTGCATTTATATGAAACATAAATCAAAGCCAACAGAGACAGATCAGGCCTCCCACTCACATGCTGAGGGAAAAAATGGAGGTAAACGTGCATTAAAGAGCCCCAGGGGCCGAGCGACGGGGCCCCTGGTGCATTCACTGCCTGTCTCTACATGACAGGTGGGCTTCAAACAAACAACAACAAACACTCGGCTGCGTTTGTGTGATACAGACATGACGATTCAACACGGGTTCAGCCGGAGCGCGGAGAAAGAGGATCAAAACCAGAAGTCCAGCAGAGAGTAAAACAGGATTCACCGTTCAGAGTTCAATAAGAAATACTCAGTACTGTTCTTCACTCAAGCAGACAAGGGTCCCCTTTGTCTCCTTTTTAACAAGCTTACACCGGCCCCTGATGTCCATACACATACTCGCCATTTTAATAGCTAATCAGTCAATCACACTGCAGCAACTTGAAGCACTGCTGACACGGTCAAGATGACGTTCTGAAGGTCAACTGAGCATCAGACTGAAGAGTAGACAGGTGATCTAAATGACTTTGAACTGACGGGCTGGGATTTTGGAAACTAGACTTTCATGCACAACTTTGTAGGGTGGTTGAACATGATAGAAAGGCAACAGTAACTCAAATAACCTCTTGTTACAACAGTGTTAATTTTATTGACTTATTATTTTCATCAACAAATAAAAACTAGACTAAAATGTCATGATAGGAATATATCCAATCACAGCTACTTTGATCAACTCCAGTTGAAGGCTAATAGAGCATGGCGTTATGGATGTTCAGCCGAGAAATGTCATGTCAAATGGACCAAAATTTACAAGTAAGGTTTCCAGCTCCTTGTTGAATCAATGCCAGCTCTGAAGGCAAGAGGGTCCAATTCATATGTGCAAGGTGTACCTAATAAAGTGGCCAGTTAGTATGGGTATAATCTAGGTTGCAGTCTCAGGCCAGATAAAACAATATAGTAAGAAGGTATCGAACATATACCTAAAGAGCTTGATTTTGCTCCTCTGACCAGGTCTGAAGCTCCATGCCCTCTAACATCTCGTCCCCTCTCAGATTGAAGGACTGCCTCTACAGAGAGAACTTTAATTCAGACACTGAGCAGAGGAGGTGAGAGAGGATCTGTCGTTAAATAGAGGAAAAAATCTTAGCTAGGAGCAGTTACAGTCTGAGCAGCAGCTTCTCGCTGAGCTCCAGAAATGTCACCCACCTGCAGCAGCGGACACACGCTGCTTTAAAACGATAAATTACAGGTCGCACACCTGCTGCTCCGGCACAAAAATATGTCCTTCATCAAAATGAGCCAGCTGAGAGTTTCTGCACTGAGGGTGGGACCGTCAACACGAGGACATGTTCAGCTGCTTTCAGGCTCAGAGGTGTTGGCAAGAGGACACTTTGGAAAATTAAGAAGTTATGACTCGTTAAAATAACAGCAGCTTTTCTTCAGTGACTAAAAATGTCTCCTGCAGATCATCTAAACATCTGTATACCTGTCATTATTTTTATTATCAGTTAATAAATGTTTTTTGGCCACAAATTTTCATAAGGATGGCCATAAATTAATTTGGACTTTAGGGATTTTAATTGGAGGATAATTTAGGGATGCACGATATTATCGGTTTGATAAAAAAAAGTCTAAAAAAGTATCGTATCGGCCGATAGTAAATGCTGTGTGTCTTGTTTAACATCTGTTCCTCGCAAAAATATACTGTAACACTGACAGAAACAAGTCCATTTTTGTTAATGTCCATTTTTGCTTTTGACCAGAAATATCGGTATCTGCGATAATTAATTAAAAAATATCGGCATATCGGATATCGTGCATCCCCAATATCCAGTTAGACCACATCACAGTGGCTGAATTAAGCAGGCCATGAAAATCGGTCGTTCTGTCTTGTGTAGTGCGTCATAACGTATAAAGTATGTGAAGAGTCAATGTTCTTGTGGAAGAAGTTCAAAGTTCAAAGATGGGCAGCAGCACGGCTTAATGCTGGAGACTCCGTGAAAGTTAATGAGAAGGAGGTACCAAGAGGAGCCTGGAGGGTTCGAGAAGGAGTATATGGACAGAGAAGGTCAGACAGACATGGAGGAGAAAGGCTGTGGAAAGTCTGGAACAGAAAAAGGAGAATCTTTCATAGCCTTGTTATTAGTGTGTATGTATAAAAACCAGTCTGTTTTGATTTTTAGGAAAAGTGTCAGCCCTTGTTTCTAAATTCCCTGCAGGAACAAAAACTGAAAACTGTAGTTATGTGACTAAGATTTGATTGGGATTTCTCTGGCAGATATTGTGATTTCAATTCGATTCAAGTTTTGTTTTTTTTTCAAATCAAGCTTTAGTTCAAAATTCACTATGTGAACAGTAACATTTACAAACATGACAGAAAATTTTATCATACTATCAAACATTAAAACTATTACTCTAAGGCAAGCATGAAAACTAAAGGTATTGCTTCCAAATGTATTTATTAACAAGAAACATGTATGTACACTCTTTAAAGTCTTTGACCAACGGCAGTTATTACAACTGAAGAACTAAAAGAACCACCTTTGACTGTCTTAACTCAAAACATGAAGTGCTTAATGGTGTTAAGTTTAAAAAGTTAGATAAAATGCAAAAACAATTTAAAAAAACAATGTTAAATAAGAAGTAAAACAAAATTCAACAATTCCAATAAAGGAAAAAGCCAGCCATGCCAAACCAGTATGTCAGCCTTTGATGGTTTTGGACATGAGCGCTGACATGTGACAACACGACCGCGAGCAAATAGTTGACACCACAGATCCTGGGTCAGTCTGGAGCGATGACATGATCACAGTGTCTGAAAACACGATTTCAATCAGAAAATGATAAATTGTTCAGCCCTATTGGAGTGAGCGGTGATGAACGAAGATGAAGAGAAAGGAAGCAAAAACTTAAATCAATTATCTAAAACCATGTTACACAGTTAATAAAAGCAGTTGAGCACTACAGTCTATGAGTATTTCTCTCTAAATCTCCACATCATTCCTTCAGAGCGCATTCATTTCCCATGCGCCACCGTCCTGACCGATCGTGTAAACAACATCTGTCACTGTGAGGTTTTGGACTCTGTTAAACTGTAAATTGTGAGTGAATAAGTTGCTCACCAGGGTCTGTTAAAACACTTAAATCCCTGAACAATTAAAACAGTTAATTAAAATGTTTATTTGGGCCACAGAAAGTCTGAATTTCTCATTTAAAAATATTTTCTTCAAACAAAAACAAATCTTCAGCATCCATTCACAGGCTTGATTTCTCTTAGTCCAATTAGTCATACTTATTAGATGTCTAAATAACAATATTTTAATTATTTTAGTGTCAACCTCCTGCTCAGAGAAAATTGCTCTTTTTTTACCACATTTTGCACCTTCAGGTCTTAAAGTCTGGGCTTAACTGTGAATACAACACTTGGTTGTTCGTACTCTGGGATTGGACAAAAATGCACGCTTGATGAATCACACTTGTGAGCCAATAAAAAATGATTTGTACAACAAAATCTGCACTAATTTCTACATCAGATTGATAAATGAGAGCCAGTGTCTCCAGTCTATGCTGTCACTTGTTCATATCCTTAATGTATTTAATGTGATCCAGTAACGATGCTCATTAAACACATTCAGCTTCACAACTTTGACAATCCTTTCATCAAACCTTCTGGAATCCCTGTTGTTCTTGTTATTTTTATATTTGCAGCTTGTTTTTGTCACCATGACAGTCTTTCATTGTCATTTACAACAACAGCTGTGAAAGTTTACTCCCAGTGAGAAACATAAAATGAAATCACCTCCTCTGTTCCTCTGAGCCGTCACATTACTCCCCCAGTGAAGTGCAAGACGGAGATGATTAAAACCAATACACCTCTCAGAGGGACGGCTGATGGATGAAGATTTCAGTTTCCATTTCTCCACAGAGCCGACACACACTGCAGCACGCATGCCCGCCACTCTGCGGTGAAGGTATGAATTCCTAAAGACGTCCTGAAGTGGTCAGAGCGGGTCGATAATGAAGCTGTCCGGAGAGAACAGCAGGGAAAAAATCCTCACTTCATCATCGGACTGTCTCCCTGGAGCAAGAGTTCATTTCTAACAGAGGAGGAAATACACCAGCTCTGAGCTTCAGCTCGTCCTCATCAACTATGCAGTGCTAATTTTGTTGACTAATAGTTTTCGTCAACAACCATTTTTCCCCTGATGAAAACTACACCGTAACTAATAAAAACAAGTGCACATGGACAAAAACTAAAACTAAATTAACAGACAATTTCATCAACAAATAAAAACTAGACTAAAATGTCTGACAGAGACTTAATCCAATCAGACCTAATTTGGTCATGTAGAAAGTAGGGACAAGTTAGGAATATATCCAGCCACAGCTACTTTGGTTGTGTGGAAAGGTTGGATGAGTTAAGAGGGACATCCAATCACAGCTGTCTTAGCTTGGTGGTGGTGGGATAAGTTGTGGAGCGATCCAATCAGAGCTCCTCTCTTTATGAATTGATATATTCATGTAGAGCAGGTTCACTGTTTGTTGCCAGTTCTGGTATTGTAACTGAGATGCTCTGCCAGGTAGCCTAAATAAAGGTGACTGCATTTCACACAAAAGTTCAATTTGTTTCTGTTCATTTATACATTCAGACTTTACTAGCATTCAGTAAAGGGTTATTAGATGTTTCATTTTATCCAAGTGTGAAACATGACTTCAGAAATTCAAGGAAACAAAAAAGGCCTTACCCTTTACACTTCATATTTTAGTCGACTAGATTTACAGCAGATTTCGTCAACTAAAATGTTGTGAAATTTCATCAACTAAAAGTAGACTAAAATTAAAACAACAGATGACTAAATTATGACTAAAACTAAAAGAAATTTTAGACAAAAGACTGTAACTAAAACTAAATTAAAAAAAAAAATGCTTTCAAAATTAACACTGGTCTTTGCACATAAAGTCAGTAACAGATTGAGCTTCTTGCTCAGATTACTCAGAACTGGGAGGCAGCTTTGACAAGCTTAGCACGTCGAGTGTTCGGTGATTTATCATTAGCATTACCAAAGCGTAACAGTTTTTCCTCCATCTCTAGCAACCCATGACCATGGCCATCTTCATCAGAGCTGTCTGCACTCTACAGTATTCTACGTTATTTTCCTCCACGCACAATAGTATCTGTCTCGGAGTTATGGTCTAAAGAGTGATCGTGTTAACTTGTGACTTTCTGCTGACTGTGCTAATCAGAATCAGAATCAGAATCAGAAATACTTTATTAATGCCCAAGGGGAAATTCTGTTGTTTCTGTTGCTCTTATACATAGTATAACAGTAGGAATATCAAAAGGCATTAACATAGATAAGGTACATTAAAATAGATAAGAGCATAAAATTAAGCAGAAAATTATAAAAAAGCAGGTAGCAACATTACAATTCAATATCAATTCAGCAAATCCTCTGACTCGATTGACCTCCTGGCCAGTGGGGGGCGCTGAACATGTAGACCAGCTGCTTTTCCTAAACAAAAATCTGCTTGTGCACACTTAGGATGTAGCCAGAAATGAAGGGATGTGCTTCAGGTGTGATATTGTTAAAAAAAAAATGTTATACTCCATACTCCATTTGCACAAATGAGTAATTATTGTACACATTTTTTAAATTTTTTTATGCGAGGTGACATACCACATATGTTCACGTTGGCATGAAATAAATATTTAAAAATTTTCAACAGGTATTTCTACTTCTTACTGAATCGACATCGAAGCATTTAAATCAATTCTGAATTGAATCACAACCTAAAGAATCAAAATCGAATCGTGAGGTTCTTAACACAGCCAGCCCTAGATCATAAGTTGGTATGTTAGATAATACAGCCACAGAAGCTAAGCTAACACTGACAATCCCATGGACTCAAAATCACCAATTAACACAGTCACACATCCCCTCTGCCTCTACAGTGATGATACTGCTCATACAGACTGCAGCTCCCGTCTGCATCTTATTAGTTCTGGATGATATGCACAACCAGTGCTCTGAGTCCACAAGTTTCTCTCCAGCCTTACTGGTCTGCCCCAGGGCCAAAGTTATTGTTTAATTCAACGGAAACCACAATCACCTTAAATCATCAAGCAGACACGGGAGCCTGGCCTGAGTCTTATTCTGACATTAGCTTGTCCAAAAAAAGTATTAAAGGAAATAATTTTTCTTCTATTCTTTGCAGTGTTATTAATTAATATTCCAGGAATCTTGAAAATATGCTACTCACAAGACGATCTTCTTATTCATTCAGTAACTTATTCATTATTCCCAAAACACTGTGAATATTTGCAGCCAACAACAAGAAACAAGTTGGATTTCATCAGACTATTGTTCCTCCTCATGCTGTGGTGTCAAAGAGCTCAAATATGAACAAGATGCTCATTAGTAAAATATCAGCAGAGCGGTGACTGAATCCAACAGAACAGACTGTGGGCGTTAATTAATGAGACTGATGGATGGAGAGAAGGACATCTGACAGGATCAGCCAAAAGGACAGCAGGAGAGTCAGGATTCATGTGCCGGGTTCAGTCCTCTGGTGAGTGTTCGCAGCCACAGCAGTCTCTGTCAGGCTGGTCAGGAGGTGTAAAAAGGTTTCCATGTGGACTCCAAGTAGTCCACAGATGGACTGTGTGAGTCCTCTTGCATGGCGAATAGAGCAAATACGACCAACAGATACGACCTATGACAACAATAAGTGTCTCAGATAAAAATATCCAATGGCAGACATGGCTCACTGAGGACAAAATTACCTCTGGGAAAAATTAAACACCAGTAGGACTGAACAATTTCAGGAAAAGATCTAATGGTGATTTTTCTGGCAGATATTGCAATTTCAATTCAATTCACTATTTTCTTCAAATCAAGCTCAGTGCAATATTCACTGTTTACAGTATAGACAACAGTGAGGAAATCGATGATCAAAAGCACATAACACATTATTCATCATCTAATATTAAATAAATCTGTTTTCATAATTTAAGGGATAGTTCAACTTCTACCCCAATCAGCACTTCCGCGGTGGAGATGCGACGTTCGCGAACGAGTCGACTCTGTTGAACTGCTCTTTTAAGACAATGATGCTGGTGGTGCTGGTGAAATGGTGTGGGGGATTTTTTCTTGGCACACTTTGGGCACCCTAGTACCAATTGCTCATAATCACATCATATTCACAATCAAGGGATAAACACAAGGCCCAATTACCTTGACCTCTGACATGCGCAAAATTTGACAATCCCTCAGAGTGCTTTATTTTGATAGTGTCGAGGGATGCAACCAATATTTGACTTAGTTTACAAAATTCATCAGAAATGGTCAATGAAGTCATTTATCATCGGACATTCATTAAATTACATCATCCCATGTTTTTAGTGTAATACACAGACAATAAATTGTTTTCTGGAGCTAATAGTTCAGCAGAGTTACTCACCTACCTATCTTTGATGGAGCAGCGTCATCAAACAGCGGCCACAGGGAAAGGAAACAACATGGCTCTTCTTATGCCATCACGTCCTAAACCTTAGTTTCTCTATGCATATTTCATCCCCTACACTGACGACAAAGGAGTTGAACGTCCTTACATCAGCCTCTATCATGTCGAGAGGCACAATAAAGACTTATTTAGTGCCCTATAAAATCCACAACCACAGGAAGCCTGGAATTAGACATTAAATTCAATATAAACACAGAATATCACAGAAATGGCTGACATTTTACGTAAAAACGTTTTTTTCTGACTATAATGGAAGTATCTCCCGGGAAAATGCCCTGAGGGCGTCGCTAAAGGTGCGTACACATCGAACCTGACCTTTGGCGACCACTCTCCATGTAAAGTCAATGTACAACCGCAATGGGGCGGGGTTAACCCACCTGCAACGCGACGGACGCGTCCTGGGCAGTGTTTTGTGGTTGGTAGGTGAGTGAAAAGGATACAGTTGGAATAATGTCAGCTTATAGATCCTATTATATGATATATGGTATGATTGTGGTGAAACTCAAGCGGGCATGACGCCACCGGATGACGGGCGACGGTTACCAAAATAAGGTATTTATCGACACACGACGCAACTTCAGTGGGCGACACGACTTCAGTGGCAAAGTCGCGTTCGGTGTGAACGCAGCTTGAGGCTGCGGACAATACATGCTTCACTTCCTCTCTCCCTCGTCTTCCCCTCATTAACGATGTCAACATGTCACAGCGGCCGTCTGAGACACCGGCTGACCCCAAGTGGCGCGTAAGTTGGGAGAGAAGCTACGAAACTCCCGGCTAACTCCAAAGTACAGAGCAGAGCAGTTTTCCAATGGTTAATATGTGTCAGGAGAACAAATATTGTGCAATTTTTGTCAACATACTGTTGACTGGACCTGTAAAGATACGTGAGGACCACCTGAAGAGTGAGTGTCTATTTCATTACTTTATACTGTGGCTCTGGGTTAAATTTGTGAAAAATACTAAAAACCAAATTCTCAAAAAATTAAAACAGAAAAAAACTGAATATGGGAAAAACTAAAAGGAAAAAAATAACATGGATTTTACAGGTCTGCACCAAGGCTGAAGTTGCAGAAATAACTGCATTAAAGTTGTGGCTAATTTAAGAGATAACCCCCATCTGAGGGTTGGGCAGATTTCTGCTCACACAGAGAAAACTTAATATTTATCTTACTATTTCTTCCTGACAAATATCACATTTATAGCACAACGTATGTGACAACGTAACTCAAACTCAGTCTCAGTTTTTTTATATTTGTTTAATATCTCTGAAATTCACATTCATAAATCCTGAATTATATGTCTATAAAAAGCCAAAATTAAAGCCGTGCAGTTTTTCTTTCTCTTACATTGTCGTCCCCTCCACTTATCTTCTTCTCCCTTCACTTCTACCACTAAACAGTAAAGCAAAGTCTGATCCTATCAACATACAAACTGTTGTTACCAGGCATCACATCAAAACAAAATCATCCATAGTTATGCTTAAAACACAAGAAACCAGCTCCCTCTTGCTGGATTTTTCCGTACACCCCTTAAAATCATGTCAAAATACTGTATTTCACTTCAGTCCAAGATTCCCCAACTTGTATATTGAAAGTCCAGGTCTTTAGGTTCAGTTCGGTTGATCCTTTTCTTTGCTGTTTTGCAGACTAACTGTTCAACGAGCTGGAGAGAGCAGCGGTGGGTTCATTGGAGCGTACAGCAGCCTGACAGAAACATGACTGAGCATACAAGAGGTCCTAATGATCAATCACTAACCCACATTACCTTCCAGGGACCTGTTTTCATACCTAAAATAAGGGTTACAGGTCGTCAAACCCATTAAACCTACCATGAAACAGCTTCTAATGAGGAGAGCTCAGTCACGGTGACACAGACTCCACTCACTCACCCTCCTGTTGTGGAGGAGTTTAAGTTTGTTTGCAGCCTGTTTGCCCCAAAGCCATTCAATTTGTTGTGTTTAATATCTGAAGTTTTTCTTCTAACAGTATAAACACGCTCGGCTTTGTGATGAGATGCTGATGCAGCAGAGCAGCTTAGCCGTCTCACTGAGAGAAAAGACACATTTCACAATAATAACGCTTTCATGTGACGAGGAAATCAGTGTGAAAGCTGTGAAATCCCTTTAACTCCTCAGCTGTCCCACTTCCTGCCGGGTTTCCAGTTCAGACTTTCCTCCTCTGACGATGATGATGATTCACCTCCATCATCTCCTCCTCCTCCCTCTGAGGCTGATGATGGTGGTGAATCCCCTCCTTTTTATAGCACCGTGAGGCGTCGGTTGATACAAAAATAAACACTAGAAGGAAGGCAGTTCTTGCAGGCTGTAGCTGCTTTGCTTAACTGATTTTTGGTGTTTTTATATTCCGATCCTCACAATCATGATATCTGCAGGGATCACAGCAGCATGACTGTACTATTAACAGACTGTATATTCAGTCAGAGCATCGACAAGCAGCATTTGTCAGGACTAATGACAACAAAAAGACAGCCATTAAAGACCAACTCGGCATAACTGACTCTCTGTCTTGCATGTTGTGTTGGTGTGGCTGTAAAGGTGCAGCATCGTTGTTAAACACACAAACAGGAAAGTTTCCGTTCTCTGACTGCTAAAGTGGACACACACTACTTTCTTTTATTATTTGTTTTTAATAAAGTATGTCAACACAAAACTAGTTTGACAAGGGACAAACGAATTAAAGACCTTATCTGGTCCTGCCCCTTCCTTACACATCAAATCAAATACTGAACTAAAATCATACTTCGTTACCAGCTGTTCATGTAATAATATAAAAACATGGGTAATAGCTTCATTTTACAAACAACAGTAAATCCTTATAGAAAAATTAATCTCTGCAAGCACAACCCCATTTCCCATATAAACCTCCTAGAGAACAAACAAGACATACTAATAAGTAATATAAATCTATATATTATAAGATTAGAGATTAGATTAGATCGAGCTTTATTTATCCTTTTGGGAGACTCCCTCAGGGAAATTAAGATTCCAGTAGCATGGTTTATAGCAGATAAGAAGATACATAAAAAACAGATAGATATAAACAACAACATAAAAAACTTCCCGTCTTCAGTCTTCCTGTTACTCCTCCTCCATAACCTGTAAATTCTCTCTCCCTCTCTCCACAGCACACACTACAGGAACAAAACTGATAAAACTGGCATTATCAGTCTTCATGTGTGGCTCTCTAACTGTTTCAAAATTGGTTCAGATTTTAAAGATCTTTAACAGCGTTCCAGGCCTGAAGCTGATTTAATACAGACTTTCATTGATAATTATTCATAAAGCAGAGCGAACAGGCGCTGCAGGACGTTCATCTACATAAAATGTTCAGCAAACAAAATTTGTTTGAGGGGCAAAGGTA
Source organism: Cetoscarus ocellatus (assembly GCA_037902135.1). Classification (NCBI taxonomy): domain Eukaryota; kingdom Metazoa; phylum Chordata; class Actinopteri; order Labriformes; family Labridae; genus Cetoscarus; species Cetoscarus ocellatus. The sequence continues at coordinate 163,788 of JBAMNC010001493.1, forward strand.
GTTTTTTAGCACCTTAGGCCTGGTACACACAAAGATTTTTAAAATCTTAACCGATACTGAAGCAGTGAAAGAGCCATGAAGACCGATAATGTCAGATTTATCAGTTTTGTTCCTGTATGTAGTGAACCACAAAGAGAGAGACGCCATTTCAACCCATTTATTCACCAACAAGGCAGCGCCTCTGCTGTCACAGCCAACAAACATGTCACATCATCAGGAGACTAAATTCGACTAGCAGTTAGCTTCCTGTAACATCCTTGATGGTTGAGATTTCTGTCCAGCTTCTCTCCTTATCAGTTTGTTATATATAATTTACAGGTTACCCTGTTTAGACGCTCCTGTGTGTTTTTAAACAAATCAACGAGTTGGACCTCCATTTTGATGTCCATCTGACTTCATGATTCGCCTTTACTCTTTTGCCATGTCTACATGTGCTTCCTGCTTCAGCCACCTCACTCCCTGATTGGCTTTGTTCTGGTCCATGTGACAAAACACAGAGGACGTGCTCAGCTGTCCTCAGTGCTCCACACACATCAGGACTTCTGGTCTTAAATATCGAACATGTTTAATATTTATGGTTTCAAGTCGGAGCGGGCCCAATCCTCTTCCAAGAGGGTAAAATGACTCTGAAGACACCTTACACAACAGGATGATCAGATAGGATCATCTTTAGGACCTACAGATAATCGGATCTTTGCTCAACTTGATCGGAAGTAGAGATCCGAGCCGAAGTTGGTCCAATTGTTGGGTTGTGTGTACCCCCCTTTAGGTGCATCAACACTAGGGCTGTAGAATTTATTGTTTTAACATCACAATTACATTACAAGATGAGCAGTGTCAGTCATGTGACTCAGTGTCATGCTAATATTGTGTGTTGTTTGATATAAGCTAAAACTGCTGATATGCTCCTTTCCTTTATCTCCAACAGTTACCACAATAACTAGGGATGCACAATATCTTTGGAACAATTTTAGTAGAAGCAGATAATTGCCAAAAAAGTTGATTGATGGTTTTGGCAGGTATGAACATTTTTGCTGATATTTACAGAAGTTATTTTGGCCATACATTTAGCCACAGGTATTCAATGAATTGGATGTGATATTGTCAATTAAATGTACTTTTTTAGTTATAATCTGGTATTTACTTTACGAGAATAAAGAATCTTTTAGGAAGCAACCTGACCAATGTAGCGTAGGGTTGTCATTAGGGATGTAACAGTATAAAAATTTCATATCATGGTTACTGTGACCAAAACACAGTTATTATTATTATCGCGGTATTGTTGCAATGTGCTCAAAATGTTTAAAAATTTATGCTTAATTGTTCACACACTTGAAATCATTTAAGCCTTTTAATACTATAGTTTTAACAGCCTACCTGGTCTTTTTTTGTCTTTTTCGTCAGTAAATGTGTCAGGAATTGTTCTTTGAGTACTCTTTTTTTCATGAAGATAAAAGTAAACAATTCTGACAAGTATTTGGCATTATTATTATTATTATCAGTGCTTAATGTCACAGATTGTTATGGACCATGTCCATGAGTTTTTTTCACTGATTACAGTTCCTGATGGATCCTGATTTTCTCTTTCCAGCCAGCTGCCTGCCAACTTCCAGCCAATTACCAGCCACTGAAAGTCCCCCCACCAAAGAGATTAAAAACACATTAAATTGCTTTATTGGCATTATTATTAATGCCTGCTAAAAACAACACCCCGTTTCAAACAGATATCATAACAATCATATCTGATCACATGTAAATGATCCACATGCAAACACTCTCACCCAGTATAGTCTCTCAGTCGACATGTTGTCTACAGGAATGATTCAGAGCTGCAGCAAAGTGACATGCACAGAATAGATTATCCTTTTTCTTTGCCGAGACAGCCCCTTTCTTCATGTGGAGGAGTCGGCCATTTTTATGATGAATGGTAAACAGCACAACATCTAGCCTTGGTCATTATCCTGAATGTCTACAGGCTGGTAAAGCTCTGACACCATCTGAGGAGGTCATTCGAAACATGAGGAGTTAATGCCAGCTTATATGAGGATGGACCAATCATCCCACTTTGATCGATCGACCCGTCAGTGACAAAAACGCTGCCAGTTTCAGTGACACCCTCTCGTCTCACAACTGCCGGCGATTAAGGCGGCGAGCTGCGAGCGGCCGATAACATCTCCACCGCAGCCCCGATGATGGGAGCTCCCGCAGCGAGGGGGAAGACAAAGATGAGGGGGAGATAGAGGCGGCGGAGGAGCGACAGATAAGAGACGGATGGAGCGTAAAAATGGAATAAAAAGAGTGAGGAAATTGACTGCAATCTCTGCTCGCAGCTGTCCTCCTCCAACACGGGAGCGAGGGAGACATGAGTGGATGTGGGAGGGTTTGTCACAGCGATTCTGGAGGAGTCTGAGGACAGGTTTCAGTCCAAATACAGAGATTATTTTAGGGAACAAATAAGCAAACACGGTAAGGAAGGTATTTTAAGAACTATCAAGGAAAAAATGTTTCTTTCATTTAAGGATTTGGAGACACAGAAAGGAACGATCAGTGGAAATGTGCTTGGAGAGAAACTCCACAATCAGTAAAAAACAGTCACTGGATCGATTTTTCAATCTTTCTCAGTCTAACGCCAGCGATAAACTTAATTACTTTGTGCCGTAGGAGCTCAAAAACCACTCTGTCATGAGAGGTGGAGGAGGACAGCGCCAGGAAACTCTAGAAGTGATCTCAGGACAGTTTCAAACTACAGGAGTGGACAAAGAGTCTCACAACAAGAGCCCTCAGTGAATCTGTTTGGACACCTTTGACCTGAAATATGAAACAGTGTGCCTGTGAGTCAGCGCACAGGGATCAGGAAACTCCTCCAAGTAGCAACGCACTTAAGTGAGCAGAGATATCGAACTGCTTTGCTTTGAGGGTATTGACAGCAAAATGCACCAACTTTGTGATATGAGGGACACTCGTTCTTTTAATCTGTGGTTAGTGTAAGGTCAAAGATAGATCAGCACTTGCTAACCTGAAACTCATCATATCTAAGTTAAGCTAGCCTCATGAGCCTTGGAACAGAGCATCATTTCATTAAACATTCATCAGGCTTCGCCAGGAGAGCATAAACTCCAAGAACATCAGCACAGTGCATCAAATTAAGCATTACAAGTCGTAAAAGTAACCTGAAGAAATTAGTTAGGAACTGGGAAAAAACTCTCTCTTCATAACCTCTTGCTGTTGTAAAATTCACCTTAAACACCTCAGAATGGAATATAAATAGAAAATAAGTCAATAAATACATGAATTTTAAAATGCAACCCATGGCTAAGGTTGTAAATAGCAAATCAAAACCATTACCAAAAACAAGATGTACACCAAACCTTTGGTTGAGAGTACTGCGGCAGCCCTAGTTATCACTCCTCACTCGCCAGTGGACATCAGACAGCATGGGAACATATTACAACATAACACCTGCACAGGTGTCCTCAAAGAAACTGTCAGTACCACCAAAATCTAATCACTTCTTCACTGTGCCATGACCAACAGTCCATGAAAATGTAATCAAATCATTCTGGTTTATGACTTTTTGAGTCATCCTGTACCTTCGGTGGAGGTAAAAACACATTTACAATTTTCTATACGGTGAACTAGCCAACCCCAATCAGGTTTTTCTTGGCCGATAAGATCACCCATCTCTTGTTAGTGAGATCAGTCGATATCATAATGTTTTTATTTTTTATTTTTTTACAATTGGTCGCAAGGTTTGCTCAACAAAGCAAAACAAAAGGATCTAGAGGAGCAATGCAACAAGTGCCCGATAGAAAGGGCATCTAAATCACCCGATAAAGAGACTCATTTATCACTTCTTTTATTGTGTAACTAAACAAAATTATTGATAGACTGACTAAAACTATTGATTCAATCAAAGAGGCAAAACTGAACTCAAAATTATTTAAATAAAAGGCAAAAACTTTTTTAAAACATGAACTTATTAAAATAATGTAACTGACGTTATCGTTTCATAATGCCAAGAAAAATAATTTTACCCCCTCTAAACTTTATCTATTCAAGCTTCAGAAAAAATCTCAAACTCTGTAAACACATTTAAATACATCACGTTCTTAGCTTTTTCAAATATTCCTTTCACCAAGGCAAACTGAAGGCATCACATTGTTTCCGAATGGACATCAAATGCATCACTAAGCTAAAATTTCAGCACGGACTTACTAACTGGATCAATATGTTGGACTTAATGGACTAAAACACAATTTTGAGGACTCTGCTGCAGTTTTATGAAGAGGACAGTGTTTACAGGCTCAGAATCTGATCAAACGATCATGTTTTTTGACAAAAAGAAATCATCCGATACTGGTCAGTACCAATACAGTCGGGGCAACTTTACGATGAGAGTCCTTCAAACTCTTTGTGAAGACTCCAGGAAGCAAATCTGATCACTTTTGTCCTCTATAAATCAAAGGTTTCCCTGGAAATATTCTAAATTTTCATGCTTCTTTGGCATATTTTGTTAAGTTTTCTTCGTTTTCATTTGTTTGTTGTTGATGTGTGCCAGAGCCTGCCAGTTGCCCACCCCTGATCTAGTGTTTCAGGTTAACAATCAACACTACATGGTCGAATTAAGAGAGGTTTGTTTATCTCTGGTCTACTGCAGACTACAGATACAGTGGAGTATCTGACAACAGAAGTCCGCCATTTGCTCCTTTTCCGCTCCGCTCACCGATAACATCCTAAAACTCAGGCTTGCCTCCCTCAGGTTGAGCAACAACTTCACTGGTAAAATTTATCGAGTCAAACCATCAGGATGAAAACAGAAACTGTCCACTTCTCTGTCGGATTAAGTGGGAGAAAGAGGTTCTAGTCTGTGAAGATCTTGATGCCATATGAAAATAATCAGTAACTTGGGTGATTACAAGCATCACTTAAACATTCAGCATGGTTCTTCATCAGGTTTCGTCTCCCAGATAAGAGAACGATTAAACCGTGTTTAATGTTCTTTAGCTGTGTTTGGTTTGTTTAGTATCCTTGTTTAAGTTTAGAGTGATTTAACTTTCTGTTTATGGATGGGCCTAATTAGTTTTATTTTGCAGCCTGAAATTTAGTTTGAAAGCCTTTTAGTTTTTCTGTTGTCTTTTGGTTGGCCCTTTTCTCTGCCACATTTTGTAAATTTATTTCTAGCTTTAATTAATAAATAATTGCAAGATCATATTTGAATCCCTGCAGAAAGTGTTGCTTTCCTCATCCCATCTTTTCTACTCTTGCATGTCAGAGTTCATGATGCGGGCAGCAGCGTATGGGGAACTAGGAAAAAAAGTAAATGAGAAAAACACCATATAGTGACCTTGATAATGAAAGCATTTTATTCTATTTTTACCCAAATGGCGCTGCATTCATCTGTCGTTGGGGATTACAACAAATAAAATCAAATGTATTCTGTAGGAAGAAAAAATACTGTGATATCCTTCTGTTCTGATCGACGCAGTCCTGTACTGTGGACTGTGTTTCATTTTAAGTCTAATTTGATTCGCTGCAACATCACATCCTCAGTTCCCCCGCCGAAATTCATCCTGTATTAGCTTGGCTCCCATAGTATCAACTTAACATGTCAGCACCTGTTGCTGGGGTATTTGGCTTCACTCTGAGACAGCAACAGAGATGAACTGTCCATATTTGTTTGCAGTCAAACAAGTCAAACATTTCAGGACTTTGGGTATATGATAGCTCTGTAAATCAAGTGGTGTAAACAGGGCTCCTGGCTGCACTCCAAAGGCAAATCAGTACAGAGAGAAGGGGGCATGGCAGCAGCCGTAACAACCCCGTATGTGTGAAAGTTGTTTTGAATTCAAGACCCAAGGATCCAAACTCAACTTGTAAAGCCACAAAGACTAGAGAGCAAAAAAGTTGCCTGCTGAGGGGAGAAAAAGTAAAGATTAAACTGTCTTGCCTCGTAGTAGCTCCTCACGGCGTTGCAGAAAGCTTCATCTGCCACAATCTGAGTTTCCCCGTTGAGGAAGGCCAGAAAGCGATCTTTCACCGCCTGCAGCTGCTGCTTGTTCACCTACAGGAGAGGAAAGAGAGATGATGGAGGAGAAAAATAAAGTCAAAGATGGAGAGAGACGTGAGGGTGTAGCAGAGGAGGGAGTGATAAATTATAGACAGGAAGGGAGGAAGAGCAGAAGATGAGGAGGGAGAGATGGATGAGAGAGAGAACAAAGAACGAGATCAGAGTCATTGTTAAAGTGTGACAGTCTGACACCGAGGCATTAAAAAGACGAGAGCTGGCACATTATCCAGCAAACGTCTTTCATTAGAGAGCCACCAAAAACAAAAGGAGGAGTGATCTGTGTGTGGCTGTGACAGATCACACATATTTAAAAGGAGCTCCTTTTGACACGTCAGCCCTGTTTTCATTTCCAGCGTTAAGTTTGAGTTTATATCTGGAATAATGGACTTTTCACTGGTGTCCTTTAAAGTTAGACTGATGGAGACGCAGACGTGAGAGACCATTAAAGTGCTTATGTGCTTGTGATTGATCAGCGGGAAAATCTGCCTCTCGTTTGACTCTTTCAGGTCAATGTCTCGACAACTACCCTGTCACCGAGATAAAAAACAACGCCACTCTCCTGGGTACTCATTCATGAATGTTGCACAAAACAGGAAGTGAAACTAGTGTGCAGTAATTTACATGCAAAGTACAAGATCGATAAAAAACAAACATGACAGTCGAATGTAATCAAACCCTTTAGAGGCAGAGGAAAACAGACACACTCACATTGGAGAGGCACAGTGTTAACTTTGACAGCATTTTTTAAGTTTTAGTTAAAGTCTTTTACCTAAAATATCTTTTAGTTTTAGTCATAATTTAATCATCTAAATTGTTTTAATTTTAGTCTAGTTTTAGTTGATGAAATTTCACAACATTTTAGTCAACTAAAATATAAAATGTAAAGGATGAGGCATTTTTTATCTTTCCTTGAATTTCTGAAGTCATGTTTGGTAAGGCAGCTGTGATTGGATGTCCCTCTTAACTCATCCATCCTTTCCACACAACCAAAGTAGCTGTGATTGGATATATTCCTAACTTGTCCCTACTTTCTACATGACCAAATTAGGTCTGATTGGATTAAGTCTCTGTCAAACATTTTAGTCTAGTTTTTATCTTTTAATGAAAATGTCAGTTAGTTTAGTTTTAGTTTCAGTTCATGTCTACTTGTTTTTTTTAGTTATAGTCCAGTTTTCATCAGGGGAAAAACTATGACAAAAATAATCAGTCGACAAAATTAACACTGGAGAGGCACTCTAAATCTAGATTGTAAACTGAGCCTCTGATGCATTTAACTACACAAAATATCACACTGTACTTCACAATCCACATCATCATAAACAATAACAAACTTTACCCTACAAGTTAAATCAAAGCGTGCACCAAAAGATTAGGTTAGATTAGATAGAATTGTATTTATCCCCTGGAAAGACATCTTCAGAGAAATCAACCAAATCGGAGTTGTGGGTGAGTCGTTCGTTTGCGAGCCATTCTTAAATGCAAATTGCCTGCAAATTTAAGAAACGAACAGCTCACTCACAACTGCAAATTGGTTCTCATTGTTCACTTAAGAGAGCTGTTCAAAAGACTCGACTCGTTCGCAAACATCATATCTCTCACAAAAACCACAGTGAAAGAAGGTCAACAAAACAAAGCCTCTGTTTAGAAGTAGAAGAAGATAATACGATGATAGCAGAAGATAACGTAACATAAAGGAGTAAAAAATGAGTCACAACAAGCACACGGGACTGTTTAGAGTTACCGAAGAGGCAGAGGCGGGCTACCACTTCCCATTGATTCCCAGTGTTTGAGCTAAGCTAACTAGCGGTGGGTGGGCTCTGCCCGTCTCTTCATACTGCACCATGAATGGTGTCTACCTGCTTGTCATGGACTTGGGAGTGAAGCAAGACACGAAAACAACAAAAATGTTGGAGTGTTCATTGAAAGATGCAGCCACTTAAACCTTCCCCACTTTCCCTGACAGGGTCTTGGCTGGTCCCTGACAGGTCCATGAAAGGGCCCGCACACCCTGATAGTCATAGATTGGAAACTTTGGGCCATATTTGGGTGAATTTGTGGACTCAAATTTGCTCTTGGCTGATTTGGCAGCTGATCTACAAACCATGGAAAAGGTTGAGGCATTGACATCTTGTGAGGAAGCTCCATCTCATGGAGACACCCTGTAAATTCATACAAGTAATTTAGCAATAACATGGCCTTAGACCAAAACAATTTGGTAGCATATAAGTAATTTTAGGTATGTACATCAGCACTGAGTATTATCAATATATGCAAGTAATTATAGTAAATAACAAAATGTAGTTTAGAACAGATATACTACGGGGAAAATTTTGTATGTATATAGTATTTATGACATGGATGATTATGAATACTGTGGACATTTTAATAGTTTGATTATGTATATACTGTATTTATAATGTGTAGATATGTATGATATGGATACATAATGTATATACTGATTTTTCTGAAGTGCTTACTTATTATTAGGATGTTTTTGTTTGTTCTCTTGGTGATTCATATGAAGAATGGGGTTACTATTAACCATGAATTTACATTGTTTCCATGAATAATGACAGCGGGTACTGATTTATAATTCAGTACTGTATCTGATTTGTAAGGAAGGGCCAGGACTAGATAAGCTCTTTGCTTCGTTCTGTTCCTTCTCAAACTGGTTGTTGTGCATGTGTATGTACTCACATGCTTAATTTTGTTTGATGGACATGTACAGTTTGGTGTACATGTTATTATTTTGCATTGATTTGGTTGTTGTTGTTTGTTTTTTAAAGTCTGAGATAAAAAATAAATAAATAAATAAATAAATGAAATGCATGAATGGGTGTTTTGTCAATGGATTTTAGGAACAACCTCAGAGGGGACCAGTATTTTCTCAAAAACTGTTATTCTTAAGAGTTGTATGTTTCATTCTCCACATACATGGACAATATTTCTATTTTCCCCCTGATAAAGAGCACCAACCCTTTGCTTCACCTGTAAAGCTGAGCATACGATGATGATTTCATTGTGATTATAAACTTATGTTTGAGTAATGTGACTAGATGGCAGGTGGGGTGGATTTTAATTCAAAACTCCATTGTTTAAGGTCAGTGGCTCACAATACTATACGATCCGCAACAATACAATACTATGAATAATCCATGATACTGATAATAACAAAAACAGGAATTGGTATTCAATAAAAAAGCATGGAGCTATTGTCTTGGATGTTTGGCTGTTTTCAGGCGAGAAATAGATTTTTGAGAGCATTAGCTGTTACTTTAACTAACTTTAAATCATCCTGTTTAAAATAAACATCAAATAAAACAAACACCTGCCAGTGCAGTATTTCCCATCGGAGCTGGGCACTCGGAGCAGAAAATAAAAAATCATTCCCATAAATATCATCCGTCCTGCTGATTCCTACCCAGTGAACCGCCGCTGACATATTGTGCTGTATAAGAATTTTAAGTTTTCATGAGGGTTATAGTCACAGGATGCTGCATATGTATGAGGCGTCAGAGGGACGGCGGCGTCAGGGGGAAAATTAAACCATTATTCTCCCTCTTGTTGCAACACCGCCAGCAACAAAAACACATTGAGGGAGTCAAAGTGCCAATTTCCAGCGTCACAAAGTGAGCAGCGACTTATCTCCTGCTGACAGCTTTTTGTGTGGGCTCGCTCGCCTTTTCTGGGTCTAAATGTAGCCTTAAACCTCGGGGGGGAGGGCGTGGAGAGCAGCAGGTTGTGACTGTTCATAATGACTCAAAGCCCGTCTGAAAGGGGTTCAAAATGTGAATCATAGCTCAGTACAGCTAACTTCATCCAGCTGGATTCAACAGTTGGAGGAAAAATTGGAGGGAAACAAAGACAACCAGCAAAATGCTCACATTTTAATTCTCGTCTTTCACACAAGTCAGCTGTGCCTCAAAGATCTGCTCTCTAAAGCAGCCGTCCTGAACCTTTTCTGTACCTTCGCCTGGTTTTTAGAGAATACAGCTTCAGACCAGGGAGCAACAGGGCTACAGGCACGTGTTGAGCTAAGTGGAACGACCCGATGAGGGTATTGTTCAGTAAAAACATAAATGATTTCCTTGAGCTGCTTGTTATTGATTCTCAACTGGAATTTGTTTTAGATTTATCGTTTTCTGATCGAAATCGCGATTTCAGACAATGTGATCATGTGATCAATGAAGCTAATTTTTTTTCAGCGCTCCTGACTGATCCAGGATCTGTGGTGTCAACTATTTGATGGGGGAAATGTTGTCACATGTCAGCGCTCATGTCCAAAACCATTAAAGGTTCACATGCTAGTTTGGTATTACTGGCTTTTTTCCTTTATTGGATTTGTTGAATTTTGTTTTTCTTATTATTACTTATCTAACATCGCTTTTTTTTGTTTGTTTGTTTGTTTGTTTTTCATTTTATTTACTTTTTTAACTTAACACAATTAAGGATTTTTTGTGCAACATTTTTTAAGTTAAGACAGTCAAAGATGCTCTTTTGGTTCTTTAGTTGCAATAACTGCCATTGGTCAAGGACTTTAAAGAGTGTTCATGCACGTTACTCGTTAATAAATGCATTTGGAAGTAGGGATGAGAATTGATAAGATTTTATCGATACCAATGCTATCAACGATCCTGCAAATCAATCGAATTCTTTAACGATTCCCTTATTGATTCCTGCAGATTTTCCGTGTGGGCAAATGTTGGCCTGTAGATTTTCAGTGGCAACAATGTCAAACACAAGGCACAGCATAGATAACTGCTTCTGCAAGTTGCTGGTGTTTCCACTCACTTAAGGCTGTGCTGTAGGCACCTTTTGTCAAAAATTAAGCCACAATTCTGACTGCTTCTGAACCCTGTCAGTGGAAGGAATTGATAAGGGAACTGATTAGCAAAAAGACTCATGATATCGATACTTTGATGGAGCTGTTAACGATTCTCAACTGGAATTGGTTTTTGATTCCCATCTCTATTTGGAAGCAATTCTTACCTTTAGTTTTCATCCTTGCCTTAGAGTAATAGCTTTTAATGTTTAATGGTGTGATGTTATTTTCTGTCATGTTTGTAAATGTTACTGTAAACATTGTGAATGTTGCACTGAAGGTTGATTTGAAGAAAGTCATGATTCGAATAGAAATCACAATATCTGCCAGAAAAATCACAATTAGATCTATTCCTAAAATCATTCAGAACTAGTAAAAACCACCTAAATTACACGTCTATTATGCCATCATGGTAAGGAAGAAGAGCTGTTAATGTGGTGACTGAGGGATAATTATTTAATAATACAACAGGGGTAAAAAAAAAAATTAGAGCTGAACTTGAAGTAACTTGAAAAATATCAGAAGATCAAAAATCATCAGAATATTGTTCAGAGCTGTTCGTTAGAGAGGGAAGACTCTTCCTTTGGTATTTTAGGATCAGGATGTTCCTTCTCAACAAAAATGTTTTAAAGACTTCTTTTATGTTTTGTTGAACATGGAAACACAGAAAGTAATTCTTTTAATCTAAAATCCTATTTGTAGTTTCTTTTCAGAGCTGACACACGGGAACATGGTGTTCTTTTCTTTTACCCTGAACAGAGAAACACCAAAACCCATCCTGTTCTGTAGCCCTTTCTGAAAAGATCTGAACCCTCTTTCTGCAGGTGATGCAGCAGTAATGGCTCTGCTCCTACAAATGCATCCCCCCTGTGAAATAAGAGGCAACACCCTGGAAAGAGTTTGGGTCTGACAGTTAAAAAAGCACCCTGAATTTCTTCTCCATCGCTGCAGGAAATTGGGGTTTTGGGTTGGAGGGGGTTATGAATAGGCATGTGGCAGCTCGGCTCGGTCAGCATGGAGGTGTCACTTTCCACTCTGGGGCGGCGCTCCGCACGCCGGCGGCCTTTAAAAAGCAGCTGAGTGGAGCCGCTCCGAGGTCAGCGGGTCAACGTCTCCAACGGTTCAGGGAGCAGCAATGCTCTCAGATCAGCTCCAGAGGAGGAGATAAGTTGCTGGGAGAGTTTCATTTCTCTGCAGCGCTGAGAGCTTAACATCTGCAGGAAGTGACAAAACACCTTTTTCTCTCTGCGTGAGCCAATCGCCAACCCACTGAAGTAGGGCTGTCGTGATATGACAGTTTAAACTCTGATATAAGAGTTTAGAAGAGTTTACTGATAACACTGTTATTAACGATTCTGCTTATCAATCCAATTCTTTTGTCGATTCCTGATGATTTTCTGTGTGAGCGAAGTTGGAACCAGAGGGACCGTTAAATATATTTCTCTAGTCCTTCTGGGAAAGAGCCCATAGAAAGTGTTTGGGAATGGGCAGAGCCTTTCAGAAGCATATCCAGCAGGTGATTGGACGATTGTTCTGTCAGTCACATTCATTACAGGCCAATCAGATGACGCAGTATGAGGGTGCTACTGCTGCGGTCTAAAGGACAGAGCGTGAGCCACAAACTCAGCAAAACATGTCGGAAGTGCAGTAAAAATATCCTCACTGTAGAGAGGTTTGTAGTGTTGTTTGTTTTTATTTAATAAAGAAATGCTGTCCAGATCTGATAAAACTGCAACAGATGCTATTAGCACCTATGCTAATCTCTGTATTAGTAGGCCTGTGCTCAAAATATCGATACGGCAAAATATCGTCACACACTCCTTGGGGATACGTGCATCAATACGGATTCTGCAGAATCGATACGACCTCAATGTTTGACAGTTTTTGTCAGTACCCTTTGGATAATGTTAACAATGGCACAGTTCAAAGTAGAAGTCAAGCTACATGATGAAGCACATGCTCAAAATTTGAACTTAGGTCGACCATCTTTGAGGACCTGAATTTAAGTTTCTTAAGTTGTAGAATCATTTGAAACTCATTCTTGGTATTTTCTTCTTGCAATAAAAAATAAAAACTTGTTGTTCACAGTTTATGTGTATCAGAATGTATATTGTATCGTGGCCTCAGAGGCGGGATATGTATCATATCGTGAGGTTGCTGAAAATACCCAGCCCTATGTATTAACAGTCCCGTCCTGCTGTCATCTCCCTTGTAGCCCCCTCCTCTTCCTGCTCCAGAAGACTCTGATTGGGCGATGCTGCTTTGGGCCAAGCACATTCGTTGTGGACTGGAAGTTGGCAAGATAGACCTGCCTGGTTACAGACATTGAATCAGGTGGATCCAGCTGCACTGCAAGATTATTTCTAAGTGGCAACAATGTCAACATGATACTCCTGATAAACAAAGCTGTGTTGTGTTAATAAATGCTTCTGTGAGATGCTGGTGTTTCAACTTGTTGCTTAGGGTCGCAGGGGCTGGAGCCATCCCAGCTGACATTTGGCGGGAGACAGTGTACATCCTGGACTGGTCCCAGCCAACTGCAGGGCCACATAGAGAGACAGACAACCATTCATCCTCATGATCATACCTTAAGCCCCAGTCACACATTCCCGTTTCTCATGGCGATTGTGCACGATTGTCATGATCCCGATGAAACGTGCTTTGGTCGTGGTGCACACGCTACTAAACGCAGAGGAAAGGGGAAGGGTCCCGATTGTTTTGAACTGTTCAAAACTCTCAGTATTGTGGGGTGGAAGCCTAATGCAGTCCTAAGGTGAACGGCATTAGCGTGGCATGTACGGGGCCCAATCAGGCTGATCATGGCTCAATCCAGAAAGCTTCCTGAGGATGATTGGCAAGGACGTATCTGTTTGTGCCCCGACTGTGTCCCGTTGAAGGCGACGCAAGTGACAGGGCTCAATCTGGGCTTACGGGACACAAACTGGGCTCATACGGGGCTGACGTCGTGTCAGTGGGATGGAAATTCATGGAATCGTTGTATTGACCTAATTGAAGCAGGACGAACGCCCCTGAAGGGCTGTAGAAGCACCGTAGAAGTGCTGTAGAAGCGTTACTGATGGTGTACTTATGGGGTGTGTCCGGGGGGGGAGACAGTAATTTCTTGCTGTATCATGCTGATCAAACCAGCCTTGCCAATCGTGTACAGTTGTGCACAACTGCCATGAGAAACGGGAATGTGTGACTGGGGCATAAGGGTAATTTTAGTCACCAATCAATCCAATGAGCATGTTTTTGGTCTGTGGACTGTCTCCAGTCTACTGGATGAAGATCAGCCGTCAGCTCTGCTGGGACCTCTTTATTTTATCCTGTGCTGCAGCCACAACTGCCCACGAGTTTCAGGGAAGCCCCGATCCACCGACGCAGTCTGTCTGAGAGGTTTCTGACTGCTCTGCTCAGAGATGATCTTTATGTTTCTGATGCTCAGTCATGAAGGCTGCACGGATGCTTCTGAGAGCTGGCAGAGCATAAACAGGTCTCTCTGATCTCTCTGAGTTTATGCATGGAGAGTTTCAGCTCTCTGATAAATTAGCCTGAGGTATCTGAATGCTGTTAATGAAACAATTTTTCATCCTAATTTATCTACAAGTGACAAACTTGATTGATAATCTGTCTTTGCTCTTAAGGCAAGTAAGGTTTGGTCTGAGTAACTCAGAAAACCATCCTCCCACTTTTGTTCTTCTTAAACTGGTATAAACACGAGCTGGTTTGCTCTCCCTCCAAAAAATAAAATATTAAAAGGGCATTTTCAGCAGCCTTGAAAAATGTTCAAAATCAGGAAGTACCTTATTCAACAGACTTTGTTTGACTAGATTTTGTGTTAATGCATAACGAAACTTCACCTGCAATTTGCTCTTATAGTTGTTCTGTCACACAAAAATAAATCTTCCTCAACAATCACATTTTGTTTAGTTCAGTTCAGTTCAGACAACTTTAATTATCCCACAAGGGGCAATTCATTTGTAGCTTTCTAGTGTACATTCATGCACACAGTCAGTCAGCAACATAAATAAATTATCAATCAATCTGTCAAGGAAACACATTTAAGCATGGGACAGAGGGAGATGTCCGAACAATACAAGTAGCCTATACAAGTCGGAGAGCAAGATAAAACAAGATAACATAAAAGATAAAAGCAAGTGGGGTAAAAAACTAGACAAAGCAAAAACTGTAAAAACAGCAGTAAAAAATAAATATGACTATGTAGCATGTGGCCGCTGATAGAAAAGGCTTTTAAAGACGATGGTGCGTATCAGTCATGGTGAAGCCTCCTTATGTGATCTGATTGAAGTGGAACAGAAGGATAATAAAGGACAGTGTCAAACTGTCGATCATCGTCAAAGAGTGATTTAATAAAAAACAATATGTCAAAGCAGCAAAACTGATTTTATTAGTGGAGGAACAATCAACTCTGCTTACGTCTACTTTGTCAGTTTAATCCTTAAATGTCTCTCTGCTTCTGCTTCTTCAACAAAATCTTCTGAGGATTTCAAAGATAAGAAGTTGTGTGGACTGTAAGAAACGATTTAAGCTTTAAATGACTTTGAATGCCTGTTATCCTCTTAAAAATCTGACCAGTTTGCTATGAACAGGAGTTACAAGTGAGGAGAGGATATTTCCTGGAAAGAAACTTTCCCGGATCAACCAGAGGAAGTGATGAAGTTTCAGAGCGGCCGTGTGAGCTCGTGTTTCTTATATAGTGCGCATTAGCGTTTGTTTATGCTTGAAGGCTTTAATTTGTGCCTCTGCCTCTCCACAGACGACATGATTGGTGGTTATCCAGGATGGTTATCAGCTTGTTTGGGCGACTGCAGGGACCCCCTGATGGCCGATCAATAAACAAAAAGAATGTGCCGAGCGTGCGCGTGTACGTGCTTCATGCCGACAGAGAAAGAACATTTCTCTCCATTCCCAGCAGCACTTAAAGCTGTCAGGAAGCAGCTCCGGAGAGGACACAAACCAGGCGAGAGCCAGCGAGAGGGATCCGTCACACGTCTGAGGTCGTTGGTCGGAGGGGAAATGGGCTCGTAAACACACCCTGTAACCATGGACACACAGTGGGTACATGGAGATATAAACTGGATTTCACGGCTGGGCATTCCTGCTTAGATGCTTTCTGCACTCACCAGCCACTTTACTGGGTATTCCCATTAACAAAGACAGCAATCAGCCAATTATCTGGCAGAAACTCAACGCTTAAAGACATGTAGACGCAGTTCAGACAACCTGCTGAAGTTCAACTGAGCATGAGGACGGAAAAGTAAAGTGATATGAGAGCTTCTGAATGTGAATCAAATGAGTGGTTATTCAAAACCATAATACAGCTGCTGGGATCATTTTGTTCTTGTGGCTTAAATGTCCTCAGTCCTGATGTGTTTGATCGTTTACATCATGTCTTGAGTGTCAATTTAGCAATAATTTAATTTAACTTGAATTAAATAAAGGAAAGTTTCATCCCTGCAGAGAAGTTCAGGGTTTAGTAAAATGTCCCAGGTTCTTCTGCCCCTTCTAACAACAATAAAAGCAAGAAAAAATAGATTTTGCAGGACATAAGCAGGGTTTGGCACCATCAAGTTCCTCACAAGTTCCAGTTCAGATCCTGCTCATCAGTTCTGGTTCTTCCAAAATCCATTTCTACATTTTCTGAAGAATAAAACAAGATGAATATTTTAGGCATAAAAATCTGCCTGCCAATGTTCTTGGCCACGGCTGCTTCCACTTAATTTTCCACTACCAAGCCGCTTTGATTAGGCACTATTTTGAGACACAGCACAGCCTATATGTCCTTCCGCCAGCAGCATGAGGATCAAACTACAGTCTAATTTGGATTTGCCAAAGACTACATAAACTAATCCCAAATAAATATTATCCAAACATGTGAATGATAAAGATTACCCCGCTAAACAAGCTCAGTAACTTTGACAATTAGCTCAGTTATAACCAAATATCTTAGGTTATTATTGTGTATGCTCAAACACTAATTGGTTTTGAAAATGACAGCCATGTTTAGTACCATCCAACCATGAATCCTACATACTGAAGTCTTAGGCAAGAAATATATTGTGTGTGTTACTGGAGGACACCACTAGAGGGCACAAAAGACTTTTGTATGAA
Source organism: Cetoscarus ocellatus (assembly GCA_037902135.1). NCBI lineage: Eukaryota > Metazoa > Chordata > Actinopteri > Labriformes > Labridae > Cetoscarus > Cetoscarus ocellatus. The sequence goes on from JBAMNC010001493.1 coordinate 180,809, forward strand.
ACTACCTGCTGTATTAGAAGTCATCAGCAAACATGGCAATAATTCTGAGTAAAAGTAAAAAATAAACACAATAATCAACATCATTATCAAATATTTGTCAGCAACTGCTAACCAGAGATCAGACCTCACCACCAGCATCGTCCGCACTGTACGATATTCTCCTTTGCACACCAACATAAGTGTCTTGGTGTTAGGGTCAAATGAGTGACCATGTTAACTGATGACTTACGGGCAACCAGTGCAGGTATATGTTGTAGTTAATGTTTTTTAAGCATTGAATTAAAACTACTAAATTCAGCCAAAGAAAATGAGCGAGCACAAACACCCATCATATCAGTCAAGAATAAGTCAAAGTCACCAATTTACACCAAACTTATTTCCCATTTCCTGACTTTATCTGAGAATTTATCTGTCATCAGCTGGATAAACAGGCAATTTAGTTTCTGTGCAGTTTGACACATAATGCAGATGATGACGATTGTGGTCTTGATTAATCAGTTTGTCTTTTAAACTTCCTGTTAATGTTAGAAGGTGGGATATATCAGGCAGCAGGTGAACTTTTGTCCTCAAAGCTGACGTTAGAAGCAGGAAAAATGGGCAAGCATAAGGATTTGACAAGGGCCAAAGTGTGATGGCTAGACGACTGCATCAGAGTATCTCCAAAACTGCAGCTATTGTGGGGTGTTCCTGGTCTTCAGAAGTTAGTATCTATCTAGAGTGGTCCAAGGAGGGAATAGCAGGGTGGCCAAGGCCCACTGATGCGAGGGGGGTGGAGGTGGCCCATGTGGTTTGATCCCACGGCTGAGCTACTGTTGCTCAAACTGCTGAAGAAGTTGATGCTGGTCCTGATAGAAAGGTCTCAGAGTACACAGGGCTGGCAGTTTGTTGCACAGGGTGGCAGGTGGACTTAATGGTATGCCATGTACATCCAGGCTTAAAGAGAGATATTATGACAACTTAAAAAATTTGGTCCAAAAATCAGATAAAAGGACTGCAAAGAAAGATACAGCAAATAAAGGGATATATAGAGCAGTGTTCATTTTGTTGACAGATTATTTTCATTATAGTTTTCATCAACAACCTTTTTTCCCCTGAGCAAAACCAGACAGTTACTAATAAAAAGCAAGTGCACATGGACAAAAACTTAAACTAAATTAACTGACAGGTTCATCAACAAAAAAAAAATAGACTAAAATGTTTGACAGAGACTTAATCCAATCAGACCTAATTTGGCTCATGTAGAAAGTAGAGACAAGTTAGGAATATATCCAATCACAGCTACTTTGGTTGTGTGGAAAGGTTGGATGAGTTAAGAGGGACATCCAATCACAGCTGCCTTAGCTTGGTGGTGGTGGGATAAGTTGTGGAGCGATCCAATCAGAGCTCCTCTCTTTATGAATTGATATATTCATGTAGAGCAGGTTCACTGTTTGTTGTCAGTTCTGGTATTGTAACTGAGATGCTCTGCCAGGTAGCCTAAATAAAGGTGACTGCATTTCACACAAAAGTTCAATTTGTTTCTGTTCATTGATACATTCAGACTTTACTAGCATTCAGTAAAGGGTTATTAGATGTTTGATTTTATCCAAGTGTAAAACATGACTTCAGAAATTCAAGGAAACATAAAAATGCCTTACTCTTTGCACTTCATATTTTAGTCGACTAAATTCACATTAAATTTGTCGACTAAACAATTTAGATGACTAAATTATGACTTAAACTTAAATAGATTTTAGGCAGAAGACTATAACTAAAACTAAATTACAAAGTGCTGTCAAAATTAAGACTGACATAAAATCTGTCATAGACATAGATTCTGTCCCTGCAGAATTAAAATGTGCATTATGCAAATGCAAAAATGTCAGAAATCAATCCTCTCCTTGTTTTTCTTTGACTCAGAGTCCTCTCAGCAGGTGTTTGTCCAGGTCTTACTGCTGCTTTTTAAAAATCACACTCCCCTGACCGTCTGCACGAGGCTCTCCTATAGTTCTGCCAAACTGTTGGAGAGTTCTTGTGCTTGTGCTCCACACTGGTCACTGAAGCTCTGCTCACTCTGGCATCTCGTTGGAGGCGACTTTCAAACACACACAAACACACAGCCCAGTGAGCAGTCAGAGCGTTTCCACAAAGTGACTGATGGTTTTCTTTCTCTCTGAGACGTTTGCTTCAAACTGAAAGAGTTTGTGCACAGCAGAAGTGACAGGAGGAGAAATTTATGTCCCTCATGCTCTCTCAGACGGTGTGTGCGTGTCACCAACAGCACTTACACTCACACGGAGGATCCTCTGCTCGTCCTGGAGGATCTTCAGGTGACAACTTTGTGAAATCAGTTCCAGATTTGCTATTTAATGAGAAGCAGGGATGGAAATCCATAAGAGTTTACTGATAACACTGCTATTAACGATTCTGCTTATCAATCCAATTCTCTTATCGATTCCTGATGATTTTCTGTGTGAGCAAAAGTTGGAACCAGATGGACTGTGCAATATATATCTCTAGTCCTTCTGGGAAAGAGCCCATAGCAAGTGTTTGGGAATGGGCAGAACCTTTCATAAGCTTATCCATCAGTTGACTGGGCGATTGTTCTGTCAATCACTTCATTACAGGCCAATCAGATGTTGTAGTAGGTGGGTGTTATTACCGAGGTGTAAATACAGTATGTAAACTACCTCTTAAAACAAACTCTCAGCACATGTTTTGAGCCCCACACTGAGAGGAAACAAGAGAGAGCCTGTCATCTGTGTAATAGCCACTCAAACACTCACAGCCCCGCTCACTGCTCTGAAATAAACTGGCAGAACTGTAGCACTATGACAACTTCCCTAATCAACATGGCAGCGAATCCTCCAGCCTGAGCACAGAGCCAGCGTCACCGCTGCAGCCACTGCCAATCAGGGAAACACAAAAACAGCCCTCACTGAAATATGATGCGTGTTAGATTTCTTCTCTTAAACTATCTGCACGCCCACCCTGTGTTATCAGAGGTTTAGAGGAGGGATCATGGGGTAAAGGGTTCATCCTCTGGGGATCTGACCTGAGTCCAGATCGTTCTTTGACAACCTGTCTGAGGGTGGTTTAAAGGAGAAGGTCAGAGGGGTCAGAGGGTCTTAAAGATCACTGAGGTTTAGCCTCTGGAGAAAACACAATAATGATTTTCAGTCGGGGGGGTTTACTGTGTTGAGGCTGTATGTGAAAAGGTCATCCTGAAAAAGGGCTAAATATGAGTAAAACAAATCCTTGATGCATTTGATCTTTCTGTTTGGAGTAAATTAGGTTGTCAAACATGGCTTACAACTTTGTGTGAGGCTGGTGTCTAAATATTAGGCACACAACAATACACTTAGCCCACTGCTTGGTACATTCCTCAGTTTAACGGTTTGGTTTTGACAACCTTGGTAACTGAAGTGCTTATTTGAAAAAAAGAAAAATCTATTCAGAGGAGTTCAGGACATTATTTCAGAAACAATAATGCATTATTGAGGCAAAAAAACTTTATCCATTTAACTTTTAAGCAAAAAAGCAAAAAAAAACCCACTCCTCCACAGCCACACATGGGTGGAAGGCCGACAAAGGGGCTAAGGAGTAAGCCAGCTGCTTTACACATATCCACCCACAGCCTAGTCTCCTTTTCTTAATTTTGCTGATGACGGTGTGGAGCCCAAAGTGCTTCCACAGCTTTGCTTTGCCTGTCCTCTATAAACCTGAGGTGTACTTCTTGTTGTTGAGGTCAAGAGATCAGTGGACAGTCGAATCTAGAAGCTCTGGCCAATGATGGAGGCTAAATGCACATCCGAACTATATATTCAAATATGGCATACACATCTGTTCAACATTTGTATTGGCAGATATCAGCCCTTTATACAACCATTGGCCATCAGCAAATGAAAATGAGATGAACAGATATCAGTTTTCAGAAGTTTATTTGTTGTGTCATAATAATTTAGTGCTGTCAACTGGCACCCCAACAGCTGATTTAAAGAAGATTTTTTATTCAGGAGCAGCAAAATGACCCGTTGTTATTGAGTATTGGTATTAAGGGAGAATAACACCAAAATAGATAATCAGAAAAACACTGATATCGGCTAAAATTGTTATCCTAAACATCAGTATCGGACGTGATTTTCTAAATCGGTGAATTTAAATTTATGTTTACAGTCAGAGCACAAAATTTTACCCATCCATCCATCTGTTATCTATACAGCTTATCCTTTTCAGGGTTGCAGGGGGCCTATCCTAGCTGACACTGGGCGAGAGGCTTGGTACACCCTGAACCGGTCACTAGCCAATCACAGGGCCACATAGAGACAAACAACCATTTACTCTCACACTCATACCTAAGGGCGATTTGGAGTCACCAGTCAACATAATGGACATGTTTTAGGTCTGTGGGAGGAAGCTGGTGAGCCCGGAGAGATCCCAAACATGCACAGGAATAACATACAAACTCCACACCTGCTTGCTGTGAGGTACAAGCATCCCCAGATCTTTACTCCATAGCTCAAACAGCTATTTGAATATTGAGTAAACAGTGAAAGCCTTCAGCACCCTATGCTTTCTTGTTGCTTGTTTCAACCATAATTCCTTTTAAAAACGTGGATCGGCTGCATCATCTGCAGTAATGTCTAGCCTAGCTTCCATGCTGACTGTTTCTGCACAGATGCAGAGCTGAGATCTGTCACAGTGGCTAATGATCAGGCTAATGCCATTTACCTCATACAACCCTACATAAAAGTAAAAAAAATCCTTTAACAATGGAGCAGTGAGCCACAAAAACCTCAGTAAACCAGTCAAAAAGTCTCTCTCTGCTGCTGCCTGACTCCCTGAATCTGTTTTCCAAACCCTGAATTTAATTTTCTCCATTCCTGAGCATCAAACTGATATCATTAGCTCAGTGTTATTATCCTAACCTCTGCTCACTGATATCTGTCTGACAGTAACTCTCCTGAACGCAAACACTTCCTCCTCTCCCTCCATAAACACGACCAGCTGACCTCTGCAGTCTGTTAAAAAAAATCAATGTCCACATCCTGAACAGCTGACCCACATTCTGCTGAAGTCCGTTCTCTGTTTGTTTAAGGCGTTATAACTTTTTCCATGCACCGGAGCTTTAGGTGTTTGAATAAGGTCAGATCAGAGTCTGGGACACGCTGCTGAACATTGTGAGTCTGATGATATTACAGGAACATTTTGTCTGAAGGGAAATTACCTTTACTCGTAAGACTGCACACTCAAACATGCTTCGTCCAGCTTCTCTTTCATCTTTTAATAAATCAGGGCTGCAGCTCTCAGGTTTTCAGGCTATCTGACTGACGAAGACTGTAGGAGAAAGATATTTTGATTTTATGACATTTCAGTGAATTAATGACTTTGACCTTCATGAACATAGCTGTAACTCAATAAGAGCCAGCTGTGATGCATAGGCTTCACTTTTACTGCTTTTTTAATCCATAAAGTTGACTTCAGTTCCTACACATGCGACCAACATCCATCCATCCATAATTAATAGCCAGTGTTTATTTTGTTGACTAATTATTTTCATCATAGTTTTTGTCAACAACCTTTTTTCTCCTGACAAAAACTAGACAGTAACTAATAAAAACAAGTGCACATGGACAAAAACTAAAAACTAAATTAACTGACATTTTCATAAAAAAAAAAACAGACTAAAATGTTTGACAGACTTAATCCAATCAGACCTAATTTGGTCATGTAGAAAGTAGAGACAAGTTAGGAATATATCCAATCACAGCTACTTTGGTTGTGTGGAAAGGTTGGATGAGTTAAGAGGGACATCCAATCACAGCTGCCTTAGCTTGGTGATGGTGGGATAAGCTGTGGAGCGATCCAATCAGAGCTCCTCTCTTTATGAATTGATATATTCATGTAGAGCAGGTTCACTGTTTGTTGTCAGTTCTGGTATTGTAACTGAGATGCTCTGCCAGGTAGCCTAAATAAAGGTGACTGCATTTCACACAAAAGTTCAATTTGTTTCTGTTCATTTATACATTCAAACTTTACTAGCATTCAGTAAAGGGTTATTAGATGTTTCATTTTATCTAAGTGTAAAACATGACTTCAGAAATTCAAGGAAACATAAAAAATGCCTTACCCTTTACACTTCAGATTTTAGTCGACGAAATCTACAGTAGATTTCATCGACTAAAATGATGTGAAATTTCATCAACTAAAACTAGACTAAAACAGTTTAGATGACTAAATTATGATGTAAACTAAAAGATATTTTGGGCAAAAGACTATAACTAATACTAAAGTAAAAAGTGCTGTCAAAATTAACACTGTCAATAACCATTAACCTTTCAACAATTCTGGAAGGCTAAAGCCTATGCTGTACAGAGTAGGGCAGGGACCATCAACTTCACTTGTACAAGGGCCAGACTGTTTTCTGAGCAGATTTTAAATGAATGAAACTTTGTTTACCCAGAAGAGCCTAATTGAGATTGAAAGTCTCATTTGCAAGCGTTTCCTGGCCAAACCAGGCAGCAGCACATTTACATAACAGACATAAAATAACTACAGACACAGATACATACATATCAACCAGTTAAGTCAGAAATAAACAGAAATTAACAGTTAGTTGGTTTAACTAACATATTAGTTAAATATTTGAATCTTTCAAAGTTGAATGTTTCTTAGCTTTTACAGGGATACGACAACATTTTTTCTTTTCGTATCTTTTTTTCTTTACATTACTCTCCAGAGACCATGACAAGCGGTTAGACTTCATCCTATTGACTGTGCTGCAGTTACAAGAAAGAGACGAGCAGAGCTCGCCCACTGCTAATTAGCTTAGCTCAAACACTGGGAGTCAGTGGGTAGTGTTAGCCTGCCTCTGCCTACAGTCATCAGATAAACTCTTTAGCAACTCTATACTGTCCTGTGTGCTTGTTGTGACTTGTTTTTTTTACCTCGTTATGTTTCATTATCTATTTTCTACTCAAGGCTTTGTTTTGTTGACCTACTTCCTAGCACGTCCCGTTGGTTTGCGCAAGCCCCCTGTGGATTAGTTTTGTATGCATTTCTTTTGAAAAATTACTGTTGTGTTTTGAAAAGTGCTAATCTTAGTCCTGCTTTGTTTGGGCACGACTTTGCTACAAGGCACAGCCAACATGCCCACCACCAGCAGCGCTGAACAGCTTCCTTCACAAGCGGAAACAATCACGACCAAACTGAATAACTGGGCCATTTTTTGCAGCAAACACGAACACCACTTACTTCACACTTGAGAATAGTTGTATGCACTTGAGTAAACACAGCTCAGTATATTTTACTTGTCCATTTGGGAAAGAGCCCATAGAAAGTGTTTGGGAATCAGCAGAACCGTTCAGAACATATCTGACAGGTGATTGGACGATTGCTCCTTCAATCATGTTCATTAAAGACCAATCAGGTAATGTAGTGGGCGAAAACTATTGTCGTGATTAAAACCAAATGTAGGGTAATTCCTAAATAAAACTCTCTGCAAAGCAGTGGAGTAGAAAGTTTGTTGTTTGTATTGTTTTGTTTTTCATTTGATAAAGAAATGAGGTCCAGATCTGATAAAACTGCTACTGAAGCGGTTAGCATCTGTGCTAATGTCTGTACGAACAGTCACTCCCTGCTGTCTGAGCTTGGCAAGATGGATCTGCCTGATAACAGACTTTAATCAGACTGAGGTATCTGCACTGCAAGGTTATTTGTGGCTTGCTTTCACCCACAGATCTATTAAATACACTGAGTTGGTGGCAATGTACAGCCCTAGCTTCCATGGTGACTCTATCTACACAGATGCAGAACTAATATCACGCAACACATACAATCCCACTTCAAAAATCTCTAACTATCCCTTTAATGAAATGTCTTCTACTTCTTGAACACAGTCTCTTGAAGAGTCTAATAAAGGTTTTCATCCTGTATTTGTCATTAAATGAGGGTATTAATATGAATAAAGGCATTAAAAATGGTCGGGTTGAATATCTTCACTTTGTGATCCATCTACCAAATTATGGCTCTCATTTCCCTCCTCCTCCTCCTCACCTGCTTTCACCTCTCATGGTAATTTATCATTTCTGCTTTTGTTCTGAAGATTTATAACCCAATGGCTCATTTCCTGTAGACACATATCACCATGACAAAAAATTAGATCTCGCCACAAGGAATCGGAGAGGAATCAATCCTCAGCTGCTGCTCTTATTTCAGACTGTCAGAAACAATCTAACTTCTGTCCTAAACCTCCCAGGAAGTCAGACGGCCTGTCAACTGTCGTTATGCAGTAGGAAATATAACCTGACGTACAACACCTGCACAGGATCACATGTGAACACATTGGACCGGTGCTAACAGACACATGACTCAGAGCTGCAGTGTCAAAAACCACCTTATGAACAATAACTGTCTGATTGATCCATCCTGAGACTTTTGTGCTTGCACCATGGGTGGATATAGTCTTGTCTTTGGTGTCATGGCTAAATATTTTTACTTATTATGCAACACAAAGAAATTTGCAGCACTATTATACAAAAAGCTTTAAGGGAAAATGGTTGGAGGCAACAGTGTTTGGCTCTGATGTGAGCACATTCCCAGCATAATTCATGAAAGATTTAGGTATACTCCTCAAAACCACATTGATTATTTTTGCCTTTTAATAATAATAATAATAATAAAAATAAGTGATATATTTCATATCGTTGGAGAGCCTGACTAGTCACTTTAACAATGAGGCACATCTTGTAATGATCGTGCATTGATAGAATGAGCAACACGGATAAATGTGTGGGTGGTGCCCCCAAAAATAGGCCAAAATCACCTGTATCTGGAGGCTGGTGCTCCAGTACACAGTGGCAGCATTATTTGGTGTCAGCCCTGGTAACATCTCCAAACTTAGGACCAAGCTCTGAGAGACTGCTGAAGTCAAAGACAGACTGTAAAGTGGTCCCAGGAAAACATCACCCCACAAGACTGGTTCCTCACTCTTGCTTCGCTGGGATAACGCAGGCTTTCTTTGAGGGTTGGAGGGGATTTCAGGACATTTTTGGGGGCGCCACCCACACGTTTAGCCATCTTGCTTATTCCATGAATGTAGGATCCTTACAAGTCAGACCTCATTGTGAAGGTCACCAATCAGGCTTTCCAACAATATAAACGATATTTACCAACCAAAATAACATTTCCAAACTTTTTCTGAGGAGTATATACTGTATCTAATATACACGAGGGCCTCAGTGTGTGGTCAAAGCTATACCGGCACCCCCATTGCAGTTTCCTACCTCCATCCAGGAGGTTATTGTTTTGCCAGCATTTTATGTTTGTCGATTTGTCTGTTAGCAAAATAACTCGAAAAGCTATGAGCTGATTTTGAAGGGATTTTCAGTGATTGTTGGTCATAACACAAGGAGTTTTAGAAAGTTTTGGTGGTGGTCTGAATCAAGGTGTTGATCCAGGAATGTATTGAAAGGACTTAAGTATGTATAATAAGCAGTTTTCCACATTATTGCTGAAAACTCAATAACTTCTCTCCAGATTTTGAGGACATTTTCAGAGGACGTTAACCATGGCACGAGGGAGAAGTGATTACATTTTGGTGGTGATCCTGATCTGAATGTGTATCAAGGATGTGTTAACAGTGCAAGGAAGACCAGTTTTCATGCAGTATTATATTTAACCTGGCACTTTATAACCTTGGGCAGTAGAATATTGATCAATGCAACAGGCACTTTTATTCTTGTGCAATATAACGAGGACCTGAGCTCCCAGGCAGCTAGCACTCTGCACTTTAGCACAATGGCACTTTAGTTAGCACTCCAGCACTTTGTAATACATTGTTGTGGTGGGAAATTGTCGTACAATGTCTTGTTGGTATCGCTATTAATCAATGAGTTTTACTTTACTCATACTTTTATTATTTTTCTCTTTCTTTATGTACTTTCAATAATGGAACGTTGAATGTTGGTATGTTGGTCATTTTAGCAAATCAAGTGTCTTTCTTTTTTTAGCATTAGCTGGTAGTATTAGTTATACAAATACAGATATTACCAGGCATATATTTTGCCTTATGTTGGGTTTTGTATTAGTAAAGGGCTGTCTGCCTTATATAGTGGGCCTACACTACACCTAAGCCTTTTATACATATTTTTATATCATCCATAATAATATTCCTATATTTACATTGTATAATGTTTGTATATTCTCTTTGATATTTGGTCACATATACACATCAAACACCAGCATTTAATGTTACTGAGAGGTCCCTACTGAATGTAGAAATGGGTTCAGAGTGTATTGACTATTCAGGGCCTTACAATACTTAGAAATGACCACAGAATGTATGTTTCAAGATGGTTTTGATAATATATCATAATCTCACAACGTAGTTAGAAGTATCACACAAAGTATTATGTCTGTAAAGGTTTTTGGTCATATTCAGGTAATTTTTATATATGTGAGTGAATATAAGGATCTCACCGACATAATTAAACGTTTATTTTCTACACCATAGAGCCTGAATACATATCTAATGGAGTCCATGGTTCAAAGTTGCAAATATTAAACTAAGGACAAGTATTCAAAGAAAGAACATCATGTACAGAACATTCTGTTTCAAAGCCAGGAGCAGGAAAAGCACGACCATATTTGGAGCTAAGTGGGAAGCCATTTTGGATCAAATTCAGCCATTTTGAGTAAACCATAGAATTAAGAAAGAAATATGCCTGATTGTACCTTATAGCAAAAGATAATAAACTCTGGGCTCCATGGGATTGTATAAAGGCCTTTGGGAGGGGAAATTACACAATTGTAATCAAGAATTAAAGAAAGTGAATGTTGAAAAGAGAGGGGAGGCAACCTTCTGGAACCTTCTGGAAGACGAGGAGTCCCACCCATCAGGCTATAAAACATACATACCATAACTCAAGGTTCAGTTGTTCTGGGGTATCGCGACACAAAGCAACTCCCATTTGTTATTGTTCACCTTGTCACCGTAATAAACGAGTTTCTTGAAAGTGGATTTTGCCTGCATTCGTGCTTCCTTGAAGAGCAAGAGCACAAATTTATACATCTGTTTTTCATTTTAGCTGCCATTCCAGCGCAGAAGTTACGAGCCAGCTCATTTGGTATTTACTGAGAAAATGAGACACTTCATTGTGTATAATTCCCATGGTCCATCACCTCTCAGCCCATTTTATTTTTGGACTGTATGCCATTTATGTTGTCTACGGTTTCTGTATGTTGCTGTCTTTTAATATGCTCTGTGTGTTTTATTCCCACCATTGATGTTTGTTTTTGTTTTATGTGTTGCTAATGGGACTGGGGATGGAAATTAGCCATCTGGCTATAATCCCATGCATTTACATGTAAATGTTCATTAATGCATACTGTCCCATATAAAAAAATTAAAAATAAATAAATAAAACCTTCACATTTTTGACAAGACAGTGTGGGAAGTGCCTTGGAGCTCTCGGACTAATTGTCGTTTGATTTGTTGTGCTCTAAAAAATTAGCATAAGTTGCCTTACTGTCACCATGATTGCAATTTACTTCGAACATGGCAGGAAGTTGTATACTGCCTGAGCGCTCTAGGGTGCTTTCTAGTGGTATCTTCAAGTAACACTCAACACGTATATACAAGTATACTCAACATGAATAACACCGATGGACTGAAGAACAAACCACAAACAGCAGGTATCTCTCCATGTTTACAGTGTCAACAAAAGTCTTAATGTGGTCTTTCAATGTTTTGTGACCTCCAGCTAAAAGGCATCTCATAGCTCTGCCTGCATCTTTCTTTATTTTTCCAGCAGAACAAACAATATCTGTCGGTAAGTGCTGCATGTTTGCCAGCCAAGTGGGAGTGTCCATGCTTATTACACCAACAGTGTCATAATAAAATAATCCTTCACAGATTTATTGTTTGCCTCTGGTCCAGATCCAAGAACCTGTCCATCAGTATCAGTAGGAGGAAACGCTGCTGCGATCGCTGTTCCTTCAGCTGTTTCCTCTCATTGTTCCTCTTTGTTTTTGGACGGGCGCCTTCGTGGAATGACAGTTTAATGATGAGAGCAGCACTCAGGACTCTCAGTCCTTCACTGAGGGAATGTCAAACAGAGACAGAGGATAAAAACTGATGGCTGAGGGGAGAGACAAAGCTCCAGTGTTTGTCTTTAAACAGGAACTAAGGCTGTTTTAGTCTGAGACGATAATCTCTGAAATAACAGAGAGGGTTATAAAACAAGACTGATGGATGTTCAGAAAATCACAGCTTTGTTTAGTCGAACAGGTTTGGTGGTCAATTCATTACACTTCAGAGGAACTGATAGTGCTGTGAAAATATACTTATTAATTTAGACTGATTAGATATTAAGGGTGGGAACTCCATGATAGTGTTGTGATACTTAATATCAGGATATATTATGACTTCTAACCATTTATTGTCTGCATTTACAAGCAAATTAGAAAATAAAATTACAGAATTCGATAAGATTTAATAAGAAACACATCTCATCATAGTTACTGTGCCACCCTCTCTTTAACTTTTAGCTTCACTGCTCTGAAGAGCTTTGGTGCTGCTGTTGTTGAATTAATACTTAAAGATGGCACGTATCTGGGCAGCATGTGACAAAAGCCCTCCACAACATGGTGAGGTGAGTAATAGATCAAGCCATTTTCTTCATTTGCTCAAAACTGCTTTGACAAGTTAAGCCCGTGAAGCGTTAGCTGGTTTATCAGCAGGGTTAGCTTAGCATCAGCTTTCCCTTCCCCCCCATGGTGGCGAGTGAGGTGAGCCTAACTCCACTCTTTTTACTCTCATGCATCACACACTACAGACCAGTGTCATTACAATCTCTTCTGTAAGTCCAAAATAAGTCCACACTAGGGCTGGAAAATATGGCCTCAAAATAAAATCACCATTTTTTTCTCACAAAACGAAGTCCCGATTTTAATCGATTTTTTTCAATTCTTAAGGAAAAAACTTGCATATGATACAGAAATGACATAAAACAAAATCTGCCTTCATGCCATCAAAATGTGTCCCAAAATAAACTGATGCTTCCTCTTAAATTAAAGTGCATGCTTTAATTTGTATTTTTGCCATTATGTTAAATTTGAAAATTGCTGTTTTCTACTTAAAAGAGAAAAACTTAATCAAAATAGTCAAATCTCTTTTTTTTTTCATATTATAAATGTAATTTGTACATATCTTTGAATATTGGTCCAAGCATGTAAATAGCATCGTGGCAGGCTTTGTTATATCAGCGAATATCGTATCATTGTCCAGAAAAATAGATATTGTATCGTGATGAAAATGGTGAGTGACACACCTACTCTTGGCACACAAGAGCACTCAACTTCCTGATAGAGGGGGACCTAAAAAAAATACCCATCCATAATCAATCGAAAAGTCAGATAGCCTTGGTTTTATGACTGACAGATGGGCACATGCCATCAGCACCATGTGAATACTGTTTTTCAGCATTTTCCTTACTGTCCAGTACGGCTGAACGATTTTAGGAAAAGATCTAATTGTGACTTTTCTGGCAGATATTGCGATTTCAATTTAATTAACGATTTTCTTCAAATCAAGCTTCAGTGCAATATTCACTGTGTTTACAGTATAGACAACACTAAGGAAATCAATGACCAAAAGCACATAACACATTATTCATCATCTAATACTGATGATAAATAATCTGTTTTCATTATTTAAGGGATACTCCAACTTCTTCTCCTAAACAGAGGCTTTGTGTTGACAAAAACCTGCTTACCAGAACTTCAGTAAATGCAAACTGCCTGTAAATTTGTAAAACAGTTGACACAACAGATCCTGCGTCAGTCAGGAGCGCTGCAAAAAACTGTAGCTTTGGCGATCACATGATTGCATTGTCTGAAATTGCAATTTTGATCCGAAAATGATAAATCTTTCAGGGAAGGGGAGAGTGGGAATTACATCACATCCCAGCATGATGCGTTCCAGTGAGGAGCTGGTAAAGTCGAGGTAGCTGGCGTCCGACTTCAAAGTTGGAAATTCCGACCAAAAGGAGGCGTTCCCAGTGACATAAGCTAATTGCAGACTGGACTATCCCAGTCCTGAGATCAACTGGAGCACACCATTAGTTTCAAACAATTAAAATGGAAATGCAGTACATAACATTCATATCATTCATATGTAAGCTGCGTCCTACATTCAGGTGTGACCTATCAACCACAATAAAATGAGATGTGCTCCATCATGACAGCAGCTGTAGCCTCAAACATCAAAATTGACCCTTACGTTTATTGAATGAGACGGTAACGCAAACCTAGCCGGCATTGCCCCCTTTTTCAGCTTATTAAGCCATATTCCTGCATATAAAGACTTAATGGTCTGACTGTTGGATGCACATTCACCTGCCACTTACTCCTGTTCAGCTACTTGTCAAAACGATAAATCTTTCAGCCCTACTGCTCAGTTTAAAAGAAATACAACACACTTGTGCCATAATGAAAGGATAAGCACTCAGTGGAGAGACCTGTCACTTATATCCCAGAGCACTGCGGAGGAGTGACATAATCTACCACATGACCCTAAAGCACCTTCAGCAGACCCAGGCTCCGTACATGCAAGCTCCAGCGACGTGCTGATATTGAAAAACAATGAAGATTTTCATCATGACCCCCAAACTTCATCATCCTCCCATCTTTCCTGCAGATTGACTGTCTTTGAGCTTCAGGAGGGTGGCAATGACTTTTCCCACACTTTTGGTGGACCTGACTGTCCAGAGCTAACAGCTGCACCCATTTTCAGCCAGCCTTTCTGGGAGTGCCAACAAGCTGTTGGGCACAGAAATGGAGGAGTTTGAGTGGTGAAAGCAGAAAAATAAGGAGGCAACTGCTCCAGTACGAGGGCTGAATCTGACTGAAGCTTCTTCTTTCTAATGACGGCTGGTGGACCGAGTCAATGAGGCAGAAAAAGCTCTCCGCTGAGTCTCAGCAGGGAAAGGAGAGCGGGACGATGCAGGGGGAAAACAAGTGAGAAGGTGGTGGAGGAAGAGAGGGGCGATGAAGGGGAATGTGAGCCGCAGAGAAGGGGAGGATGAGATTGAAAAGAGCGGACTGGGGAGAGGGGAGATGACGGCTGTGACTGCACCAGAGAAAAAAGATAAAAATAGAAGCGGAGCGCTGCCTCGGCTCGTCCGCGGAGGCCATTTGAATCAATTGATCATCACTGTAAAAGGGGAGTTGGAGTCTTTTATTAGATTAGAGCATCCAGAGAGCTGCAGCCGTGGTATCCTGTTCAGAGCACTTCATCAGGAGCAAAATAAGTCCCAGAGTCAGCTGTCAGAGCCTCACGAGACGGCATGACATTTAAAAAGCAGCACGCAGAGACGAAGAGTTCACAACAAGTGTGAGAAAGTGTTAAATAAAGTCACTCGGATGCTTCTGACAACTGTTGCTACGTGAGTGTGAGCTGCTTCATGCTTTTCAAACTAATATCAGAAGAAAAGCTCATTTTGCAAAGACCAAATTTAATCCTAAAACAGCATAAAAGTTTAAGCAAGTGATAGAGATCTTAAAATGGATAAATTAGGGATGCACGATACTGATATAGACCGTACAACTCCTCACTGAGGAAGAGGAGTAACAGGAAGACGGAGGACAGGAACGAGCAGTAGCCAG
The DNA here is from genome assembly GCA_037902135.1 of Cetoscarus ocellatus. Classification (NCBI taxonomy): domain Eukaryota; kingdom Metazoa; phylum Chordata; class Actinopteri; order Labriformes; family Labridae; genus Cetoscarus; species Cetoscarus ocellatus. The sequence goes on from JBAMNC010001493.1 coordinate 196,454, forward strand.
CCTGTAGCCATATTATTATTTTTTATTCATATTTATTTTATATTTATGTTTAGATCTTTCTTTTTTATATATCATTCTATCTACTTTTTCAGACTGCTAATGAACCCCTATTCCCACAGGGAGTTTCCCAAAGGGATTATTAAAGTTCTATTTAATCTAATGTAATGTAATCTATTCTGGGTTTGATATCTGTATCGGCTAATATCAGCCTGAAAAGTTAAGTATCGTATCAGCTGATGTTGAAATTGTTGCAGATCTTTTCAGCTGAAATATCGGCCACACATATCAGCCATGTATCGACTCGAATATCGACAAATTACACAAATGAACAATATTGATGAGTATGTTTAAAAATCAGGGGTTTCATTTTTGTAAGACTTAAATGCTGTTTTTCTTGTTTTGCATCTGTTCTTCACAAAAATATACTGCAACACTTAAAGAAACAAGTCCATTTTTGTTAAGTGCAGAGCTTGTGCTCTTGACCAGAAATATCGGTATTGGTATCGGCGATAATGAATTTTAAAAAAATCAGCATAACGGACATCAGCAAAAATCCAATATCGTGCATCCCTAGGGTAAATCCGCATATTAAGCTGTAATGAACATCATGTGTTTAACAGTACTAAACTGTATTAGGCCTACAAGATATGAGAGGAAGCTCCATCCATCCATCATCTATACACCTACTCCCTTTGGGTAAGGAGTTCCTCCATTCTCAACAGGAACTGGTTTCAATTCCCAACCCTGGTTCTTATAACTTGAGGCTAGGGATGCACCATACTGGATTTTTGCTGATATTCAATATGCCATTATTTCTAAACTCGTTATTGTGATAACATTATCAATACCATGCAGTAGCAGTTTTGGCTCCACTTCTGACATGTCATGAGATTACTGCCCTCCTTTCTCTCTCCCAGATGGACTAGTGAGATATAATGAATGGTCCATCTGATGTGTCAGGTTACGGTTGAACAAGTGTACCTAATAAAGAGGCAAGTGACTGTGTTTTGACCTTTTAAAACTCTTCACTTCACTTTTATTTATTTATTTGTCCCCAATGGGGCAATTAGCTCTGCAGCTGTAAAGCAGCAGTGGGAGCAGAACATAGAATATACATAAAACTTTAGCACCAATACATTAACTTAAAAAAAGTTTAAAAAAAAGTTTGGCAAGCAAAAAATAAATCTGAATATTCAATCAATAGAATAAAACTTAATCAAGAGTGATAAATTGTCAAAAAAAAGTGTTGAAAATAGATTAAAAAAATAGTAAATACAAAGTATAAAATATGAGGAACAAAAGAGTGAATGAAAAGGAGACCCTTAATTAAGACAGGACTGGAGTTTAGCAGTTAGATGGCAGATGGTATGAATGAATGTTTAGTTTTTGCCAGTGGAAGTCTGAGTCATGAGCCAGATGGAAGAAACTGAAACTCTTGATATAAAGGATGAGAACAGTCTGACAAGATGGATTCTGCTTTCTTCAACGGCTGTTTGTTGTAAAGATCATGTAGTGTTTCTTAAGCAGTGCCAATTAATTTGTTACAGACATTATTAACATTGTTGAGTACATTTTTCTGCTTGACCTCCAGGGAGTGAAACCAGTAGATAAAAGAAAAAGTAATCACAGACTGAATATATGAACAATAAAACAAAGTCATCATAGTCAACTCTTCGGAGAACGGTTTTTCTGCCACCTACAATGTTAAATGTTTGCAGCCCATAAATGTTCTTAAGTAATGAAGCTTTCACTCCACTTTAGAACAAAGTAACGTCCATCTAACATAAACTTTATTGTTTGACAGTCCTTTGGGAGATCTGTCCTCATCTTTGATTTTCATGAGCCTCTCTGATCACCTCACAGCATCAACTCATGTCTTCTGTATCTGCTCCTATGAAATAAACATCTGATCTACTTTTTATTCCCTTTGGTATTTTATTTTTTTATTAATGTCAGGGAGCTTTGAGTCTGAGTTAAAAAGAAGTCACAGACTTTGAACAGTCATTTCCAACTGCAGTAAAAGAACATTTCACAGTTTTCTTGAAGTCTGGCTGATTTGAGATCAAATTCGACTTCATAAATGGATCTTTTCCTGTTTAAGAGGAGGTTTGATAACATCAAATCCATACAGTGAAGGTAAAAGAAGCTGTTAAACAAAGTGTGTTCATTCATATATTTTCATTAAGCTCATTTTCAGTCATTGGCTGATGTGTCGTATCTTGTCCTTAATTTACTCCTGCAGATGTTCTACTCACACCTTTCCATCAGATCCAAAACACTTCAGAGAGGATTTTAGTCGATCACTTAGCCTCAGTCTGATGAATTAAAGAAGAGATGCAATGACAGGAGATTTTCTCCTCTTAAACAAAACTTTAAGACTTTTCAGAGCAGGCATTTGTGGACACACAGAGCTCTTATTAGGGATGGGAACTGGTAAGATTTTACTCACAACAGTCTCACTATTGATTCTGCTTATTGATCTGATTTCTGGAAAGAAAAAAACGTGAATAAATTAATCAAAAGGTCAGACCACAGAGCCTGACATTGGGCGAGAGGTGGGGTACACCCTGGGGGGCACAGAGAGAGACAGACATCTAGGCCTGAACGATTTTAGGAAAAGATCTAATTGTGATTTTTCTGGCTGATATTGCAATTTCAAATCAATGCACGATTTTCTTTAAATCAAGCTTCAGTGCAATATTCACAATGTGTACACAAACATTGACAAGCATGACAGAAAAATACATCATACTGTCAAACATTTAAAGCTATTACTCTAAGGCAAGGATGAAAACTAAAGGTAAGGATTGCTTCCAAATGCATTATTAACAAGAAACATGTATGTGCCCTCTATAAAGTCTTTGACCAAAGGCAGTTATTAAAACTGAGGAACTAAAAGATCATCTTCAACTGTCTTAACTTAAAAAAATGTGCAAAAAATCCTTCATTGTGTTAAGTTAAAAAAGTTACTTAAACTGCAAAAAAAAAAAAAAGTATGTTAAATAAATAATAAGAAGGAAAACAAAATTCAACAATTCCAATAAAGGAAAAATCCAGCCATGCCAAATCAGTTTGTCAACCTTCAATGGTTTTGGACATGAGCGCTGACATGAGACAACACTGCCACTGGCAAATAGTTGACTCAACAGATCCTGGGTCAGTCAGGAGTGCTGCAAAAAAACACTGCAGGTGCTACGATCACATGATCATGTCTGAAATCGTGATTTTGATCAGAAAACGATAAATCGTTCAGCCCTACAGACAACCCATCACACTCCAAACTAAGGGCAATTTAGTCACCAGTTGACCTAATGAGCATGTTATTGGTCTGTGGGAGGAAGCCGAAGTGCCCAGAGGAAACCCACGCATGCACAGGGAGAACATCTGAACTCCACACAGAAAGGCCCTGACTGACACGGGGTTAAACCAACAACCTTCTTGCTTTTAGACATGAGTACCACTGTGCTGCCAAGATAAACAACATTTTCTTCTTAAATAAACAAAACTTTTGATTTATTAAAGTTGGACGTTGAGCGATGATAACCTGACACGCCAGATGGACAGTTTCATATTGGAAATATTTCACTAATCCATCTGGGAAGGAGCCGTTTGAAAATGTTTTCAGGGACAGAACCTTCAAAAACAACAGCAGCTTGTGATTGGACGATCATTCGGCTCGTCACACTCATCACAGACCAATCCACATCAAGCTACGCTACTACATATGACGTAGCATACGTAGCGGCTAATGGCTAACAACAGTTAACGGCCGTTAGCTGCTACGGCTAACGGCTACTTCCTTTCCTTTCCCGAGGATCGAACTCACGATTCCTGGGGCAAGAGGCAGACAGTGCCGCTGAGCCACAATGAGCACGGCCAACAACAGTTACCGGCCGTTAGCCCTAGCGGCTAACTGTTAGCCGCTAGGGCTAACAGATATTGAGACGACTGAGACCGCATCAGAAGCTGCCATTGTTTTCAAACATGCAGTCACTTCCTGTTGTCATCACGTCCGCTGCTCCGCTGCTCCCGCCTCTCTTCCCTGATTGGGCCATTAAGATTCCAGCCGGAGTGAAGTCGTTGGACAATGGAGGCTGGCAAGACAGATATGCATGAGGTCCGTCTGCTCTGCAAGGCTAGAGCGATGATGAAGTAAACCATTTTGGCACATTTGTACCTTAATGTGAGAGCTACGGCTAACTAATGTGCCTGAGTATCTGATGCTGGTGCACTATCAGGAGAGTGAAGGACAGGCATCGGGTCAAAAGTCGTTGGTTAGTCAGAAGAGTCTTCCTCCCACCAGCTCAAACAGAAACTGGCTGTTCCAGTCTGGACCCTTCAACCTTTAAGGCAAACATCCGCCCAAACTCATATTGTTCCAGTAATACCGTGCATCCCTACTTGAAGGCTTTTCTCCTCCAAAGAGGAACACATCATTCTTCCATTAAACCAGGACATAATGGCCACATTAGTGCAGCTTGTCCATCCGTCTCCCTCTCTCTGTCTCTTCTGTCAGACTCCTGATCACTTCAGAGGGATTTTCTGAACATTTTTCTGACTCCGGCCTCTTTGTGCTCTTCCCTCTGACCTTCTGTGATGGCTGATTCTCCACTGTTTGACTGATGATCTGGCCATTAGAAGAGACTGTCTCACTTTAATTTTTGAGATATTTTTAAGGCGAGGAGAGGCAGAAAACAGATATTGTCAGACACCCTTGAAGGTTAAACTCGATCAGCTACACAAACTACAAAAGTCAGACCATAAATAGGTTGAACTCCAAGCAGAAGTCCTGATCTCTGCTTCCAAAAGCCTTTGAAACTCTGTACTTCCTTTGACTTGAGATTTCGATCATCCAGCTCAGAAAAAAAACACAGTTTAACCCCTCAGACTGCAGACCACATAGTCTGGATATTAACTGCTGATCTACTGAGATTTTCACACACAGGCATCTCTAACGTTTACAGAGAACTGTTTAAAAAAGAGATAATATAGAATTTAAGGTTCTTTTATTAGTTCATAAATCTCTTACCATCTTGCTCTGTCTTATTTATCCAATTTGCTTTTACCCTATGAACCCAGTAGAGCCCTCAGGTCTTCAGGTCTTTTAATGGTACCCAAAGTTAGGACTAAAACACACTGTGAAGCATCTTTTTATCATTATGACTATTATTATTATTTTATTTATTTATTTTTTTGATTATTAAGGACCTGAGGTAGTTAGAGTTAATATTTTTAAAAGCAAACCCAAGACCGACCTTTTTAGTCTTGCTTTTAGCTGATTATATTCATTATTATTATTATTTCTTCTAATCTATTTATTTATTCTAATCCTCTTTATCTGTTTCATTTCTCCATTTCAGTTTCAGATTTATTGTTCAGAATTTTATTCTGTGTTAAGTGATTTTCTTTTCATTATCCTACTTTGGCAGATTTTATTATGCATCTGGTGTTTGGCTATCTCATTTTACCATATTATCATTTTAATTTTAATTTTATTCATTTATTTTTCCCTATAGTATTTTTTATCTAATTTCCTATCATGATCTTATATTGACATTTTAATCTTAGCTCCTGTGTTTCCTCATTTTTAATTCAAGATGGCGTTTCCTCAGTCCTCTAATTCTGTTTTCTGTTAGAATCTCCTCTTAATGTCTTTGTGTGTCTGCAGTATGAGGATGTGGGGTCTTGCATTTTTGTTGTATTCAATTATCTACTTTTTATTTACATTTTTTCATTTGATTTTTTTTTTTTCTTATGCACAGCACTTTTTTCTACAAGATTATGTATGAAAAGTGCTACACAAATAAAGTTTGATTTATTGATTGATTGATAAAAAGGCAACAGTAATTCAACCACCTGGTCAAACCACGGCATGCAGAAGACTTTCTGAACTCGCAGCGCTTTGAATATTTAAGCAGAAGGCCTACTGCAGAAAAGGACCACACCCAGTGCCACTCCTGTCAGCTAAGAACAAGAAACTGAGGCTACAATTCACTCAGGCTCACCAAACTGGACAAAAGGAGACTGGAGAAATGTCTCCTCGTCTGATGAGTCTGGATTTCTGCTGCCACACTCAGTCTCAGAATTCACAGTTCAGGTTTACAGAGTTCTTAAATAAAATCACCTGCTCTGAGTCGATCTCTACCTTTCCTGCAGTTCCTGACAAAGCCCTCTCTCCTGGCCCTCTGATGAATCCTGACCAGGCCGGTGCTGTGAATCCTAACGAGGATGTCAATTATTCCCTGAGCAGAAAGTCGACTGCTGCTTCGCTCCACAAACAACAAACAGCACCAGCAGAACAAAGAGAGGGGAGAAGTTTCCCACTGTTTGAAGTAAATCAGGTCAATGTGGGCAGCTGCTTCCTCGACTTTTATTCTCTATGAGCAGAAATGTGAGGAAACGAAATGTGTGTGTGTTTTTGTGTTGGTGTGCATGTTTATCTGCTGGGAGCAGAGGCACTGTGGGGGAGAATTCACTATGACAAACCTGGGGGACATTTTTCCTTAAAAAACTGAGAACTTCAGCCTCAGTTCTTTTCACTTGTGGGCTCTACAAACTACAGATGGAGCCACTGAAATTTTCCCCACTTTCCTTTGCAGAGTCTTGGCTGGTTCGTGACAGGAAAGTGCTTGGATCTGCCCATCCTCATGGCTCTAAGATCCCCACGATGATGTGACAAACATGGTAACTTATATTTTGCAGGATATACAGTACAGCTACTGAGAGAAAGAAAAAACAATCCAAAAAAACAAAACCATATTTTTACCCTCGTTGGCTGGAGTCTGGCTGGAACTTGGCTGGGAGGGGAAAATTGAAGTGGCTGCATCTGTAGTAGGGCTGGGTATTTCCAGCAACCCCCCGATAGGATACGTATCCTGATACATGTAAATTGTGAACACTGACTACACTTTTATAAGAATTCCCAAGTTTTGTTTTTTATTACAAGTGCAAGAACAAGGATGAGTTTTAAATAATTCTACAACTTAAGAAACTTAAATTCAGGTCCTCAACTTAGGTCCTCCTAAGTTCAAATCTGGAACATGTGCTTCATCATGTAGCTTTACTTCTACTTTGAACTGTGCCGTTGTAAGTATTACCCAAAGAGTATTTACAACAACTTTCCAAACATTGAGGCCGTATCGATTCTGTAGAATCAGCTAGATACACATATCCCCAAGGAGTGCATGAAGATATTTTGCTGCATCAATATTTTGAGCACAGGCCTAATCTGTAGGCGGTGTTAAACTAAAGTATTCAGCTGAAAACAACTCCATACCTGGAATATTACTTTTGTGAAAAGATATAGAATATTAGTAAAAGTCTATGGGTTGGGCTGGACGATCACAATCTACAATAAAATCTGCAATTTTTTTTCCACAACACTCGATGACCGACTTTAATCTATTTTTTCCCTAAAAAAATAAAAAAAATAAAAAACTAGACAAGCGACACGAAAATTACACAAATCAAGTTTTTCCTTTAGGGTGTCTAATATATTCTCAAAGCATACAGAATTCCCTTCTTAAAGTTAAAGTTTGTGTCAAGAAATTTTGATTATGTAGTTCAAATGTAGGCAGGCTGAGGTATTTTCACAGCATATTAACATGAAACTTTCTGATCAAAATTTAATTTCATTTAAAAAACAAATAGAAGCCCATAAAAGTGCTCCTGCAAAACCTGACAGGGCCTTCCATCATGAAAACTGCACATTTTCAGTATTTATATTTTCAAACATTGCAACAAATTACAATTGGCGTAAGTCAAGAAAGATAAGAAGAAGAAAGAATCTTGATTTTTAATTTTTAAATCTTCTGCACAAAATAATCTGAATTAATCGATTTAATGGATTTATTGCGCAGCCCTATCTAAGGGCAATGCACAGTCATCAAATTACCAAACAAGCATGCTTTTAATCTGTCAGAGAAGCTGTAGTACCAGAGAAGAACCCATGCATGCACCAGGAGAACATGCAAACTCTACACATCTAGGCCCTGAAACAAGATTCAAACCTGCAACCATCTTCCTTTCGGGCAACAGTGCTAACCCCTGCACCGCCATGCAGCAAACAACAATCCGGTGAGTTAGTGAGTTCATTTTAAGAAGCTGCCACGCAGCATGTTTAAAAAGAGTTGGGACGACACCAAAGACAAGAATCTTCGCACAAATCAATATCAGAATCAGCATTTTTGACCGGGAATGTTCAACTGCAAGTAACTTAATGCTGGTTGACTTTACTCTCTAAGTACAAACAATAAAAAACAAAAACATAGGAATTAAGCTTTTAAATAAAAATTAATGTAAGAGTAAGAAACAGATTATGTGAACAATAATATTAGGTGAAAAGTTACAGCCAAAAAACAGAAGCTTCAGCAGACAACAGTGCAACAGTAAGGAGTACATTCTGCTAGATATCAAACTAAATCAACGTCAACCAGTGTCCACAGAGGAGGGAAGAAGTGCTGTGTCTGATCCTCTACAAAGAAGACAATTTTCATTATTTTATTCAGCTTAAATCAAGTCCTTGCTTAACAGACACCTGAGATATGACAGTCAAACACACCAGGACACGGGACTTTGAAGAATTTGTTAAGATTGTGAGAAAAGGCGGTATTTTCACATTTTTGTGGAAAACATTATTATTGACATTTTCAGGGAAAGTTGATCATGGCACAAGGAAGAACTGATTACATTTCGTGGTGATCTGATCCATATTTGGATCCAGGAATGATTCAAAGGATTTGTTAACAGTGTGAGAAACCAACAGAAGAAAACACTTTGAGGAAATGGAGTACCAGCAAAGCCACTCTGAGCAGAAACGTGAGGAGCACCGTGTGGAAGCACTTTGGTCTCCACAGTGTGTCGATTATGTGCAAAGCAGCTGGCCCACTACGACAGATCTGCAGACCCATTTGTTGGACTTTTGCCCACCATTGTCCAGCAGTACCTTGAGGACAGTATTCAACGATAATGCCATCGCAGAGGTTTGTGCTCTTGAAGCACTTTTAGCTACCTCGCCAAGGAGGTTATGTTTTTGCCAGCGTATGTTTGTTTGTTTGTCGGCAAGATTACACAAAAACTACTGGACGGATTTTGCTGAAATTTCGGGAGATGTTGGTAATGGCCCACCTTAGAAATGATTAGATTTTGGTGGTGATCCTAATAACCGCCATTAGGGAACAATCATTTTTTCTCAATAACTGTCTAACTAATAAGGGTATCAGCATGATTCTGAGTGCTAGGTGTGGGTTTTCAGGGACAAGGAATCATACTATGATAGTCACTTTATCAGAGAACTATTGATTATAGATGTAACAGCAATATGTGAGCTACCTTGGTGGAGGTCTGCGCTCTCCGAGTGCTTTCTAGTTTTTATTGATGCCTGTTTCACATGAGGCTCTCCTCTTACTTAATACTCACTGGCTTTAAATTTTGCAAAATTAACATCGTTGGCAGACTTATTGAAGTAAGTTTGAGATATCATTGTGTACATACAAAGGACCGAGAAACAAATGAATGTCAATGCTGCTGGTCTGACGTTTGTGTGTTGCTATTATTAAATATTATCAGGGATCCATTTATGAGGCCTTTCAGGGGGCCAGTTCTTCAGTGATTGTGCATGCTATCGCCTATTTTTTGTCTTCATATGAATAAAATGTAATTCTTAAAGTTTCCCCTGTGGGTTTTTTAAGCCTGCAGCCCTGAAACAAAAACAAATGACTGCAATATAATCCTGAAAAAATCCTGCTTTCTTGCTTCACAGTGGGCTGAAGAGTTTTTTTCTGAGAATGTTTATAGCAAACTTAGTAGAATACTTTTTGAGTTCAGTTTAACTTAGTTACTTGAAACTTGATGATTTTAACAAGTGAGTAATAAATAGTTATTGTTGCTGTACAGTGGTACAGGATTTGCATTTACAAAAGATTCACATGGCGTGAGTCACTCTTAAGAGAATAACCAATAACCAGGCAGAGAACAAAGTATGTCACCTGTGAGGTAAATAAAAACACAACACAGATGCATTTCCTCCATAAAGATTCTGTTTGAAGCCTCTCTGCTGCTTCTTGGCCTCCGTAACAGCCCTCGTGTTTCCTCATTAGTATGGACTCTAAATGGGAGGTTCTGCATGGACGGCATATGAAAGCATCCCCGTTTCCGCGGGTGATCGTTATATCTGCTGGATGGAGGGATCAAAGAGCGCTAAAACACGGGCTGTTTGTGGCAGAGACCCTGACCCCAGGACTGAGACTGGCATGTTTTGATCACAATGTGTCAAAACTCAGAAAAAATAAATGAGGTGGAAGAAAATGCTGCATTATGGGGGAATACCTGAGGCACACGTGAGGCCAAGAGGCGGAGTGATTAGCACAGAGAGCACGTACCTCTGCTGCAGGTTAAACTATCAGCCACTTGTTCTTTAAGCTGAAATACAAAGTAAATGCCACCCAAAAGGCTGAATGTTGCTAAACAACTAATATAACATTTAATTTTTAGTCTGTTTTTATGTCTATGAGTTGCTTTGATTACTCCCATGTTACCTGGTCAAGCAGCAAACGATTTAGAAAGTCGGCACCTGAAGTTCGAGCTCAAAGAAGTGCTTAATGGAATAAAAAATGAAAGGTCTTTGACACTTTTTTATCTGCTTGAAAAGCTTTTTTGCTTTGTCAGTGTCCTTGAACGCACCAGCAAAACAGCTTCAAATGTGTGCTGCATCTACGAGCTTTAAAATAAGGAGTTAAAGGAACAACCGGCTGTGAAGGCTTATCTCTATGCTTTAATTAATTCATTGAAAAAGGTACCATAAACAGTATTTTTAGAGAACATACCAATTGTTTATTTATTAAATCAGGGTTACTGAAGCTTACAGAGATAATAGAACTCCAGACATTACTCAATATGTTAAAAGCAGAAATCACAAAAGCTATTTGTGTTTATTGAGAAGATGAAAATCATAGAAGGAGATTTTAAGCACCAAGTTGGTTGAACTACTTTAAAACAAAAGTGTATTTCAGTTGTTGGCGTAAAAACATGGAATTTCCAACTACAGGAATTAAAAGGTTGTACAGCAAACATCAATTTAAAAAACTGTACAAATGCAAAAAAAAAAAGTCAATATGCACAATTGTCAACTGTTTTTAGCTTGTACATTTTTACTTGTATAGGTTATTTATTTATTTTATTTTTTGGTATGTGTTTTGATTGTTTTTGTTGTTATAATCAAAGTGTTGTTGGTCTAGGCTACTGAAAATCAACTATATGTCAAGTCAGACCATCTTTTCTTTTATTAAATGTTAAAGTAGGGGGAAGACAAATATAAGAAGTGTTTTCTTCTTGTTGTGCCTTTTCAATCATGGAGGTGTTGATTTCAAAATGTAGTGTGCACTTATGTACAAATTCTGTTGTCCGCGTTCATGTAAGGAACAAATCAAACAAACTAAACTAAACAAATATTTCCATATTCAGGGTAAAGTCCTTAGTTTACCAGGTATGTGGTAAAAAAAATGACACAGCAATATAATGTCACATATTTCTTTCTGATGTGTGTAACAACTGGGAACTGTTAAATTTATGTTTTAGAAAAAATTCATAGTTCTCAAAGAATACACTTAAGTTAGTAAAGCACTGTATTTTAAAAATAATTACTGCATTTTAAGAGATTGTACAATCCATTTTTAAAAGCAAATTGTCTGAACTCAAACAGTTCACTCAACTCTGCGAATTAGTTCTCATTGTTTACGTAAAAGAGCTGTTTGTGAATGTAGCACCTCTAGCGGAAACCACCGGGATGTGCTTGTACGTAGGTCAACAAAACAAAGTCTCTGTTTACAAGTAGAAGAAGAAAATACGATGATAGTAGAAGATAATGTAACATAACGCGGTAAAAGAAAACAAGTCAGAATGAGCACTCAAGACTGTTTAGAGTTGCTGAAGAGTTTATCTGACGACTGGGGGCTTTTACGCAGCTTCTTGTGCTGTAGAGGGGGGTAGAGCAGGATCAGCTGGCTGACTACGCAACATAGGCAAATGCTAAGGGCTCTGCGGCCTCCAGGGGGCGCAGCAAAATCAGAAAAAATGTACCTTCAATATAATTATGTTAAACTAGTTAGTACTACTAACTATTAAAAAGGAAAAGCTCACACTTACTCAAATGCAAAGCAATGCCCAATTAATATTACTACAAATTACAATACAAAATAATTTCTTATTATTTATCCACTTATTTACAGGCTTTTTATTTAGTGGTATTTATTTGTAATTTGTTAATCAAGTTAATTGGTTGGCATGTTATCTTGTGAAAAACAATGCTATTCCATTTCTTTTGTACGCATATATAAATCGCAGATGGAGGGGGCGCCTCGGCCGCCACATTGGGTAGGGACGGCTCTGGAGGAGAGGGACAAGTCCTGATGCTGCTGACTTTTGGTCTTGTTAATAGAAGTGCTTCGTCACTCAGAGGAGACATGAAAACACACTAAAGACTGTGAAACTCAAAAAAGAAGCTGCTGAAACTCATCCAGATAGATCATGGATGTTTGTGCTCTTTGGTTGTGGAGTGCTTCTCTCAGGATGCACATAAAGGCTGGATCTTCAGCTCTGGTGAAAAAGTGAGTCTGATGATTGACATACAGAGAGAATTATAAAGGTTTAAAAAAAGCTGATTGCAGATCTCAGGGAGGAAAATTCAATCAGAGGTGACTGTGGTCTGAGGGGTTCAGCTATGAAAAGCAAACTGATTGCTTATACAAAAGACGTCATTCTCAATTTCACAGACAGCGATCTGCAGTCTTGTGCCTGAGAACCTCTGCTCGATTAATAGTTCATGAGAAAACAAAAGACCAAAAGAAGCACAGAACTATTATGCTGAAATTAAGCCAAACATCACACTAAAATGACTTATTATAATGCAAATTTATTTTCTATGAATATAAACCAACAATGGCATTCTGAATTAAAAAAATGAAAGGGTTTGTTTTCTTTGGTGTTTAATTCTGCTCATTCAGATGAAGCGGGATGAACTGATGGTGCCAAACATTAAATGATACAGTGGTGCAGCTTAGTTTAGCCTCTGTGTTGTTGAAAAGCTTCTGGAAAACACTGGAGAAGATCACAGTGCAGCTTCACCACAGCCTTAACAAACAGGTTACTATGAATACTCGGATATTCTGGTTTTTATATTGATACTGACACAGAGGTACTTCAGAGATCAGGCATTTATCCAAATGCTTTGTGAGTTTAACTTTACTGCAAGAAAAATATAAGAAGAAATGCCTGCAAAGAAGATATGAAGATGGGCATCTTGAAACCAATATAACCCGATGGGCCAGTGCTACGTCCGAAGCTGAGTAAAAACACATCAATAGGCCATATGGTAACGTTAACTTCAGTCCACTCACTGTCGCATAGAGGTCAGGATGACTCCCAGGCATTGGCATGACTCTTGCAGAAGAACATGCTCTATTATCGAGTGTAATCACCCTACACTGTTTTTGTGACTTGTTTTCTAAATTCTGCAAAGTTGTGGCACCATTTGCAGCTATATGAGGTTCAATGTACCGAACCTCATACAACCCCACTTCAAAAATCCTGAACTTTCCCTTTAACATATTCTTGCCTTGAGATGTGAGTAATGGTTTATTTGAGTCTCGCTTCTTTGCCTGTAACCCTCTTTAAAATAAATTACTGACGGTGCATCGTATCAGTCATGAGTAGAGACAGACTTCAGACCTTGGAGCTAGTTACTGGACTGAATGACACATTTCCTCCTGTGATTAAAAAAACTGAGAGCATCATGGCTCTACAGCAGACTGCCAAGTTATGTTCAGCTGCCAGAGAGGAAGAACTTCTGCAACAGTTTTTTGAAGGATTACACCCACCAAAATCCATCATTTAGGTTAGTCATGATGGAGGGAATTACTCAAGGGCGTTCCAGAGAGGTGCAGCTTTTAGGTTTTAAAAAACCTGCTGCCAAAACACAGGGTAACAGTGTAGGAGTCCTGGTAAAACTCGGACATGGCACGCAGCGTGGGATTGCTTTGCTATTTCTAGCTTTGCCCTTAATCACTCGGTATCAGATTGGTCTTGGAGGAAGCATAAAAAAGGACAAAAAAGGAACAGCACTTCCTCCAAGACAGATTCAGCACATGAGCAGATCTTGACAACCAGTGAGTGCCATTCAACACCTTTTCTCTTCCAAAAGTCCAAAATTTGCACAAGAAAGCGAAGGCAGTGCAGCAGAGACAAAAAAGCTTCAAGACTGTCTGCAGATCGAGGGGCCGTCTCGACAAACGAGTGGCGCGTGGAGCGGCGGTGAAGGCTCCTCGAGGGACTTCATTAGTCACCAGAAGCAGGGAGCGAAACCGCCTGCTGATCCGGCTGCCACACGGGGACATGATGTGAGCCGCTCAACCTGTCAATACCTATTTATCTGGGACGATGTGGAAATATCATCGGCCTCCGGAGGACTGAGGATGACAGCAGCGTGGTGTTAAATGACTACGACCTGCTTTAAAACGCACTCAGTGGTTTTATTACCTGAACAATCAGATATCATCTGTTTAAACTGCTCCCTCCTAAAATCTATAACAGGCCGGAGCTTCACTTGTGCAGGAAGTGCTTCAATCATGTGCTTCAGCCTTGAGGTCCTGCTCGGTAGTGATGTGGTTGACAATATCATATTTATATTTTTGTTTCCTTTTGCCTAAAAACGATCTAAATCTGGTTTCAGGCCAAGCCAGTCTACAACCACAACTTTACTGAATTTTCCCGATGATGCCACAGATAATGCTGAAATCTCTGGTGCAATCGTTGATTTAACAAAAATCTTGGCTCTTGATGATCATTGTCTGCTTTAAAAAATTATCATTATTAATATCGTCTATTTATAATTGTTCTTCTGTTTTCTTCTTTCACCCCCTTTTTACTTTTTCTTTCTAACTTTATGGGTTTTTTTAGCCTTTATTTTGGTCCTCTTGGTCACAATTTACGTTGCAGGGTTCTTGTATTGTCTGGGTCCTTATGACATTCTTAAGCCTCTAGTGTTTTTTTTTTTGTAACTGTGCCTTGCTTTTAATTGAGCTTTTTGTTTTTATTTCCTTGTGCTTAAGCTCTTGTAATTGATGTCTGTATGTTCTTGACTGTCAAATCACTTTGTAAACCTGTTTTTAAAAGTGCTATACAAATAAAGTTATTATTATTACCTCCGCCAAGGAGGCTATGTTTTTGCCGGCATTTATCTGTCTGTTTGTTTGTTTGTTTGTGTTCAAAATTACTTGAAAAGTTCTGAACGAATTTGGATGAAATTTTCAGGAATTGTCGGAAATGGGATATGGAAGAACTGATGAAATTTTGGGGGTGATCCGGATCACCGTCTGGATCCAAGAATTTTTAAAGGATTCTTTAACATTGCCAGATAGGACCATTTTCGCCAAAGTGGACCGAAGCTGCTTGGCGGAGGTCTGCGCTCTCTGAGTCTAGTTGTTATTATTATTATTAAAACAAGTTTTATTGCAATGATTTTCAAAATACAGCAATATTACAGTTCAACTCTAACCTTAACAGCAGAAAGTAGTGTGTCATCTTACATGGTAATAAACAGGATGTATTAATTCAACATCAAGGTGTGCCACTGGGGTCAAAACTGGGCCCACTTCTTTTCTTCCCCATCTTTGTAAATGACTTAATCTTTGTTACATTTTTTAATTAATTTTTACAAGACAGTTAAAAGTGTTAACAGTCACAAACATTAAACAATATAAACATAGAAAGAGAAAAAAAACAAATAAAACCAACTGAGAAACAAATCTAACACCCAACAACAACATTTTTTTTAAAGAAAATAAAAAAATAAACAATAAAAAACAAAGGGGGCGCAGACTTAACAGAGAAGCATTGTCGCTGTAACATATACAATACATACAGTAAAGTTCATAAATCCAACAGCTCAGTGGCATTGTATATGCGTCACAGACAGACTCGCTCTATTTGTCAAACCTGGAATTCATAATTTTAGTTGTTTCGATTTAGGGCCTCCCAGCCCGACAGGTGTTGTGTAAAGCATCCCGGTCTAACAATCTCCCAATGGACAGTATTTCAAATATATCATTATTATCAGTTACTGTGTACCTTAAAAGAGTGAAAGAAAGTGAGGGTGCTTTCAAAGATAAATAAATCAATTCATTAGTAACCAGAAGCTGACTATGTGTAGACTGTAACCACTGTGTCAACCCTCCTACCTTGGAAGTTTAAAATCATAAAAGTTATAAATAAATATTTAAAAAAACAGACAAGCAGAAATATTTATATTCTCTGGACCTGTAAATTCATAAAAGGTGAAGGGGCTAGTTCCTATGACATGTTTGATTCTTTAATAAAGGACAGAAACAGATTCTAAACAAACAGATACGATTCTTTACGGTGCTGTTCGGCTATCATTAACTCAAAGGATGCATTCTCTGTTATTATCATAACCCAGTCCTTATATTCAGGTCTTACGTGGCCTTTCCAGTGTAAATGACCTATTCTGTATTTTCCATGACAGACATGTTCAACTTTATGCTGATCTAGTCAACAAAATATGACAACTCAAATAGTCAATGATAGATTATATCTGATAGTTGTTAAATTACGTCGTCCCATGTTTTTTGTGCAATGCATGGACATAACATTGTTCTCTGGATTGCATTTTTCTCTAAATTGAGTCATCTTTGTCTATCTTTGTTGAGAGCAATGTCATCAAGCAGCAGCTGCAGAGACGGTGACAGGACACAAAAACTGCAGCAATCACACAGTACAGTACAAGTCATATCCAAGTTGAATCGTCTTCCAGTATCAACCGTGAGAATAAGTCAGAAAGCACTTTTATGTTAATAAAACTTACAGTATAAAACAACAACTATTCCTGTGACTTAAGCATCAAAACACTTTTTCTTAGCTCAAATACTAGTGGGACTTAAATGAAGCTGTCACATTTTGTGACACCTTCAATAGATCAACGCCAACCCACTGCAGCACCAGCTGTTAGCACTGTTAGCTCATAGCTGACATAGACAAGTGATTTCAGGCAAAAGTCAACATCACAATAAATCCACATGTAGACAGCGAACAATACTATCGATTCGTTTGGTTTCAACGCATAAAAACAACCCTAAGTAACTACTTTTAAGGGCGCTCCAGACGACAACATGGATGTTGGAATTTCCAACTTCCGCCATAAAGGGAACACACATGGTATTTGTCTGCACCAAGGCTGAAGTTGCAGAGCTAATGGAGCTAAAGATGTGGCTAATGTTTGAGGTAACCCCGTCACTGTAATGCAGCTGCTGTGAGCATACACAAGCACTTACCTCTAATACAAAACCGTGGAGACTGTACCGATTGATGCTCACAGTAATGAAACTAAACATTCATGCCATTACTTACTGTGGCCAATGATCACATTTTCAGTGCTCCATTTGTTACATTATAACTCGACTCTGTTATCCCCTCGTTCTTGATCATTTTCGTACCGCAACATGGGAATACAGATTAGTGCAGGGATGCCGTATTCTTCCTGCCACTCTTTCCACCACATATTCATCACTACATTCTGTAAAGAGTGGAAAAATGACTTGGCTGCACTCCAATTTCTAACTGGCAATGTTTCAAGACATACAAGGTTTCCTCTTAGTTTCACTTTGACTCAAGCTGTCGGCAAACAAGTCTGTGTGAGTGTGAGTCAACATTTACTCAAAGTTCGGAGAGCAGAGTAAACAGCACAGCCTAGTAAACACAAGGCTGAGAGCAAAGACATACTCCACTGATTCTGCCAACACTTAAAAGATCTTTAGAGAAATGTTGAAAGCGTGTTAACATCTGCTGTGTTTATTTATCAGCTGTGAAGAGCTTAAGCATGACACATTAAGTTTTAATTGATGCTTTATATGTTTAAGTAAGGATTACATCAGCTAGAATTTGACTTATCTCCATATTATCGTATTGTTAATTTGTTTGATTTGCTTCCAGAAGACAACAAATGTTAACAAATCTTAAACTTTCAATCATAGACACCAAATTAAAAAAGCTAGACTCTTGAACTATGTCAAAGTGGGCATATGCCTCCAGGAGATACAAATTTGCTGGGAAGTGAGACTGGATGGGTAGGGCAATAAAAAGGGCAGGGTTGTCTGTTTTTCGTGCCCTTTAGTAAGGGTGAAAGAAATAAATCAATACATCCCAGTGCTGTGATTTTTGAAATGGCATGGGCTTTTAATGCATTAGTTTTCAACATTTAATAAAGCCTTTGGTGCTATGAAAAAGATTTTTTTTTTTGAGTCCACACTATGGTGCTGTTGAGGCCAGGAAAGGTGATGTTCATTGTGCAGGAGAGAGCTAGTAAACAAACATGGCAGCAAAAGGAATAAAAATCAGCATTTTAATCTACTGTGTGGAATTTGAAAGGGAAATAAAAGATGGGCATGACACACAGGGTTAGAAGGCATGACGCATGAGAATAAAATACTGTAGAAATACAGCTCACCTAACTTGCACCATTCAGGGAAAGCAAAAGCCATCAACAGCAAAGCTAAGGCTAAGCTAACCTGAGCGGAAATAATAGCCAACACCTGACATGCTTAGCTTGTCTATGCTGCCGCCATTCTTAGCAAACAGAGGAAATAGGTCAATCGATCACAAAATTTATGTCCAAATATTCAGTGTTGAGTTAAACAAGGGCTTTTTTACAAGCTATATGGAGCCCAGGTATGTGCCTCCAGTCCTACAATATTTCACCAACACAGGAGCTCTGAAGCTCCTGAAAGATAGCATTGCTAAAGCTCTACAGAGCAGTGAAGCTAAAACACAGCAGTACTGAAGCTCAATAGAGTAGTGAATCTTGTCTTTTTGACTTATGACCTCCAAACCTAACAAGCTCATCATTAAGTCAGAGTGGACAAAAGCCCAAAACACGAGGAAAGTCCCTCAAAGTGTTGTTCTGGAACACTGCATCAACAAGTGAGTGATTGAACATGAGACCCAATGCCCTTACCCTTGACTTGTGACCATCTAAATTTAATCAGATGGACAAAAACACCTGTCCAGAGTCACTGAGGAGCTGTAAAATATCAAAATATTCCTATAGTGAGGAAGAAAAGACCATAAATGGTTCAAGCTGCATGCTCAAAACCCACCCTCTAAGATCTCCCTTAAATAAAGAGCAACCGAGATCAAAAATGACTAACTCAGAGAATATGATGTCAAACTAGAGTCAAGCCCTTCAGTGTAAATGTCTCCCTCTCTCTGCTTGACCTCCCACTCATATCCTCAAACAGCGTTGTGTGTCATCAGTCTGCTGTTCAGTATGCTCCCTCTGTTCTGCTCTAATTCATTTTATTCAGCTCAAGAGGTTGTGTAGGTGAAGATAGAGGGACTTGCGCCATGAGCGAGAGTGTTAGAGGTTTTCTAGTCACGATCACTTCAGTGTTAGTGCCCATTCAAAAATGCAAGTCTCTGCGGTGCATGCTGGAGTTCCTCTGTGGGCGTTGGAAATGAAAGAATCGGAGAATTGGGAGGGTGTTCTGGTCAGAGAGAATATATACCAACAAACATAACCCTTCCAAATGCAAGTGAAAGTAAAGACCCAGGATTAAAAAGTCTCTTTCATGAGGCCAAAAGGCAATCCAGCCTAAAGATGAACACATAGTGAAGACAAACTGAAAGGGTTCAGTCAGGTTAATATGAAAAAGCTGCACCAGACGTACGGACTAAAAAGACCTTAGGCAAACATTCTCATTTCAGGACATCAAGAGACCAAAATAACTGTCTACCAGTACATAACCACTGTAAATACTTTACCACTGTAAATACTTCACTACTGTTACTACTTCACCACTGTAAATACCTCACCACTGTCAATACTTCGCCACTATAAATACTTCACCACTGTTACTACTTCACCACTGTAAATACTTCACCACTGTTAATACTTCACTACTGTTACTACTTCACCACTGTAAATACTTCACCACTGTTAATACTTCACCACTGTATATGCTTCACCACTGTTAATACTTTACCACTGTAAATACTTCACCACTATAAAAACATCTCCACTGTAAATACTTCGCGACTATAAATACTTCACCACTGTTAATACTTCACCACTGCAAATACTTCACCACTGTTAATACTTCACCACTGTAAATACTTCACCACTGTTAATACTTCGCGACTATAAATACTTCACCACTGTATATGCTTCACCACTGTTAATACTTTACCACTGTAAATACTTCACCACTATAAAAACATCTCCACTGTAAATACTTCGCGACTATAAATACTTCACCACTGTTAATACTTTACCACTGTAAATACCTCACCACTGTTAATACTTCGCCAATGTGAATACTTCACTTCTGTAAATACTTCACTACTGAAAATGCTTCACCGATTTTAATACTTCGCCACTGTAAATACCTCACCACTGTTAATATTTCACCACTGTTAATACTACACCACTGTAAATACGTCACCACTGTAAATACTGCGTCACTGTAAATACTTCACTACCGCAATTACTTCACCACTGTAAATATTCCGCCACTGTAAATACCTCGCCACTGTATAAACTTCACCACTGTAAATACTTCGCCACTGTAAAAACTCTCCCACTGTAAATACTTCACTACCGTAAATACTTTACCACTGTAAATACTTAAACACTGTAAAGGACCTCTTTCACAATACATGTAATTTTGCCCACAGCCCAATTTTTTGTTTATTGTGTGGTATTTGTAGTACACCCAGAGACTCCCAAGAATATACCTTTAGAAAATCCAAAAGTCATCCAGGGCCTGTACTATGACCTAGTTTATGATCATTGCCATAGGTGTGAGCCAGGGTGCACACTTTACCCCAAAACTTACTCAAACACAAATAATAAATCATCAAATTGGGTCAAATCACCTTCACTGAAGTCTGGTGCATCTTTTGAAATCAAATGTAAAGCTAAGTATTACAATTGAAAGAAGTTATTGAATTTTAACAGGAAAAAAAGTAGTTTTTTTATGATTTTTTCAACAAATTCAATTCTTTGGAGATGTGTCTGACCAACTTACAGTTGCTGTACACCTAAAATACTTACAAATTATTTGGCCACATATATATTCTCAAAGTGGGAAAAAAATCATCAAATTCTGAGACCGGTAAAGTTGTTCAATTAACAGGTTGGGTTACTGTGGTAGAATCAGGATACTGTTCCATATCTTGTATATCAGGGAACCTTTAAAGATTTGTTCAGAATTCATCCTTTACGTATGATTTCTTTTAGAATTTGAATGCTAGATTCAAAACAAACATTTCACATGAAATGTTATTCATTTTAATATTGAACAGCCACAAAGGGCCTGTATATTATGCCTTTGTGATGAGATAATAATGAGCCATTGATACAAGTAAAAACCGATGCAGTTTTGGATTGTTGTAATCAGATTGTATATATCTAAAATGACAGCAATACATAAATATTACTTCTGTCATTTCTGTTTCTAGTACTTATATATACATGTAATCTGTTTTATGGCCTTCGTGTCTTTTTGCATAGCAACGGCTTGGACAATTTTAATTTGTAGACTGGAACTATAGTGAGGGAAAGGGGATCTGAGAAATCCATAAGATGTATGATTGGCTGGTTATTTCATAGAATGGAGTCTTTGAATTTGCTTGTGTATGGTTGGAGGGGTTTCTGATTTTGAAAATGTTTATAATATCCCAAATAATAGATTAGATGCAACATGTGCACACATGCCAGAGGTTCTCTTTCCAGCAGGACAGAGACAATAATATGCCTTCACAGGATCATCTGATGCATTCTTGTCAAATTGAATCCTCTACGTCACCACTGTAAATACTGCGTCACTGTAAATACTGCGTCACTGTAAATACTTCACTACCGCAATTACTTCACCACTGTAAATACCTCCCCACTGTATAAACTTCACCACTGTAAATACTTCGCCACTGTAAAAACTCTCCCACTGTAAATACTTCACTACCGTAAATACTTTGCCACTGTAAATACTTCAACACTGTAAATTTGGATCTCTGTAAATACTTCACCACTGTACATTGTACTTTTTGCCAGTATTACAGCCAATAGATGGCATTTTCATGACCAATTTGTGTGATCAATTTATCAGCTGTAAATATCTGCAAAAATGTTTATATCTGCCGATACTGACAATCAGCTTTTTAGCCCAATATCTGCTGATACCGATATTGTTCCAATAGTATTGTGCATCCCCTACAAGAATTTATCAACGATCTGCCAAAGCAGAGAGATCATAACTGTCCAAAGGGTTTATTCTATCAGGCGGGGCAGAGGTCAAGCTGAATCAATATTTTCATACAGATATGTGTATTCTATTTATTCTCTTTACAAAGTTATATTTGTGTAAATGCTGTCTGGATAATTGAGCAGAAACACCAGATATTTCAAATCTGCATGCTTTTAACTAAATGTAAATATATGTGATGATACTGAAATAGATTTAACTGAAAGAGACAAACAACTGTGTTTCATTATGAAAGATCTCTACACCTAAATTACCCAAAAGTTCAAACTGCAAAACAGCAAAGAATTAAATACTTAAGGCACTGACCAATGTGTTATTGCTGAAAACAAGTAAACTTCTTAAATAAATTGCTGTTAAGTTGTATTTTTGGTTGAGAATTTTTGCATTTTAAATGATATTTCTGGATCTTTCTTTGCCTTTGGTTGGTAATTTGCAGATAAATGTTAACTATGACAACAACAAAAAGTTGTGATAAGACTGAGGTGGTGATACTGCCATAAAATAATTAAGCTAAAACGTCTTTCCATATCGTCCATCCTTGGTTTAACATTATTGATCTCAGATTTGGGAAAAGCAGAACCATCTTTTCCCCAACTCCACCCTGGATCAGAAGAATAAGTGGTCCCTCATATTGTGAGTGTGGGTGCATATTGCTGCCTCTCCTCTAAGAGTAGCAGTGTGATGTCTTGGCTCAACTTTGGCACATGATGATTTGTGGCAGGAGATTCCTCATCCTGCGCTCAACTCAGGCCCGATCACAGTAGTGCAAAAACAGAGAGGAAATGCAAAAATTCCAAAAGCTCTCAAGTCCTCAACAAGGAAAGCTTCCCCTGTGAGAGATGTTTTAAAGGGTAAACAGGCTGATGTTCATATTAAACTCTACCTGCTGATGAAAATCTTGTCCTCATAAGCCTGTAGCATATTTTGGACATGTCTAGTCACGAGAAAAGCCACAACCAGACACAGTGTTGAACTCACTGTACTGTACTGTAATCCACTGCAGAGACTGAGCTGACCCAGGGCCGTCTCCATCCCCGAGCCTGGGCTGACTCGCAGTCTGAAGCTCTCCATGGAGCTCCCTGCTGAGGCAGCTCCTCACTTTTCTTAGAGGAAGATGAGGAGGAGGAGGAGAGGTTACATAACTAAGAGGAGCTCCGTCCTGAGGATCCTGACGGGGGGGGGGGGATGACAAAGGAGGACGGAAGTTGCCTCCAGCAAATCTGTAGCCAAAAATTGAGCCCACCAAGAAAAAAAAATGAAAGAGCAAACCCCCACATCAGCAGGAGAGACTTGTTGTAGCAGCCAAGCAGGAGTGGATGCTGTTGATCTTGTTTGTGTAATAAACAGCTGCCAGGGGATTAGATGTGTGCAGGGAAGGATGGTGCGTGGGTCTCCATCATGGGGGTTTCTGCAGCTATGGTTTCCCTGCTTGCTTTGTCAGATGCACTTGGAAACATGATAAAAACAGAAATGACGGGGGAAGACCGGAGGCTTCCAGCGCTGAAGATGAGGAACACAAGTAGTTGTGGGAGTTTCCTCATGAGCTTGTATAACTGATCTAAATATAATCCAATCAAAACAAACATAAATGCATACAAGAGCTTAACAATATAGGGAAAAGTGATATTGCACTCCTTTGTCCTTCTGTGATTTATGTAGTGATTACCGACTTCTTCAGTACATTTCTGACCACAGCAACAGTCAATCTGTACCCATTTGCCTTCAGGGCTGTCTCAACTCTTTGCTGCATACATTCAACATGGTGCTGGAAACATTCCCCCAATATGTTGGTCCATATTAAACCGATAACATCACAAAGCTGCTGCAGATTTGTCAGCTGAAAATCCATGATGCTAATTTCCTGTTTCACCACATCCTAAATGTGGTCTATTGGACTGAGATTTGGTGACTGTGGAGACCAGTGGAGTACAGGGAACTCATTCGCTTGTTGAAGAAACAAGTTTGAGATGATCTGAACATTTTGACAAGAGGCTGGAGGAATCCATCAGGAGATGGTCCACTCTGGTTATAAAGGGATGGACTAGTCAGCAACAACACTCAGGCATGAGAGCTTTAATTCCCCTTTAATTCCAAATAAAACTTAAATCCTCTTTAAAAAGATTAAAAATGACCTCGTAAACACCTGGTTCCAAATGAAAATAATTCAGAATAGAACTTAATTCCGAAGTATGTGGCTGGTTTATTCTGATTTTAAATCAGAACTGAATAATTACTCGATAATGTATACGTTCATTCCGCTTTAAATTAATTCCGGTCATTCTGTGCATGTTCGTTCCCTTGTCCCGTCGCGATGACGGGAACAGGATTGGATGGACGTAGAGTGGATGAACATAAGAACAAAAATGCAGACCTTTTTAAAGTTGTAGCATCCAAGTTGGACAAGGTTTCCCTGACAGAGACGCTGAACTGGAGTTTGTTTTCTTCCAGTAGACGTAAATAAGTCACTACGTCACGTCCACCCCCTGTCCAATCAGAAGCATTCCCAACCCCCAGACTTTAAGCGGAATTGAATACAGGCGAATAAACGTGTTTTCCATGTAAACCTGAATTACTATTTCCATGTAAACACAAAGGAGAACATTTTAATTCTGAATTATTTAATTCTGAATACTTAATTCTGAATTAAAAAACATCATGTAACCATGGCCAGTGTAGTGTTGAAATAAAATAGAACAGAATAAACCAGGGGTGTCCAAACTATGGCCCGGGGGCCAAATGTAGCCCGCTGCCCATTTTGAATTTCAATTACAGCAGCAAATATGATCAATCCTGCACTTTTTCTGCCATATTTACTCTGTCACAAGGTCTCAGTTACAAAGTATATTGTAATATTTATCTTCAAGCACCAACATTCTTGCAGTTTACTCTTGTTTTTGTCTGACAGTGAAGATAAGCTGTCAGTGTCTCCCATCTCTGCTGCTCAGAAGGTCATTCTCGCCCTGACTAGGAGTGAATCCAGTGATAGCTCGGGGTTACAAGGGCCCCTTGACAGGTGATAACCCACCGCTAAACCCTAAAACTTTAACTTAGATCCACTAAAAGTGAGGCGCAGCGAGTGGCTCAGTCGTCCATGTATTTCTCTTTATGCAGCCCTCCATGTAAAAAGTTTAGACACCCCTGTAATAAACCTTTATTCATCCCACACGGGGATATTTGCAGTTGTAACCCAGGGTTGAAATCCATAGCCCTGGTTTTCCATCTGCTCAAGTGTCAATCCGCTTCAATCCAGTACTGCTTTCGCCCACCTCGTTTGCACAACACATGACAGTTTACATGGTCCACATGATCCAATCACAAACCTCGGCGGGAATATTTAAGCTGCCCTGACTTCTTTCCCTGCAGTTGTATGGGAGAGAAGCCAAGGGACAGCAGCTGAAGGTCAGTACCTCCAAACAATTGACAATATTTCATCTTAAATTGGTTGAAACTAAAGAGTCTGAATCTAAATCAAGTCGAACATGTTGTACAAATTGATCTGTCTTTGTATATTGTTCATGATTTTGATGGTAGAATGGGATTATGCTAGTGCTAGCATACTAACGTTAGAATACTGACATGCTAATATGCTAACATGTGGTCAATTGTGTTGGATCAGTATTAGCTTCTGTACTCTGAACATTTTGTGGTATTCTGAGCTATGCTAATACTAACCTTACTTTTAGCATATCACGTTGCCATGTTGTGTATGTTTTGAACCATAGAGCGATGCTTTTGAGATTTTAAAGGGGTCCTGTTTGTGTATACAGGCCAGGTGTCCTACGGAGGGTTGATGGCGAGCTAGTGAAATTGGCCTGGAGCTGACCCAGTTCCTTTATGTCTGCATCTATCTCTGGTCTGGTAGGAGGCTGTGCTGCCCGACTTTATTCTCCCTACAACTCGAAGCCACACACCCACACCATCTACATCTCCTCGGATACGTTAGCGCTTTTGGACAAATCACAGCAAATAATAATATAACGGACTAATTCGTGGTGTGTTGCTTCAGCCCTGGATTTCCCTTGTGACGTGGGAGAATATGAACTTTGGAGTGTGCTGGCTGATTAAGCTTTGAACATTTCATCACGAACAAATCATTATGTTGATATTTTGAACCAGTAATACTGTTGCAGTCTTGTAAAAATTTGGGTACCCACTGGCACTGTAACTGTATAATACAACATCATATCATTCAATATCTGGCTTATATGTCTTTATTTACAGGTCCCTGCCCTCCAGTAGACGTTTCTTGTCTTCTGTTCCAAGCCCACAATATTTACAATTTATTACAGTACTACTACATAATAATAAGCAAACACTTGTTACACAATGTTGCAGCAGCAAAAGGTACAGCAGTGATAAATAAAAACAGACTAAGCATAAAAGACAGTATATGAATATAAAAACTAAAATGTAAAACTAAAAACTACACTATATGAATTATTTACACATTTACAAAGTAACCGCACATGGGAATATTGCGCACTGTTAGGAGAATGATGCTAGATGCTGCTAAGGGGCCCAAAGTGTGTCAAGATAACATCCCCCACCATTACACCACCACAACCAGCCTGAACTGTTGACACAAACCAGGACAGATCCATGCTTTCACACCAAATTCTGATCCTACCATCTGAAAACTGAAGCAGAATCTGGACTCATCAGGTAAGGCAACATTTTTACAATCTTCTCTCATCTGATTTTGTTGATTCTATGTGAATTAAAGCCTCATCTTACGGTTCTTAGCTGACAGGAGTGGAATCTGGTGTGGCCTTCTGCTACAAGATTTTGTGTCTTCAAAAATGGTCTTATGCAAACCTCGATTGTGATTTGAAGTCAGACTATTTTTCTCTGACCTCTGGCATCAACAAGGTATTTTTGCAAAGACAGCTGGATATTTTCTACTTTTCAGACCATTCACTGTAAACCCTGGATCTGCATAAAAATCCCAGAGGATCATAGGTTTTCTGAAATACACAAAAATCACATTTAAAGTCGCTTAAATCAGCTTTCTTATTCATTCTGATGCTCAACTTGACCTTCAGCAGGTCCTCTTGACAGTGTCTACATGCATATATGCACCAAGTTGCTGCCATGTAATTGGCTGATCTGCTTTTTGCATTACCAAGCAGTGGAAAAGATGGTCCTTTTTGAAGTGGCCTGTGACTATAAATGCAAACGTGTTATTTACTCACCTCCACCTCTGGCTCCTAAACTTGCTCTGGTTCGGCTCTCCACACGTTTTAATCTTAAAGCCTGGAGGCTGCAGCGCTGACTTTGGAATATTTAGAGATGCTGCTGAGGAATTAATCCTCAAGGTTAGATGTTGTAACCACATAAATGTTTCACTCCTTCCCTCTCCTTCAAAAATACTGAATAAAATCTCAACTCTCCACAAGTAACGGAGGCAGCAGCAGCTCCCTGACCATCTCAGAGGACAGAAACAACAGGAGCCTGACAGGAAGTTCTGCTGAAAAGGTGCCCAAGAGTACTGTGAAATTTTTATTCTCTGTGGATGTGAGAGTCAGAGAGGTAGTTACACATTTATAAGTTAAGGTAGCATTCTGCAGAACTCCAGCTCCTCTGCTGCAAATCCATTTGCAAAGATCCAAACTAACTGCTCCAGACTGCAAAAACTTTCTCAAAACTTTTTGAGGCCTCAACAGCAGCGGTGACGTGAGCTGAAGCTAACCTGAGCAGACTTAACACTGTGATGAATGAAAAAGTACAACAAGAGATAAACTCACTGTCATACCTTCAGCTCTTGCACTCTTCTGTTGCTGTACGTATTTGACTCTGCATGGTGTGGAAACTGGAGGACAGGCAAGGCACTAGAGACTGTCAAGCTCCTGATAGGCCTGTGCTCGAAATATCGATATGGAAAAATATCTACAGAATCGATACGGCCTCAATGTTTTGAAGGTTGTTGTCAATACTCTTTGAGTAATGTTAACAATGGCACAGTTCAAAGTAGAAGCCAAGCTACACGACGAAGCACATGTTTTAAACTTGAGCTTAAGTCCACCATCTTTGAGGACCTGAATTTAAGTTTCTTAAGTTGTAGTATCATGTAAAACTCATACTTGTTTTTTTTCTTCTTGTAATAAAAAACAAAATGTCAAGACTTCTGTTAAAAGCGTAGTCAATGTTCACAATTTACGTGTATCAAGATATGCATCGTATCGTGAGGTTGCTGGAAATACCCAGTCCTTGCTCCTGATGTGGAGGGATTCGATTCAGATGTAAGATCAAATAAATAACCCATCAATAATCAATACAGACAGCAGATCAGCTTAGACGAGCGATGGATAAAACACACGATTTCAAAGCATTTTCCTCTGTGCTTAGCAGTGTCTTGGTTTAATTAGTTACCGTGTCACCTGGTGACTTTCAGCCCACTGTGTTCCTAAATGTCATTCCTTGTCTACTTTAATTACTTAAAGGGATACGCCAACATTTTTGTTGTTTTCATGTCTTGCCGCACTCCATGGCAAGAAAATAGACAGCATTCTTTAGACTATGCGTGCAGTAACAAGGAAAAGACTGCAGAGGGCCAAACTCACCCAGGCTTATCAGCTTAGCTCAAACACTGCGAGTCAATGGGTAGAGTTAGCCTGCCTTTGCCTACAGTCATCAGATAAACTCTTCTAAACAGTTCTGTGTGTTTGTTGTGACTCATTTTCTATCTGCATTATGTTACATTATCTTCTTTTTAAGATTAGCACTTTATGTAATTTTTGAAAGAAATGCATACAAAACTAAACCGCAGGGTGCATGTGCAAACCACCACAGATGTGCTTGTAAGTAGGTCAACAAAACAAAGCATCTGTTTACAAGCAGAAGGTGATAATACGATGACAGGAGAAGATAACGTAACATAACGCAGTAAAAAACGAGTTGCCCAAGAGTTTATCTGATGACTGTAGGCAGAGGCAGGCTAACGCTACCCATTGACTCCCAGTGTTTGAGCTAAGTTAATTAGCGGTGAGTGAGCTCTGTCTGTCTCTTCCTTGTTACTGCACACACAGTCAAAGAATGGTGTCTATCTCCTTGTCATGGACTCAGGAGATAGACTCGAAAAGAAAAAATATGTTGGCATATCCCTTTAATTAGGTAAACAGACAACAAAGAAACACAATAAAACAGTGTGCAGCTGTATTGTTAATGCTAATATAAATATTGGATTGTGACATGCTATCGGCACACGCTCATATTTAAAAATCGAATCAGGATTGAGGCCAAAAAAGCTGATCAGGACATCCCTACAAGCAAAAACTGAAAATACATGCAGTAAACATGAGACTGCTGTAGCTCGAAGTAGACAGGAGCATACAAAAGAACAACTGAGTCCTTTTTTAAAGTGCCAAATCAAATTTGAGTGAATAAATGTGCAGTTTTGTTCTTCTGAGCTCCACCTGAAGGCCAGCAGAAGGCTCCAGCTCGGCTCTTTGAAGGTTTTATCTCTCCAGCATGTTGCATTAGGTTGCCTCAAACCCCTCGGTCTCTTGAGCCATTACACTCCAGCTTTATCTGCGCTGGTTCAGATTTACTTCTTCTGTTTCCAACTGAAAAGGAAAAGGAATAAAGAAAAGATGAGATACTATTGACTTCTGCTTTCACATCATGATTTAGTGGAAGTCGGGGATGGATCAGGGCTGATGTGAGGCTCACAGGAAGCTGCTTTTACAATTGGACGTGTGAATTATTTATTAGAATTAAAGACGTTTTTGGTGCTCTTGGGAGATAAACATCCTTTATTTATCTTAACTGCCTCGGGTGAATCCTGGGCTGCTTTCTTTCTTTTCGGTCACAACGCTTTCAATCTGTTTCTGCAACACTTCATCAATAGAAAACACTCCATTAAATATGAAGCAAGTAAAAGACATATTTTTTACATCATCCAGTTGTTTTTTTATCTTCATTCAACACAAACAGCGGGCACTAAACATGTGAAACAAGAGCCAAACCAAAGTTTGTTCTTAGCAGTAAACCAAGCTGAGTGGAAACTGCAAAGTTAACTCAGCCCCACAGACAAACTATGTAAACAAGGAAACACTAGATGTTGCTCGGCTGGTTTCTCCGCTTCATTTTTCTAAAAAAACAAAAAAACAAAACTTCCTTAAAAGCCTTCAGTTATGGTCAGTTAGATTCACCACAGCTGAAGAGCTTGACAAAGACGATTGATGCCGATGCAAACTTTACAAGATTTGTTCAAAACATGATTCAATGTTCATGTCTGACTGGAGGGTTAAGTAAATACACAAGTTCAAAATGCAGACAGCCGAGTCATTTTCAACATCTACAGTTTGGAAAGGGTTCTTTTAAAGTTTAAGAAATATTGGACAATGTGTATTTTGTTGATTTTCTAAAAAACAATTAGGACGCTATAATTCACGCAACAGGTATTTTATCTTAAAGTTTGATTAGTTCAGTTACCATTGGCCATGTTGGGACAACCAGAATTCGAGGATATTCTGTAATCTTACTGCCATCATAATCTCTTGACATGATTTATTTACGCACTAGGGGTGTAGAGTCTGTTGTTTTTCACTTACACTGTGCAATATCACATCACAGGACAAGCATGCAGCCATTTCGTGTCTTAAAAGATCAGTATGTAGATTAAACTTCTTCTGACACTGATACAAAACCTTGTCTGTAAATGGATGTTAAACACTCCAGCCACTTCTTCAAGGTAAACCAGTTCAACTGCTTGTTAACGCAAGTACTTTAACAACCAATCACATGGCAGCAGCGTAGTGCTTTCAGGCCTGGAGACATGGCCAAGACGCCCTGCTGAAGGCATCAGAGTGGAGAAGAAAGGGGATTTCAGTGACTTAGACGCTGCTGATGTAAGGAGAGTTTCAGCACAAGCATCTCCAGGGTTTGAAGAGAATGGTCTGAGAATGAGAAAATATCCAGAGGTCAGAGGAGAATGGCCAGAGTGGTCTGAGGTTATGAATTTACAAAGGCAAATCATGCATATCATCTCCAGTCTTGGAGCAGATGGGCTACAGCAGCAGGGGATCACACTTAGTGCCAACCCTGTCAGCCAAGAACAGGACACTGAGGCTACGATGGCTCAAAATTTTACAACAGAAGACTGGGGAAATGTTGTCTAGAGTGACAAGTCTCCATTTCTGCTGTCACGTTCAGACGTTAGGGGGTTTGGTAGAGGTGCCTAATTATTGGGGCACCTCTCGCACAGGCTTACATATTCTTTTTCATAGCCTATTTCGGACCAACTTATTCATTTATTTATGTATGGTAGCCTTGATTTCTATATGTGTACTCTAAAATGTATGTTAAAGTTCTGTTAAAATGGGTAAAACTACTAAAAAATGAGCTTGGGTCTATAGGTTGGTGTTTGAATTGTGTATTGCTATGTAATAAAATGGTAAAATAATAATTTAAAGTAAGAAACAGGACCTCGGGGAATGGGGAGGATCTTTGGTGTTTAAATTTTTGTACAACTCCATCCTATTTGTGGCATTTTTTTGATGATCAGGTGGATTGTATACGGATGGGAGTTTAGGGGGGTTGGGAAGGGTCCAGGTTGGGTATCCTCCAAAGATTCAGGTTAGTTTTTGGCATATATTATAGATATATTGGGTTCATTTTTGTTCCATTACTGTTTTTATTATTATCATGACTGTTTTTAATATCATTACTGTTTTTATTAAGTGTATGCAAGGTTATACTGTACCCTGTACAGCACTGTGGTCAACCGAGGTTGTTTTTTAAATGTGCTCTAAATAAACTTTGACTTGACTTGAGCAAGGTTAGGTTCAGGCATATACCCTTGACTCAGGTTAGAGTTAGCTTTCAGAAGAGGGGTAATGGGTTATAGAGTCAGAATTTGATGTGAACATCATGACAGCATGGATCCATCCTGCAGTGCATCAACGCTTCAGGCTGGTAGTGCTGTGACAGGGTGGGGGAGATTTTCAGGCACACTTTGGGCCCTTTAGTACCACCTGAGCATCATTTGACCCTACAGCCTACCTGAGCATTGTTGCAGACCACGATCACCCGTTTATCATCACAGTGTACCATCTTCTGGATACTTCCAGCACGTTCCAAAGCTCAAATGATCTCAGACTAGTTTCTTAAACATAACTATAAGTTCACTGTACTCCAGAGTAGGCTTGTCACGATACCAGAAATTTAGTAGTCGATACCAATACCACTTAAATTCTACGATACTTGATACCACTCGATACCACGGTAAAAATAAAAAAATCCCCTGTAGTTCAACATACACTCCTTTATTTGAACAAAGTGAACAACAAACAATATAATGCTTAAATGGAACATGTAAACTAAAACTGTACATGACCACACACTTGGGACACTCTCTGCTGTTTCTTCTGCGGACTCTCTCCTTTCCATTCCTCTCTTTTCTCTTCCTTCATGATTTTACAAGCCACGCAGCAGCAGAGGCAGCAGGCGCGTTGCGCCACAGAAATGACCGTCTGTGTCAAACACCGTGCGCTGTATAGTAGTCCTGATATATATTTTATATATATATTTATATATTAAACGAGGCTTCGAGGCACACAATTTGCCCCGAGGATATTTTGTAATCTAATTATTCGGATTATCCGAGGAGTCTTTTCAGCCCTAAACGTCACGTAACTATTATGCTGGACAGACG
This sequence comes from Cetoscarus ocellatus, assembly GCA_037902135.1. Classification (NCBI taxonomy): domain Eukaryota; kingdom Metazoa; phylum Chordata; class Actinopteri; order Labriformes; family Labridae; genus Cetoscarus; species Cetoscarus ocellatus. The sequence continues at coordinate 229,433 of JBAMNC010001493.1, forward strand.
AGGCTGGACATAACGCTAATGTTACTTTGCCAGGCAGCTCATTAACTATGGGCTGGGCTCATCTCATCATTGTACGTAATTAGATATGAGCAACAATGATAACACGTGAATTCAAATGCACTCATCTTGAATTCTCTGTACAAGTCTGGCTGCTTGTCTTTTAAATGTTTCGCCAAGTTGGATGTGTTGCTCCCCTTCGCCGTGCTGCGGTGACGGCATTTTTTGCAGACGGGTTTTTCAGGATCAATAACCAAACCGTCCTTGTCAGCCTCGAATCCAAAATACTTCCAGACACGACTTCTGGCGGGGTTTTTTTTTCAATTAATTAAGGGGCAGCTGTTGTTGACGGGCCAGGTGCGTGTGCCTCCGCCATGGCGCATGTTGTTGTTCTTAGCAGGGTAGTCAGTCACGTGATCAGCACTGTGTGAGGGTTGCCAGATAATCGCTCATTTACAGCCAAAAAACAACGCTAAAGAAGCGGCCAGATCTGGCTCCTCGGTACCAACGGTACTTTGGGTATTCTAGAAAAGTCAGTACCATCACATTTTCAGAATCTTAGTACCGACTTGGTACCGAAGTATCGGTTCTCGTGACAAGCCTACTCCAGAGGCTTCCATGGTCACCAGATCTCAATCCTATGGGGCACCTTTGGGATGTGGTGGAGCAGGAGACTGGCATCAGATGTTTAGTGGACAAATCTGCAGTAGCGTGTGATGCTATCATGTCAATATGGACCAAACTATTTGAGGAATGTTTCCAGAACCTTGTTGAAACAGTTCCTTGAACAGGGCCCTACGAAATCCGTGCTATTTTTCCCAAATTCCATTTCAGATTTTCCCATATTCTGTTTCTTTCCATTTCAGTTTTCTGAGAATTCGTTTTTTTTGTATTTTATGCAAATTTAATCCTTGAGACACTCTATGAAGTAATGAAATATAGACACTCACTCCTCAGGTGGTCCTCACACATGTGATCGCCTGACTCATAATAATCATTACGTGTCTCGTCCCAAGAGATGCGTTCCTTTTTATTCCAAAACAAAAAGCTTCTACAAAAAATGTAAGGCATTTCCATGATATTCCAGGTTTATATTGAATTCCGTGATTCCGTGATCACAGATTTTGTAGGGCCCAACATGAAGAATTAAGGCCAAAGCGATCAAACCAAGGTGAACCTCATGCAGTCACCAGTGCATGTACAGTCAAAAAGTACCACAAGATGCTAGAATTTGTTTTTAATCCAATTCATCAAACAGCTCTCTCTGGGTTTTTCTCCCCACATAAACACATCCAGTCCAATCATTAATGTGTTTTTTGGGAGGTGAAGCCCTGAGCAGTGTGAGCATCATGGAGCCCACAATGAACCCGCTGACAGCTGAGTGTTAGTGTGGGCCAACGCTAAGCACCTGCATGCATCATCAACTCCGCCTCCGGAGCCATGGCAACCAGCAGGAAACCACCAACAGCTAAATTTCTGTGTGGTGTTATAATTATCTCTGCATTACTCCCCGCTCTGACGGATTAAATTTAGTGAGTGTGGGTTTGACAAAGAAGGGGGAACAGTCACTTTAAAGCACTTTTGAAACTCAAGGCCTAGTATTGTGATTTGGGTCGTTTTGATAATTTTGACCACTTACAGTGCCTGAAGTCTGACTTCTAATGCTGAAAACATCACGAATCAAGGCCGAAACACAGTACAGGCTGGACTTGAGCTTGTTAAAGCTTTTCGTGCCCTTGTTGTATGCTATATTATTGAACACGCTTATCATATCAAAGCAGAAGTGGCAGAAATTATCCAACCAAAGAAGCCAACGATGTGATTATGGCAGACAGCAGACAGCTGTGGTCAAAATTGTGGCTTAATTTTCAACAAAAAGACAATTACTGCAAGTCCAGCGGATGGAAACACCAGCAGCTCTCAGAACAATTTATCGAGACAGCAGGGGATTTAATATCTGGAGTGATGTGTCTGACATCCTTGCAACTGAAAAACTGAGTAGACGACTATTGCCCAAACAAAAACAAGAATCAATAAGGGAATCATTATAGAATTTGATCAATATGAAATATCGATAGTGGAAATGGTATCAGTAAATTCTTATCAATTCCCGCCCCAACTAACAACTCTCCTTTCCCCCTTAGACAAGCCTGAGACTGAATATCCTTGGACGGCTGATGCATTAAGTCAAAGAGGGAGATTTTTTAACTCACTGGCCCTCGTTCATCAATTTGGTGTCGAAGTGCAGCTGCCGTTGACCCTTTCTGTTCCTACGCTCCTGAGCATGTCAGCGTTGGACCATGGTCCTGCCAACGATACCCAAAAATGCGTCAAAGAGAAGTAGGAATCCAGCCAGTGTCTCTGGTCGCTAGTCCAGGCCTCGCAAGAGTACAGCAAGACCAGCAGGACCAGGGACCTGAAGATATTTGTCCGCATGCTCAGAGACTGTGAGCGCCATATTTCCTTGTCCAGTGAACTCATCCCTCCATAAGCTCTTGCTCTTGTAATGTCACTGATAAAGTAAAGGCTCAAAGCATCACAGCTGCTCGGAAAACTTCAAAATCAGGCATCTTGGGGGTGCTGGTTTGGCTGAGTGGTAAGAAACCAGGCACGACCTAAATACAAGCTTCTGCCGGTCCAGGTTCACATCCAGCCTGTGGACTTAGCAGAGTGTCCTCCCGTACTCTCTCTCTCTCTCTCCCGACAATGAAGGCACAAAATGCCCAAAAAATAATCTAAAAAAAAAAAAATAAGTAAAAGAAAACACCTGGAGGGTGCAAATCTCCGCCAAGGTAGCTCACATCTACCTTGGCGGAGGTTGCTGTTACATCTATAAGCAATAGTTCATGATAAAGTTCCCATCATATTATGATTCATGACCCGGAAAACCCACACCTAGCACTCAGAATCATGTTGTTATCATTATTAGACAGCTATTGAGCAAAAACGATCGCTCATTAATGGCAGTTATCTGGATCACCACCTAAATTTAAACATTTTTAAGTTGGACCATTTCCAACATCTGCTGAAAATTTCAGCAAAATCCGTCTAGTAGTTTTTGCGTAATCTTGCTAACAAACAAACAGACAAACCAATGGGGCCAAAAACAACCTCCTTGGCGGAGGTAATCAGGCATCTTTTGCCAAAACAATCACAAGATATCACCGTGAAATCCTGGCGAGGCGGTGCTGGTCTGCAGTGGCTCCATGTTTGATTGTGCCACAGCACTCCAGATCCGACCAACACCTGATTCATAATTCTTGGCTTTATTGGCATGAACGTGGGGCATTATTGCCAAAGCAGAACTCAATAAGGTTAACACCAGTTAGGGTTGGGCAATATATCAATTAAATCGATTAATTCAAATGATTTTCTGCAGAAGATTTGACTTACTCCAATTGTAAGTTGTTGCAATGTTTGAAAATATAAATACTGAAAATTGATGGTTTTCGTGGTGGTAGGCCCTGTCAGGTTTTGATAACGGACATATTTAGGCTTGTATTTGGGGTTTTTTTATAAGATGAAACACTGAAAGAGTTTCATGTTGATGAACTTTGAAAATAGCTCAGCTTTCAGTGTCTATGTAGACCAGCCTGCTGACATTCATGATCAACATTTTATGACATGCACTTTAACTGTAAGAGGAAAATTCTGTTTAGTTTTTGAAAATATCTTGATAACATAAAGGCTAAACTTGATTCATGTCATTTTTGTCACTCAGAGTTGCTTTTTTTGGAGGGAAAAAATGATTTAAATTGAGTTTTGTGGAAAAAGATCAGTGATTTTATTTTTAGGTCATATCGCCCAGCCCCAACACCAATCCCAATCAAACAGACGAATCGAGCTTCATTTCTCCCAAATAGATGATTTTATGACAGCACTCGCCACCCTCAGATCATCGTTTTCCCCTCTGATGGCCTATTCCTCTGTGCAGCCGGTGAAGAGTTAATCTGAATTATTGATTTCTCCACCCTGCAGTGAATCTGATCAGTCTGCCAGGCAAGAGTCAGGGGATTCAACCTGGCAACCCACCACACGCAGCCACACGCCACCAGGGATCCCCTCTTTCTCAGTGACATAAAAAAATCAATGCTCCGTTCTCCTTCAGCGAGCGTTTGTGAATCAGCACAGGGACGGAGCGAGGACCAGACATCCAGGGAGGGGGGCCATCTCGTCTCTCCAGTTCCTCCCTGATTAAAGTGACATGGGTTTAATATTCTGAACTTACACTTGTGCACGAATAAACTCCCACGTCTGCCTGCTGTCGGTGCAAACTGAGCTGAATGGAAAAGCTCAGTGTGCTTATTGAAATTAAGCACCAAGAGACGCTCGTAAACAAGCCTCCCAGAGGCACAGGGAGAGCCCGGGGAGGGGGTGAAGGAGCTCGCAGAAATGCATTCATCTGAATCTAACGTGGACAAACCCGGAGAGAGCTATTCACCAAATCAGCTGAATGGCTCTCGAGTGTTGCACAGCCAAGGACGGGGCTTGAAATGCACGCTGTAATCCTGCACAGGCAAAACAAAGACTGAAGAGATACTGAGGAGGAGAAGATTCAAACATGGGTCCATGAAAACACAGTATCAGTGCATCCCTTTATTAAAACTAGAAAGCACTCAGAAAGAGCAAACCTCCGCCAAGGTAGCTCAGATATTGTTGTTACATCCATAAGCTATAGTTCATGATAAAGCTACCGTCATAATATGATTCATGACCGTGAAAACCCACACCTAACACTCAGAATCATGTTGATATCATTATTAGTTAGACAGTTATAGAGCAAAAATGACTGTTTGCTAATGGTGGTTATCTGGATCACCACCAAAATCTGATCATTTTTAAGTTGGGTCATTACCAACATCTGCTGAAAATTTCAGCAAAATCAGTCCAATAGTTTTGGCATAATCTTGCGAACAAACAAACATACATCGGCAAAGACATAACCTCCTTGGCCGAGGTAGCCTACAAAGAAAAAGGAGATGTTTGATATAAGATTTTTACCAGTATTGGGTTTGTCGATAGGGTTGCAAAGGGGTGGAAAAATCTAGTAAATTTCTATACACCTTCCACGTTAAGTTAAGCTGGTGAGTTTTGGAAATATTCCATGGAAACTTAAGGGAACTAACTTGAAATTAGGGGTAATTTAAACCAACCTTATTATATCGAAACTTACACATTTTGTTCTGTCAAATGCAGACGTCAGTGCAAAATGATACAACTAATAAAACATCACATTTCAACAGAGTTTTTTCTTGTTACACATCTGTTTCATTCAGCTTCATTTTCACTTTAGTAGAGGCTTTGGGTTCTTGACAATATCTGTATTAGCATCAGTGACAATGACTTTGGTAATATCGCCATATAGGGTTGCAAAACTCAGAGAAGTTTCAAAGCTGGAAACTTTCCATGGGAATTAACGTGAATCATGTAAATGAGATTAAACCTGGGATTTAAATAATTGAAGATTGGCCCTTAACAGGGATTTTAAATACAGCTGAAAATATACCGAAGTGTAATCTTGACTAAAACAATCAGATTTCATGTAGGTATACTTGAGATTATCTATGCTACTCCTCAATCACGTGTACATGGCACACTAGAGTACTGAGGCCACACCCCCTACATGCACTGTGCTTTTCCATCACGTGCACTGATGATTTCTAGAACCCTGAACTTTTGAGGACACATTTTTTAACCTGTGGACCACATAAAGTGAGCTGAAACTGATTGTTTAATAAAATAACTTGATAAAGTTCCACTTGCAAATAAAACAATATTTTACTCTTTAATAAATGACACTTTGATTTGTTAAAGCCAACATTCAATGATGGTGAGGTAAACCATTATTGTACATTTACACATTCTGCCAATATCAGCCTGTATATTGCTTTTTGGCCACTTGTACCTGCAAAATATCAGCTGCAAATATTTGGATTTTTTTTCATATCTGCTGATTTATAATACACATTTTAGGCAATTAATTGCTGATACCAATGTTGCTCTGATAATATTGCATATTTTTTGTTTTTGCACATGCACTTTGTAGCTGCAAAACGCACTTAACCTCAGTTATTAAACACCGAGGGTAATGGGAGATGCAGGGAGCCTTATAAAATCTGCTCAGGGCCCCACTTTGGCAAGAGGCATCCCTGTGTGAAAGCAACAGGAAAACGAAGAAAGAGAAGCTTCTTTCTTTAAATTAAACTAAAACCTATTCATAAATTTCACGCCGAACTAAACATTTACCCCCTTGTTTTCTAAAAAAGCTGTCAAGTTTTGCTGTTTGACCCAAAAATCACTCCGGATAAGAGAGCCAGCCTAAAAGCTGCTTTTTTCGAGGGGAGTTCGGTGAGGCTGACCTCCCCCTCCAGCTCCAGGTGCTCGGACTCACCTTCTGCTGCCGCCGGGCCATGTCGGTGGGCTGCTTGGCGTTGAACGGGTAGGCGATACACCGGAGGACGAACACGTAAATCTGCAGCTTATTCTTCCTCTCCTCTTCCTCCTTTTGGATCCTCTCCCGCTCCTTCTTCTCCTCCTCCTCCTCACCTGTAGCGCCGTTCTCTTTGGACCCTTTGCCGGGGGAGGCTCCAGGTGCGGCGGGCTGACGCTTCTGGCCGCTCCCGCCGTCTTTGCCCCGCTTCCCCGCCGCGGAGCCCGCCGCCTTCCTCGGAGGCTCCGGGACAACTTCTGGGTCGGACTCCCCGCCGGTGTCTTCGCTGGAGGACGGGTCCAGCATGGCTCAGGCGTTGGAGAGTCCTCAGTGACCCGACGGTGAACGCAGAGAGAGACTGGAACACCTGTTCTACCTTTTCTCGTTTGTTTGAGTCGACGTGGCGCTGACGGCTGCACTTTAAATCCTGTAGTGCGCCTCTCCGCCGCAGACTCAGGTAGTTTCGGGGGAGGTGGGCGGAGTTTTAACGGTTAATATTTGGAGGTGGTCGCCGCGTGCGCTCCGTTCCGTTGCGCAGGGGGTAATGAGTGAGTGCTGGAATGGCAGCGCGCGCCCGCCGCCACTTGCTGCTGCTGCTGTTGCCGCTCGGAGCTCGCGCGCTCTCTCCAGCAGACAGGTGAGCAACCTGTGGCTGCAGGCAGAGGAGAGAGCGGCACGAAGAGGTCTCACTCTGACTGTTTTTCTAAAACCACGAAAATCAGAGAGAACGTTTGTGAAGAGAGGGAACAGAACATGGACGATATTCTGTCCCAGAAATGAGAGAGCACTTTACAGGCTAGTACACCGTAACTGAGTTTTAACAGTTTTTATTGTGAAATCTACAACTACCTACTCTGCCCTACAAAGGCAAAGTGCAGTATCTGCAGTTTTTCGATTTTGTTTTTGCACTTATCAAAAGTGCAAACAAAGTGCAGTTAAAGCTTCATAGGGCTCCTGCTTAATTTCTCTGAGATATTGCCATTTGTTACTTTGCAGTAACTGCAAAAATGCACTGTAAAACCAAGGCCAACTGCAGTGACTGCACTTACTGCAGTTTGCCTTGGTTTTAGGACCAAATTTGGGCCATCTCCACTCAGACTTGAGTTAAAAGTGAACCTGTTGCTGTAGAACATTTACATTATTGTGTTCGTTTATTGATCAGTTCTGCATTTTATGTATTAGAGCCCAATGTAGACTGTTGTTATAATGTCTGATGGTCTGATTTTATTTTATTTTGTGTTAGTGTGAAGTCACACATGAAATGCTTGAGAGGTAAACACTGCTCTGATAACAAAAAAATACAAAAAAGCATTCATAGATAACTCTATCATTCTGTTGTTGCTTTTTATCATCATTAAGGAGGAGATAATTACACATTTGGTGTTGGCAGTAACAGTGTGTGCAACAAAAAATAAAATATCAGTATTGAAAATTAATATGCCAACTATTATTTTAAACAAAAACTAAGTGAAATGGCCTTACTTACTGCACATACTGCAGTACGTCACTGTATGGTTATGTAATTATACTGCAGTAAAACAAAGGCAAAGTGCAGTACAGCCTATAAAACTGCCAAATTTAGCATGAATGTCAAAATACAAAATGTATTAAATTCCTTTCCCTTAAATCTAATAAATCATAGATAAATATGATTTCATACTTACACTTGGTGAAAAAACCCCCACAAAAAGCTGTTTCTCTCCGTTTGTCATTTTTGCAGATACTGCACTTTGCTTTTGTAGGACAGGACTGTAAAGGGTCTATACAGTAAGTTACTGTGAATGGCAATGGATTGTGGAAAACATACTGATTTCTGTAAACTTTACCCTAATATTTACAGTTACCAACTGTAAAATGTCTATACAGTGAAAACTGAATAGGGCAATAGACCAACATTGTTCAGTTTACTCTTTCATTTTCCCCTGGAAGAAAAAGGCAAGAATCCTTTGAGTAACTGTTTCACCTTTTTGAAACAAATGCTTGAGAAAAGTTTTTGATTCCATGAAAATGCATGTTTGTGATTTTTTTTCTTTACAAAATGATATATTGCTATAAATGATCATTAAATTGCTAAAAGTATAATAAAATAAATTATAATACAGCAAGTTCACTGTTGTTTAAAACGCATTAAAGACATTGTAGAATAATAAACTGCAATAACACTGTAAATGAAAATAAAGAATGGATGCTGTTTTTGAAAACCCAGTAATTATACTGTTAATTAAAATGAGGAATGCTACTGTAAAATCATTTACAGTAACTTACTTACATCTTGTTGCCAGTAAGCTACTGTAAAATTTAAAGAAACCTGTTTACAGTGTATATAAAAAACAGTCATCAGATTTTGATTTTGAAAAATTAAACAAAATAAAATTGTGCATCTTAGTTTTTTTGGGTCTGATTTCATTGTTCAAATTTTAAAAAACGTTTTTTGACCATTGTTATTGTAAAAAATCAATTAATTTTCTTTTTAATCACCTTTCTTTCATTACATGAGTCATCACATTTTTCATTGTTCTTCTTTGGACATACTTTGTCCATCATCATAAAATGTAATAAGACAGTTTATCCACTCTCTAAATACTCCAGTGCAATATTTTAAACTTATTCACATCTACAGTAACACTAGAACATTTTAACCAGCTTCCTTGTAATATGCAGAAATCACCAAAAATCTATTGGCTATCTATATAAATCTAATCTAATAATAATAATAATAATAATATCATATAATAATATTTTAAATACCCAACACTTCCATCCATCATCTTAACCGTTATCCCTGCTGACATCGTGTCAGAGGTGGGGTGCACCTTGAACAGGGGCCCAGCCAATCACAGGGCTACATAGAGAGACAGACAACCCTTCCCATTCAAACTTAAAGGGCAATTTAGAGTCACCAATCAACCTAAAAACATGTTTTTAGTCTGTGGGAGGAAACCGTGATGCCTGGTCATCATGAGGAGGTGAACCAGCAGTCGTTTTGCTGTGAGGCAGGCACACTGACCCACTGTGCCTTTATGCCACAGAGCAAGGCAGCTTTTAGTTTCTTTGGTCCTCACCTGTGAGAAAAACTACCGGAGAACCTGAGACTCGCTTCATTTGTAAACTCTGTTAAAACAGGCCTGAAAATATTTTAATATATTACTGCGTGCATATAAGTTCAGATTCTTTTTATTTCTCCTGTTTTTTTTCTAATAAAATTTATATTTGTTTTTATCATTTATTACTCATTTTAACCATGACCAGTTTCCAATGTTTTACATTTTACTGTCCTACTTTTATGTGTTTCATGCTCTTAGTGTCATAACATCTGTTTTTTAACTCTGTAAAGCACTATGAATAGGCACTATGTGGAACTTTATTATTTTAATGACTATTACATTTATTTATATATTTCCGAGTATCACTTTTTACATGAGTTTATTATTACCTTTCAGTTTAATATTTTATTGTCTGATGTTTTATTTTTATTCCATTTTTAGTACTTGCTTATATATGTTGATACAGTTTTTATCTTTTTACACTTAATCACTTGTGTGCATTAGTCTCCAAATCCTCTTGACATCCTACCTATTACTATTACCTACTGAGTATTTATTTGCCGGGTGGTTGTAAGAAAATTATCATTATGTATGTATATATATATATATATATATATATATATATATGGAGCCTTTGTCGATCTTTTTTTTTTTCTAGATGTAAAGCACTTTGAGCTGCAATTTAATTTGTATGAACTGTGCTACACAAATACATTTTGATTGATTGATTGAAATATGTGGATAAAATACTTCATTCATCCCCTTGGGCATATCCAGGTATCCAGCTGCAGTGTTAGTGATAACAAACAGTCCAGATCATGATCCACCGCCTTTGTTCAGGCTGTTGTTCAGTCTGATGTCTGTGGGAACAAAGGATCTCCTGAAGCTCTCGTTCCAGTGAGATGATCTCCCACTGCTGCTGCTTCTGTCCCTCCAGGATGTTGTGGGGGGGATGGTCACTATTGTCCAGGACGTCCTGCACTGTGGTGCACGTACGTCTCTCCATCACAGTCCCAAGTGAGTCCAAACTCCAGCCAAGCACAGAGCCAGCCCTCTTCGGCAGCCTGTCCTGGTGTTCCTCAGTCATGCTGCCACCCCGGCACACAGCAGCATCACACAGAACACTGACTGATAGAAGAGGTGCAGCTGTTCACTGCAGACACCCAAAGACCTGAGCCGACTCTGTCCCTTCAGGTACAGGGCCTCTGGGGCCACATGCGGCCCTTCACCTCACCCAGTGCAGCCCATAATCAATTCTCCCCAAAAAAACAAATTTGGAAATATGAAGGAAACACAACAACAACTGCTAAATATGATTCATCATGAGTAACCAGTTCTACAAAGTGCACAAATTAGGATATGTGATAAAATATTTCTACTAACCTTAAATCGCTGGTACATTTCATTTTTTTTAAGTCATTAAAGAACTTACTTTGCTATGATTGTATCTCTAAATATATTTTATATAGCATTAAAATTAAAAAAAATATGATAAACTAAATTTGGAAACAATGTTAAAGGTCATATATTGGTGCTTTAAAACCTGGTCAACATTTATTCTTTTATTGCATTCAAAAGAAGCTTACATTGGCTTTAGTCATACTCATTAATCGTAAATTTTTTAATAGTGTTTGAGCTGAGATATATTAATGTTGGTATAATCCTTTTTTGAAGCTTTATATTGGCTATTTTTTTTAATTTATATAGTTTTCTCCTTATTCAGAGTGCCCTGACAATATGTTACAGCGTGGCCCTCAGATAGTTACAAATCTGTGAATCATCTTCATAATTATGATCATTTATTTATTTTGTATTCCTGATTCACATGTTTAAGCAAGAGCATTTGAAGACTGAATAATAGAGCTCCAAGAATGGAGCCTTGGGGGACACCACATTTAACACCCTTTTTGGACTGTTTTGGATTACAAGCTGGACTGGACATAGAACACCGAGGACTGTGGGGGACAGTGCTGTCCCAGATGCTGCTGTGTGCTGTCGCAGATGCTGCTGTGTGCTGGGACAGAGGGCTCAGGGTCGCAGACACCAACAGACTAAACAAACTGATACACAAGTCCAGTGCTGCTGTGGGGGTGCAGCTGGACTCTCTGTCAGAGGTGTTGGAGAGGAAGATGCTGTCCAAGCTGCAGGACATCACGGACAACACCTCTCATCTTCCACAACGTACTGGACAAACACAGGAGCAACATCCTTACTGTCAAACAGAGCTTTCATATTTATATTCATATTTGATATATCTTTAATGTTAACTGTAAATTCTTTGGCCTCGTTCATCATCTCACTTCTACTTATTTTATTTATTTTTCCTTCATTAAGGGAAATTATGTGTTAAAGACTCTGCACATTTTGATTTTGCTTCTTTAAATTTCTATTATACTCTGATCTATTTTAATTACTTTATGTGATATTCCTACCATTTTACTGTGCATAAGAGCAACTGAAACAGATGAATTTCCCCTTGGGAATTAAAAAAGTATTCCTGATTCTGATTTATATGAGGAGTGATCCTCAATGGACACAAAGAACTGCTTGTCCTGGAGGTAGGTTTAGTTTTTACTAGGAGTGTGATACCTCTTCTTCAATAGACAATCTATGACTGTAAAGGGGAGCAACATGTTTACCCATTAGAACTGAACTAGACAACCATCTTAAGCTCAGAGTAAACGTTTCTGCACCTGTGTAACCTTCTTTTTGAGCTAGATGGATAAATTCAGCATAGCAATCAGTTTTAACTGAACTACTTAAAAATGCATTTAACACTTAGTACTGTGGGGAAGTTTGAGGCAGGTGTGAAAAAGTAAGTAAAAATGCTTTTTAATATAGAATTTTAAATATTTTTAACTCTAATTAGTGCGCTTTATTGTGCTAGAGAGCACATTTTGGCATTTGGAGGGGTTAATTTTTTTGCACATCTATATTTATTTATTTATTTATGCATATATGTATGACAGTGTCAAACCACAGTACAGATATTTTCCTCCTTTTTCCAGATCTACAAAATAGGTTGCCTATATATATATAGGCATTTATACTCATAATTTCCCCCAAAAAATGAATAAAGTATAGAATAATACAGAAGAGGGTTAGGGCCGCTGAAAAAAAAATCAAAAGTTGATTTTTTTTTTTTTTTTAGTCTGAGAAAACAGAGTTCTTGGGTTGGAGGCAGGATTAAATTGTACAAAGAATTCTGAGATTAAAGGCAGAGTTCTGACTTTAATCTCAGATTATGAGAGATATCTCTTATATAAATATAATATAAATATTGATGTGACCAAAATGTTTCTTCTGTTTGCTAACTGAAGGTTTTGCACATGCTTCTCCTTGTATACAGTCTGAACAATATATAATTTTTACAACACAATGTGCACGTGTGCAATAGTCACTTGCAGGACACACATAATCAGACATGTTACTCAAATGGCATCATTCTGTCATTTGTGTTTGCAGCCCTTGGAGCAGGCTTACTCTAAGATCAGACCACGGTGCATGCCGAGTTCATTTGCTGTACGATGCTAATCACAGACACAGCGGTGTTACAGATCAAAGAGTAACCGTGTTAGATGGAGACTTTCCTTAGGCTGCAAGTAATGAGATTGCAAGTCACAAGATTATTCATAAAGACTGCAGAGAAACATGTCTCTACACTCGACTGTGTTTGCATGTGTATGTATCACTGTCTGTTTCAGAGTGGTGCAGGACACAAGGATTTAGGGAAGACAAGTCAAAGGTCCAAATTATAAAAACACAACATACACTGCAGGAGGAAAAGCACTGCAATGTCATTCATTCCCCATATCTTTCAGCCACGGCACACTTGGCTCATATTTCTTTGTCTCACAAAAAATCATCACATGAAGTCAGATGAAACACTTTCTGATTGAGAGATGAGTTAAAAGAAAAACAATATATCTGTAGAAACAAGGCTTGTTTTCATAAAGGAGGTGAAAATGTCAGAAACAAACATTTACTTGCTAAGTACAAACTCCAATATTCCTATGAAGCTGAAGAAAAACAGCTCTGTAATAAATGACCAATACATAAAGCACACAGACCTGAGGGGGCAGGGCTGCTGCATCAGGATCTGTTCTGGTTTTTTACCCACAAAAGAAGATCAGAAACAAACAGCATGAGGCTGAGGCTTGGTTTAGAAACACTGAGGCCACTGGAGGTCAGTGTTTCTCTGGTTGATTTTTCAGTGATGATCATGAAACTTTCTAACAAGAAACGATCGGACACAAAGACATGAGTTTAAAACTGCCACAGTGAACTTACTGAAGCACCTGACTTTTATGGAAATGTTTGTTTTCGGTCCATTGTCCACAAGATGTCTCAAAAAATAAATTATTCTATTTTAAAGTGCATGTGCAGTGTCCAGCGTAATCACAGTTATATCCTTAATTAAGTGACAATCCAGCACGCAAACTTCTGGGTGACCTTCCCATTTATTAACAGTAACTGACAGAAAATAAATCTACTGTTGTCACTGAAAACAAAATTATAAAGATGGCTGATTCTTGTTATACTAAAAAAAACATTTGTTCCCACCACCACTGATGACACCAACTTTCTGATAACCTTTGACCCTGCACACACCTGCCAATATAGCCTCACTAAAGACCTATTGTGCTCAAATTAATCCCCAATTAAAATAAACATGTGGCTCCTACCCTAAAGTACAAATTAAATTTTAGTTCAAGTTTGATTTCTTACTGAAAACACACACCAGCAAATAGTTTTAAAGTTAACAAAACAACAGCTTCAAAAAAGACTAAAAAAGCAGAAGAGAACATCAATATGTTGACACACATTACAATAACTACACTGGACAGATATTTACCTCTAAGAATAATACTGTGAGTTTAATATTCAATAAAATATGTAACTGATCTTCATGTCAGATAGGTATCTTATTTACTTCGATTAATATTCTGATTTTCTTTTTAAATTTCTATTTTCTTCAGTCTTACAAATAAAATATCAAATGATCACACACTCCTGGGGTGGGTCTGCCCTTTTAAAAGCTAAAACACTGATTTACTTACCTGCTGACAGAAATATTTGCCCTATTTTGGGAGCTTACTCTCTCAATTGAAGGGTAATACGAACAATCTTGATGCAAATATATGAGGCTAAAATATCGTCGAGAAATACAGGTGGAAATTTTCATATCTGCCAATACCGATATCATATTGATAATATCATGCATCCCTAAAAGGAGTAAATATTTTTAAAACGACTCAGTAATTCACAGTTAAAGTCAAAAAAAGGTGAAAAAACTTCTTTAAAAAAGTTTTGGTTATCATAGTTTCTAGAAGATTTGCTAAATACATAAAAATGTGTTTTAATTTAGTGAAGACAAACATCTTGTGTTCTCAGTTTTACTTACAACAACGGATTAAAATTTGGCTCAAAGCATAAAAAAGAGCTTTCGATAGATGAGTTCATCTATTGTTGAATTAGGTCGATACATGGATTTGTAACAAAGTGAAATCTTTACAGAAAATTCGCAGAGACTGAATTAGATGTTGATCTACTTGACTTATCCCTTTAACTACCAGCTCAACTGTTGGGCACAGATAATTTTGAGGGATATTTAATGTGTAAAAAAACAACAAAAAAAGCATTGTTTGTTTCCATCAATGTTGTAGGAGACAGAAAAGAAATGCAAACAAACAAAAGAACAAATATTTTCTTTGTGTGGGATTGAAAGGTTTAATTGGGTAACATTTGATTACTTGATGACATAAAGATTCACAACATTTGGAGCAATATCAATTGAAGAGGAAATGTTAGGAAATAAAATAGAAATGGTTAATGGTTTAAACATTTCCTGCTCTTGTAATTCTCCATTTATCAATATGATGATTCACATATATATTTATGTAAACAAAGTCTGTTATTCATTTAAAAAAATCTTATCTGTATTATTCAAACTCCATATCATCTATTTTAACTCTTTTTATTGCTATTTTATTTACATTCTAATTAATTTTGTTCCAAATGCTTGTGCATCTTTATTTCATCCTTTGTTGGCATTTCACACCTTTGGTCATATTGATGACCTCTGCCAAACAGTTGAGCTGGTAGTTAAAGGGTTATATGTGCAACACATCCTAAAAAAGGGTCCTCCTAAAACAGTGCCGATCTGAAACCCTTTATGAGCGATGAAAACACTTTATACATGAAGGGAGAGCACCTGAGGAGGCTCGCTGAGGTCTCTGAGCCACGCTGTGATCCACTTCTGGGCACCACTGATCACGGCGATGTCGCGTTAAGTCCTGGCAGGACGGGTGCCCATTCGGGATACACATCCAGAGAGAATAACGGGACCCCCCAAGTTGACACAGCCAACAAGGTGGAAAGGACCCCAATAACATTGACGCCAAGCCCCGCCTTCACCTGCCAAAAGCAGACATGGTTAACACTGGTACTGCATGTTTGGACCTTTGAGTCGGTGAGGGTTGTGTGTTCTGTGTCTGCACCATGTCCAGGATGTCCATGTGTCTGTAGGCGAACACGACAGCGTTGGGGGGGTTGGACACAGGCAGGAGGAAGGAGAATGAAGTGCAGAGGGTGGTGGGGATCAGGACGTACAGGGGGTTCACATGGATGGCCTCAGCCTGGGGAAATGAATCTTTAGTGCTGAAGTATTGAAATGACAGTAATCGCTCAAACATCACTCAGACCTAATTTGCTCATGTAGAAAGTAGAGACAAGTTAGGAATATATCCAATCACAGCTACTCTGGTTGTGTGGAAAGGTTGGATGAGTTAAGAGGGACATCCAATCACAGCTGCCTTAGCTTGGTGGTGGTGGGATAAGTTGTGGAGCGATCCAATCAGAGCTCCTCTCTTTATGAATTGGTATATTCATGTAGAGCAGGTTCACTGTTTGTTGTCAGTTCTGGTATTGTAACTGAGATGCTCTGCCAGGTAGCCTAAATAAAGGTGACTGCATTTCACACAAAAGTTCAATTTGTTTCTGTTCATTTATACATTCAGACTTTACTAGCATTCAATAAAGGGTTATTAGATGTTTGATTTTATCCAAGTGTAAAACATGACTTCAGAAATTCAAGGAAATGCCTTACCCTTTACACTTCATATTTTAATCGACTAAATTTACAGTAGATTTCATCAACTAGAACTAGACTAAAATTAAAACAGTTTAGATCACTAAATTATGACTAAAACTCAAAGATATTTTAGGCAAAAGACTTTAAAACTAAATTAAAAAGTGAGATAACACTTGTTATAAACTGAAGCTAAACAAATAAAGACTGACTGATTGATTGATTGATACAGGCCCTGATCACAGGAAGAAAGGATGAAAGGGTGAGGCCCAGATGTCATGGACTTTGTTGTCTTGTGCATAGAGGTACTCTGTCACATGCAGCGGACATGTAAAACACACTAAGAGCGTATAAAACTTGAAAAAGCATGATAGGACAGAGCATCGGAAAAGAACTGATCATGTTGAACCCACCAGAGGAGAGAGGATGGGGAGGAAGATGGTGATGGTGGCTGCATTGCTCGCCACCTCCGTCACCGTGGTGACGATGATGCAGGCCACGGTGATCGTGGCCAAGACTGGCAGGTCACCCAGAGGCGTGAGCAGCTCTGCAACCCACAGAGACAGACCGGACACCTGCAGACACACAAGAGCAGACGTGATGTGACCACTGAAGGGTCGGTTCTCACACAAAACTGATCAATATAGTTTTTGTTAATGCTGCTACAAAAGGAGGGAAACGTGTATCAGTGCGGATGCTTTTTGACGTATTTGTCCAAGCTGTTTCTCCTCTGAGTTTTTATCAGGCTGCATTTTACTGTTTACCATGATATGCAATCAAAATAATCAAAAGTATTGAGGGGACATGTCTAGAAGCTTCATTTGATTTTAGCATGTTTTGAAGAGTTTGAGAAAGTTAAATCCAAGTTCAAGCTGATTTTAGCCAATTAGGCGGACAGTCCACCCCATTCATAATTCATTATTCAAGCAGGGTTACTTATTTTTGAGCTTTAAAACATATTCATCAGTCAGATTTCCAAAACCAATACTGTCAAGATAAATTAAATCAAGTCTGTGCTGCTCAGAGCTTTAAAAAAAACATCATTTAAAAACTTAAACAGCATTAAGTAGTTCCTGTTAATTCCCCTGATTCTATGCTAATAATAACAATAAAAATAATAATAATAATAAAAACCAAAGTAACTTTAATTTATGTTTCATTTAAAAGAAAATATTAAAGTGTTTTTATGTACGAAGCAAAGGCAGAAATTCAGAAAAAAATCCAAAATAAACATCAACAGTTAAGTCAAGCAAAAAAAAAGTCAAAAATGTAAGAAAATTAAGAAGGATGAGAGAGGATAAGAAAATAAAAATGGATCATAAATATCAATCAAATTTCTAAAACCAATACTGTGAAGATAAAAATGGAATAAAGTCTGTGCTGCTCTGAGCTCTGAAACACAAAATTTTTATGATCAGCATCATGTAGTTCCTGTAGTTCAGTTATTCTAATAATAATAATAATATTATTATTATTATTATTAAAAGGAACCTTCAATTTACGTTTCATTTAAAGAACATGTTCAAAAGTGTTTTTATGGACAATGCAAAGGCAAAAATTCATAAAAAAAAATCCAGAATAAACATCAACAATCAAGCCAAGCCAAAAAAAGTCAAAAATGTAAGAAAATAAAAAGAGATAACAAATAAAATAATACAAATAAAATAGAATCAGTACCACTGATTTTCTAACTATTTTTGTACTTTATTTTATCCCTCTTAATTCTTTATTTTTGTTCTAATTATATGTTGATTGATTTTTACACCAGTTTACCAGGCAAAACTCCTTGTATCTCGAACACACTTGACAAAAAATACAAATTCTTATTCTGAGTATGATTAAAATGGAAAACCTGTATAAATTCCCTACTAAAGGGAAACAAACCCATACACCAAGTGATAAAAACAATAAGAATGTGTCAAATGAAATCCAAAGAAGAGCTAACTAACAAAAACTAAAGTCAGATTGTTCTCTGATGGCAGGAACTTCTCACCTCTGTTCCTTCAGCGAGTGCGAAGCCTCCACCGACCAGCAGGGCGACTTTCCAGGGCATCGAGAGCTGGAAGTCTGTCCAAGAAATCATCGTCTCTGAAGGGAGAGAAAAACACATTCAGCTCAAATATTTATAGACGGACAAACTCTGTTTTTTCAGCAGCACTAAGAAGCTATCATGAGGACAATCTGACAAACAGGTAACATATTCACAATATCTATGGTTTTATTTTCAGGATTAAATGTAAATTCAGACGTATTTAACAGCTCAAGGGGACAAAAATGAACACATTTTACTCTGAATTAATTTACTTTGCAGATTGCTATAGCAGAAAGAAACACAACAAATAGGAAACACAAGTGAATAACCTCATCTGAATTTTAGTAACTGTTTATTTACCATATTTTTTCGAGGGTCCATTGGCAGGTATGATGAAGAAGAGGAGGCCAAGCAGCAGAGCGACGGTTGCATCAGTGATGTGACCCGAGTGACTGCAGGAGACAGTGACAACAAAATATTGAACTATGATTTGCATTTTTAGCAAGCACACTCCTGCACTAAATCCACAGATCAAACTACTAAAATAATATTAATTAGAATTTTTTACAATGGCACTTCTGCTGTATCATAAAAATCTGTTGTTGTAAAATTAATGATGTCAAATGACTGTGAGAACACAATGGCTTATTTATTGAACTAAAAATATAAAATCACTCCTGCTGTTAAATTCGATAAATATTTCCTTGGATCACAAATTAATAATCATTAAATACATATATTGGAGGGGTTTTCCTTTGTTACAAGAGAGGGCAGAGCCTGTTGGCCAAATAGGCAATATAGGCAAATGCAAAGGGCCCTTTGGCCTCTAGAGGGCGCCACAAAATCAGGAAAAAATTCACCTTCAATAAAATTATACTAAAACTAGTTATTACTTTTAACTCTAAAAACAGAAAAGCTCAAATTGACGCAAATGTAAAGCAATGCCCAATAAATATAACTACAAACGATATTACCAAATAAGTTATTATTTATTCACTTATTTACAGGATTTTTATTTTGGGGTAAGGGTATTTATATTGTATTTCAGATTTTTTTGGATTTATTTGTAATTGTTAAGCATGTAAACTGGGGGACATGTTATCTTATAAATTAAAAATCATGGTAAAAACAACGCTATTTGATTTCTCTTGTAAACCCACTGTGTTGTGGGTTAGTTTCTTCCCAGAATGCACAGCGTGAATTGGACTCACAGGAAACATGGCTGCCCTTTAGGCTGGACTGGACCTGCTTCAAAACACTGCCTCATGAACATGAAACGATCCAAAGGAAATGCGCACATTTGCAGCATTTTTTTCATCTAAATTGAGCTGGAGGAGTGAAAACAGCCATATTTGTTTCCACCATCCTGCTCATGCTTGGGGACTTTTCTCAGCTGTGGATCAATGCACTTCTGTTGCTCTAAGCAGAGCATGTTGTAGTTGTGTTTCTGTGATTTTAGCTGCATTTAACTACCGTTAAAGAAAAAGGAAAGATACTCACTGTGGGAAGAGAGAGGCCCAGCCAGGTATGAAACCAGGAGATCTGGTCAACCACAACAACACCATGAGCAGGAAAAACTGCACCAGTGAAGATCTCCTGAGGACTGAAGGAAGGAGGTACTGAGTAAAGACAATTATGTGCTATTATTGTACTGAACTATGAATTAATAACTACAGCAGACCAGTTAAGCTGTGTGTCCACCCAGTGGTCTGGTTCAGTAAAGTTTGGTAAGCTTTGGAGCAGTAAACCCTGACCTACTTTGTGTTTGCAACAGTACGATCCCATAACCAAAGAGCATCAATCAAATACTCCATCGAGCAGTGTTATTAAAGTGATACACCAACATTTATAGCAATAGCACGTGTACATTTGTATATAAGAAGCTTATATTGTATTTTTGTCTATGTATTATAAAGACCATTGGTTCCTGAACAGATGGTGAATGCTGTAAATATTATAAATATGGAGAAATTAAAAACTTGACTGTAGTGCGTGGTAATAAAAGAGGTAGGATTAAATACGTTCATACTTCTTCCTACTCCTTTTCGGGCATGTAAACTCGCTGCACAAGCAAGATATCGTCAACAGTTTACCTTCTTGTTTTTTTTGTTTTGGTATATGCATTTTTTTAATGGTGACCAACCATGTTTGTTTTTTTTGCATGTTCGAAATAAAGCATTTGAGTCAGTTCAAATCCATATATATTAATGAATCTAATAATCATAAATAGAAGTGAATAACAGAGTGATCACCTCATTGGTCCCAGCGTCTCGTACTCTTCTTGTATGACTCTCCGAGCTGCTCGGTCCCTCTCACTCCCCTCTCCTCCACGTCTCCACAGGATCCTGAAGCTGAGAAAGTGCATCCAGGTCACACACACTGATTATACAGAACTGACGGCAGGCAGAGAAACGCTCACAGAGAACTGCATGATTGACTTTAATTGGATATCGGACACAATGTGAGGGTCAGCTGCGCTCATAATTAACCTCCCTGATACCGATAAGGCTAACATTAGCATGACAATCATGAATCATATGAGGGTAATATTAGAATAAAAGGATGGAGGTGTGAGATCATATCTGGCATTTATAAAGTCAGAGCAAAAATATCTTTCAATGTTATTCAGCACCTAAATAGATTACATCTCTACCTCTGCCCTGAAGTTCCAGTATGTTTTAGGATTGATTTTAAGTTTTTTTTATTAGTTTTTAAATCTCTTAATGGCCTTGGTCCAGATTATTTATATGATTTGCTTTTATCATATGAGTCTGTGAGGACCCTCAGGTCTTCAGGTGGTTTTTCAGTCGTGCTAAAAGTCCGAACAAAGACTCACAGTGAGGCAGCTTTTAGTTTTTACAGCCCATGTCTGTGGAGCAGCCTGCCTGCAGACCTGGGGGCAGCACAGTGTCAGCGTTTTTCAGAGCAAACTCAAGACCGAGCTTTTCAGTCTCACTTTTGTATAATTTCTTCCTCATATTTACATTTCAACATGTTTAATTAAAGCATATATTTAAGCTTTGTTTGTTTTATCACTCTTACCAATCTTTTATTATTTATCTCAGTCGATTTCTTAATTATTTTAATTCTATTATTACTTGTATTCTGTTTTATTTTTTCACTTTATCTCCCGTTTTCTCATTTTGAACTCATGTTGGCATTTCCACAGTTTCTTGCTCTCACACACACAGACAATTCTGTTAAATAAAGTATTTGATTATTATCATTTTATATTGTTATTTATTTA
The DNA here is from genome assembly GCA_037902135.1 of Cetoscarus ocellatus. NCBI lineage: Eukaryota > Metazoa > Chordata > Actinopteri > Labriformes > Labridae > Cetoscarus > Cetoscarus ocellatus. The sequence goes on from JBAMNC010001493.1 coordinate 251,273, forward strand.
TTTTACTTATTTAGTATTATTATCACCTGTTCCCCCATCATGCAGTCAGTGGATAAGGGAGGTAATGAGTCTTGTTCATTTAGAAAAAAATAGATGTAGAATCAGAGGCTGTACCAGAAAATGTAATACCACTTGGCAACCGTCTATATCCTTTGTTGAAAAAATGTAAACTGGCAATCTTAATATGTAATGTACACTTGTATATGTGTCTGAGCATGTATTTTTGTATGTAAGTATTTTTATCATTATTTTCATTTATTTATCTATTGTTATTATTATTACTGTTACCATAGTCATATTTTCTTCCCTTTTATCAGTCTTATCTTATTTTCATTTTTATAACTATTATTACTATTTATTTATTTATTTATCTGATTTATTTATTGTTATAATTATTATTTAAATTATTTTTATTATTATTTTATATATTGTATTCTATTTTTTACTATTTATTTTAATATCTGTACCATTTTTTGGCTATTAATTTAGAGTTGGGGAGTGATTATTATTAATTGTTTTTTATATGTTATTTTTTCTTATTGTTGTCAGGGTTACTGCAAACATTTAATTTATTTTTCCCTACCCCCAGAATAACCAAAGAAATTGGTCGTCGTGCATTTAAATATAAATCTCCATCTGAATGGAATAAGCTTCCTGATTCATTGAGATCAATCACATCTTTTCCTATTTTTAAGTCTTATTTATTTACTCATCTACAAATTCCTTGCTCTTGTCTTTTATTTTGCCCTTTGTGTTGTATCGTTGCTTTTTTTTATTTAAGCAATTACTTTGTTGTTTCAACTTTACTTATCTATGACTAAATATCACATGTAAACATACGTATATAAAACTCCTTTTTACAGATTTATGTGTGTGACCACAGACTGTATCTCACTCTTTGCCATGTACGACCGAAACTGTTTGATGGGGGACTGACTTAGCATCTGAGCATAGTGTAGGTGCATGAGTGTGTTTGTGTGTGTATTCTGTACTTTATGTTGTTTTGTTGTGTGATGTATTATTTGTACTGTGTATATACGTCCTGTAAGGACCCCCTTGAAAATGAGATGGTCCATCTCAAGGGGCTATCCTTCTAAATGAATAAATAATAAATAAATAAATAAATACATTTTAGGGAGAGGCAAGGATAAGATCATTGTTTCTGAGTATGTGTGAATTTGTTGTGCACACGGAAATGCAAGGGGCAGCCTTTTGAGATTTATTCACGCTGGGACACGGTTTCAAAAATGGACAGGCACATCCCAAAAGAGGAGGGAGGGACTCCCTATGGCTGGAAGTTGGCTGGTAGTTGCCTGGCATTAAGCTGGAAGGTGAAAATTGCGTCCATATACTGACACTCACTCTGAGCCGATGAAAAGCCAGCACAGCCACATCCACGTGAGCAGCAGCATGATCAGACTGATGGGCAGACACAGTAGGAGCCAGCTCCCAAAGTTCACACGGTCGCAGTCTGGGTAGATCCTGGATTTTAAGACAGAATACAAGTCATGTTTGATTTTGCTTTAAAATATTGAGTTGTTTTCAATGTGTGAAAATCTCTATTGCAGGAGTATTCAACTGAAAGTCACTGAGGTCCAGTTAATAAAATATCCTCCAATAAAAGGTCTGAACCGAAGTCCAAATGTGTCTTACAGCCTTCCCCTATGTCCACATTTTCAGTGTTTCAACAATATTTATCATCAATTTTCAATGCAGGATGTTTTACTGAGTGCACAGCTAGCTCTTTTACCATAAATAAAAGTAGTCCCAGGCATTTGACGCATCTTCTAGGGTATCTTTAGGGGCACTTGAAGGCCATGGTGTATCAGGTGAAGATACGAGACATAAATCATCTCAGGGAACGTATCACCAATGCTATTACAAGCAAAACTTCAACTGTGCTAATGCAAGGTCATCAACAGTGGAAAACAGGTATTAATATTTGTTTTTGAAACAATGGTAACCATATAGAGCACATTATATAAATAAAAATGGTTGTCCAACATGAATGATTATTTTTCCTATGTATGGAAACTTATGGCCCACCTTGTACTTCAGATTAAAGAAAACAAAAACCTCAGAATAAAATTTAAAAAAAGTGCAAACAGAGCCGAACAACCCCTTGTTTTCTTCTATTACAGAGGTCTCAGCCTGAAGAAGAGAAAGCCTACACTTCAAGTAAAAAAGTCAACATCTTCAGAAAACAATAAATAAAAGGGGACTCTTCTTAGAAAAAAAAACAAGTGCACACAGAGCATTGAGTAAATTGTTTCTCCTCTTTTTTCTTATTTTAAAGAGGTCCCGGCCTAGAAAAAACTGAAGACCTACACTTCAAGTAATAAGAGTCAACATCTTCTGAAACAATAAATACACTTAACATACAATCATCTGTCATCTGTTAGTGCTTTTCCGCTGAATTGTTGCAGTATAATGTAACAAGAAAGTGCCAGGAAGATAAATAAATGATTTGAGCAGGTTCCGGATTTCACTCTCTCTCTGTCCTTGACTCACTCTCTCTTCCAGTCTTTCAGTCTTTCTCTCGCTTTCTTTCTTTCTCTCACACACAAACAGCGCTACACGTATTGCATGAACCCACACTTGAATAATAAATAAATAAACAGAACAAGGTTGCTAGAACTGGCAAAACGTGACACATTCAAAAACAAAGCAGGGGGACAAACTGTAGAGCTGCAACAATGAAAACAACAGGAACAAATGATCAAATCGGTGAGTAAACAATTAGAGAATGAACCTGACTAATGACCAGGATCAGCACCGAGACTTTATTAAGACTGGTCACGGGTCCGGGCAGAACCATCACAGCCTTTCCCTATGATCGGACGTCTCCCTCTCACCCACAGCCTCGGGCCCAGCACTCACTGGTTGATGTACTCAGAGAAGATGAGGTTGGGCGAGGTGCCGGGCAGCGTGCTGATCCCTCCGATGTTGGAGGAGTAGGCCACGCTGATGCACATGGCTTTACAAATCATAAGGTCACGTTTGCTCCTGCTAGGAGCTGCAGGATGACTCACAGAAACCTGCAGGACAAAACAGAGGGTAAACTTCATGTATGTAGAAATGTACTGTACTGCACAGGAAGATTGAATACTCACTGAATACATATTCACAGAATGACTTTGTGGCTCAGGATGGATGAATATTGAGGTAGAATTATAACAGAGCGGCAGCAGTGACAGGGATATTGCACATTTTACATCATATTGAAGGCTGGGGTCGCTGCATGTGAGAGTTCAGGATGGTGATGCATACAGAGTGTTACTTCGACAGTGCAGTGTTTGAAACAGCAGTTTTCAGTTCTTTAGAGACAAACTGTTTTGTTTTTGTCGAGTATTTCTGTACCTGAGAGACTGCCTTCATCTGAACCCTCTGGTCAGTAAAGTCCAGATTCTTAGGGTCACTTAAAGGGGCTGAAATGTTGCATAGGGACCCTCTGGATGACCTGCAAACACAGAGAACACAAGACGAATTATGATCTGGATTTATTATCCTTTAATGAGTTTGCTGAAAAATTAAACCTTGACTGTAGAGAGTTAGAAGAATTACAGACTGTATTAATAAGAGTAACTTTATAATGGACAAAAATCCAGTGGTAGGATTTTTGTGATGTGCAAACAGGTTAGAAAATAAAAATAACAACTAAAACCTGAGCAGAAAGATCTGAAGTTTGAAATTAATGAAGGTGAATGATTTCATCAAATGCTGGAAAAGGTTTCACAGAATCAAGGGAAGAATTTCTGTACAAATTGTTACACAGCTTTTATTTTTCGGGAAAAAATCCTTCATGCAACCTGGAAGTGTAAATTCTGTATGTTCACTCATTGTGAGGAAAAGTATTGGAAATGCAGGACAGAGTCTGGGGTTCTGATCAGATCAATTTATGTTTATGTTTACAGCACACAACCTTTTCAGCTTGTTTATATCTTGTGAAAGGACTGATCAGATGATTTATGACCTCTTTTCGGTCAGGTTATCTATTTAAATCAAAGAACAATGTAGATGATGATGGAAAGCTAACCAGTATGGACTTTTGATTTCCCTCTACTCGCTCATCCAAGCAGGAATGATCAACCATTCCCCAAATCTCTCACCCAAGTGAACTGATCCAGGTTTGTTTTTTAACTCTTTTACTCCTTTTTTTCCCCAAAACAAGGCAAGACTCAATAGTTTAGTCCTATTTTCTTTAATGGACTGATTCCTGATTGTTTGTTTAAGTTGAATAAATTGTGTTGAAAATATAATTGAATTATGATATAATTTATTTTTGAATGCATTTCTTCCTCTGTTCATGATTTCACGCATTCATTTTAACTTTATGAGATGAACCTCAGTTAACCTTGCTACTTCAACTGTATTTAATTCATTTTATTTAAAAGTCAAACAGAGTTTGAATTACTTTGACTAAAACTGTAACTGAATTTGATTTTTCTTAACTAAAAAACATTTTCTTAAATTAACTGAATTGTTTTTAACGAGCCGTAATTCTTAATTCTAAGTGTTCTTTGATAAGGGTGAATCTTAGTTTAAAAAAATAAAAATGAACAATTCCCAGTTGTTACATTAACAATACCACTATCTCCACGATTATGCCCGCCTGGAGATCAGAAAGAGCTACAACAACAAAATCAAAGCAGAAAGTTATTGTGATAAAAGTCGGGGTTGTTGCAGCTCAGAGTGATCCTCAGGTTGTGGAAAAGTGCATCAATACCTAATATTAAACACTGGATGGGACTTATGTCAGAAATAAACTCATATGAACAGACGTTTGACAGAATTAATGATGAATGTGATGATTTCAAGAAGTCATGGGGTGGCTTTCATTTTTCTTCACAGAATTGAAACACAGTAAAGAAGAAATATTAGCTGCAGCTGCCAAAAGTTTGCCTACTAAACACGTATCTCAAGCCCTTAGAATTTTGAATTTTTACCAGAATACTTATTTTTATTTTATTTTATTATTGTTATTATTTTTTATTAATTTCTTCAGGTGTTGCTTTGTGTATACTTTATAAGTGTCTGTTAAAATATGTTAAAATTGTGTTGAATGTTTAATAAATACTTAAATTATAAAAAAGAATTATGAATCTGGGGAGCAGAGGAGGAAACGAGGAATCATTGATGACCACCATAAACTATAAAAAACATTTTTTTACATACCTTAAAGTCTCTGCCGTTCTTTCAACATGGACCTCGATTTCTGCAATCAAAAAAGACCTCGGCTGACTGTTCTTCATTCTTGTAGTGCCACTATAAAGTAACTTCAATGTCCATCTAACTGATCATTGAACTCTATTTCAGATGTTTTAATAACTGATGACTGTTGATTGGCTTTAAATCTCAAATATGTGGTCAATGAAGTCTAATAATTATCATTGTCCTTCAAAAGTACTGAAGACTGTGCCTTTATGAAAGTCGTCCAGAGTTAAAATAATAAGTTAGCAGGGTTCTTTCTTTTTAAATCCTCAATTTTACAGGGTTTTCAAGACTTAAATTAAGTTTTAGAGTATTGTAAATCTACAAGACAATAAACTCAGTTTTAGTATATCTCGTAAATCTAAATCTACCATCCAGCTGCAGGTTGGGGTTTTCTTCCCCTCCTCCTCCTTCAACACCTCCTCCTTCGTTGGCTTTCAGGATCTGCTGCAGAACAGCCTCAACAATGGGCATCACCATGGTAACAGCTGAGGTGTTTTGGACCCACATGGAGAGGAACGCACATCCAGTCATGAAGCCCAACATCAGCCTGCGGAGAGGAGCATAACAGGAGGCAGTTATGGCACCCAAAAACCTTAATTAAAGTCATAATTCACAGGGAGAGAAGCGTGCCGCTCACCATGCAGGGTTCACTCCCACCATAGTGACGAGCCTCAGGGCGATCCTGCGATGGAGACCCCACTTCTCAATGGATGTGGCGAGGCACGTGACACCCACCAGTAAAAGGTGGAAGTCTTTGAAATACTCCTTCGCCACCTGGAGGATGCAGCGAGAGAAGGAGTGTGACAGGAGAACAACAGATAACAGGCCAAAACTGTTATTCCATCCATTCATTCATTATCTATACTGTTTATCCCTTTTGGGGTCGCGGGGGCTGGAGCCTATCCCAGCTGACATTGGTGAGAGGCTAGGATACAACCAGAACCAGTTCCCAGTCAATCACAGGGCCACATAGAGAGACAGACGACCATTGACACTCACACTCATACCTCAGGGCAATATGGAGTTAACAGTTAACCTGATGCTTCATACAGGGTTATTCAAAAAGAATGAACTGATTTCATTACGAAATATTTTATGAAGGAAAAGCAATAGAAAACTCCAGCCAAGTCACGAGTGTTCTACTCACAATCAACTTTTATGTCCTGTCTTACAAGTGTTCAATGTGGCCACCACTTGCAGCACGGGCAACATCAATGCGATAAGAGAATTCCTCCCAGCCGGGTATCCGTGTACCATGATCCACTGAGAGAAGTGCTTTCCAGTTACATTATATAGCATCAAGTTGCCTCACTCTCAAAGTGGACTCACATCTGAGGACTTCATGATGCCAAACATGGGGAAGAGGGCAGCGGGGAGCATGGCGGTCATGGACAGAGGGATCACTTCTGTCACCCAGTACGTGGCCATCAGCAGCAACACAAAGGCACATTCTGCCTCCTTAAACACAAGAGAAAAGGAAACACAAAGATGAATACAATGAAGCTGTTATGGAGGATTGGGACTCTTACAGATAAGTTTGAAATAATGTATGAACTGTAGTGCATGTTGATCTTCAGCATAATCACTGCTACTCTAAAGGCTCTGGTTTAGTTTGTGCACCAGTGTTCACTTTGTTGACTGATTATTTTCATCATAGTTTTCATCAACAACCTTTTTCCCCTGACAAAAACTAGACAGTAACTAATAAAAACAAGTGAACATGGACAAAAACTAAAACTAAATTAACTGACATTTTCATCAACAAATAAAAACTAGACTAAAATGTCTGACAGACTTAATCCAATCAGACCTAATTTGGTCATGTAGAAAGTAGGGACAAGTTAGGAATATATCCAATCACAGCTACTTTGGTTGTGTGGAAAGGTTGGATGAGTTTAGAGGGACATCCAATCACAGCTGCCTTAGCTTGGTGGTGGTGGGATAAGTTGTGGAGCGATCCAATCCGAGCTCCTCTCTGAATTGATATATTCATGTAGAGCAGGTTCACTGTTTGTTGTCAGTTCTGGTATTGTAACTGAAATTCAAGGAAACATAAAAAATGCCTTACCCTTTACACTTCGTGTTTTAGTCGACTAAATTTACAGTAGATTTCATCGACTAAAATGTTGTGAAATTTCATCAACTAAAACCAGACTATAACTAGAAAAGCACTCAGAGAGCACAGACCTCCGCCAAGCAGCTTTGGTCTACTTTGACAAAAATGGTCCTATCTGGCAATGTTAAAGAATCCTTTAAAAAATTCCTGGATCCAGACGGTGATCCAGATCACACCCAAAATTTAATCAGTTCTTCCATATCCCATTCCTGGCAATTCCTGAAAATTTCATCCAAATCCGTTCAGAACTTTTCAAGTTATTTTGAACACAAACAAACAAACAGACAAACAGACAAACAGACAAAGATAAACGCCCGCAAAAACATAACCTCCTTGGTGGAGGTAATTAAAACAATATAGATGACTAAACTATGGCTAAAACTCAAAGATATTTTAGGCAAAAGACTTTAAAACTAAATAAAAAAGTGCTGTCAAATTAACACTGCTGTGCTCGAGATTCACCTTTGTCCCAATGATGAGGAGAAGAGGGAGCAGCAGAAGCGGCGTCAGGACAATCACGACGACTCTGCGAAAGAACCAGAACCATCTGCACGACCTCTTCAGCATTTTTCCTTTGTCTCCTCTTCTTCTCTGCTGGTTTTGCTGTTATCCCGTGGACATTAGAAGAGCGTCTGATAAGTATTATAGCGCTTGCAAGATGGCCTCTCTGGACCCTGGCCTCACACGGCTCCTGGTGCGTCCATACCTGCAGGAATTTTCTGGATCAGGTTATGAAAGCTGGTTACTGATTGCTGGTTATCTCTGCGACAATTATATGACTCAACCTTAAATTTGTGGCACTTATTATTGGATTATGTATTATTGGATTTCACCAATCAGTACGACTTAATATTTCTGTGATAAAGAAAAAGTCTTCAGGTGGTTAAATGTAAAGTTATGCATGTCTTCCAAAGCTACATCTGGATTTTCAGAGGCTTATCACAACTGGAGATGCTCACTTGAAATTCTTGGTGTCTTATTTTTGGAAATTTTGACAGAGCTTTACAAAAGTCCACCCCTTATATAAGTTGTTGTCCTTTTCTGGGATTAAATAGAGACATTTTGATCGAAGGTTCTGAACTTGAAGCGAAAAGATTAAAGTTGGATCTTCAAATTTGACTTTAGACCAGGATAGATACATTTTTAGTCCCTTTGTCTCTGCCTGGATGGATACATCTCTGGATGTATGTATGTGTATATACAAATATATATATTAATATGTATTTGTATATACGTATATATGTGTATCTTTAAAATGAAGAGCATGGCTTCAGCCTGCTCTATTGTAAAGTGCCTTGAGATAACACTTGTTATGAACTGGCACTAAACAAATATAGCTAAATTTATTGATGGTTGAGTTTTTTGAAAGTTTCATAACTGCACTTTTACTGCTTTCTCAAAAGGATTGTGTGTTTTACTGTTGCAGGTGTGTCATCTACCTGGAGTACTATCTCTAACAGGTCAGCAAGTTCATAATAGAAGGTATTGAGCAATAATTCAGAGATCTAAATAGGTAACACATAGAGCTGTAAAGGTTTATATCAATAAGAAAGCTAGCAACTTTTCTTGAGTCCATGACAAACAGATAAACACCATTCTTTAGACTGTGCTTGCAGTAACAAGGAAGAGACGGGCAGAGCTTGCTGACAGCAAATTAGCTTAGCTCAAACACTGGGAATCAATGGGTAGTGTTAGCCTGTCTCTGCCTACAGTCATCAGATAAACTCTTCAGCAACTCTAAACAGCCCTGTGTGCATGTTGACCTACTTACCAACACTTCCATGGTGGTTTGCGCTTGCGCCCTGCGGTTTAGATTTATATACATTTCTTCTGAAAATTACATAAAGTGCTAATCTTAGTCATAAAATAGATCATTTAACATAACGTGGTAAGCAAAACGAGGCACAAGCACAGGTCAAGAAGCACACAGAACCATTTAGAGTTGCTGAAGAGTTTATCTGATGACTGTAGGCAGAGGCAGGCTAACACTACCCATTGACTCCCACTGTTTGAGCTAAGCTAATTAGCAGTGGGTGAGCTCTGCCCGTCTCTTCTTTGTTTCTGCACGCACAGTCCAAAGAATGGAGTCTATCTGCTTGTCATGGACTCAGGATTGAGGCAAGACACGAAAAAGAAAAAAAAAAAGTTGGCGTATCCCTTTAAGAAAGCCTTTAGGGTTTTCTGTCAAAGCTGCTAAAATCTTCTTCCACTGACAGATGACCTGACCTAGTTTTGAAAGTCAAAGGTCAAAAAGCTGATTGGGTATCATATTCCTTGCCTGCTTTGATAGCTCAAAAACAGTTTCAAAGACTTTCTCTAAAATTAGCATAAATGTTACTTTGACTTAAAACATATTGGTAAGATGTTGTAGTGACAGGAAAAGCTGTCATGTTTTTCAGCTCCTTCTGACATCATTGAAAACAAAACAACTGGTGATGTAGGACACGGGACCCATGGGCAAATGCTAAGGGCGCTGTGGCCTCTAGGGGGCACCAAAAAATCTGGAAAATAAATCACTTTCAATATAATTAAATTAAAAGTAGTCATTACTCTTAACTCTTAAAATGGAAAAGCTCACATTGATTTGAATTTAAAGCAATGCCCACTTAATATTAATGCAAATTATAATACCAAGTAAGTTATTATTTTTATTCACATACTTACAGGATTTTTATTTTGTGGTAAGGGCATTTACATTGTATTCAGATTTTTTTGTATTTATTTGTAATTTGTTATGCTATTTGATTTTTTTTTAAAAGTGTATGCAGATCGCCAATGGAGGAGGGGTCACATAAAATCATGCCTAGGGTGCCACTCTGGGCTAGAATGGTCACAGTATTCTTAAACAATTCAGCTGTGATAAAAAAGCTCCCAAAGAGAAAACCAGGGATGATTTACAGTAAATAACACGTGGCATGAATTTGACTATGTGGTCATCATTAATTCAACACGGCGTAATTCAGACTGAAATATTTACCCTGAGCACACGCAAGCATGCAGTGAGTCATGTGAGCACGATGATCATTATAATGCAAGACGATCGTCTTACCTCACTGCTTTCCTGTCGTCTGTTCTCCCTGTAGCTGTGAAAAGTCTGCATACATCAGTGATAGTAAAGCATCTGTAGAGATCACAGGAGACATAAACTGGAAAAGACAAAACAAAACATTGTGACTGGTCTTCATGAACATGAGGAACCAGTTTGCTTCAAACTCCTTATCTCTGAGCCTTCATGAGGCCTGTTAAAGAGTTACTAACACTATTTATGACCTGAGGAAGACTCCTCTGACGAAACAAATGCAGCAGTATTCATAACTGTCATGCTATTTTCATGGAAACTTACCAAAATGAGAAGAAGATGAAATCAGGCGGGAGTTTTTCTGTTTGTTTTTTATTAAGTTTAAGCAGGCAGACCGTTGTTTTCCAGGAGGCTAAAGAGAGTCCTTTAAAATGTTAAATTCAACCAAAACTTCAAGGTCAAAACACTCAACAAAAAGCACACATACGTAGATCAGTGTTTCTCAAATTGTGGGGCACGACCCTCAGCAGGGTGGTGCAACCTGTGGGCAGGGGCGGTGCCAAATGGGGGCAAAAATTGTGCACTGTAATAGGCTGGTTGCTAGGTTAAAGCTGGGATTTATGTAAAAATCAATGTGGACAGGTTAAAACAGGTTTCTGTTGGCTTTTTTTGGGTTAATACTGTTTGATGAGGAAAGTTACATTTTGTCAGAAAACGTGACTTAAATGTTTTATCTGAGTTTTGAAAGAAATTGGCATGAGTTGCCACTTATTTGCTTTCATACTTCAAGATTGAATCGTGTTTTGCAATATTAGTTATAATTTACCGTTTAGATTACATTAGATCAGATCAGATTAGATTGAACTTTATTATTTACTTTGGGAATCTCCCTCAGGGAAATTAGGATTCCAGTAGAAGTTTAATCAGTAGATAGAAATATATAAAAAGACAGATCTAAACAAAAATATTAAATAAATATAAATAGAAAAAGATAAATAAAATAAAACATCTAAATACATATTTATGTGGAAATAACAAGGGCAAATTAATAATTTTGGTGTCTGTGTTTACTCACTATTACTTAGTCTACAATTTAGTATCCATAAGTTTGAGTGTATTGAGAATAATCTTCCCCCTATTAGTAACTCTGTAAGGGGACATGAAATATATGAATCTATTGGGGAGACAAAAAGTACTCGAGAACCACTGAAATAGATCAGCATCAAAACTACAATTTTAGACAAGAAAGTCATATATTATAATATATAACCATAAAAAGGCTTGCACGTGTTTAAAAAAGCCCATAACTATGAAAGCCCTAAGACTGAGCCACTTGCAGCACCTGTACCTTTGATTGGATTTAAGTTAAAGTTTTTGGGGTTTAGCGGTGGGTTATCACCTGTCAAGGGGCCCTTTAACCCCGGGCTATCACTGGATTCACACCTGGTCAGGGCGAGAATGACCTTCTGAGCAGCAGAGATGGGAGACACTGACGGCTTATCTTCACTGTCAGACACAAAACAAGAGTAAACTGCAAGAATGTCGCTGCCTGAAGATGAATGTTGCCATATACTTTGTAAATGAGACCTTGTGACAGAGTAAATATGGCAGATAATATGCATGATTGATGGTATTTGCTGCTGTAATCGAAATGTCTTTATTCATTCAACTGTTTTCAGGGGCCAATTCAAAATGGGCAGTGGGCCGCAGTTGGACTCCAGGTCATAGTTTGGACACCCCTGACCTAAGAGGACATAATTATGTAAAATTTTTGTAATGGTAAATGGACTTGTGCTTTTATAGCACCTATACAATGCAGGTCACATCCACCCATTCACACCCACTCTCAGTCACTCACTGATGGTTCAGAGTCTCTGTGCAGTCCATCAGTGTTTAACACACTCACGCCCTACCATACCCACTTACACACCACTGACGCAGCAGTGGGACCAACTTGGGGTTAAGCGACTTATTTTTTTTAATTTTATTCTATTTTATTTTTTCACACACATCACCACGTGACAGCCGGAGCTGGGCTTGAACCTGTAACCTTTTGATCAACATCAGCAGAATGTGACACCGACTCTGTTTCCTGTGTAAACACTTTTATATTAAGAATTCATCTTTTTAGTATGAAAAGAGCCACTTTGATTTCCCAAGATAACAAGTTAAATCCAAGATATCAAGAAAATAACAAAAAGGAAGCCAATATCAAAACACTGATTGCCTCAAAAGTATATGCACCACAAAAACTAACTGATAACCATTTGATTATCCGCATGTGAAATCCGTAAAATGAAGAATTTTGTCTTTGAAACCTTGAGGAGAGATCTGAGGAAATGTTAGCTTTGCGACAAAACATATATACAACAGAGAATCAGTTCATTTAGAAGAAAAACATGGAATAATGTGAAATTTCACAAACTGAACTTTTAAAAGTTGAAGTGTATTTTTGTTCATTCATAACAGATTTTGATTAAATGTGCTCTAAAAAATGTCCAGCAGTGAGATGAATTTACATGAGTCATAAATGGTAAGAACTTTATTTATTCTTTAGAGAAACAGTTTTTTAGTTAGAGACAATATGAGTGAGAAAAAGAAAAAACAATGACCACAAAATGAAACCACGGGATGTTTCTTAATGAGCTGAGGCAAGTGTGCTGTTGCTGGTATGCTTGCCTGTCGCCATGGTGATAGGCATGGAGAGAAGCTGGTTGCCCTGGGCAGCATTAAGCCTGGAGGCCAGATACTGGGTCATAACGGGGATCTGGCTGAAGTGGCGGCGAGCGAGCATGTGTTTGTGCTCAATCCTGCGGATGAACGTCGCCTCGTAAGCCTGAAGACACAGATTCACACAGAGTCTCACTGAGGGGGATTTTAGACAACTGTGTCTCTAAAACTGATCTTTCAAGGGCAGTGTTAGTTTTTAATTTAGCTTTATTTATAGTCCTTTGCCTAAAATATCTTTGAGTTTTAGTCATAATTTAGTCATCTAAATTGTTTTTGTTTTAGTCTAGTTTTAGTTGATGAAATTTCACAACATTTTAGTCGATGAAATCTGATGTAAATTTAGTCGACTAAAATATGAAGTGTAAAGTGTAAGGCATCTTTAAGTTTCCTTGAATTTCTGAAGTCATGTTTTACACTTGGATAAAATGAAACATCTAATAACCCTTTACTGAATGCTAGTAAAGTCTGAATGTATAAATGAACAGAAACAAATTGAACTTTTGTGTGAAATGCAGTCACCTTTATTTAGGCTACCTGGCAGAGCATCTCAGTTACAATACCAGAACTGACAACAAACAGTGAACCTGCTCTACATGAATATGTCAATTCATAAAGAGAGGAGCTCTGATTGGATCGCTCCACAACTTATCCCACCACCACCAAGCTAAGGCAGCTGTGATTGGATGTCCTTCTTAACTCATCCAACCTTTCCACACAACCAAAGTAGCTGTGATTGGATATATTCCTAACTTGTCCCTACTTTCTACATGACCAAATTAGGTCTGATTGGATTAAGTCTCTTAGTCTAGTTTTTATCTGTTGATGAAAATGTCAGTTAATATCGTTTTAGTTTTTGTCCATGTGCTCTTGTTTTTATAAGTTACTGTCTAGTTTCGTCAGGAGATCAAAGGTTGTTGAACAAAATTAAGGGGGTCAAAATGGTCCTATCATAGAGTTAAAAAACTGCAGATGCCACTTAAACCTTAAAAGATGAGTGTGCTTAAGCCCGTTATCAGACGTCATTGAACACACCTTGTGGACGTCCTCCATCTCCAGGTGAGCTGAAGTCTCTTCTTTGGACAGCAGGATGCAGTTCCAGGGGCTCCAGTCTCTGTGACGCTCCCAGCGGACAAACACCAAACTGTAGAGGTCTCCGCTGCCTTGAAGGGCGGAGCGTGACGACCAGATGACCTCCACCAGGTATTTAACATCCTCCACCTGAGAGGACACGCGCCATCATGTTAGGGTTACAGAGCTGGGCACTGCATTGAGTTTTTAAGATGTATCAGTACATTTTCTGGGTCTAACGCTCGCTGTAAAAAACACTAATAGCAGAATGATTATTGATCAAAAAATAATTTTAAAATTTGACACATGTAGAAGAGGAAAACAGCCACTCAAATATTGTGTTTTTAAAGATTAGACATTTTCTCAAGTTTGAGAAAAAATCTGAATTAAGTGATTAAAAGTCAGAATTCTGGGACAAAAGTCAGGACTCGATGAAAAAATTATTATTTCTTTAACTTGTTGATATCTATACAGTTGATACTAAAGCTAAGGACACACTACAAGATTCTTTGGCAGATTTCACCCACGATTCCCTTTTGGGAAAACTCTGCACCAGTCTGCGCAAGTAAAGAACAGCTGGCATGGCTAGTTAGCACAAAAACCGCCCTGATGCACCGATTACCAAACCAGCCATAACCGTCATCAACGTGTCGACCAAGTGTGTTCAGGGAGCGGGGCTTAGAGATAGGTGAATTCTGACTTTATCACAATGAAAATTTGCACAAACCTGATATTTATTGCACAGTTTGACACTTAAAGTAAAAGTTTATAGCTCTAATAGTGTTAACTGATTGATTGATTTATGTCTTTATTTCGATCATGTAAATGACAACTTAAACACGGATCAAAATACAAATGAGTGATTATCAAAAAAAAGGAAATTAAACTAGACTAGCAGAATCTGCAAATTTTATTTTTAAGCCTCTCAGCTTAAATCTAAACTTATCTAAAACCTAACCCCCTTAAATTTTACTATACTTCCAAACACTGTCTTAAATTTACCAAAAAAAAATACAATCATGCCTATACATTCTTAACAAATGTATTTACCATATCATGCAAAACTTTCCTCCAAATAATCAGCACCTTATGGTATTTATTCATCAATTTACCTCTGGAAAATCATTTCTTTATGACTCTTTTTAAACCGAATTATGCTTGAAATTTGCTTTAGTTCTGCACTCAATCTGTTTCCACAGTCCACAGTTTAACTCCACCAACAGTGAGACAGAAACTTTTCAATGCTGTACGCACACTTCTAACCTTTAGATTTGAATTATCTCTTAAATAACAGCCCCTCTCTCTTTCATTTAACATTTTCTGAGTGTTTTCCAGGAGCATATTATTCCTCACTTTGAGCTGTTTTGTGCTCCACCAAATAAAAAAATTTAGGGTTTTGGATTTATAAAAGAAATCATTTGTGTGTACCTGAAATCCAACATTATGAATGATTCTGATTGCTCTTTTTTGCAGAATGAAAAGTGGTTAAAGTGAAGTTTTGTAAGTGTTTCCCCATGCCTCTGTACAGTAATCTAAATAAGGAATGTGGAGTGATTTCTGATCTAGAATATGCTTTGCTTTGCCAGGACTAAAATGCTGCAAACATAGTTTGGACTGTATATGTTTAATGTGTGGTTTCCAGCAAATGTTGTCATCTATTCTAACTTAAAACTGTTTATTCTTTCCTCACAGGAAAAAAACCCATCAAGTATCATTAATCAGCTAACAAATATAGAGATATGAAGGAACGTAAGGAACGTTCTTCTTCAAGTATCACAACACGCTGCACAGGACACAGGAGCTGACGGTCTGGACTCACCTGCAGCAGGAAGGGGATCTTTGCGTTCTTGTTGATCTGCAGCTCGTCTGCTCTCAGTGTCTCCAGGATGTCCTTGTAGCATGACAGTTCATTTCGAGATCTGGCTTCGTTGTCCAGTCCGGTGCAGTCTTGGCACCGGCCGCTGGGACGAGCGCTGGCGGTTGGGTTGAAGTCAGCAGACTGCAGATAGCGATTACATCCATGACAGAGGAACATGTTGGTTCTCTGCTGGGAGGGATCCTGGTGAACCTGGGGTGGATTCAATGTTTCAGGATTAATTCCCAAACTAAAGATCCAGTTTGATCTCTGACCAGCAGGGCTCTCTACCTTCTGCAGCCTGGCAGCCTCGGGGTTAAACGCTGGTGTTTTGATGAACTGGAGGAACAGAGTTGAGATCCTCTTCCTCAGTCCCACCAGATTTGCTGCCTTTACCTTTCGGGTCATCAGGTCCACCTCTCTGTCAATTAGATCCACGATGTCCCGGGTCAACGGACACTTATGCTCCTGTGCAAAAGGATAAAAACCTTTGGAGCCATAATATGAAGGAGAATATCCTCGTATAAAGAAGAGTAACAATATCAAGACGGACATGTGACAGCTGGAGCAGACATTCTCTGACATTCTTGGAAATATGACAAATTTATCAGAGAAAAGCACAAACACACCCACAGATCCCAGTGTCACATCACCAACTGAAGTTACAATATTGGTGTGGGCAAATCTCAGGTTAATCTAGCCTTCAAAAAAACAAGATTAAAGGTTTACCAATATCTCTAGCTAGCTCCAGCGAATCATACTGAACTTTTTATTTATTTCTAACTCTCGGGCATGAACACTGTCTGCTAGCTACCTTTTTAATCTGGCTTTTATGAAGTGTCTTACTACAATAAATGTATGGTTTATGCTTATTGTTATTTTTATTTACTCTGCTTTTTTATAAATATATTTTGCTGAGTTGTTATTTAAGTAGCCTAAATTTCATTTTCCCATTTTTATTATTTCTTTGTGTCACCATTGTTTTGAGTTTTTTCATTTTATTCCTTAACTTGCATTATTTTATCTACTCAAATTTTATAGCTAAGTGTGCATTAGTTACCAAGTACATTTTTACTTCATTTCCTATGTTTGATATTTATTCACTAACAAGGTAGAAGGAAGGTAAATAATTTTCCAGGACAATACAAGCGTTTCCAGGACATTGTACTTTCTTCCTCATTTTCCATATGTTTTCCATGACTGGAAAATTGGTCAATCATTTTCCAGGTTTTGTAGGTTTTCCAGGACGTGTGGGAACCCTGTTTTCAGTTTGGTCAGGTTTTGACAGCATTGGCCGACTGGGGTGCTTTTTAAAGAAGTTATTTCCCATTCTGAGGCATTTAAGGCAACTTTAACAAAAACAGCGAGGAGTTATTGAGGAAATATAACAGCAATTTTTCTAAGTCTTTATTTTCGGATGGAAAAAAACATAATTTCCCAAAACAGGATTGGCTTTGTCCAATTCCATGTGACAAAACATGGAGTGGAGTTGCTAGAGGCCCATGACACCAGTAAATATTAGGCCAGTGATCAAAATATCGATACAGCAAAATATCGTCTCACACTCCTTGGGGACACATGTATCGATACAGATTCTACAGAATCGATACGGCCTCAATGTTTTGACAGATGTTGTCCATACTCTTTGGGTAATGTTAACAATGGCACAGTTCAAAGTAGAAGTCAAGCTACGTGATGAAGCACATGTCCCCGATTTGAACTTAGGTCTACCATCTTTGAGGACCTGAATTTAAGTTTCTTAAGTTGTAGAATAATTTAAAACTCATCCTTGTTCTTGCACTTGTAATAAAAAACAAAACTTGTCAGGAACTCTATTTACCCCACCTCACACCAACCCCACTTCAAAAAAACTGAACGAACCTATTCCTCACACTAGTGGATAATCAGGTAAGATCATCTTGAAGACCACCAGATAACAGGTCTTTGCTGACTTTGGCCGAAAGCTGAGATCCAAGCTGAAACTTGGGCTGATTATCTTGTAGTGTTGAAACAGAAAACAATGATTTTCAACCTACATTCAATTGAATACACTACAAAGACAAGATATTTAATGTTCAAACTGATAAACTTCATTATTTTGTTGTAAATATTCACTCACTTTGAATTTGACGCTTTCAACACGTTCCAAAAAAGCTGGGACAAGGGCAACAAAAGGCTGCAAAAGTTTAGGGAATGCTCAAAAACACCTGTGAACATCCCAAATCTACACTTCACACTTGTGGATAATCAGGTAAGATCATCTTGAAGACCACCAGATAACAGGTCTTTGCTGACTTTGGCCGAAAGCTGGGATCCAAGCTGAAACTTGGGCCGATTATCTTGTAGTGTGTACCCCACCTAAGTTTCAGCCTATAACTCAAATGCTTCAGTGTACTGAAGATCTTGGGATAACAGCCCTGACTCACAAGCTGACATGGTTTATTACATGAACTACAAGTTCACCTAAAAGTCTTCAAAGCTCCAACCTTCGCTGCCTGTCTGACACTGTTTGTCAAGTAGTGTGTTTGAGTGTGTTCTACCTTCACGGTGTGTTTTAGCGTCATGAGGACGTGACGTCTCTGCTCCTGGCTCATGGTGCTCAGGTTGATGTTGTTGTAAAGTTCTTTCAGCTCTCTTGCTCTGATGGTGTGCGGTGTGTCCATCTCAATGACCCGACCGTCTGCTCCTCGCCACTGATGAGGAGCTGCACACTGCAACACAAAAGGACATTTTAGTTTTTTTTTAATACTTTAGCTTTTATTAGAGTTTTGTGTTGTACCATAATAAAAACAGCAGATGTGTTAAACAAAAGAGAGAACAAAACAGTCATGGTTACCAACATTAATGATCAAAGCAGTGTATATAGGTCCAGTATCTTGAATTTACATATCAGTGATTCCTTAGGTATCTTTCATGGTGTCATAAATTATCCTACTTTTTCCATTTTTTTCATGAAAACAAACCCCTTCAGTCTAAACTGATAGGTTATTCTTTCCATAATGTAGATCTCTCTTATCATTTCTAGACACTGGTTTAAAGTAGAGGGCTCAATCTTGCACCAGTTTCTTGTTACTGCCTTCTTTCATGTGATCAGTAATATTTTAGTTAAATATCTATGCCTGTCAAATACACAATCATTTATGTTTTCCAGGTACATGACTTCACATTATTTAGTATTACATATCCCAAAATATTTTTAATCATGCTGTGTACATTTTCCCAGAAGATGTGTGTATGATGTGCTTCCCTGTTTCCACAGAGAAATAATGACAATATAATGATGAAATAATGACTTATGTTTTTCCAAGCAAATTCTCTCCACGTCCTTGAATTTGTAGTTGTCTGTTGTGTTTAAGCCATGTTGTGCCATTCTTCTGGTGTAATGTCAATATTCAGTCCCATTTCTCCTTAATCTATAAAGTGGATTTTAGTTTTTACTGGTAGTCACTCTACTGACTTGATAAGCTAAATCATACAGATACCATAATAACAGTAATAACAACATAATTTCTATAGCACCTTTTAGAACAGATGTTTACAAAGTGTACTGACATTTAAGGGAAATAATAAAATGACCATAAACAATCAGGTCAAAAAAACAAAATGACCGGAGCTAAAACAAAAAGGCAAGAACAAACATAGTGAATATACATGAATAAAGAATAAAGCTGGTAAAGAGAATGAAGGTGATGACGGCACATCTCCAAATGCAAATATTAACTCATTGCTTGTTTGTTTGGCACACCCATATCCCTAATGATTTGGCCATGACCAGGATCTACGATACAACATCAGGCCAAGCCTTCTACCTTAAGTTAAAATGACTCTTCCTTTTCTTATCCAATATTCTTTTTTCTTCTTTGAAGATCAGCTTGTTTCTTCAAGACATTTACAACACCAACTTCATCCTTGTCCAGTTTTTGTCCCTTCAGTCCCTTCAGTTTATATCACACTTATTGCCTTATGAACACCTTGTATACTTATTTTTTCATATGATTTTTCATTTATTTTTTTATGATTCACAGTATATTGCCAACTTGTCACATTTTATAATATTTTCTTGGATATTTTGTCATTTACACAAGTATTTAAAGCTACTAGAAGTTTACACAGTTGTTAGTTGTTCTGATAATGTTTTAAATGAATACTAAAAAGAGGGGATGGAACTTTCTAGAAGAGGAGGAGGAGCTCCACCTATCAGGGATAAAAGATGATGCTTTATGGCTTTGTAACGGGCTGAGTAAAGGTTCAACTCCTCCTCTCTGGTTTATTAAATGTTCACATTCTGGAACTTTAATCAAGAAGCATCGGACTTGGATTCTGTCTGTTTTCTGTTCTTTTATGAGGACAAAGAGTATTAAGATGAACTTGACAATTTTGTGCACTGAAGACACTACACTGCCCCCCCTCCACACCTCCCACCTCCCAGAGGGATATGGACTGAAAAACCTTTAGGAAACACTGATGTCTGGTTGAAATAAAACAAATTTTAGAAGAGAATCATTGTATTTTAAACCAAATACTTGCAATAAATTAGCAAACTCACTTTGCTTGTAATTCATTCATTTATCATCGATACAGGCGTGGTACACCCCCGATCATTTGCCAGCTGATTGCGGGGCCACATAGAGAGACACACAACCATTCACACTCGCACTCATACCTAAGGCATTCAAGAGTCACCAGGTAACCTAATGAGCATGTTTTGGTCTGTGGGAGGAGGTCGGAGAGCCCGGAGAGAACCCACGCATGCAAAGGCAGTGCTTGAAAACTCCAGACAGAAAGGCTGCACCACTGTGCCACCCTGCTCTTGCAAAGTCAAAGATAAAATATTGCAACTATTGCCACCATCTCTTGAAAACAACAATCACAAAAACTCCTGGGAAATCCTGCAGGGACTGTTTCGTGATGATTCTGTCCGATTCAAAGTTCTACCTGCAACAATTTTCAACAGATAGCTAACAGTAGATGTTGGTGTTTGAGGGTCTCGAGGCTGGAGCAGCTCAGAGTTAATTTCATTGACTAATTATTTTTGTCATAGTTTTCGTCAACAACCTTTTTTCCCCTGATGAAAACTAGACAGTAACTAATAAAAACAAGAGCACATGGACAAAAACTAAAACCAAATTAACCGACCTTTTCGTCAACAAATAAACGGACAAGTTAGGTGAGTTAAGAGGGACGTCCAATCACAGCTGCCTTAGCTTGGTGGTGGTGGGATAAGTTGTGGAGCGATCCAATCAGAGCTCCTCTCTTTATGAATTGATATATTCATGTAGAGCAGGTTCACTGTTTGTTGTCAGTTCTGGTATTGTAACTGAGATGCTCTGCCAGGTAGCCTAAATAAAGGTGACTGCATTTCACACAAAAGTTCAATTTGTTTCTGTTCATTTACACATTCAGACTTTACTAGCATTCAATAAAGGGTTATTAGATGTTTCTTTTTTAAGTTGACTAAATTTACAGTAGATTCATCGACTTAAATGTTGTGAAATTTCATCAACTAAAACTAGAGTAAAATTAAAACAGTTTAGATGACTAGATTATGACTAAATCTAAAAGGTATTTCAGGCAAAAGACTATAACTAAAACTAAATTAAAAAGTGCTGTTAAAATGAACACTGGCCCAGCTGAGGACCAAGATGTTAAAGGCTGAAGAAGAGGGGATCAGTGAATTTTGACCTTGTCCAGGAAGCTCTTGATAGCTTTGTCGTGGTTGTTGTTCTCGGCGACGATGCGATGTTGTTCGATGGCCCTGATGAGCTCCGTCTCCTGCTCCAGCAGCCCGCAGAGAGCGGCCTTCCTCTCAGCTCCTCTGTAGGTGGAGTTAATGTGCTGCTCCTCCTCACGCCTCCACTCTGAAACACACACACACAAAACATTTCACCCTCAAGGTTCAGCAGACAAATTTAGCACAGAGTGAGACCTCTTCATGCACAGCCTACTCTCCAAGGCGTGGAACATCAGGTTGAAGTCCTTCCTCTCCTGCGGGTTCATCAGGCGGTGGCGGCGGTTCCTCAGCTGCTCCTCTTTCTCCTCCTTCCTCCTCCTCTCCTGCATGTCAAGCCAAGCCAGACGCCGGTCACGGTCCCTCTTTATACGGTTCACTTCCTGCTGGGCCAGCCAGCGCCGAACATACGACTGAAGACAGATCACCTGTGAAGGAGAGAGCAGGGACAGTAGCTGCTTATAACAGTGAAGAAAACAAGCCTCAGTAGGAGAAACTGTCGTCACAAAAGAAACAATTATTTCAACATGAAAACAAACAGGAAGTTACCTAAAAGTGCTGTGTTTCTTTAGGTGATGATTTGAGAAATTACAGGGTTCCCACTCTTTTCTTGAAATCATTTTCCAGGACTTTTCCAGGACGATTTCATACCCCATAAAATGTATTTATTTCTAACTCTTGGGCATGAACATTGTCTGCTAGCTATCTTTTTAGTTAGGCTTTTATGTAGTGTCTGATTGATCTGATTGTATTCAGATGTTTTTTTTAGAAATTTGTTGATCAGATTGATTAGATAGAGGTATCATAAAAGTATGCATCAAATATGATACAAAAGGCGTTTAAGGGTTAAGTAGCCTAAATTTCATTTTCCCACTTTTTATTATTTCTTCTTGTCACCATTCTTTTGAGTTTTTATATGTAGCTGACAAAGCAGAGTTTGTGGAGTATTCATCTTTACTCCTCCCCTTTAATAACAACACTTGGTATTGCATTTAGATGGTTGGAAAGCCTGATAAGTCAATTTTACAACGAGGTACAACTTGTAGGATTGTGCTCTTTGTGGAAAGAGCAACACAGCTACACATGTGGGTAGCACACACACAAAAAAAGCAAACATCCATCTCTCCTGACAGAAAGCCAACAATTCCTCAGTGAAGCAAGGGTGAGGAACCGGTCTCCTTGGGGTGTTGTCTTCCTGGGACGCCCACTTTGACTTCACCAGTCTAAAAGATGTGATGGGAAGTTTGGAAGTGGTACCAGGACTGACACTAAATAATCCAGCCACTCTGTGTACCGGAACAACGGCTTCCAGTTGTAGGAGATTTTGGCACATTTTTTGGAGTGTTACATACACATTTAGCTGTGTTGCTTATTCCACAAATGCACAACTGTTTATTTATTTATCATTTATCATTCAAATCCATAACTCTACTTTAAAGTACTCAGTTTTTTGACTAAAAAACAGAATCCAAATAGTATTGTTTTTACCATTGTCTTTAATTAATAAGATGGCATGTCCCCCAATTACCATACTTAAAAAACTACAAATAAATATAGAAAAATCTGAAATATAACATAAATACCCTTACAACAAAATAAAAATCCTGTAAATAAGTGAATAAATAATAATAATAATAGTGATAAATTAATCATATAACAATCAACATCAAACAATTTGAAAGACCACACAGTTTGCACACAATAACTCCATACATAAGGGAGACTTATTTGGTATCATCATTTGTAGTAATATTAATTAGGCACTGCTTTACATTTGAATCAATGTGAGCTTTTACAGAGTTAAAAGTAATAGACTAGATTAGATTAGACTAGATAGACTTTATTTATCCCTTTGGGAGACTCTTAAGTTAAGATTCCAGTAGCACCATTTATAGCAGATAGAAAGATATAAAAAAAAAAGAGACAGATATAAACAGACATATAAATAAATATTAATAAAAATAAAAATAGAAATATGACTACTGGCTGGCTACTGCTCCTTCCCGTCTTCAGTCTTCCTGTTACTTCCTGGGTTATACAGTCTGATGGCCTATATATATCTGGCCCGTAGGCAAGGGGGATCGAAGGGTTCGTTTGAACCCCCCCCCTCCAGACCCCCCCCCAAATTTAATTAAAAATTGAATTTGAGTGTGTCACATATCAAATCCAACAAAAAATAATCAGCTATTCAATTTTATTTATTTATATAATTACATTAAGTGAAGTTGTCTGTCATTTTAATTTGCCCGTGTTTAATTTATATTTCTTTCTCTAAATTTATTTACATTTACTTTTTTATGTACAAATATATATTTTACCATTTCTATATGATCTATATTAGTTATCAGTAATTGTACATTATTAATTTATTCATCTGCCCCCTGGTTGTGCGCGGATCTTAGTGATGACGTTGGACAGAAACCCGTCTACTGATAATAAAGTTAAAAAAAAAATAATGCTAACAGAGCTAACGGAGCTAACGACCGCTAATCGATACACGTCAGTCGGTGCCTGGACTTAGCACCTTACCCATTTTTGCCCTTTTTCGGAAATTCTCGCCGATATTTTGGGACATAATAGCCGCAGTTTTCTTTGGTTTTCTCTCTTTATCTTCCTTTTTAACCATTTTCTCGTTTTCCTCTTCTTCATCTTCTTCGTCTTCTGCGGTTATAGGGGCATTACCGCCACCCTCTGGACTGGAGTGTGAACAGGAGCACAGGAGAAATGGACGTTTGTTTTTGCAACGTTACAGTTGTCTGTCAACTCATGCCCTAAGGTCCCCAGACTCGGTGCTAGGGCTTTGATCTGCTTAATTACCTTTCCTTTTTTGATCAGGTTAGAATGATTTGGAATAGTTATTTAAAAGGTGACAGCCATTTATATTTATTTATATGACATGACAGATAACCTTCACCGAGGCGGGGGGGGGGGATCGAAGGGTTCAAACAAACCCTTCGATCCCCTTGCCTACGGGCCAGGGTGCTAAGTCCAGGCACTGATCCGGTTGCCTTGCATTGTGGGATTGGAGCTGTGACAAGTCCCCTCAAGTTACGAGCGGAGCGGGTACATGGACCGAACTTGTGTCGATGCGGACTTAGTATTGGAACAGGTCTTCGGCTGTGGTTGATGACGTATCACGAGTGCGCAAGTCCGGAAGTTTGCTGAAGTACACATATTGAGAAACACCCCTTATAAAGTATGAGGCTCCTGATGGGGCTGCAGGTACACACATAGGGATGTAACGGTATGAGAAATGTCATATCACGGTTATTGTGACCAAAATTATCACGGTTATTATTATGATCGTGCTATTGTTGCAGTGTGCTGAAAATGTTTTTTGCTCTTTTTTAATGAGAAATAAAAGTAAACAATTCTGGCAAGCATTTGTCATTATTATGTCATAAATGCTTAAATAGTGTGAAATTACAAGAAAGAAAAGAAAAAAAACAGATTTAAACTTCAAACAGGATTGTCTTCATAAACAATTGTAAATGAACATGTTCAAAGTTTTGAGATGACCAACAATAAGCTTAACCTGTTTTACATACACTCACACATTTCTGTTTGCTCGCAGCATTAGTGTCCATGTTACAGCTTGTTATATCAGACCATGTCCAGGCGTTTTTGTTTTTTTTTGTTGTCGTTTTTTACTGATGTTACGGCCTCCATATCACCAGAAAAATACCTGGCTCGATGTTAACCAAAGGAGACCAGAAACATATTAAAAAGGACGCCACACAGAGGACAAAGTTGATTATGTCAGCAAAAATGGACAAAACAGGAGAAAATGATCAGGCCAACCCATAAGGGGCCGTCGCACCCAACACCTCTCCATATTCTGCCTGACCAAAAACTAAGTAAAACAAGGTATAATCAAAACCCAGAAAACAGGACCACCGACAATCTCCAGCCCAAACTAAAACAACAAAACCCAGCAACCTAGTGCTGCTGAGGAACAAAAGAGGGAAAAGGAGAAACAAAAATACCTGTAAATCCAGAAAACAAAGGAGTACAAAGAAACCTCCTGCTCCCCAGGTCTGTGTGTGTGCCCAACCATTGCTCCTCTCTCAGCTCCTCCAAATAGCCCTCCCCTCCCTGAGCGCAGATTACTCTCAGGTGTGCAGCAGAGGAGAGGAAGGAGGAGTACCAGGGAGAAACAGAGAGAGAAACAGGGCCGCACAATAGTCCCTGAGGCAATTCATGTCCAGTTAGCCCCTTTCCATGACTCTCCTCTGGTCTCTCCTCTCCCGGGCAGATGTCCTCCACCAATGCTGCTTGCAGCTTGAATTTTATTTGAGTTTTTGTGCTGATGTGTCGTCATATTTATCTACTTGATTTTTTTTCTTGCTGCTCAGAACCTAAACCATCTAGCAGAAGCCTTTATGAGATTAAACAAGTATTGACGGTCTTCGCACCCAAACATCTTCATCTACATGTGCTTCATGACGCATCATTTATGAGATTATTTTCAACATCCCTATTTGGTTGGTCTCTGAGGTGGAGTCTCTGGCAGAGAGCAACACACCCCTGACTCGTGGTTGGCCTTGTTTGGTATTATCAGTGTTACAGACTTTGTTTCACATTGTGAATTTAAGAGAAGATACACTGATCTGCTATATTGAAGTGAACTAAGATGAAAATGTCTCCAGCGTTCCTCTGCACAGACAGAGGAGTTGTACAACAGCCTGAGCAATGTGTTAACAAAGCCTGGAAGACTGACAGTCCCAAAGAAGGTGAAACCACGAGTCAAGTGGATTGCTGTCTGCCAAGGACTCCACCTGATATATCTCTCTGAGATCGGGGCGGGCAGGGGGCCGAGCTGGTCCCCGTCCCGGGTGCTCGGGCCGGCCCTCGACGTTTCCTTTGATTTCCTAAACACATTTTGGATGATTTCCTGACTTTGGGTGCTGATTTCTTGTCCATTTCTTGGCAATCGTGGCCAAGCCACATCCCCAAAAGTATAAAAGTCCGCCCTCAGGTCTACACTTCCTCATCCATCCATCCAGTGTATTCAGCTTTGGCCATAACAGTACTAAATTACTTCACTTTCAGCTGCTGAGGTGCTTCCTCCTACCCAGCTCCTCCTCGCTTTATTTCAACATCAATTTCAAGTCATGCCAAAGTCCTTCTCTTGCTCCCCCTTCTCATTGATCAGATCAGCATCACCTTCCCCATGAATGGTAAACACATGCACAGGTCCTTGGTTTGTAAAACTTATGCCTTCTCGTCAGTGTTCTTGGGGGTTCTAAAATAATCGGTCCCTCATAGCATCTTGGTTTAAAAACTAAATAGAATTTGTGAGATTGTCTGGCTGGTATTCAAAACATTTGCGTCTTAGCTGAAATAATTCCTCAATTCTTGGCACATCATAGACGTTTATCCAGAATCAATCAATATATCACACGACTCAGCGTTATATAGAGCAATAGGATATTGTGTGATACGATGAAACCATATGGAAGATATGATATGATTTTATAAGAATGATATGATTCAGTATCAATATGACGTGATACGATGAGTAACGATACGATATGACGCAGGGAGTCATAGGATTTGATTGGATATGCCTGAGTAGAGTACAGAAAACTGCGATGACATTGTGGTGGACAGGTGGCCCTGTGATTAAATGATTGTGATATTGATTTGAGATGTGTAGGAATGAAGAAGTGTAGACCTGAGGGTGGACTTTTATACTGTTGAGGATGTGACTTGGCCACGATTGCCAAGAAATGGACAAGAAATCAGCACCCAAAGTCAGGAAATCATCCAAAATGTGTTTAGGAAATCAAAGGAAAAGGCGAGGGCTGGCACGAGCACCCGGGACGGGGACCAGTCAGGGGTGTGTTGCTCTCTGCCAGAGACTCCACCTCAGAGACCAACCAAATAGGGATGTTGAAAATAATCTCATAAATGATGTGTCATGAAGCACATGTAGATGAAGATGTTTGGGTGCGAAGACCGTCAATACTTGTTTAATCTCATAAAGGCTTCTGCTAGATGGTTTAGGTTCTGAGCAGCAAGAAAAAAAATCAAGTAGATAAATATGACGACACATCAGCACAAAAACTCAAATAAAATTCAAGCTGCAAGCAGCATTGGTGGAGGACATCTGCCCGGGAGAGGAGAGACCAGAGGAGAGTCGTGGAAAGGGGCTAACTGGACATGAATTGTCTCAGGGACTATTGTGCGGCCCTGTTTCTCTCTCTGTTTCTCCCTGGTACTCCTCCTTCCTCTCCTCTGCTGCACACCTGAGAGTAATCTGCGCTCAGGGAGGGGAGGGCTATTTGGAGGAGCTGAGAGAGGAGGACCTGAGAGAGGAGCAATGGTTGGGCACACACACAGACCTGGGGAGCAGGAGGTTTCTTTGTACTCCTTTGTTTTCTGGATTTACAGGTATTTTTGTTTCTCCTTTTCCCTCTTTTGTTCCTCAGCAGCACTAGGTTGCTGGGTTTTGTTGTTTTAGTTTGGGCTGGAGATTGTCGGTGGTCCTGTTTTCTGGGTTTTGATTATACCTTGTTTTACTTAGTTTTTGGTCAGGCAGAATATGGAGAGGTGTTGGGTGCGACGGCCCCTTATGGGTTGGCCTGATCATTTTCTCCTGTTTTGTCCATTTTTGCTGACATAATCAACTTTGTCCTCTGTGTGGCGTCCTTTTTAATATGTTTCTGGTCTCCTTTGGTTAACATTGAGCCAGGTATTTTTCTGGTGATATGGAGGCCGTAACGTCAGTAAAAAACGACAACAAAAAAAACAAAAACGCCTGGACATGGTCTGATATAACAAGCTGTAACATGGACACTAATGCTGCGAGCAAACAGAAATGTGTGAGTGTATGTAAAACAGGTTAAGCTTATTGTTGGTCATCTCAAAACTTTGAACATGTTCATTTACAATTGTTTATGAAGACAATCCTGTTTGAAGTTTAAATCTGTTTTTTTTCTTTTCTTTTCTTGTAATTTCACACTATTTAAGCATTTATGACATAATAATGACAAATGCTTGCCAGAATTGTTTACTTTTATTTCTCATTAAAAAAGAGCAAAAAACATTTTCAGCACACTGCAACAATAGCACGATCATAATAATAACCGTGATAATTTTGGTCACAATAACCATGATATGACATTCTCATACCGTTACATCCCTATGTGTGTACCTGCAGCCCCATCAGGAGCCTCATACTTTATAAGGGGTGTTTCTCAATATGTGTACTTCAGCAAACTTCCGGACTTGCGCACTCGTGATACGTCATCAACCACAGCCGAAGACCTGTTCCAATACTAAGTCCGCATCGACACAAGTACGGTCCATGTACCCGCTCCGCTCGTAACTTGAGGGGACTTGTCACAGCTCCAATCCCACAATGCAAGGCAACCGGATCGGTGCCTGGACTTAGCACCATGGCCCTGAACCCTTTGACAACACCCCCCCCCCCCCCCCCCCCCCCCCCCACCGCCTCGGTGAAGGTTTTCTGTCATGTCATATAAATAAATATAAATGGCTGTCACCTTTTAAATAACTATTCCAAATCATTCTAACCTGATCAAAAAAGGAAAGGTAATTAAGCAGATCAAAGCCCTAGCACCGAGTCTGGGGACCTTGGGGCATGAGTTGACAGACAACTGTAACGTTGCAAAAACAAACGTCCATTTCTCCTGTGCTCCTGTTCACACTCCAGTCCAGAGGGTGGCGGTAATGCCCCTATAACCGCAGAAGACGAAGAAGATGAGGAAAACGAGAAAATGGTTAAAAAGGAAGATAAAGAGAGAAAACCAAAGAAAACTGCGGCTATTATGTCCCAAAATATCTGCGAGAATTTCCGAAAAAGGGCAGAAATGGGTAAGGTGCTAAGTCCAGGCACCGACTGACGTGTATCGATTAGCGGTCGTTAGCTCCGTTAGCTCTGTTAGCATTATTTTTTTTTTAACTTGATTATCAGTAGACGGGTTTCTGTCCAACGTCATCACTAAGATCCGCGCACAACCAGGGGGCAGATGAATAAATTAATAATGTGCAATTATTGGTAACTAATATAGATAATATAGAAATGGTAAAATATATATTTGTACATAAAAAAGTAAATGTAAATAAATTTAGAGAAAGAAATATAAATTAAACACGGGCAAATTAACATGACAGACAACTTCACTTAATGTAATTGGAATAAAATTGAATAGCTGATTATTTTTTGTTGGATTTGATATGTGACACACTCAAATTAGATTTTTAATTCAATTAAAAATAATGGGAACGAGGGGGTTGCCTTGGATATTCTGACTTTATGTATATGTAATTTATCAAGGTATATGAAGAGATTAATTATGTTAAATTTATTACTTCGAGAGAAGGAGCCAAAAATTATTTTTTTCTCAAAAAAGTGATACTTGACTGTAGTTTTAACGGAAAGAAAGTGTCCCAAATCTTTCAAAAGGTGATGCAAAATGGACATTTATAAAAAAAATGGATGATGCTTTCTTGATCTTTTTTACAGAAGGTACAGCTGTCATCGATACCAGAAAATCTGGATATGTATACATCAGTAGGATAGATGTTATGTAATAGCTGAAGATGTCTATTATATATACACACACACATTAAGATATAACATTTTAAAACAACATTATAATTCTCTGTGTGTTTACCATATGTATGTGTGTGAAATTAATTTTAATTTTGAAATTAAAATTAATTAATTTAATTTCAAATTAATTTTGAAATGAGCAAGGTGAGCAACAGAGATGGACAGACAACAAAAGAGAGCAACAGAGACACAAGGAGAGCTACAACTAAGAGAAAGATAACTGTCCGATAGTAGAGAAATAGGTCACCTAAATTTAATTCAATTCATTGATTCACAGCAAAAGGAATGTTTGGATGATAATAGAGATGGTGCATTTCCATTAAATTCATTCATGTTTATTCATTCAATGAATTAATGCATGTTGACAGAGACATGCAGCAGAAGAGAGAAGCAGAGACAGACAACAGACAGCAGAGGTGAGCAACAGAGAGACAGACAAGGAGAAAGCCACAGAAACACTGGCACTGAGAGGGTTGAAAATGGGAAATTATACATTTGAAAAGTGGCCATTATCAGAATTTTTTTTAGTACATGGTGAAAATTACTGTAATAGGCTGTGTTTGGAATTTGAACATTAATCTAAAAATAATCACCTGTACCAAATGTGATGAGTACCAGCTCATCCACTGCCACATTAGAAGAGAAAGTATGCCTATAGTGGCCAAAAATGGTCAAATCACGACATTTGAAGGAAAATTTGAATGATATAGAGACAGTACACTTACATTTAATTCAATTAATTAATTCATGTTAAAAGAAAGTTTGGATGGTAGTACACTTAAATTTAATTAATTCATATTCATTCATGTCAGCAGAGGAGAGCAACAGAGACGTATAGAGGAAAACAGAGAGACAACTGGGGAGAGAAATGTCATGTAAAAGTGAAGGTGTAATCAATAAAAAGTATAAATTAAAACGTATGAAATGTGCTTGTGTAGGGGGGCGGGTGGTAAAGACCACTTTTTAGAAAAAAAAAGATCCCCCCCTCCACAAGGCTGGCTACGGGCCTGTATATGATATACATATGTATATATGATAGTTTGAATATAATTATCAATCAATCAATCAATCAATTTTTATTTGTATAGCACCAATTCATAACATTATCAAGCGTTATCTCAACACACTTAACAATAGAGCAGGCTGAAGACAAGCTCTTCATTTTATGGATACATATATCTGCACATACATATAAAATTCCCATATAAATATATATACAAATACAGACATCCAACACCCATCATGAATCCATACAGCCAATCGTGAACCCCTCCATCATGGTGGCAAGAAAAAACCTCTATAAGTATACTCAAGGTGAATTTTATCCCAATTTTGTGGTCTCCCTGGAGGCCACAGCACCCATAGCATTTGCTTATATTGCCTAATGGGCGAGCCAGCTCTGAGCTCAAACGATGAAAAGTAGGCAAAAACTTCTGGATGCACAAATGAAACAAGTGAAATAACTAACAAATCTGAACTCAGACCCACTAAATTGGCTGTTGACCCCTTAATCCTTCCCCCAGTAACACAACCACCTCTAGAGAGGCTGATTTCTTTTCTCCAAACAAAAATCAAGAATGATAATCACACACCACACTCAGAGTTCACCTACAGCTTTCAGCCTCCTGTCATGGTACTCGTCAGCGGTCGTGTAGTTGCCCGGGGCGACCAGCTTGTCGTTGGTACAGGAGATGAAGCAGCCAATCCTGGTCATCTGGGTGGAGACGTCGACGGCACAGTTCTGGACCTGAGACTTCATCTCTGCAGTCTGACAGAGACCATAGATAGAACACAGAATTTATCATGTCACAAAACCTCTAAAGTAGTGTAGTGATTTAACTTTAGGTATCATATCTGAACTTTGGAGGCAAAGATCTCAGATAGTTCACTGAAAGGCTATTAGAGATGTGATGGGTCGATAGAGATATTTATGCTCATTTCACAAAACTCTAAATTAATTTCTATTCCTGATCTCATCAAAAAGGTTCCCAAGCAGTGTTCATTCTGCTGACTAATTATTTTCGTCATAGTTTTGACAACCTCTTTCCCCTCACGAAAACTAGACACTAACTAAACAAAACAAGTGCACATGGACAAAAACTAAAACTAAATTACCTGACATTTTCATCAACAAATATAAGCTAGACTAAAATGTTTGACGGAGACTTAATCCAATCAGATCTAATTTGGTCATGTAGAAAGTAGGGACAAGTTAGGAGTATATCCAATCAA
The DNA here is from genome assembly GCA_037902135.1 of Cetoscarus ocellatus. Taxonomy (NCBI): domain Eukaryota; kingdom Metazoa; phylum Chordata; class Actinopteri; order Labriformes; family Labridae; genus Cetoscarus; species Cetoscarus ocellatus. Next base: position 283,819 of record JBAMNC010001493.1, read on the forward strand.
TGCTGCCAAAATAACACTGACCCCAAGTTACTTAAAACCTTTTTGTCTTTTATTTTCCACCGGATCGACTTAAAGCCTCCACTGTGAGAGTCGAGCTTAAGTGGTTTTCCCACTGACAGCTCGGTTACTTTGTTCTGATTCAGCTGAAAAAATACATCACATTTACTTAATTCTTATAATGGCTCCATGTAACCTTGTGCAGCCAGGCTGGGTGAGAAGAAGCGAAGGGAGACCTCCTAAAAGCTAAGACCTGACAGCTTGTTGACTGGATCAAGCAAGTGAAAATTATCATTTGTGTTGTTCCCTTTAATTACTTTTCCAAACGTTGGTATTTATTATATTTTGTAAAAGAGAATCTAAAAAGAGGTTTAGTAAGGAATAAAGATTAATTAAAGCAGAGGAAATGTTTAAAAAAGGAGTATTGACACTAATAGAAAGGCATGGGAATGGCTGTGAAATAAAAACAAGCTTCATGAGGGGGCAGAGGTCAGCTCATCCCCTGAACACACTCAGGTATACACTCACACAGGCCTCATTAGTGCAGCGCTGAGTTGTCATGAATGTACATCTGTAAGAACATGGCCATCGTTATATCATGTCCTGAATGTGAGTGTATGATTGTCAGGGATGAGGGTGAGGCGGATGCACTGATATAGATACAGATCAATCGTTTCACACTTCCTCTTTCTGCCGAGGTCGGTGATTCAGAAACAAAAACAGAACACAGACCCCCTGGGGGAATCGGACCAGGACGAAATTCCATCAAATCAGTCACAGAGATGTTCACATTAAAGTAGAGCTGCACAATCATGGCAAAAACCACAACCTAGATTATTTGGAATATCTTCAGTTATTATCTGAACCACTTTCTGCATGAGTTTTAATTGATTTAACCCTCTGAATCCCAAGCAGCTTCTGGTTGTTTTTTGTTTCTGTCACATTTATACTCACTGCGGTCTCATTTTTCTCTGCAATATGAAGTTCTGCACCTCTCTAGATTCAGGAAAACCATGGCTATAGGATGAAGTAACTCAATTATGCCTTCATGCAGTGTAACAAAATTTTAAAGCTATAAATCATTAGAAAAAAAGAAAAACGAACACTGAAATTTTCTAAATATGTATTAATATGAATTATATGAATAATATTTATTATATTCATATTGGTAATTTAAAGTCTACACTGCAGAGGCATCATTTCAATCTGCAAAGCAGTTTCTGTTAATAATAAGACGGAGTGCCACACCACATAGTTTGCCCTGTAACAGGTCTTACAGGCACTGAGAGCAGGGGAAAATTTGACGTCTGCAAGACACTGCCATGGGACGCAAAATTAAACGATTTTTTTAACATCGAATTCAGAAAGCATGTGAATCATTCAGGTCTTTTTGAAAGCAGTAACAAGCATAATTTTTTTTGTTTTTTACAGAATTTAGCCAGAGCAAACCGTTTATTTTCTGCAAATTTTCAAAAAAGACAAGAGAAGAGAATCACAGCGATGTTGATGAAATCTCATGAAATTCTCCAGTATTATCCCAGCTGTTTCGATATGTTGATACATTCAGGTACACATTCAGGTAATTTAAGAATCTGACGATTACGCCGGTGTTTTCCGTTTTTGGATAGGACAAATGGTTTGTAAATGCCAGTCATTTAAAAATAAGTGGTATTTTGATCCCATTCGGCGGGATTTGGTATTCTGAGAGTTAATTAATTATGAGAAGATGCTTCAACCATTTAACAAATTTTATTATGATTTTAAAATGTTAAAGTCTGACTCCTCATAACCATCGCCATAGCCAAGAGGTGGATTATAACTCTGAATGTAAGGAAAATAAATACAACTTTATACAGTAATGGACAAGCTTTTTGAAAAATGTAGTGAGCTAAGTTATAAATTAATGACAAAAATCAGCTTCAGTTCACTAAAGCTACACCCTGGTAAAAAGTAGCAAGCTAAGTTAGTGCAGCATGACAAAAACATCTTACTACATGCTAGCTATTTACTTTTTTCAGAAATAATTATAATTGTTATTATTATTGTTATTATCGTTGTCATCTTAATACAAATTTTATCATTGTTACTATTCGTGTTAGTATTTGTATTATTAATATTGTAAGCAGTATTATTCCTAAACCATCTCTAACCACAGGCAAAGCTTATATATATATATATATATATGAGGCCCGAGTGCTGCAGGCAAACATAGACTCTCAAGTCATCTGAAAAACTTTCTCCAAGGTCTGATGATTTTTTTTTGGTAGCTGTCAAGGACAGAACAAGACCAAACATGATGATGAATTGCATTATCAGTCTGACAGTTTGAGTCAGTAGATTTGTGTTTTTGTTGAGAAATCATAAAAAATATGATGAAATTCTTCCAAAAGAACTTCCCCCTAATTAAAAGACCTGTTGCTTTCTGCTACATTTGGCATAGTGCACACCACTCATCATCAGAAAGAACTTAATTACATTCTCGCTCCCATTTTTCCTGATATGTAAAGTTTCACCAGACTTTGTATCCAGGGTATAGAGTTATACAATTTCTTTTTTAATCTTTAATGTGAAGTTTTCAAGAGCTGATTTGGAGGAATAGTAACCTCATCCATTTTTGTCATTATGATTTATATTTATTAGTTTCTTGCAATCCTTGTTTTGTAATTTTGTTTGGGTGCACATTTCTTGAAAATAAAGATATAAACCTTTTTCCCTGCAGTAAGTTTCAGGACTTTAAGTTGATCTTGTTTAAATTAGGACACCTTGTGGAGAGCAGCAGGACTTAAAGGTGATGGATGATGGGGAGAAAATCAATGGTTGTGTGCATACTTAGCAGTGCTGCATTGCTGAATGATTAATTTAAACTTTAACATTGTGTTTTATTCCAGTTGTTTTAAAAATTCCTCTGTACTTGTGAAATTAATTGCAAGACGCAGTCAGATATAAAGTAATTAACCCTGACGCTCAGCAGAGAGGTGTGACTGTGACCGTTTGTCGTCGGTCTCCTGGTTCAACAAGCTCATTTGCATTCTCTCTCTCTGTAATTACATTGTTTAATCTGCTCATGGAGTCGTGTTCTGTCTCACGCCTCAGTGGAAACGCTGCTCTGCAGTAATGAATGACCTTTAAAGGCACGCAGATCCTGCTGCATGTCCACTCTTTCATACCCTGAACCTTTTTTTTTAATCTTAACAGTTTTATTCGCTGGACAGGAGACAGACGGAGATATTCCTGTGCGACATTTTAGCACAAGGGCTCTGTTTCTGTACCTGTGTGTCACGGCTATAGACCACCACCCCTCTGTCAGGCCTCCTCTTCGGGAGCGTCTGCACGGCAGCGTGGTGGTACTCTGCCCCCGTCAGACGGTTTCTGTAGCCGCCAAGGAAAGCTTTCTGCTGGCGGGGACGCTCTATCTCCACGACCACCTCCTCAAAGACGCCCTCACCTGGAGATAAGAGGGTGATTAACCTTAAACTTGCAGGTCTAAGTCCTCTAGAAGACGTTTTAAGGTGAATTATTCACCCATTTTGAAGGGGACGCTGGTATTTACTATGTATACACCTCAAAAAAGCTTGGCATATTATTCCAGGTGATTATTTCTCCTCTTTAGTAATACTTATTGGTATTGTATATCACTGGACAGCCTGATTGGTCACCTTTACAACGAGGTACAACGAGGTACAACATGTAAGGATCCTGCATTCATAGAATGAGCACCAAAGATAGAAGTGTGGATAGTGCCCACAAAAATGTGCCAAAATCTTCTTCTTGCAACTGGAAGAAAGCCTACGGTTCCTCAGTGAAGCAAGAGTGAGGAACTGGACACTACAACAACAGGGGTGTTGTCTTCATGGGATGCCCACTTTGGTTTGTCTTTGACTTCACTGTCTCTCAGAACTTGGTCCTAAGTAAGGCTGAATCATTTCAGGAAAAGATCTAATAGTGATTTTCTGGCAGACATTGGGATTTCAATTCAATTCATGATTTTCTTCAAATCAAGCTTCAGTGCAATATTCACCATGTTTACAGTATAGACTGTGAGGAGTCCTCCTCATCTGCCCTGCTCTCCCCCCTCCCTTCCTGATTTCTCCTGCTGCTCGAGGAGTGGGAGTGGTTCCCCGCTCTCAATCCTCCACACCTGATTCTACTCACCTCATCAAGCTCCACTATATAAGCTGGCTCTGGACACCTGTGGAGCGTCGATGGATTTCCATTTGAACTGTGGTTTGTAACCGAGTGATCTCTTCTGCAGCTACTCTGCTAACTTCAGGCTTTAAGCCTTATTTTATGCTCCCCTCTGGGAGTGTTTTTGCCTGTTGTGTGTTTTTGGTGACTGAAGGTTTTTTTGTGACCTGGGAACTTAACTGCCTTTCTGCTCCTCTCTCCACAGTGTCGTCCACGAGCCCTCACCACCGCTGCACTAATTATTCTCTCACCTGTGTCACTGGATTCCCCCACAGACACAAAGATTCCCCTTTGCCCCCTTTCACTGCTGTTGTTTGGAGTCAAATAAAACCACTGTCAACGTTACCTGCCTCCTTCCTTGAGCTTTTGGGTCCAACTATTAAGAGCATTGGGTCACATCCTAACATAGACAACAGTAAGGAAATCAATAATCAAAAGCACATAACACATTATTCATCATCTAATACTGATGATAAATAATTGTTTTCATTATTTAATGGATACTCCAACTTCTACTCCTAAACAGAGGCTTTGTGTTGTTGATCTGCTTACCAGCACTTCCTTAAATGCACATTGACTGAAAATTTGTAAAGCAGTATGAATAAAACAGTTGACACAACAGATCCTGTGTCAGTCAGGAGCCCTGCAAAAAAATGCAGCTTTGGTGATCACACATATGCATTATTACCCAATGAAAAGTGCTTCTTAGGCAAACAAAAAGTTTTTATAGTTAGACTGTTTATTTAGGATTATTTATTTACTAACTTATTCCGTGTTTAAGGGAATTTTATGTCTGTGTTAACAATGTGTGTCACTGTATCTAGATGTATGTGTTTGTGTATGCGCTACAAACAAAACTGCACCCCTGGGACATTAAAGGTTTTCTAAGTCTATGATTGCGTTGTCTGACATTGCAATTTCGATACGAAAAGGATAAATCTTTCAGCCCTAGTCTTAAGTTTGGAAATGGTACCAGGACTGACACCAAATAATCCTGCCACTCTGTGTACCAGAAAACCAGCTTCCAGTTGCAGGAGATTTTTTGGATTTTTCGTGGTGCTACTCACACGTTCAACTGTTCTGCTCATTTCACAAATGCAGGATCCTTACAAAATGTATCTCATTGTGAAGCTGACTAATCAGGTTTCACAATGATATAAAACACAATACCAATTGGTATTATTAAAGGGAAGGAACAATTAACTAAATAACTTTTCCAAATTATTTTAAAGAAGTATATATAAGGACATAAATAACCAGGTTTCCCTCTGTGTATACAAGCACAATCTCCTAAATATGAGCAAAACACAGGTACAGATTATAACTTGGATGCTGAATTTCCTGTACACACACTCTCCAATGGCTAAATATCTAGAATAATTTCCCTTTAACCAAGTTACTGATGAAGAAAATTGGAAAAGACAGCCTCTTGAAGAAAATGTGGTTGTTACAGCAGCAGCTCAAAAGAAACAGTAAAGAGAAAGAAATGAAGCACTTCTATTAAAATTAAATAATAAAAATGGGTTAAGTGGGTCTCTGTGGTTTGGATGATAGAGAGAAGGATGATTCTTGGAGTCCTAAACCAACTATCCCTAAGCAAGAAGTAGTTTATTCAAGTATACTATGAGTATACTTATTGTTTACTAAAACTGAGGCAGTGTACTTGAGGTTTACTTTTTATATACTATATTTTATATACTTAAGAATAGTATAGGGAGGTATACTTGGTTTATTCTGAAAAGTATAAAGTAAAGTCTAAGAGTAAGTACGTTATTAGATTAATAAAGAACTATCTAATCTAATTAATACTAAGACTTACACTTATACTAACATCCTTAAACTTCTACTTGTACTTTAGTATACTTTTTACTTCTTTATGCCACAAAGTACTTACACTTAGTATATCTTGATCCAGGTACAGAATAAGGTCAGGTCATTGTGCTTATATTTAATTTAGCAGAATAAAAATGTTTTCACTCCACACATTTGCTTTGAGGTGTTGAAATGAACATCTTTAATGATTTAAGCAGGTAGTTGTAAATACGCTGTATGGTATGTTTTAAAATGTTTAATATATCAGACTTGTTCTCTCTGTCTTGTGGTTTTGTAAATACATTGCAGATTAGTGTACATACGGTATGAGTTAACTTTAAGTATATTACTTTAAGTACATTTCAAGTATGTAAATAGTATGCTACAAGTAATATGCTAAGCAAACTTACAAGTATACTTAAAGTATAACAACAAGTAAACTAGTAAAACATAGTATTTTTTAGTTCATAAAAGTATACCTAAAGTATACATCAATACACTAAAAGGTGGACTAGAAGTATATAACTAGTACACTAGTAGGATATAGATAAGTGTACTTGTTGTATACTTGAAAGTGTACTTTTGTAAACTTAAAATGACCTTAGACCAAAGAAGTATTAAATTAGTATACTTTCTAGTACACTACAAGTACATGGTCTGTAGTATACTTACTCTACTTATACTTATAATTAAGTATACTTAGAAAAATGAACTTCAATACTTCTATACTACTTTTTGCTCAGGGATTTCATGGTGTAGGTATCCATACTGCTGATTAACTTTGGGCCCTCACTGCCATCGTGTCCTCCACATCCAACCTGCTTCCCCGAAGTTTATTGAGAATTCAGACAAAAGCCACAGAGGTCAGCGGGTACGTACTGGTTTGCACTCGCACTGTGATGACGTCCCGCATGTTGTCGTGCTCTGGGGGTCGAACAGGGCGCAGGGGGTGAGTTTTGGGGTCGGCGGAGCTCATCTCCATCCGAGTGGAGCCGTGAGGACGGACACCGAGCTCCATCAGGCTCTGCTGCTCCTCCACCGCTCTGCCTAAAAAGAAAAGGCAGACAAGTTTCCTTTATTTTGATGATGACCTTATTGTTACAAACTTCTGTAGCTTTAATCAGACACAACTCTTCCTCTCTGGATGTCACAATATGTGCACCAGACGGGCAGGGTGGAAGTGAAACTCTTTTATTTACCTCGATAGTGATTTTTGAAGAGGATCATCATTTTCATCATCGGCTTGAATTATTGATTCAAGCTGATTTAAGTTTTACAAAGTTATACATAAACTTTTGGAGCCATAGAGTTTCATTTACAATGCAGCAATAATTAGCCAAAGCTGAAGGATGAAGCCCTGTCCTTATCTCAGATATTGGTCTTTTACTTCATGAACAATTTCCTGAAATGTAATGTCTTTACTTTTCTCAAAGGTATAAACAGTGAAAGAAGTGGCGTTTATATTCCTCATCACCTGAATACCAGCACACTCAGTGATACCCGCTGTTGTAACATCATGACTTTGTCTTTGTTATAAACCTAATGTTATGGTTCAAACATTTCTACAAGAAATAAATACAAAACCATCTGAAATACAATATTAATACCCTTACCACAAAATAAAAATCAAAAATAATTATAACAAGAACTTGTTTGGTATTATCATTTGTAGTATTAATTGGGCATTGTTTTACATTTGAATCAATGAGAAGTTTTCCATTTTAATAGTTAATAGTAATTATAAGTTTTAATGTAAATTTTATTGAATGGGTTTTTTTTCTGATTTTGTGGCGCCCCCTGGAGGCCACGATGCCTTTAGCATTTGTCTACATTACCTAATGGGCCAGGCGGCCCTGGTAAACACTATCAAAGTAGAAACCTCCCTCAAGGTAGCTCACATAATGCTGTTGCATCTATAAACAACAGCTCCAAGATAAAGTTAATATGAAAATGTGATTCATGACCTTGAACGCACTCAGAATCATTTTGATATTATTATTATTAGTTAGACAGTTATTGAACAAAAACAATCATTCGCTAACGGTTGTTATCTGGATCACCACCAAAATCAAATAATTTTTAAGTTGAACCATTACCAACATCTCTTGAAAAATTCAGCAAAATCCGCCCAGTAGTTTTTGTGCAATCTTGCTAAAAAATAAACAAACAGAGCACAAAATTCCACCAGGGCATTTCTGACATTATTAGAGGGGTTATTATTGAAAATGTGGAAAACTGTCCTATCTTACAATGTTAACAAATCCCTGAACAAAATCCTGGATCAGCATCTGGATTCGTATCACCACCAAAATCGAAGCACTTCTCCCCTGTGCCATGACCGAGCTTTCCTGGAAATTTCATCAAAATCAATGGAGAAGTTTTTGAGTTATGGAAGGAAAGCACTTCCTCATTGAGTGAAGGAACTGAGTAACACCAGGGCGTGATGCTAGAGAGGTCGACGCACCATCAAGAGAGAGCTGCAGCACCTCAGCAGGGACCCTGAGCTCTGTGGCAAGATGACTCTTCAGCTCTGCAATGCTGAGTCCAATGGCGAACGCCACGGTCATCACATGACCTTCTGGTACCAACACCACCTTCACTGCAAACACAGAGAGACAAAAACCATCAGAGGCGGCTGTTTGGTTTCAGAGGTGCTCCTGTGACGGATCGTGCTGTAGTGTTTGTCTCTTCAGCTCTTGTTTACATTATATCTCCTCATCATTTGAACATTTCTCCAGCATTCTCAGCTCTACTCAGGGTAATTCTTTTAAGACCGCTGTCTTTCCTGCTGATAAAACTTTAACAACATATTGATCTTCATGTGGTATTATTTCTGTCTTACCTGTAGCTGTAGAGTTCCCAACATTTTCTTTTTTCTGAGGTTCTCCAAGCTGCTCCGCTTCATCCAGCAGATCAGCCTGAGCCTCTGCCTCCTCCTGCTTACCTTCATAAGAGGTAAGTTCAGAATTTAACAGATTATAAACACACAAAATGATTCCAATTTACATAAAACAACAGTAAGAAAGGAATAGTTTGTCTGAACAGCCATGCAGATGACAACTTCCAACAGTATGGTATTAATCAGCAGAATAATTTCCCTAAAATATGAATGGATTTCCTATTTTAATTAAACATATTTTTATGCAAACACAACAATGTAGAGTTGAAGCGCACTCATAAAAAGTAATAATACACATCTTAAATCAGAGAGGGGGAGACACTTAGTCCTCCACATCTAGCCCAGGCCCTCACTGGGCTACATATGGAGTCCCCCCTGCAAGTCAAATTTAGACTAAATAGAGATTTGAAGCATCATGGAAACGTGACAAAAAATTAAACATTAAAATAGAGGTATAAATACAGCAACACTAAGGCAAGGGCTTCAGCCGAATACTGTCAACAGGATGCTATGATGAAGTAAACTTGAATGAATTAATAAATGATGGTGCATGTTGATGGAGTTATATATAGTCCTTTTTTGTTTAAATTATTATTACTATTATTTAGTATTGTTTTATTTTAATATTCTTTGGGGTGGTGTAAAGATCTGTATTAAATACATGTGTTTGCGTGAATATGTTTGTATAATGTTTATTATCTTTTTTTTTACACATGCTCATGAATGAGAGTATTTTTTATTGTAATTATTGTTACTATTATATTTCTTAGGTATTATAAATACCTTTTAATAAACCATGTAAATATGTAAAACACAACATGTGAGTTGCAGACTGAGATGTGACAATGGTTTTGACTGTTCAACAGTTCATTAAAGTATTAATTATATTAAAAAAATAATAAAATAGAGGTATGTCCCCTACAATTCTCAGTTTCGGTTCATTCTTAACGATTGTAAGAAATAAGTTGAACAAATGGCTTAAACTGCATTTGTGCAGCTCCGAAACAAAACAAATATGTTTAAAGAACAAACATTTGATTAAGAAAAGTATCAACAAACTTGTAAATACTTTCTATATCTTGCATTTAAGAAGTTGCTCAAATTGGCATCAAAAAATATTTAACTCAATAAAATAAGCATTAGGACTATCATCTTAGTTAAAAACAAAAGCAGACATTGGTTTAATGCCTTGTAAATTAATAATAAAAAAAAAAAGCGGCTTGAATTATGAAAATGTATAATTGTATAAATATGAGCGTAAAGCAGTTGCTCACAGTTTAGATTAATAGAACATAAATGACTCTCTATTGTAAGCTGCCATTCTCTGTTTTAAATATTTATGCACACGTGTCCAAACATATTCAAATTCCCCAACATATTAATGACATCCACTGATATTATGACTGACATGTGACTATGTGCAAATAAAAAAAAAAAATTAAACTATCAAAGTTGTTTTGATGGTTAAGTAAATGATCTTCATTTTTCTTGAACTATTCAAACTAATAAGACATAAGGATCGAAGAGCATCATCAGCTTTGAGTTTTCTTACCACCTTCTGCTTCTTGAGGTTCCTCGTGTGTCTGACCTTCAGTTTCTTCTTCTAATTCAGGCTCATCTACATCATCTGTGCAGACACATAGGACAAGTATTAACAAGGTAATAACTTGTTTGTCAAAGTTCTTTGCAAACGGTGTTACCAGATTTTCAATATTTTAAACCTCTGATGTATCAACGAACAATGAATGTAGGCTTTATTTGGAAGATGTAATACAAAAACTAAAAATGAAACAATTCAAACTTTGTTAGATTAACATGCCTGAAAAGGAGAAGGAAGCTTAAGTGGAAATTAATTATGTGATTGATGACTTTTTTTGACATATATTCACAAATGTATAAAAAAGGGAATACATTTACAATTTCCCTAAGGGAGTTTAATAAAGTTATATCTAATCTAATCTAATTTTCAGTCAAACATCAGGGAGTTATTTTGTGGCACATATACATTCATTTGAGTGCTTCCTCTGTGTCATTGCCCGTATATACAAATATAGACTAAGACATTTTTTGCTGACCTCAACATGAACAGGAGTTCCTAAGCACCTTTCCTGTTTTATTCTTTCACTTATTTGTTTCTTTTTCCTGTGAATGAAACTGTTGCACTTTATATCTGATGTTTGATGTTTACTTTTATTTACCTTCTGTTGTCTCTTGGTGTGATTTATAAGCCATTTGCAGGCTTCTATCACTACCACACATTTGCTTTTTTAAGTATATTTTCATGTGCATTGTATTTCAATACCTGTAGGTAAATAAACAAATACAATTAAATAAATAAATTATATAATGGCACTGGTATCAATAAAATCTTACCAATTCCCATCCCTACTAACAAATGAGCATAAAAGAGCAAAACTACAGTTAAAAAAAGCTAAATGGAATAAAAATTAGCACTAAGGGAGTCCAAATAATCAAAATTAAAGTAACATCATGAGTTGTGCCATCTTTCTATGAAGCATCAGTCCAGAACTTTCTCCATCTGTTTTTTAAGTAACAAAAGGTGACAGTCTGTTGTTGTCTCATGTTTAATCATTCACTTTAGTTTATTTAAATTAGTTTATAGTTTGTGCTGTTAAGTAGCATCCAAACATCTCAAGCTGGCTGAGTTTGAGGTTGAAGCAGGTCCCTTCAACACCTCTCCTGGACCTCCTACCAGTCTCTGACTCACCTGTGGAGGCTCTGGACTCACCTGTAGTGTCTCCCTCCATGACCTCCTCCTCTGTGCCCTCCTCCTGAGGATGATCCTCTGCCCTCCTCACCTTCTGCTCCGGCATGACAGCTCCAGCTCCGGCTGCGGCAAACTTAGCTTATTAGCTTCTCTCCGGGTTAGTCAGCTGACAAACTGGTGCTGTAGGTCCAACAGACGGAGAGTCCGCGTTAATTACCTGATAAAGGTGAGACATGTGTCTGCTTTGAACCGCAGAAACGCTCAAAGTAGTGTTACAGCACTTTAACCGTCCGTATGTAGGACGTTAAGGTGAAGAGAGCGCAGCTAGCGCGGTTGCTGCACCGGAGTTGACATGTTGCTATAGCAACCGCACTCAGCCAGTGCGCGTGCAGGTAAACTTCCCATTCTCATTGGAGAAGCAGAGAGGTGGAACATTCCCGAAGCTTTCAATGGATAATCGTGGAAATACTCATACCTGTAAACTTTTCATGGGAATTATGGGAAAATGTGGTTTTTAAACAAACTGTATCACATCCAAACGTAATTATTGACATGTCAATGGAAAATAATGCTATTTAAAAAACTCAAGACCGACATTTTTAATATTGCTTTGACTGAGATTTACTTTACTTAAGCCAATTTTACATATTTATCCATTTTAGATTTTTTTTTATATAGTTTACCTGTTTGTTTTATTATTTTTAACAATCTGTTATCCGTCAATTTATTTATTTTGTAAACATTTGTTATTTTTAGTGTCAAATTTCTTCGTGTTTTATTATCCCAAGCATGTTTTATTTGTTTACTGGTTTATACATGTTTGTATAAACATATAAAGCATAATTTCTTATTCATGTATTTATATATTTCATTTTTATTTGTATAGGGACAGTATGAAGCAAGAGAACGTTGCCGCACACTTCAGCCTTTATAGCTTGAGCTAGTTTGCAATGCCCATCCCCTTAAAGACATAAAAAACAACAATAAATACTGTATATATTTATTTTATTTATTTATTTAACCTTTATTTAATCCCGCTAGTCCCATTGAGATCAAAGATCTCTTTTTCAAGGGGACCTGGCCAAGAATGGCAGCAATGCAGTTTCAAAATCAAACCCACTCAGACTCACACAACTCAACATAAGCAACACGTACAGCAATACAAAACATCAGCTAAAGCAGTGGCATACAGACAGTTTGGTTTCAAGAGTTTTCACTAAAGATTTAAAAGCACTCAGAGACACGAGGTTCTGTAATTTAAATTCAGTCTGCAGATTATTCCACGCAAAAGGAGCAGAAAACCTAAAGGCCTTCTTTCCTAGCTCAGTCCGGACTTTGGGAACAACAAACTGCACAAAGTCAAATGAACGCAAGTTATGTAATCCATCCTTTATGATGAGCAAAGAGGAAAGGTAGTCCGGAACGTTGCCTCGAACGGCTTTATAGATAAAGACATACCAATGCCCAAGGTGAGGTGTATGACAAAATGACAAATAACAATCTCAGCTATTACAGACAGAACAATACAAACAAATAGAGACAACAATGTAAAAAAACAGGAAGCACATGATCAAAATGACGACAAATCTGAGTCCTCTTAAAGGTGTAGTGTGTAGAAATTGGCATTTTAGCAACATCTAGCGTTCAGATTTTGGAACGAGCCTGTCGGTTACTAAAACACCACATCACTGAGCGACGAGAGCCGGTGAAGACCAAAAAGGATCGTGAACATTTACAACAGTTACAAACACCGCACCGTCTTCCTCTCTTGTAATACCCCCTCTCTCCTCTTCTTCTTCGCATGCCATCCAGGTAGATTCCAGGACCAGCATCCAGACCATATTGAAAAATTGCGTTTTGTTTTCTTTTTATTAAGTTAGAAAAAGCCTTTTAAATTTATGTACCGTGGGTCTCCCCTTTGTGGATGCTGACATAACGTCATGTTGTCTACTGGTGGGTTTTGGGGACAAAAAGAGCGAAAGTTTTATGGGTTAGTTTGTTCTACTTGGGTTTATTTATGTTGATCTTGCATGTTTTTTGACACTTTGTGTTACATTCTTTTGCATGAAAAGTGCTGAACAGTCAGTTTCAGCTTCACTTTAAGTAGTTCATGGGCTCAAATGTGTGGCCTCGATAGTCCAGGGTTCTAGAAATCATCTGTGCACGTGATGGGGGAATGCACAGTGTATGTAGGGGGCATGGCCTCAGTACCCCTGCAGTAGCAGTGTGCTATGAGCATGTGATTGAAGAATAGTAGAGATATCCTTGAGTATACTTGCATGAAATCTGGTTGGTGCTGCAGACTCCCAGCCCTGATATGAAGGGAAAGCAGCATTATGCACATATGTATGTCCCACAGGTGAACTACTAAAGTAAGACCTGGTGGCCATTTGGGTACAGTGAACCTTCCGACATGTCAAAATGCTCTGGTTATGGCAACAGGATTGGTTCAGAGTTAGGTCAATAAGCAGTTTTCAAAACATTTAATCCTTTTTCAATCAATGTGGGCCACTTTGAGACAGGAAAGGCCTGATTTTTGGCATGTATGACGATGAAAAAAGGCTGTCCTTGAAATTTAAATAGTGACAGTGAATCTTTTTTTTTAATCTTTTTTAACAGTGTGCAGAGTGCAGTCCAGCCTCCATTATAGACATCACAAACAAGAGCACTGTTTAAGTTTGGATTACTAAAGCCTGTTTTGCCCATGTGTGAATGAAATCTTGTCTGTCTTTTACAGTTTTACAGCCGACTCTACCATGCTCCGGTGGCAGTATGGAGGCTTTATGTTGAGATATGTGCAGCTATTTCCATGTCTAGGAGCCCAAGAAGGCGACACAGTGGCCCCTGTAAAGCCCCTCTAATCTGTGGCTGGGCATCTGCTGGATCCCCATGGATCACTCAGCGTGGGAGGGGGGCGAAACCCCTCAGTGTAAACCTGTCATACGCAGGTAGTCATTTATCCAGCGGAGGTATGCTGTCCCCGCTAACGCTGTACGGATGACACAGATTCACACTGAGACACTTAAACCCTCGCTGGGACCAGAGCAGAGAAAAGATCAGGACCCTGTGATCTGGAATCTGGACTGGAATGTGATCCAAAATGACAGCCCATATATTACAAAATAACACAATTTATATGATATGATCATGATGCCATATCTGCAGGAAGGAATACATAAAATACAGTCAAGAACTGCACTTTTATAGGAGGGATATTTTGCTTTTACTTTTTCCAGATTCAGTGATGCTTCATCTCCACTTTTTTGAAGTGTAACATATTATCTATTTCTAATATCAATAATCTTCAAATGTGTACTTTTATTTATAAAGTCAAATACATGAGTACAGAATTACCAGAAAGCTTTAAAATGTTCTTTATTCCAAACTCTCAAGTGAACTTTTATTCAACGAGACAGAGCAATAACCTGTACCTGTATCATACATCTCGAGGTCAGTGCTCAGTAAAATACCACGCCGTTCAATTATGGGATGAATATTTTTATTTACTGACAGAGCCTCTGACCCTGTCCAGATACAGATTGAGGCTAAAAATGTTTTAATGTCAAAGACTTTTTGTTCATGATGATCTGTGTGATGATCAAATTTAAACTTTGCTTGACAAAATACAGTTTATGTACCACTTTCTTTTGTTATACTCTGTTTCTGTGTTGCCGTATTCTCTGATTTTGGTAAAATGTATGTTATTTGATTTTTGTTTGTTTGCTCTTCTTTGATTACTAGGATTAAATGCCCTTTTTCTGCTAATTTTATCTGTATTTACTCTTAGGTGAGGTTTGTAAATAAGCCCACATTGGGTTTCTGCCTCACTTGCACATGTGACTAAATCTTATTCACTGTTTTCTTTGACTTCTCTTTTAACTATATGCAAATAAATAAAATAAAATAAATCCTTGTTTTCTTTAACAACTTTAAATATTAAATTATGTACATTATTTCTAATAATACTTCAAATAAACAGATAATTGGGTGGTGCTAACCTGACACACTAGATGGACTGTTTCATATGTTTCACTCATCCATCTGGGAAAGAGCCCATAGACAGTGTTTGGAGAGGGCAGAATCTTTCAAAAGCAAATCCAAGAAGTTATTGGACCACTGTTCTGTCAATCACATTCATTGCAGGCCAATCAGATGGATGCAGTAGGCGGGCACGACTGCTACTGTGTAAAATGTAAAACTTGAATCCCTTTGTAGAACAAACTCTCACCAAAACTTATCCAAAGTGCAGCAAAAATACACTTTCTATTGAGAAATGCTTTCAGTGATGATGTTTGGTTTTCATTGAATCTCTTCCTGCTCTAAAAGACTCTGATTAGGCCGCATCACTTCTGTGCACATTTGTTGTAGATAAAAGTTAAACAGTATGGATCTGCCTGACTACAGACAATGAATCACGTGGATCCGGCTGCAGTGTAAGTTTAGGGTGGTGCAGGAATAAGTAAAAAAAGGAAGGCATTTTAGCACATAGCTAAAAGTCTATGGGATTTAAGAGCAGGTTAACACATGCATAAGAGATTTTAGTGTTTAATAAAATGCATCTGATATTAATTTTGAACTTGAAAGTGTTATTGTGTTTAAAAAGGATGTATGCTAAGAAAATGCTAATAAGGACAACAACAATAGCTGGGGACCCTAATACAAGCATTTCTGATCGTTACAAAGAATGTATTATTTTAATGACTTTTATATTTATTTATTTATTTCTGAGGATCACTTTTTACCTTACTTTATTTTTAAATTTAAGTTTAATATTTTATTGTTGGATGTTTTCTTCCATTTTTAGTATTTACCTATATATCTTGATATAGTTTTTATCTTTTTACAGTTAATCATTTTAGATCTAATTTTAATCTTTTAACATGTTTTTTAATGTATTTTTTTTGAGTTTTGTTTATTTCTATCTGATGTTTCTTGGTTACATTGCTTTGCATTTTCTCTTGTATCTTTTCTTTTATATTTTATCAAGCCATCTTAATTTTATCATTTCTTTTACTTTAACCTCTCTGGTGTGCATTAGTCTGTAAATCATCTTGACATACTACCTACCGTCATTACAATTACAGAGGAATAATACTTAGTAGATGGACCTCTGCTGAGTGTTAATTTGCTGGGTGGTTTTGCTCGAGAAGATTGTCATAAAGAACATGCAAGTTTTGTCATTTTTGTTTGCTATAGAGCTTATTATTAGCAACAGTCCAAGGACACAATAAAAATCCTGTAAGGCTTTTAGTCGAGAGAACCAGCTAGGTGCTAATGTCCACGTCAGTCCACAAAAATGCGCCATCCTTGCACTAATCTTTAGTGTTAATTGAACTGTCTATCTGGCATGTCAGGATATACATTTTATGAAGGGAAGAATAATGAAGAGAGCAAAATGAAAGCACCAAAAAAAGAAACAAAAGTTGAATTCGATCATACCACAGTCATAGTTTGCAGTCTGATGTTAGGTCTGTGAACAGTGAAATAACTTCTGTGCAATAATGAAATGCAATAATCCAGTTGTATTCTGAAAATAACTATGTAAAAATTCAGTGCAATGCAGTTGTATTCTTATTCCTGTTTTTTTTTAATTGTTTCTAAACATTTATATTTAATTTTTTTGTACTTTTGCTTTAAGTGTTGCTATCTGAGACATTTGCAATGAAATTTCATTCCTGTGGTAAATATTTTGAATGATAATAAAAAATCTATCTATCTATCTGTCTGTCTGTCTGTCTGTCTATCTAATTAAGTAAGAGCAGCAGATGAAAGAAAACAAACACTAAGAGGTTTTAATCACATAAGAAAACACTTAAAGGCATATTTCTCCCTAAAACAGGATCCAGAGTTTGGAGATGGTTCAGTGTTCCTGCAGCTCTTCCAGTTAATAGACTTCATGATCTCATATTTCTGAGGCAAAGCAGCAGAGGAAAAAATAGACCCTATTGATTTTACTTTGCACACAACAATAGACGCTCTACTGGCTGTCTGCAGGAGTCCACGGCCCCGTAAGCCTCAGCGGATTGTGGGATCTCGAATGTGGGACCCCTGCCAAACACGGCAAATACCGGGCTTATCCAACACAATGGCACATGTAACCTTCTATATTTAAGACGAGAGAGCCAGGTGTTGAACACACGCCCCTCTGAGAGGAATCAGGTCACACATAAATACAAAACCACTCAGAGCTGCTGGAGCAGAGGGACCGGGCTGTTTGGGCCGATAATACACCTCACAGGTGAGACACTTTCACATCATCTGCAGAGTTGTTCTGATGCTTGATTCTGTCAGGATTTGTACCACAGGTGGGATTTTTGTGTCGTGGGAGGAGGTGAGTTTTTTTGGCTGTAATGTTGCACATTATTGATAAAAAGGTGATTAAAGATATGGGGAAGACTGAATTTACTGCTGACATCAACAGCTAATAAACCGTCCGTACATGCCTTTTATACAGAATGCAAATGACCATGATAACAGTGGCATCCAAATGTTCAATGATGCTTCCCCCTATTTCACCAAATGTCTTCGAGGAGGGGCTGTTAAAAAGGAGACTAATGCTGCAATCCAACTTTACTGAACTTAAATATGTTTCAGTGTCTTTCTCCTTCAGCATCAACGCCGCTGCCCTCCTCCACTGATCAAATCAGTGCAGCACGTCTTCCTCAGACAGTTGTCTCACAGCCTCTGTCGCTCTTTTCATAACTTTTAACACAGGCGATTATTTTCAAACATTTGATTATTAAAGATTAGTATTTTATGTGAGCAGAAATTTCATCACCCTGACTGAGCCGTTGATGGTTTGAAATGCTGATCATTAAAAGCATTAAAAGCATTTTGTTTGCTTTTCTTGCATTTAGTGAATCTAAAACAGACATTTTTAAAATGCAGCACGTGTTGCATTTGTTGTTTTCTGTAGTGACGTAAGTACGATTAAAACATAAACTTCAAATAAATAAATGGCTGATTTTGAGCTCTGTGGGCTACCCCTGCTGTATGGAGCATCACGAATGTTTATGCAGCAGGTAGTGCATGTGCCTCACAGAAAGAAGGTTGCTGGTTCGCTCTCTGTGTTGGTCAGGGATTTTCTGTGTGGCGATTGCATGTTCTCCCTGTGCATGCGTGGGTTCTCTCTGGGTGCTCTGGCATCCTCCCACAAACCAAAAACATGCTCATAAGTTTGATTGGTGACTCCAAATTGCCCTTGAGTATGAGTGTGAGTGGTTCTCTGTCTCTCTATGTTGCCCTGCGATTGGCTGGCGATTGGTTCAGGGTGAGCCACGCGTCTTGCCAGATGTCAGCTGGGGTAGGCTCCAGCTCCCATGACCCACAAAGGGATACGCGGTGTAGATGATCCATACACCTTTATTATGGTGAAAACAGAAACAGCTACATTAGAAATAAATTTAATTCTGACTATAAGGATTTCTTTTAGGTGGAAACATCATTTTTTGCCCCACATTTACATTTGTGTTTTAAGTGGGACAAAATAGTCTGTGTAACTTCTGAATTGAGTTTATATTAGTAGTAGAGTGAGCATCAGATCCCTCCTGGGTTTGGGAGCACAACAAGTCAAAATGAGTAACTGCACTTTTCACCCCAACCAGAGAGCTAGGATCCACTCTGCTTGTCCAACAATTGCACCTGCAGGCTTATCCGGTTACTTTTGTCCAGCAGGAGGACACAAGGCGCTCTGCAGATGGACCGAAGGGACAAAAACTGGACAGGGATGAAGTTAGAGTTGTAAATGTCTTGAAGGAACAAACCAATATTCAGAGAAGAAACGGAAAGTGGGAAGCTTGTCATGGCCATGTCATGAGTGTGGGGGGTTGAATGGTTGTCTGTCTCTCTATGTGGCCCTGTGATTGGCTGGAGACTGGTTTAGGGTGTACCACACTTCTTGCCCAATGTCAGTTGGGATAGGCTCCCATTTCTGTGACCCAGAAAGGGATAAGCGGTATAGATAATGGATGGATGGATGGATTATGAATATCTATAATATCTTATCGCTATAACCAAAATATTGCACACTACAGGTATGTTTATAACCAATTATATTATAAAAATTCTACTATGATCACTTATGTTATATAATAGAAGCATCATAAATTATTATGAATGCTTAAAACTATGATCACACAGCATGAATAAACAATATTGTACATTATAATGCATTCTAAACATGTTAATAATTGATTTGTAACGCATTGTAAATAGAAAGTGTTGCCAAAACATAAACACATTTCTGGATCTTGAATATTAATAAGTGTTTTATGATGTATTTCTTGTAAAACTCTACCTTAGTGTTGTTTTAAGTCAAATCTATTTAGCCAGCAAAACCTTTACAGAGTCTTATATGTAGAAAATAAACCAATTAATTCAGAGTCACAGAGCAATGATTAATTAGCCAAAGCAGCTTCACCCTGATGCACCTTTCTCCAACACTTTTAATCTATTCTCAAAGTGATTCGATCTGTCCCATATTCTTCCTGCAGACTGATCATCATGTATGAAGAATATGGAGAAGATGAACTCAACAACTACATCATCCAGCTCAGCATCCAAGACTCCTGTCAAGATGCATTCATCAAGTCTGCAGCGAGGTACGGATGCTTCAGCAAAAACATTTTAACCATTAAGTGATCAAATGATTTATACAGACGTACTCACTACCCACTGCTTCTCTCTGTTAGTTTAGCTTCAGTGACAGAAGAGAACCTGAGAGTCCTGGCTGCCATCAAGCAAGGTAAGCTGGACTTCTTCACCCTTAAAATGTCGCCACCATTACATTTTGATTGTGATGTGTGGATCACTGACTGGCAGCTGCAGGTGAGGGCTGCCATGCAGAAGACTCTCAAACTAAGGGGGAGTTAACCAGAGTTCAGAGTTCAGGAGTGAAGACAACAACGAGAAAAGGAAGCACAGAATGATTCCTCTGCTCCTGTACCTCTCATGATGCTTCTCAACAGCATGCCCTTTGTCCTGGGTTGTTTCTCGTGGTCTCCAGGTGATGTGTTCATACTGAGACAGATGCTGAGACACACCTTTGCCTTCGAGGAGCCGGACAGTCGAGGCTGGCTCCCTCTTCACAGAGCAGCGACCCAGCCGGTCCTCGAGGTCCTGCAGACAGTACTGAGATGTAAGTCTGATCATTTGGGGAAGTGGTATTTTATTTATATCCAGTGTATTTCAAAAGTCTTTTTAGCAAGAACCTCCAACTGGTCCAAAATGCAGCAGGTAGTCATTTACAGCCCCCATGTGAAGATGTGTGAAACTAAAATAAAAACAGACACAATGATTTGCAAATCCTTTTTAATCCTATAGTCAAATGAGTATACTACAAAGACATATATTTAATGATAAAACTGTTAAACTGTATTTTTATATGCAAATATTCCCTCATTTAGATTTTCATGCCAAGGTAGCTCACATATTACTGTTACATCTATAAGCAACAGTCCCATGATAAAGTTACCATCATATATTTCACTGACCCTGAAAACCCACACCTAACACTCAGAATCATGTTGATTTCATTATTAGTTATACAGTTATTGAGTAAAATGATCGTTTGCTAATGGCAGTTGTCTGGATCACCACCAAAATCCAATCATTTTTAAGCTGGGTCATTACCAACATCTCCTGAAAATTTCAGCAAAATCTGTGCTGTAGTTTTTGTTTTGGGGCATAGTAACCACTGTGTTTGATCACTTTTCCCTCACAGTCAATAAGTGATCGAGAACTGAGGACACTAATGGATGAAGTTTTGAGGTCTCTGGGGTCTCCGTTGCCCCATCTGTCTAGTACCTGCACTCTTTTACTACGAAGCCACGCTGTTAAGAATGTAGCTTGGCATTGTCTTGCTGAAATAAGCAGGGCTTCGCTTTTATTTCAGCAGATGTTGCTCCAAAATCTCAGATGAGCTGGGCCCAGAGAAGCCGGCGGTGTTTCTGGGTGTTGTTGATATTTGACTTTGTCTTTGCATGGTAGAGTTTGACCTTGACCTTGTAGGTATAGAGATGAACTGTGTTAACTGACAATGGTTTTCTGAAGTGTTCTGAGCCCACGTGGATATCCTCAACAGAATGATGTTGGATTTAAAGTGCAGTGCCCCCTGAGATCAAAGGTCATGGCATTCAGTGTTGGTTTTCAGCATTGCCTCTTGCATGTAGAGATTTCTCTCGATTGTCTAAATGTTTTGATGATATTATGGACTGTAATGGTGAAATTCTTTGCAGTTGCACCTTGAGAAATGTTCTCAAACTGTTGGACTATTTGCTCATGCAGTTGTTTACAACTTGAACCTCGCCTCATTCTTGCTTGTGAACAACTGAGCCTTTCATGATGCTCCAGTCATGACACTCACCTGTTCACCTGATGAATGTTCCAAACAGCTGTTTTTGAGCATTCCTGAACTTTCCCAGTCTCTTGTTGCCCCTGTCCCAGCTTGTTTTGGATTGTATTTCAGTCATCAAAATCAAAATGAGTGAATATTTGGAAAAACAAAGCAATGTTGATTAGTTTTTGCACATGTTCATTTGAATGTAGGTCAAAAATGGTTTACAAATCATTGTATTGTGTTTTAATTATGTTTTACGCAACGTTACAACTTCACTGGAATTGGGGTTTGTATACAAAGTGTTTTTAAGCTATTTATTTGACCTAAATCTGAACCATAAAATCCTAAATCAAGGCTTTCTGTTTGCAAATCCTTTTACCAATCATTTTAATGTTCCTATAATGGGTTCTTATGATGGAATAAAGGTTAATTTAATGAAAGTATAAATGCATCCAAAGCTGCATCAACATACAAACTAAAATCTAAGTTTATTCATCTAATTTCAATTCTAAAAAATCCCACGACTTATTGTGAGCCAAAATTGCCTGACATGTCTAGCACTTAAAAACACACAAAAAAACATGAATTGCTCGTAATGAGTTAAAATATCTGCCAATGTGGCAACACAAGTTTTATTCGTACGATGTCTTGAAAGTAAGATGTGCTATCTTAAGTGGTTTCTATACCTGATTTTAAGACCTATGCTTGTTCCACTGGCAGATATTTACTCATATATACAAGTTATCCAGTGCTCTATTTTTGTTTTTAATTCCTTGTAATAAGATATCCATCTGAACTCCTCAAATGAGTATGAGGTTCTAGTAAGTATTGTGGATATTTCTGACTTGAAATTAGAGAGAAAGAAATCAGAGAAACAGAATAAAGGGTGAAATGGAGGGGAGGGGGTCAGGCACCTGTGGCATCATCAAAACAATGGCTGCCTAACATTATCCATCAGTAACTTCACAGAGAAATGCTGCTGCTTTTCAGCTGATGTCAACAATCCTTCCAGTCCAAAATAAACTCTGATGTAAGCAGAGGTGATCAGGGTTTCACAGACTCGCCTGTCTGGTTTGATGTGAACTCGCAGGGCCGTAGACTCACAGGTGTGTGTTGTGTTTGTCTCAGTGGCAGCTCAAGGCCTCAGTCTGGAGGAGAAGACGGCGGTGGAGGGAGAGACACCGCTGACTCTGGCTGTCAAAGCCGGGCTGGTTCAGAATGTCAAGAGCCTGCTGGTGCACGGAGCTTCACCTCACAACACCAACAGCAAGAACGAGACGCCGCTGCTGCTCGGTAACACAGCAGGAGGACGCTGAAGAACAGTCTGACAGGATCAATCTGAAAGTTTCTGTTAATGGGGGAGCTTTTCAGCCATAGCCGAAACACAAAACCTGCAGAAAAAGTACAAAGTCTTACAAAGTCAGCTGCATGAATCTACACAAACAGCCACATTTTAAGGGGTGAGATCAGTTGGACTTAGGTCGCACTCCAGCCTCTTTTTTCTCTACCTGGTGTCCTTTATGTTCTTAACTGTCTGGAAATATGGTTAAAGGCCTTCAGATAATCTTTAAAGAGGGATGGCAGGGTTGCTAAATATGATCTCAGGACTGTTCTCCTGTAATCCTTAAAAAGTTAGTATTATTATTATTATTATTTGGTTGTTAATTCTTCCCTTTAACAATACTAATTGGAATTGCATCATAAACCAGGCACAGAAAGGGGGACACAAACGCGAGACACCAGACCAGTTTGTTCCAATAGGCAAAAGGGTTTAATCATTTTCAGGCAGGGTTTGGTACACAAAAAAAGCAGACTGAATAATCAAGGCAACAGTATCCAAAAAAGGTGAGGCAAAAAGGCAAATTGGTCAAGAACAGGCAAGGTAATACCCTATAAGACAAGATGTGAAAATGCTGGAACGAGACTATGAGGTACTACGAACTGGCAACAAGACAGGAGAAGACATGAGGTTAAATACATGAAGTGATTGGGGGTGATTAAGATACGGCTGGGAAGGAACAATCAGGGATCAGGTGTGACAATGCCAGACAGGAAGCAAAACCTAAAGAAACAATGAAAGATGTGAATTTTCAAAATAAAACAGGAAGTATGAGACAAGACACAAAACATGGAAAAAAAATGGATAACTTAACTAAAGCAAAAGCGGGATCATGACGGATTGCGTTTTACATCGTTGGAAAGGCTGGTTAATTACCTTTACAATGAGGTACAACTTGTAAAGATTGTGCATGTGTGAAATAAGCAAAACAGCTAAAAGTGTGGTTAGCGCCCAGAAAATATGCCAAAGTTCCCTGCAACTGGAAGCTTTTGTTCTGGTACCAGAGTGGCAGGATTATTTGGTGTCAGCCTTGGTGTTATTTCCAAATTTAGGACCTCTTTTTTCGAGACTGGTTGAGTCAAAACAGACCAAGAAGTGGGGCATCCCAGGAAGACAACACCCCAAGAAGACCAGCTTCACTGAGGAACTGTAGGCTTTCTTCCAGGGGAAAAGGGTTTGGGCATTTTTTGGGCATGCTACCCACATGTTAACTCTTCAAAAAGTCAGATCTAGGCAACCGATTTGTCTATTTTCAAGTCAAAAGTATCCAAAACACTTGTTCTTATCCACATTCACTTAACCAGTTAGCATAAATATCTTACTTTAAGGAATGAAAGGCAAAAATCAGGCATTAAACTGCTTGGAATGAAAAGAAAATATGGTTTAATATCTGCTCAAGTTAAATTTGTCTTGTCTCATTGGCAGATTATTTTACTTACTATTACAAGCAACTCAGGCCTCATTTTTAGTTTTTATATCCTTAAATAAGATCTTAATCCAGACATGTAAGGAAATCATGGATTAGAATAAATCTAGTGAGATTTTTTTGTCTTGAAATGTGACAAATACTCTCACCTTGATAAAAGTTTTTTCAGTGTGGCTGGGTTGCTCATTCCACAAATGCACAATCCTTAGAAATCGTACTCTGTTGTAAAAGTAACCAATCAGGGTTTCCCATGATATAAAATACAATGCCAATTGGTGTTGTTAAAGGGGAGAAATAATCAACTGAAATAACTAATCGACCTTTATTTGTGATGTATAGAATGAAGAAGTTTGTGGGCATTTAGTTGAGGCTTACAGAATAGACACAAGAAGAAGCTGCAGAGTTTGACCTGATCTTCTGTCTCTAATTATTTGGCCTTCCCTCGCAGGGGTGAGGACCGGCTCTTACGAGATGACAAACACGTTGGTGGCTCATGGCGCCTGGGTCGAGCAGGTGTGCAGGAAGAAGTGGACGGCAACACATGAGGCCGCAAAGGTTGGAAATGTGGAAATCCTGATGCTGCTCCTGAGGAACGGGGGCCGAGTGAACCACAAAGATGTTACGGGAGTGACGCCGCTCGCTGTGGCTGCAGAACAGGGCCACTTCCACGTGGCTGAGATTCTGCTGAACTGTGGTGAGTCTGAGTTCAAGTGCAGGTCCAAAGACTGTAAAGAGACAGAAGAGACATAAGACATGATTTATAGTTAAACAAACACTGCAAAAACTCAGATCTTGCTGAGAGTATTTGTCCAATTTCAACACAAAAAAAATTTCAATCTTTTTGAAGATATACAAACTAAAGGTAAGGCCTGACTTGTTGGTAATAAGTAAAATGAACTGCCAATAAGACAAGACAAATTTAACTTGAAGGTCGCCTCTAAATGAAATTTTCTCTCCAGAGCAGATATTAAACCTTAATTTAAGACCCTCACTGAGTCAAACTTTGCTTGTTTCATTGGCAGATAGTTTCTTATCATTACAAGCAGGTCAGTGCTTATTTTTGTCTTTAATTTCTTTAAGTAAGATATTTAACACGCCTTGTTAAGTGAATGTGGATTAGAATAAGTGTTTTGGATATTCCTGACTTGAAAATAGGCAAACACACTTGCCAAGATCTGAGTTTTTGCAGTGCAAGATGAACTTTCAGCTTTTACGATGAAAAGGGGAAAAGTGTGCATCTGAGGTACATTTAAATCAAATAAACGTCTGGCTGAGAAAAGTCAAACTGTTGTATTTTTTGTGTTTCCTTTCTCCCCCTCTTCAGGTAGTAAAGTGAACTCTCAGGCCTGTAATGGTGAAAGTGTCCTGCTGGACGCTGCAGGATCAGGAAACACCGCCTGCATTCAGCTGCTGCTGGACAACAGAGCAAACCCCAACCTGCCCAGCATCACAGGACACCTGCCCATCCACAAGGCTGCGTACGCCGGACACTACGAGTGAGCGCTTTCTGGTCAACGCTGATGAACTGTAGGCTGTAGTTAAACAGCTCTTTGTGAATGTTAAATAAAGCTGCGTGTGTTTTAAAAATGGCCCAACTTTGCACGATGAAGGTGTTTTATTAGACTTAGTCCAGCCAATGCTGAGCCAACAAGACCTAAAACCAAAGCATTTAACTCAGGGGATCGTAGAAAACCAATTACTGTTTATAAGAAACATGAATCAAAGAAATTGAAAAACATTGGTCTATGACCATTTTTAAGCCTGCCTACTGCTTACTACTAATGAACGCAGTATGACAGTATGTAGTATGGCTGCCAAACTGCTGTTGTTGTGCAGAATGCAAGATCCAGCCTCTGGGGCTGAAAAAGGAGGCCTGTGATATTGCATTCGGAAACATCAGCATAACGGATATTGGCAAAAATCTGTTGTCATGCATCCTTAATGTAAATGCCAAAGAATTATTGCTAATGCTAATAACCATAAGGTTGTCACCACTGATACACCCTCTGGCTGTCTGCCATTTTGACTCCTGACCACTGGCATGTGTGAATGCGTGGAAGGCTGGTCTGATACTGGTCCATACTGCAAGCTTTTCCTGGAATAGTCTGTTGCTCAACAGAAATAAATAGCACGCATATCTGCGACTTCATAACACTACACACAAATATTTATATCCATAAAATGAATAATATAAAAGGAATAATAATAAAAATTAAAAAAAATAATAACAATAATATTAATAATAATAATGACATATGAATAAACTAAAATTAAAATAGAATCATTTAAAAATAATTATAGTAAAGTTAAGAAAATGAATGATGATAAAAACATCAATATACATACATCCATACATACTCAAACACACACACGTATGCATACATATACATACACACAAATGTGAATAAAAATATATAAAACAAATAAAAATTAAAATTAGTATTATGGGCAGACTGATGATTTCACAAACACTCCACTGATTTGTCCTGAAATAAATAAACATTGAGGTGGCTGAACAGTTTTTAACATTTTATTGCCTTTTTGATGTGTCCTGTCTCAGCGCTCTGAAGATGCTGATCCCTTTGACCACAAAGAAGGCCATCAAAGAGGCGGGCCAGAGCCCGGTCCACTCGGCGGCAGAGGGGGGTCAGAGCAGATGTTTGGAGCTCCTTTTGGCCTGCGGTTACGACGTTAACTACCGCCTGAGCACCAGAAACTCTGAAAACTACAGGGACATGAGGAGGAGCGCTTTGTACTTCGCCGTCTCCAACGGGGATGTCAAATGCACCAAAATCCTGCTGGCAGCCGGGGCAAAGACGGACCTGGACCCTCTCTGCTGCCTCCTGGTGGCCGTCAGGTCGGGGCGGTATGAGATCGTGAAGCTGCTGCTGGCGGCCAAAGCAGACGTGAACTGTTACTTCACGGTGGTGAGCGACACGGTGTTTCCCACAGCGCTGCAGTACTGCCTGAAGGACGAGGTGATGATGAGGCTGCTGCTCAACAACGGGTACAAGGTGGAGCGGTGTTTTCACTGTCACCATGACGATGAGTTTGATGCTGTGGACGAGGGGGAGAGAAAAATTCCAGTGAGTGATACGAGCTGATGTTTATTAGTCTAAATGTGCTTTTATAGCAGGGATCATGGACTGGTGCACTGATAGTAAGATTTAACTGAAGTAAGATAAATATTTAGTAAGAATGCGTATTTCCTGGCTTTTTAAAGTGAGACCAGTCCCTAGCATCCAAACTGCTGTTACCTACATGAGGATAAACTGAGACATTTGGCTATTTGTTTCTGGGGCTGCCATGTTTTCCATTCCTGAGTTTGACTCCAAACTGCTGGAATTCCTGGTGGAATATTTGTGAACGCCATAATATGAAGCAAACATGAAGTCATTTCTGTTAAGAAAAACTTTTATATCCAAATTGTTTTTAAGGGTTGGTAGCTGTAGGAGTTTAATTAATGAAACTAAAGATACCATTAAAACTACAACAGATTTTCACATTTCCTGAATCTGACAACATTCTGAGGGCCAGGTGGGAAGCTGTGAGGGCCTTGATTTGGCCCTGGGGCCTCCAGTTGATGATCACAGCTTATACTTTTTAAATTTCTTGTCAGATGTGAAGATTAACACTGTATTTATATCTGGCTTTAAGTTTAAGTGTGCAATTTGAAGCTAGTTAGCTACAACACCACTGTGTTTTCAGGTGTTTCAGGTGAAAGATCATTAAACTAAGACAGAGTACACCTGAATATAATTAGTCTTACAAGATTAATTTATCAATCCATCACCATTCACGGTATATGCTGTATTAAAGAGTAAAAATACGTTGTTTAAGGTGATTTGTATGTTTTAATCACACTGACCACAAATGTCCCCTCTCTCTTTAGTTCTGTGAGTTCATGAGCCTCTGCTGCGTCATGGACTTATCAGGGAGCGTAGTCCGGACTCTTCTGGACTACGTGAACCACGTCCACATCTGCTCCAAACTCAGAGCCCTCCTGGAAAAACAGGCGGAGTGGAGAGAAATATGTGGCATCCTCAGTGAGTTTACCAACATGTTTCATTTCCATAACAGAGGACGCAGCTGCATGGCTTCAGCTGTGTGATGAATATCAACAAAAAAAAAAAACTGCTGCCGCTGCCAAGCCTAGAAAGCACATTATTTCAAGATATTAAAACAAAAATAGGGTGTACATTTCTTGAATATCTTAAAAAAAAATGCAGTTGTGACATCACAGTGGTAGGAAACTACATTTGATTTAAAGACGTTCAACAAGCAGAATGTTCTTGCCAAACTGATGAATATATTTAAGAGATATTTTTGGCTTTAAACTTACAAAATACACCAAAATCAGTTCCAGTTTTTGCAGCATAGGTTCATTAAATGACCTTAAAGATTATACATTGTCATACCATCTTTATTTTAATTATAAATGGACTTAAATTGCACCAAATTAGACATTAATCCTGTGTAGAATGATCATCCGTGATGTTTTGGAGACCTTTCTTCTGTTCTCAAGAATTCAGTAAAAATAAAAATCTGTGAATGACCACGAAAGGGATAAGCAGTATATTAATGGAGGGATTTTAGTTTTGATCGTAATATTTTTTATCATGGTTGAGAAATCAAGATATCTGTCAATATATTCCATTTCAGTGATTCTTCCAATCAAAATCTTTCAATCCTTGCTCTCCAGGCAGTCCTCGCTCCCTCAGACACCTCTGCAGACTGGAGATCAGGAAGCGTCTGACTCTGAAGAGACTCAACAAGCCTGAAATCATGAACTCCAACGTTTTCCCTCCGAGACTGAAGAGCTTCATTCTGTACCAGGAGCTCGACCTCTACAGCCAGGACCCTCAACGCATCATTTAAAGATTTTTCCTACAAAAGTCTGAATAACTATAATGACATAACTAATATATGTACTTCCTGTTTTTTTATATAGCCAAGCAATATTATTTATATTCTTCAGTACACTTTTGATATTGTAGATATGTTGTTTCTGAATAAATCTGAGATTTCACTCGTTATGTATCACCCCATTCAATACAAATCAGACATTTTTTTCCTTAATGTCCGATTTTATGAAAAAAACACTTTTTTTAACACATTTTTGTGTATTTGGACTTCCTCCCAGCCCACAAAATGTGATAGTAGACAACAAAACCTGTATTTGGTAGGCTGCATGAATGTAAACTCATGGTATTTGGTGAGCTGTTGAGTCTGTGATATTCTGTTACGTATCAAGCATTTTATTTGCATCAGCCTACGTCAACCTGAGTGAAATTTCTGAGTGAAGTGCCGCCATATTGTTTACATTCTTCGTGAGAGATCAGCGTACACCATGTCTAGAGCCAAAACCTGTCACTGCTCGGTTGTTGGCTGTAAACAGGCACATATATCTTCACATATAGGCTACCAGCCTCGGAGGACCAAAGGGCCCAGTGGATTAATTTTATTTTTTAAGGGAATGAGCAGCTACAGTCGGCTAAAACCTGTATGTCTGTGTATGAGCTAATGCTAACAGTAGGGTGGAATGATGAGCTTCACATGTTCGTCAATGTTCACATTACTTGTTGAAAGTCTGAGGGGTAAACTTTAAAGTATGAACATTCCTACATTAGTAAAGAGGAGTTTAACAGTTGGCTGAATATAATCAGTCCTTTACCCACCCCATTAACCCTCCGTTTGTGCTAATGTTACCCCAGAAGGTAGGCTAAGTCGTGGCTGTCCCACCAAGGTTAGCATGTTGTGCGGCGATAGCCTGTGATGTTTGGGGGAACATTCGGTGTTATCTGGTAACCGGCATGAATTTGAGGTTCGTGTGTGTTCAGGAAGATAAGTTTAACAGCTAGGTGAATATAATCAGTCCTTTACCCGACCCCATTACCCCACTAAGAATTTAACATTGGGTGGAATTAAAAATAAAAATCATATCTCAGCCATTTTTCAACGGATTCGCTTCCAACTTTGCAGGATAATATGGGGTCCATGTTTCTATCATTAAGGTAAATTTCATCTGGATCCGATCCAGATTGACATCACAAAAAACACTGAACTTTATAATGGGAAATCCCCTTTTCAATAATTAAGCGATGTCCCCATAACTTGTTGTGTTCATACAGGATAACAACTTCCATGTATGTGCTGAGTTTGGTCTAGATCCTGGCACAATTCTGGATCTGGTGATCCAGAATTATATGGTTTAAAGGGGTTGTAGAAAAGCCACTGTCGGAACTGAGCTGCTTCGTGGAGGTCTGCGCTCTCTGAGAGCTTTCTAGTTATTTGTATTTTGTATTTATATCTGCAAATTGTTTTTACATTTTTACTTTTTGATACCCTGTGTGCTTTTTTTACCCTGTGTACTGCTATATCATGCTGCTGCTGGAATCTTAATTTTCTTTGAGGGAGTCTTCCCAAAGGATTAATAAAGTTCTATCTAATCTAATTTAATGTAATATTTATATCATGTATTTATATTTATTATTTTAAACAGCTGGATCAGTGTGTGATGTGTTCTTTTCTGAATGTGTTTTCAATGTTTCTCTTATGGTCCTGCACTGATGGTGAACTGCTCAAACAAATTTTGTTGTATGTACAGCATGCAATGACAATAAAAGCTATTCTATTCTGTTCTATTCTATTCTAAAATACATCCTTACTCTGATCACACATGAAAATGGTCCACTTGCTCTGCAGTGCTGCAATTGTTTGGAGCATAACTTTATACTTCCTGCAGCAAGGGAAAAAAAGTACAAATCCTTAATTTGCTGGCATGTTACAGAGTCAGGCCTGTAAATCATCAGCTGACACAGAAAAGGTCAAAAGGCGCTTGTCCTTTCACTCTTCATGCGTCTTCATTATTTCAACAGGTCATTACCTCCTCAATGTGTCACAGCACTGAAACACACGGCAGATTTATCTCCTGGTAAAACCTTTCCCAGACGGATGCATCATAAAAACTCCATAAATATTCATACCAGCTGACTCTTTATTGTCCGTCATTATCTGTGTGAAAAGTGCTCGGGCTGACATTACACTCTGCTTGATTGTGTGCAGCCGTCTGCATGTTAAATACGCTGCAACAGGTGATGGCTATAAATAGTTTGCTGCAGTTAACGTGTGTTGAGGGAGAGGGGGCAGTTCAGCCATGACACAAACACCCTGCTGCTGCCGCTGCTGCCTCGTCCTATGACTCCCACACTCACACATTCACCAGGTGAGAACTCGTTACGCTCAGTCTGACAAATTTGATCAGCAATTTGTAAGTTTACTGTAAGGAATGCAATACAATCTATTAAATCAAGATGCAGCTGGCTATATGTCTGCGTATGTGGTCGACAGAAAAGGAGGTCACCTGTCATGTGACTAAATAAAAGCGTATAAAGCAGGACATGTTACAGCTAAAGAAAGAGAGAGCATGTTACTAGAACTTTAACTTAAATAAAATGGTTTTCTCTTGTTGAACGTCTCTCAAATCAGACATGTCTACTCACTGACACTTGAGAACTTTGACCTAGTTCCTCGTTAAAGCTGAATAGGTGCTCCAAGTCTCCAAAAGGTTTAGCATCTTGATTTAGTTTCAGAAAATTCACTGAAACATTAAACTTGCCATGCAGATGGATCCGCCTGATTTAATGTCTGTAATCATGGTGATCCATCTTGCAAAGCTATGACGATTGTGCTTGGCCCAAAGCTGGACGGACCAATAGGGATCGTTTAAAGCAGAAAGAGGCTGAGCTACAAGCGAGAGGACAGCAGGAAGTGACTGTTTGTACAGAGATTAGCATAGATGCTAACAGCTTCAGTAGCAGTTTTATCAGATCTTGGCAGCATTTCTTTGTTAAAAGAAAAACAAACAACACTACAAACTTCTTTAAAGGATATTTTCACTCCACTTCTGACATGTTTTGCACCCCCGTAGTAGCGCCCGTCTACTACATTATCTGTTGGCCTGTAATGAAGGTGATTGACAGATCAATCGTCCAATCAGCTGCCGGATATTTTGAAAGGTTCTGCCCTCCCCAAACACTTTCTGTGGGCTGTTTCTCAGATGGACTATATATACATATATATATATATATATATATATATATATATATATAGATGGCATATCATGGCATGCATTCAAGGTGGAGCATGTTGAGCCAAGTTATTGCTGGTGTCTAGCAGGCAGAAGGTTGCTGGTTCGATTCCCTGTCTACCAGAGTCTTCTTCCTGTGTGGAGAGAACATGTTCTCCCCATGACTGCATGGATCTTCTGCGAGTGTTGGTACAAGATCCTTTTTCACTTCTTCTTCTTCTTTGTGCAACTGTGCTTATCATCTTCTTTGTTTGTGACACTCGCTTAATTTCAATTTCTATCCTGAACCTTGCCAGTAAATGAGTTTTCCCACAACACCTTCCTGCAGATGATTGACAATAAAATTATTATTAAGAAATGAATGGTGTACGTCCACTGAAACAGTACTGGGATCATATTTTGAAAAGGATGCAGTTTGTGTTAAGTTTGTATTACACAAACTTTAATAAATAAATCACACTTGTGAAACATGTAATTAGAGAAAAAAAGTCCTGTTACCCTCTGTAGTTTAGGTAGATAAAGGTTTCAGTCACATTTGAGTAAAATAATACTTTTTTTTACAAATGTCATAGGATCTTTTTTTAAATATATATTATTTTTAAGGACCCCTTGAAATTACACCACAGACCACTTGAGGTCCACGGACCCCTAGTTGAGGAACACTGCTTTACTGCATACCTTGGATGAAACAAGTGGTTATTATCTGCGTCAAGATTGTTAGCAAGATTACGCAAAAACTACTGGATGGATTTTGATAAAATTTTCAGGAGATGTTGGTCATGGCCCAACTTAGAAATAATTTGATTTTGGTGGTGATCCAGATAACCGCCATTAGAGAACAATCATTTTTGCACAATAACTGTCTAACTAATAGTGATATCAACATGATTCTGAGTGTTAGGTGTAGGTTTTGAGGGTCATGAATCATATTATGATGGTAACTTTATCATTGAACTATTGCTTATAGATGTAACAGCAATATGGGAGCTACCGTGGCGGAGATTTGCGCTCTCCGAGTGCTTTCTAGTTTACACTCTGTTGTCCCTTTACCTCCTGGAAGCACTCTGACTGTTCTTCTTTGACCTCTGGCATCATAATATAATTTTAAGATGAGCACTTTGGGGACCATAAACCCTAAAAATGGTTGTGTGTGAAACTCCCAGTCGATCAGGAGAATCTCCACTCCAACGCTCAGTTTGAACAGCTCACCATGACCACGTCTACATGCCTGAATGAACAGAGTTGCTGTCTTGTGTTTGGAAGATTTGTTACTTTCATTACCAAGCAGTTGAACAGCTGTGCCTAATAAAGTGGCCAACAAAGGAGCTTCACACCTCAAACAAACAGAGATAAATCAAGACACTAAACATCCTTAACAAAGTCAAAAAACAGGACATGAGTGAAGTTACTAAGAAGGTTTTTTTTAAATAAAAATAAGGAAAAATATATTTATAAAATTATGTTTACTTCTCCCAGTTCCTTCTTAATGGGGGATAGCGTTGTGATTGTGTGTCTGATCTATGTGATGCCAGAGCGATGGATGCAGCAGACGACATGGATGAAGATGACCTCCTGGAGTTCGACATCCAGATGAGCATTCAGGAGTCGTTTCAGAGTCTGTCAGGGTCAAGGAGGTAGAGCATCACAACTACACCTTACCAGCAATGTTTAACAATGGCATCATTGTTGTGATTTATTTTGTGGTTGGTTTTAAGTTTTAAAACTTATTTTTTTTCTATTTCAGGAGTGAATTTCTGAAGCTTGTTGAGGCCATCAAACAAGGTAAAAGTCAAATATTCATGATTTAAGCCAGAAATGGGCAACTGTGGCAAGCAAAAAGGCCACATTAATATTATCCTCAGTGACAGAATTTCAATGATATACTGACTCTGGGAGAATATACTAGTAATTAAAGTATTGTTATGCACCCATCTAGGGGGAAAGTGCATAACATATTTGAAAGGGAAAAAGGGAAAAAAAAGAAAATCACTCTCGGTCTCCAAAGTTTTACACAATTTATTTACAAAATGAAAGAAAAACAAGCCAAAGGCAAAGGGTATTTACAAGAAAACAAACTAAAAGGCTGAGATCTTAAACAAAAGGGTACAAAAAAAAGGCAGCAAAGGCTGGCACTCAATAAAAGGATTTACCCGAAAACAACAAACGAACTAACTAATACAAAAACAACTAAGAAGTACCAATTAACAAGAACAAAGTAGGCTTTCAAAGTTAAACACAGTTTGGAGGCCGACAGTGACGAGGGGCTGCAAATAGCTGCAGCCATTCATAACTCTATTGTTTGGGAAATATTGCTTTTTTAATGTTGACATGGTAGATTTTGTCATATATTCTTCATTTAAAGGCATTGTTATTTTAAATACTTTAAACTGACTTGCATGTTACCTCTGGGGTCGTCCCTGGTTTAATCTAAACTGCTTATGAGGTGCATAGTTCTGTATTTATAGCCATGTCCTTTCACTGAACTGTTTTGACATCATATCACACAAGCATTTTTCCATTTATCAGATAAATGACTTGCTTTTTGCATGTTCCCCCTCTGCTTCCACTGTCTTTCTGACACCACTTTGCGCTACAGCTGCTGTCAAATAATTGTGAAATCTGTTCTGGTCCACGTCAGTTGGTGTCAGTCCTGGTACTATTTCCAAACTTAGGACCAGCAGACTGGTGAAGTCAAAAACCAACTGCGATGAGGGTGAAGACAACACCCCAGGAAGACTGGCTCCTCACTCTTGCTTCACTAAGGAGCTGTAGGCTTATGTCCTTCGGGGAAAGAAGGAATCTTGGCACATTTTTGGGTGCTACCCACATGTTTAGCTGTGTTGCTCATTCCACAGATGCACAATCCTAAGAAGTTGTATCTCATCGTAAAGGTGACCAACCAGGCTTTCCAATGACGTAAGATACTATACCAATGGGTGTTATGAAAGGGGAGAAAATATAGATCAGAGTCTTATTTCCAAACTTTTCTTGAGTAACACATTTCACAGATTCCATAAAGTGTCAACATGTCCTCTACCTTCCATAAAAAGTCAAATCCACTCACATAAACTTCACTTTCAGGGGACATTTTGGCTCTGCAGAAGCTGTGTGATTTCCCAGCAGCCTTCAGTGAGGTGGACGAGCACGGCTGGTATCCGCTGCACTGGGCTGTGATCCAACCTGTGGTCCGGGTCCTGGAGATGGTGCTGTATGGTGGGTAAGAGGTCCTACATCTTATATATGAAAATAAAAAACAACAGCATTACTAAATATTGACGTAATCTGGAGGGTTTAGACAATGTATGAGGCTTCTTATCTTTAAATTGATGAAATGATGAATTTAGAGCTTGAATTTTGTTTTATAACCAGGGATCCAAGATAGTAACCCTTCACCTGATTTAATGTCTGTAATCAGGCAGATCCATCTTGCCAAAATCCAATGTACATTAATTGTGGATGGGCCAAACTGGCACGGTCCAATCAGAGTCCTTTAGAGCAGGAAGAGGAGGGAGCAACGAGCGAGTGACTGCTTGTATGGATATTAGCATAGATGCTAACAGCTTCAGTAGCAGTTTTAACAGATTTTGACCACATTTCTTTATTTAATGAAAAGCAATTACCAACACAACAAACTTCTCTATACTAAGGATATTTCTGCTCCACTTCTGACATGTTTTGACCAGAGTTTGTTTCCTAAGTGGCTCACGTAGCTCCCGCCTACAACAAGGTTCTGCCCTCCCCAAACATCTTCTATGAGCTCTTTCCCAGATGGAGTAGTGAAATATATTGAACGGTCCATCTGGTGTGCCAGGTTACCAGATATTGGGTTTTTGATGTATGCTGATAACTCCAAACTCATCACAACCGACACTGATATTTTTTGTCAAGAGCAAAAAGCCTCTTTACTAAAACAGACCTGTTTCTTTCATGGTGATGGTCCATTTGCTTTAAAAACAAATGTGAAGCATGAAAAACATTATTTTACTCTTTAACAAATGATACTTTGACTTATAAAAGAAGACATTCAGTGATGATGAGGTAAATTACTTTGGTACACCTGTGCATTCTTCCAATATTATCACCAATATATGGGATATTTTAATTTTGGTTATAAATATCGGCAAAGAATGTCAAATCTGCTGATACCAATATTGTTCTGTATCGTACATCCCTAAAATTACCCTATATTTGTATGACCATTTCAGCGTCCTTCAGTCTGACTCTGGAGGAAAAGACTGCAGATGGAGAGACCTTCCTGACTTTAGCTGTGAGAGATGGTTTGGTTGAAAACGTGAGGACGCTACTAAAACGTGGAGCTTCTCCTCACACCACCAACAGCATGAATGAGTCTCCTCTGATCTTAGGTGAGAGCACTCCAAGAGTCCTTGCTCAAAACCTTTTCCTGTCCATCCTCATCATGATGTCCCTCCTCCTGCAGCGGTCAGATCCGGATCGTATGAGATGGTCTCCACTCTGGTTGCTGGAGGAGCTCGGGTGGGGCAGGTGTGTCTGAAGAAGTGGACGGCCATGCATGAGGCATCCAGAGCCGGTTCCATCGATGTGATGGAGCTTCTGTTGCAGAACGGGGGTCAAGTTTCAGAGACGGACCAGCATGGAGTGACTCCTTTGGGAATCGCTGCAGAGTATAGCCACCCTGAAGTCCTGGAGCTCCTCATCAAACACGGTAAACCCACGAGGGCACACTTTAAAAAATGTTCTCACTGTCTTCACAGAGATTTTCACACTTTTCATGATTTTGGGGTTGTCCATCTGCCTTTGCCGTTTTGTAAATTTGTATCTCAGGGCCCATTTAAGCGACAATGAAAACAAAAATTGAGAGTTTTCGTTGCGTTTGCACCTTTCGTTTACACGAGAACAGTGCCCAGAGTGCCTTAATCCATTCGTCTCAGTGTGAATGCAGAGCACTTTTGAGGTCTCGAAGGAAAAACCTTTCTGTCTCTGGTGACAATGTTGTTGTGTAAATGGGCCCTCAAGAATTTTTTCAGGGATTTTCTTCAAACTTTGCAATGTCGTTACATCAAAAAATATTCCTGTTGAAGCAAAACAAAGAGAAAGAAGACCATGAATCTCTCTGTTCACGTGTTCTTGCTCTTATCTCTGTATTTTTCTCTGTTTATCAGGTGCTGATGTAAACGCCCAGGCGCCAAATGGTGACAGTGTCCTGTACGATGCTGCGGGTTCAGGGAATCCAGACTGCATCGACATCCTGCTGCAGCACGGAGCAAATCCAAATATCCGAAACCTGAGCTCACAGCTGCCCATCCACCGTGCTGCTTACGAAGGGCACTTCCTGTAAGTGGGATGTCATTTTTGTAACCATTTGACTTTTAGTTCAAGGGACTGCGCGGTCAGATGCTGTTGCTGCTGTTGAGTCAAAAAGTTTGGAAAAAATAGGTTTACCTGCAGTGTTTGGGCCTTTTAGCACTAGAATATCATTCAACAACCCACTTTTTGGAGATTTTTTCTATTTTTGATGACTGCTAGAGTTTTTTCATGCTCGCATATGTTTATAAAACCCCCTAAATTTCATATACTTAGTACCCCTGATCCAGACGTATTCTCTCTCTATCTGAGAGCTTTTAAAGGGTCTGTTTATACGACAACGAAAATACGACCTTCTGTCTACACGAGAACAGTGCCTGAATCCGCAAACATCTGAAATCGAAGTCCAGAGTGAAAAGTTTAGAAACCTTTTTTGTTTTTTTCTCCATGTAAACAGGAATCTCTGTTGTCAGGGAAACAGTGACATGCAGCACTCTTTCAGATCCCCATCACCGTCTCCGTGAACTCGGGGTGCTTTTGAAAACGCAAATTAAAAAACCTTTCTGTCTCTGGTGCCAATGTTGTTGTGTAAATGGGCCCTTAGAGGTCTAGCCACTTCCCCACATACATTTGAGCAAAACAAAAATTTAAGCCAATTGAAGCTACGTTTCAGGACCATAAACATAATATTTACTGTTCTGTTCATAATTCCTTACTCAGTCTTTTTTTTCATACAAATACTTTAAGTGAGGCATGTGCAAGATTTTTAATTAAATAAGATGGTCATGGTATATCTCTTCCCCACATATAATTCTACTCTAATTGACTGACTGGACAATTCCATGTTGTCAACAACTCTCCAGCCACTTCCCCACATATAGATCTACTCCGATTGATTGAGTGAATCGTGCACACGTTGTCAACGGCTCTACATTTATTATATAGTTTATGATAGGGATGAGCAAGTTCAGCCACTTAGAGTTATTTCACACAGTTGGAGGGCCGCACCTCAAACTATAATATATTCATAATTGAACATATTTAGTCAGGCAAAAGGAACGCGTATAGCTTTTTTTTTTTAATAATATACTGACCTACATTTAATTTAGAGTTAAAAAAACAAACAGTATGACTTTATCAAAAATGTAAAACAGAATTCAAGCCAATTGAAACTACTTTTTCAGGACAATAAACATAATATTTACTGTTTTTTTCATTATATCTAATTAAAACATCTTTTTTTAAAATTCAAATACATTTAGTTAGGAATAAACAAATTTTTTTAATTAAATAAGATAGTCATTAGATCTCTTATTTCTTGCAAAGAACAAAATGTATCCCACAGCCAAAGATTATCATGGGAATGTTTTGATTTCTGACACATTCATGACAGATTTTGTCTTTTTTCCCCCTTTGTGTTTACAGTTTATTGATCTTTAAAACTTGTGGCAGACAAAACATTCATTTAATCACCTTCCAGGTTTCTTTAAATTTGCTGCCCTTCTCAATCACTTCCTACAGGATGTTGCCCAGATGAACTGGGATGTCTGTTATAAATATAAGTTTGCAGTTGGCCACTTTAAACAGACTTTAGGTTTATTATTTCTGATTTAGTATTTGAAGTTAATTCTTAAATATATTATTTGCATAAATGCATTGAATTGTGAATAATTACTGGTAAATTATACATAATCTGTTTCCTGATACTGCAATTGTTAACAGAAAGTTCATGAGTTTGCTCATGTAACTGCACTACCCAAGATGCATCCCACAATGCTTTGCGACAAAATATGAGTTGACAATCGTTGAGATGTGATGCTTGTCTGTTCAGTACATGAGTGATTCTGCGAAGTAAAGTCTGTTTCTTTTCCCTTCACTCGGTTTCCAGTCGACCATTTATTTCACTGACTAGTCAGATTGTCTAACAGTCCCTCTCCACGCTGTCATGTTCCGGGAAACTTCTCATCTTTACAGAATCTTTCCTTTTTCTCCATCAGAGCTTTGAGAATCTTGATCCCGCTCACTACCAGACGAGCCCTGAGGCTGTCGGGTCACAGCCCGGTCCACTCTGCCGCTGACGGAGGCCACGCCCACTGCCTGGAGCTCCTGCTGCAGAACGGCTTTGACGTGAACGCCCTGCTTGCCCCTCACCTCTCTGAAAACTACGGAGACATGAGAAAGAGCCCGCTCTACTTCGCCGTCTCCAACGGGGATGCAGCCTGCACAGAGATCCTGCTGAGGTCAGGGGCCAAGCCCGACCTGGACCCTCTCTGCTGCCTCCTGGTGGCCGTCAGGTCGGGACGATACCAGATCGTGAAGCTGCTGCTGGCGGCCAAAGCAGACGTGAACTGTTACTTCACAATGGTGAACAACACGATGTTTCCCACAGCGCTGCAGTACTGCCTGAAGGACGAGGTGATGATGAGGCTGCTGCTCAACAACGGGTACGACGCTGAGAAGTGTTTCTGCTGCCACCATGACAGCGGCGAGTGGGAGGACCTGAGTGAGTCTGGTTACTCACAGCACCAGGAGGAAAAAGTGCCTGTGAGTTGGTTTTTTATGCCCCAGTCACACATTCCTGTTTCTCATGGTGATTGTGCACGACTGGACATGATTGGCAAGGCTGGTTTGATCTGCATGATACAGGAAGAAATGACTGTCTCCCCCCGGACACACCCTGTAAATACACCGTCAGTAACGCTTCTATGGCGCTTCCACAGCGCTTCCACAGCGCTTCCACAGCGCTTCCACAGCGCTTCAGGGGCGTTTGTCCCACTCCAGTCTGGTCAATACAACGATACGACAAGGATTCCATGAATTTCCATTCTGCTGACAAGATGTCAGCCCCATTCGAGCCCAGTTTGCGTCACATAAGCCCCGATTGAGGGATTGCGTTTTTTTCATTCACTTCCTGCACGAGATATGTAAGAACAATGCTGTGAAATCACCTTGAACGGGACACAGTTGGAGCACAATCGGATACGTCCTTTTCAATCGTCCTCAGAAAGCTTTCTGGATTGAGCCACGATCAGCCTGATTGAGCCCTGTACATGCCATGTTAATACCGTTCGCCTTAGGACTGCATTAGGATTCTCCACGACAGTTTTGGACAGTTCAAAACAATCGGGACCCTTCCCCATTCCCTGGTATTCGTCCACGACTATACAACGCTGATCCAGATCAAGTAGCGCATGCAACACGACCAAAGCACGTTTCATCAAGATTATGACAATCGTGCACAATCGCCATGAGAAACGGGCATATGTGACTGGGGCTTTACACTGAAATTTAACTCTATTATAAAGTATAAATCTTTTTGACCAGACCAGTTTGACAAGAAAACAATGTTGTATTACGTTAAACCAGGCAATGGCACAAAAAGAGTTGGACAACACTGCTGCCTTAAGGCAATTTAGGGTTGCCAGTTAACCTACCAAGCATGTTTTGGTCTGTGGGATTAAACCGGTAACCTTGCACAGCACCAGATGATTCAATGTCTGTAATCATGCAGATCCAACTCGCCAAGCTCCAATCTACAACTATTGTGCTGGGCCCAAAGTGGGACGGCCCAATCAGAGTCTATTAGAGCAGGAAGAGGTGAAAGAGACGAGCTGCAGGAGGCGCCTGCACTTAGCATAGATGCTAACAGCTTCGTTAGCAGTTTTATTAGATCTGGACTGCATATCTTTATTAAATGAAAAACAAATATCAGCAATACTAACTCCTCTATAGTCAGATATTTTCCCTCCACTTCTGACTTGAGTTTGTTTTCCAAAGTGGCTCACGTTCTGTAGCGCAGTAGCGCCCACCTACTACATTATTTGATTGGCCTATAATAAATGTTGATTGACAGAATAATTGTCCAATCACCTGCTCGATATGCTTCTGAACGGTTCAGTCCTACCCAAACACTTCCTATGGGCTCTCTCCCAGACGGGCGAGGGAAATATTTTGAACGGTCCGTCTGGAGTGTCAGGTTAGTAAACCGGAGCACCTAAAGAAAACCTACGCATGCACAGGGAGAGCATTCAAACTCCACACAGAGAGAACCCGACTGACTCGGACCAGCAGCCCTGTGCAGCCCCTTGTCAAAATCTATCAGGTTTTAATCTCATTGGCTGTAACTGACTGATAATGTTAAATTGATGCCTATTGGTTGCCAAATCTGTCGTAGGCTAGTTCTGAAATTGTGATTTACGCTCCAAGCTTTAGAGCAGGGGTGGGCAATTGGCAGCCTGCGGGCCACATTCGGCCCTTCACTTCACTCAATGCGGCCCAACGATCATTTCCAAAAAAATATATTATATTCATTTTTTATTAAGCAGTTCTACTAACCTTAGATCGCTGGAACAAGTTTAGTTTTTTACAAGTCATTCAAGAACTCACTTTGTTATGATTGTATCTCTAAATATTTTTTATGAGGCATTAAAATATAATACACAAAGAATTAGTAAAACTGTGTTTGAAAACAATGGTAAAGGTCATATATTTGTGCTTTGAAACAGGTAAACATTCATTCTTTTATTGCATTAAAAGAAGCTTACTTTGGCTTTAGTTATGAGCCATGCTCATTAAATCATGTTTTTTTTGTACAATCAGCTTTCTCATACACATCCATAAAAGAATGAATTAAATAAACAACTGGATTGTTAGAAACCAGGCCTGTCAGCATGGCTAGTCCTTTAACATAATTTCTTCTAGTAATGATATTTCTATGCCTTTGAGTGTAAGTGAGTGTATTCTACTGTTTTAAATCTGTATCTTTGCACTATAATTGAATGTATGCACTTTCTAAGAACAAAAATGTATTTTTCTATGCTTTTATGCACTTTCTGTACTGTAAATGCACTTTGTATTTATACCTTAATTTCTCTCTTGCATGCCACAGGAACTGCAGATGGAAATAAGCCAGACAGCTGTAATCTGGTGCAGAGCATCTCTACTCTGATGAGTTTTTTTCTGTCCATGGTCCCTGACAAATCAAATTAGAAATAAGATAAATATATATATATATATATTTTTAGATAAGATATATTAAAGCTGGTAGAATCCTTTTTTAAGCTTTATATTTGCTCTTTTTTGTTTATTTTTATATATTTTTCTAGTTGGGAGCGCCTGACAATATGTAACAGTGCAGCCCTCAGGCACTGAGAAAAAATGTATGCAGCCCTGTCGGTAATCAAAGTCACGCACCCCTCTTCAGGACACGTGTCTACCTGTTTGTAAAAGTGAATGTCTTCCCTTCAGTTTTGTGACTTCATCAGCGTCTCGTGGTTGGTGAACCTGGCAGGCCGAGTCGTCTCGATCCTCCTGGAGTACGTCGGGCAGGTTTCTCTCTGCAGCAAGCTGACCAACATCCTGGAGCACCACAAGGAGGGGCCTCAAATCCTCTGGACCATCCGTGAGTTCACTGTGTGGTCAGAACAATCACGTTAGAGAGCTGCTGTTACAGTCTCAAACCACAGTTCCCTCTGTGTGATCCAGGTAACCCTCGCTCTCTGTCTCACCTGAGCCGAGTGGTGATCAGGAAACATCTGAACTTCAGCGGTCTGGCCTCTGCTAATCTGCCGAACAGGCTGAAGCGTTACCTTCTGTTCAGGGACGACGACTTGTACGCCAAAATCTTCTGCAGGGAGAACTGAGATTACCCTCATTTCCTTCGTGTGCTGGGTCTCAAATGTTTGTGTCATTTTCTAAGGGCTGTCGGTGTCAAACACGTTTTTAAATTGCATAAAATGTGTGTTAGTTTGTTATTAAAGGTTACTGCAGCACCTCCTTGTTCTCAGAGCGGTGTCAAATAAGGACACCACCACTCCTTAGAATGTCTTATTTCATATGAAAACTTCACAGATATTTTTTTATTGTTTCAAATGATGGCAGATTATTTTTAATGGTTGAGCTTGTGTTGTTACCGTACAGAAGTTTCCATTTGTAAAGTGTTAAAACAAATGACAAAGTTCAGACATATCCACATTCTAAATATGTCAGTAAAACTTGAAGTAATTCCAATATAGGATCTAAATTCAGCAATAATTTGTCGTACTTTTTTCACATTTATTTCCACAAGCAGGTCAACCAGAAGACCATTCATTTCTATGGGAATCTGTACAACAGCTGTTGTGCACAAAACCCTCACTGAGGTATTTTTGTCCAGAATATGCCCCCTGTTGACCGTGTGACAACATGTTAACCAGGCTAAAATGCTGCTTCATTACCTCCACCACATGCATATATTTGACATTATGTGCTGCCTGTCGGTGACCCCCTGCCCCCCTCCATCACCTCTCTGTCCTCTGGAATATGTGTGAACAACCAAGTCA
Source organism: Cetoscarus ocellatus (assembly GCA_037902135.1). Taxonomy (NCBI): domain Eukaryota; kingdom Metazoa; phylum Chordata; class Actinopteri; order Labriformes; family Labridae; genus Cetoscarus; species Cetoscarus ocellatus. The sequence continues at coordinate 328,233 of JBAMNC010001493.1, forward strand.
GTGAGTTTCAGCTGCTTGGATATTATCCTGATAATATCAGGGTTGCATGTGTGAAAAGGGTTTTATTTAGAAAAGGGTAAAGGTAAGATATTTGTTGTGTAGAGACTGGTGAACACTCATTGTTCTGTTGCATTCTGTGTCAACCTCATATAAATATGCATCATTATTTCTGTTATAATATATGAATGTTGGTAATTAATGTTTAGGACAGCTTATTATTTGCTCATTTTCTTTATGTTTGTACATTTTTGCCATCGAGCGTCCAATAGTTTGTAACAAAGCAGCCCTCGAGCAGAGATTTCATGTGATCAGAGTTGCCCGTGGGAGTTCAGATAAACCCAGACTTTCTTCAGTAAAACATTTTTATTCAGCTTTAATCACCTTCATTAACAGTGTCAATTTATCTTTATGTTTTAAAGATTAAAGAGCTGATTTATGTGGTATTAAGTATTTAATGTCCAGAAAACATCTTGAATTTAAGGCGCTTAGGGTTTGAAAAAAGATGGTGCTAAAAAGGGTGATTTATATTAAAAATTCTAGTTCTAGTCATATTTTGTTCAGGAAGTTTTGTTTTAGTTCTTACTAATGTTTGGCAGAGGTGACCACATTTTCAATTCTCCAAACCGGGACCCTGTGAGTTTGAAGCACAATCTCAATTTATGCCAGTTGATTGAGGGCATTACCGACGATCGTCACAGTTCTTGCTCATTGTGGAAAATTGCAAAATCATTACACATCTGTACTTGTATTTTATAAAAGCCTGTTTCATACAACAGCCTGTTTCTACCGTAACTGAGATTAATAAAGGATGAGAGCTTTTAGCTGACGTGTATTCAAGAGAGTAAATAAACTTTTTACTGCTTTTAAATGAACTTTGACTTATTATGATTCATGTTTGTGCAATTCTGTGTTATATGTGCACTTGATGGCTGCATTCCTCAGGAGATTTTAATCCATAAAATAAATAAATAAATAAATAAATATAATAAAATAAAATTATAATGATATGGTAAAATGAGATAGCCAAACACCTAATGCATTATGAAATCTAAAGTAGGATAATGAAAAAAAAAAATCGATTAAAAGAGAGTAAAATTCAAAACAATAATCTGAACTGAATGGAGAAATAAAACTGAGAATAAATAAATAAATAAAAAACTAAGATGAAATAATTATAATAAATATAATCAGCTAAAAGCAAGACTAAAAAGGTAGGTCTTCTGTTTTCTTTTAAAAATATGAAAAGTGAATAAGTGATTTTGATTCATGTGATGATGACGTTCCTTTTATGGTGGATGCACAGGGTTTCCTTTATAAGAAGAAATTCTTCAAAACCAGATTTATTGGGGCGAAAGAAAGAGGAGAAAAAACTTCAGTGGAATCAATGGGCACAGGCGGAAGAACACAGGCATTTGCTGCATTGAAAAATAATGTTAAACAAAGACGCTTCCTGGAGGAAAAATGAATAATATGAACCTTTCTCTTCCTATCATACATTCGACCCAATGTAGTCATGTGGCTTGTTTTTTGTAAAACTCACACTTTACATGAAATGACTGCACTCGTCAACAGCAGTGTACCTTACTGCTAGTCTCAGCTCGTTCTCCTTAAAGGCACAGCACTGCAGGGAGCCCTTCCAGCCTCTTCACTGACTGCTGTCACGTACCTGATACAACCCAACTTCAAAAATACCGAAATGTCCCTTTAGTGAAAATTTGATTCATCAGTTTAAGCCTCTGGGGTCAGCAACATATCTCACGTAAAGACTGGGTGTTCAGTTCATGTTTAAACCCTTTTCCTGGCTGGTTTCTGGCCTGTTTCCCTCCACCTTGTGGCTGAAACACACAAATGCAGCTGCGACTGCGACACTCAGCTCTCAAACTGTGCTGAAGAACAACGGCACACTCTGAAGAACACGTTTGTTTGGTTTGTTCGGCCCCCTCTGGCTGACAGACCATCGGCTCTAAATTTAACCTCCTGACCTGTAAAAGCACCAGCAGTGACGCCGCTCCACGTTCTGAGAATGAGATAACAAAAGAGGTCACATTGTTTTGAACGACCTCCAAACGGGTGACACCGGCTGATGGTGGGTCAGATCTGAGGCGGCCAGCAGGTGTGTTAATGTGTTAAAAGACGGAAAAACACGGAGGGATTAAAGTGAACAATCAGACAGGGAGAGGAAAACATATCGCAGATTTTCAGGTGACTTAGAAACACATGGAGACTTCACTGAAGGACAGCTGCTCTGTGAACAGCCTGGCTTCACTTAATTATGGTATCTAGAAGATCACTGGCCACTTTATTAGGTACAACTTGCTAGTACAGGGTTGGCATTGATTCATCAAGGTGTTGGAAACATTAAGATTTTGGTCCATATTGACATGATGGCATCACACAGCTGCTAGAGATCAGTCAGCTGCATATCCATGATGCTAACTAATTTATTTTATTTTTTTATTTTTATTACCAGTATTTATACAGTTATATTTTTGATGATACGGATATTCAAGTCTGGAACAAAGTGTATATTTATGTATGTATGTATGTATCTATCTATCTATTTGTCTGTCAATCTATATGTCTATCTGTCTATCTGTCAATCTGTCTGTCTGTCTATCTATCTATCTATCTATCTATCTATCTATCTATCTATCTCTGTCTGTCGGTCTGTCTGTCTATCTGTCTATCTATCTATCCATCCAACTGAATAAACTGCAGCAGGTCATCTTCACCATGTCTTCATGCCTTAAATGCATTGACATGCTGCCATGTGATTGGCTGATTAGCTAATTGTGTAGCAATCAGTTAAAGAAGTGTCCCTAATAAAGTGGTCGGTGAGTGAAGGTCCGTCCCATCACTGTGCCGCGCTGCTCTCTCCACATTGAAGAAATGTAGCTTGATTGGACGCTGCCGCACTATATGACCATCAAACTAATTAATATGACTCAGAAAAAAAAAATCGCAAAGCTACTGGAAAATGTAACTGAACCACTCATGTGGCCAACTTTAGTGACGTTACTGTCCATCACTGGTTTCATAATTCAGATTGTCTTCAGTATTTCATCTTATTACAAAGAGAAGTTAAAATCATGGCTGTTTTTCCACATTTTTAGGGCAGCTTTGAGAACAAATTCCCCAGCAGCTTATCTTCAGACTCTGATTGATACCTCACTGCTGGCTGATTTTGTAAAAATGAACCTCTGCCTATAAGGAATGAAACTTAATCTACAACCTAACTTATGATTTGGAAAAACATCTGCAGGAAAGAATATCCAGTTTCATATTTAATGAGGTTAAACTCTCAGAAGCAACAGCTTTATCCTTTGTTTTGTAACTGAATCTTGTTTCCATTCTCAACTGGGACGGCACGACTTGATGACTGATGCTTATCAGCTATAATCCGGGTCAAAGGTCAAATTTACAGCAGATCTGGGATGAGGGTGGTATTATGTCACTCAGAGCTTTTTCACGGCAGACGAGTAACACGAGATGACTGCAAAGCATCTTGTTAAACACACTCAGCGATGGGTGCGTGCTGTTATTGAGCTCTGTTGGTGGTCCTGGCAACCAAACAGCAAACGTGGGCAAAACCCCAAAAGAGCCTCACATGCAGCCAAGAGACAAGAACACGGTGTACACAGAGGAACCACAACAGTGCTGCATGGTTTGGATTCAATCAAGCAACCTCGGAGCAAATATCAAGTCTGTGGAGATTGTTTGTCATTTTTTCCCTCAAGTTTTCATTGGACTGTCGTTAATTTCACTCACAGGTTGTTACTTCCACCATCTCTGTTGTATGTTTGTCTGTTTGACTTTGAGCAAGATTACGCAAAAACTACACAATGGATTTACATAAAAATTTTACCAGAGGTGTGGTTTGGTCCAAGGAAGAAGCCATTAAATTTTAGTGGTGATTAACATATTTGTCTGAGTGCAAAAAAAATTCCCAAAATTTCAAAAAAATCCCAAAAGTTAACATTGGGTAGAATTTTAAAAAATCATATCTGACATCACTTAATGGATTAGCTTCAGAATTTACAGGAATATATATATAATATGTCTCTATCACCAAGGTAAATTTCATAGCGACGCCATGTATTCAAAGCTAGAAAATCCTCAATATATATCCTCCATAAAAGACAAACATGCGTTAGATAAAAGATTTACCCCCCCACACTGAGAGCACATAGATGTATTAAATATTTAGGCATAAGCTGTTTTTTTTTAACCAGGCAGTAAAGATGTGTACTAAGGCTGTAAAAACGTATTTTCCCCACACACAATCATTAAGGTATCAGGTTTCTGCAGCCAGCCTCAAGTGGACACTCAGGGTACTGCAGATTTTGGCACTTTCACATGGGCCTCTCTTTACAGCCACAGAGGTTCACGCCTGAACAGCAGTGAGAACGTCATATGGAGTGAAATCACCCAAGGTGAGGTCAGTGCACAGTGACGTCCACACGATGACACCCTAAACAGAGTTTCTGAAAATCCTCGAATCCGCAGTAGTTCTCTAAGAGATGCTTTTTTAAGTGACCTAAAAATTTCCAAGGAGACACAAGTAAAGAAAAATACACAGAAAGTACAACACGTGAGCCAAAAACAAACGCTCACCATAACACGTCGGAAGAGGAGAGAAAATATCGTGTCTAATGACAAATGCTTGCAGTGTTGTTTGTTTTTCATTTAAAAAAGAAATGTGGACCAGATCTGACACAACTGCTACTGAAGCTGTTAGCATCGATGCTAATCTCTGTACAGGGAATCACTTCCTGCTTTTGTCTTGCTCCTAGCTCCTGCCTCTTCCTGCTTTTAGGTGGGTTTTGATTGTGTGTGGTTTTAGGTTGTGAAATCTGCATTTGGTCATTTGAACATTACATGTTTTAGAAACCAAATTTGCTTTTTTAAGGTATTGGTCAGATTTATTGGGATTTGAAACATGTTTAAAGGTTTTAGGTGCATTGTGGTTTTAGTAGGTAATAGTCAATGCCTGTTTTTTTTTTTTTTTTTACCTTAAGGTCCTTTAAAATTCAACCTTTCTTAATGATTTGATTTGATTTGATCTGAAAATCTTTCATGTCCCCTGAGGGCAATTTGGTTTGCTACAGAAGTCAAAACATCCGTTCTTACGGTGTCTCTCATCACAGTAAAATCAGATACAGCAGACACACAGAGCAGATACACAGAGTCAGCACAGTTTCACCGGAGCACTGTTTCCATCCAGCTCACCTACAGCTTATTTAGAAAACCAATGGCCATTGGGACAAAAGATTTAAGGTACCTGCTTGATTTGGCCTTACAAGTGCAAGTATACCTTCTTTTGGATGGGAGAAGATGAAACTCTGCATGAAGAGGATGGAAAGGATTTGCCAGAATGACCTTTACCCTCTGAGTGGGTCTAACTTTAAAAACAGAGTCAAGCTCATTTAGACTCGTGCCAATAGTTTTTTGACAGAGTCTGACAATGTTCCTCAGCTCATTTTTGTTTGAGATATTGAGGTGACCAAATCAACAGATCATAGCAAATGTTAAAATGGACTCAATAAAAGAAGAATAAAACATTTTATGTACTTGATATGTCAGATCTGGAGCCAAAAGTTGAGCAGTACTGCTTAAATACTCACAAATCAATCTTGTCTGGCTTATAGTTGATCCTCTCTGTTGTAAACAACAACACCAGCCCAACATTCACTCCTCCTCAGTGCCAATGAGCTGTACTCTACATAATCCCACAATCCTCTGGGAGAACAAGTGTTTCCCCGACAACGACCACCACCACATTGTGTGTCTGTGTCCTGACCATTACATAATGTTTCAGAGCCTCATCTCTGATGTTTCCCCACGGCGCTTCATGCCCTCCATGTCTTCAGAGGCACGAGTCGCTGATAAGCTCTCGGCACAAGTCACTCAGAGGTCTCACATTCCCGCCTTAAGCCTATCTCAATAACCCCCCACCACCACCACTCAACACCCTAAAAAAAGACGGTCCCATCAGTGGCAGGGCGACACTCCCAGTTTTCCCTGCCAGTCTCCTCGAGCTGCTGAGTAAAATAGATGAACCGGGACTGTCTGATCCGTCTCCAGAAGTCCAGGGCATCCCTCGTCTGAAGGAATCTGATGGTGGATAAGCAAACAGAACTCAAGCAACTTTTGAATATTTCATTAAGGACACAAAGAAGTAAATCTGAGTATTCAGTCCAAGGCAAAAGCAGAAGCATGAGTACCTCGGGGTACCGTGGGGAGACGAAGAAGAACGAGGAGGTGGATGAGGACGAACTGTTGGCCTCTCTGTCTAACGAGGAGCTCCAGGAGCTGGAGAGGGAGCTGGCTGTGCTCGACGATAACATCCCCATCGGCCTGAGGCAGAAAGACCAGACCACCAAAACACCGACAGGGACCTTTGACCGGGACGCTCTGCTGAAATACTGGGAGGAAGAGAACAAGACGCTTCTGAAGGACGACAGGATTGGGTCTGCGGGGCAGGTACGATGCACTGAAAGTTTGGAAACACTAACTGCAAATATTGAACCTCTCATGGGAGGCACATCCCTGCTGGTGAGCCTCAAATGAACTGTTGAGTTTGAGAAATAAAAGGAAGAGAGAGAAAGTCTACCTCTGGTATCCCTCAAATGTTGGTGCTGGAGGAAGGAAACATGAGTAATGTTCAAAGATTGCAAAGAAAAATACATAAAAATGCAAATTATTAAGGATAACACAGAATTTGTGTCCTTTATAAGGTGCAAGTCAATATCTATTTATATTTCCTGCTTTATATTCAATTCACTTTATCTATATAGCATTTTGTAATAACAATTAAGGTCAACAAAGTGCTGCACAGTGGCTATAATTGGAATAAGAATAAAATAAAGCATATGAAACTATAAAAACACAGTAAAACGAGCTACAAAAGACATACAAATGGAGAGTAAAAAATGTAAGACAATTAAGAAAATAAAAACATGAAGACAGAGACCACAAAACTCCAAAGCTGAATAAAAAGCCAATGAATATGCCCAATATTGGGCAAGTTATTGTCAAAAATATGGAAAACTGCCCTATCCCACACCTTTAAGAAAATCTTCAAAAATATCTGGACCTGGAATAAATCGCCACCAAAGTCCAAACACTTCTTCCTTGTGTATTGACCAACAAGCCAAAATGTAGAAAACTGCCCGATCTCTCAGTGTCAAAAAATCCTTGAAAAAAAATCCTGGATCCTAATCTCCAAAGTTTAAGTGAACAGACAGCACTGATGTGCAGTTGTGAGTAAGCCATTCATTTGCAAGCCATTCTTAAATGCAAATTTGTAAAATAGTTTACACAACAGATCCTGGGTCAGTCAGGAACACTGCGAAAAATTGCAGCTTTGGCGATCACATGATTTTGTTGTCTGAAACTGCAATTTCGATCCCATAACAATAAATCTTTTAGCCCTACTCTGCGGTGTAGACCCTCAAAAGATCAGAGATGAAACAGGGTGTTAATCCACTTAAAGGTTTAAAAACACGCACTAAAATCTAGAAACGTATTCTAACATGATGGAGGAGCCAATGAAGCAAGGTCAGGATGAGGACGATTTGTTCCTGTACCTGTCAAAAGATGGGAGCAGCATTTCAGACCAAGCCGAGGGATAGAGGCCTGGTTTACTCTGACACTATGTGCATTACAGTCGTCCAAATGTGTAGAAATAAATACACGAATAACTCATTTTAAATAAAAAATCGATCTAATCCTGGATAAAAACCTCAAGTGATAAAAACTGTATCCAACAACAGAGTTTATCTGCTGATCAAATTTAAAATAACCATCTATTTTTACACCAAGTTTGGTGACAGTGGGTTATAAATAAGGCTGAAGCGTGCTCAGGTCCTGAAGGGGGGCCATCACCAAGCCCAGGGCAGCCAAACACAGCAAATGGGAGTTTTAAAAAAAGCTCAAGGCATCAGGCTTTCATGTCCTTAATGCAATCAAGTTTGATTAAGCTGCCAGTGTCTTCTGAGAGGTAGATAGATCTGGGTGTCATCTGCATCAAGACGACAGGAGACATAGTGGTCTTTAAAAATCAGACACAGGGGTATCAAATACATTGAAAAAAGAAGTGGTCCCAGAATTGAGCCCTGGGGTACGCCACATTAACCTGAAACGCCAGATGGACCGTTCATTGTATTTCACTCGTCCATCTGGGAAAGAGTCCATAGAAAGTGTTTGGGAATGGGCAGAACCTTTCAGAAGCATATCCAGCGGGTGATTGGATGATCGTTCTTTGGAACCACCCTGTAGAGCAAACTCTCACCAAAACATATCGGAAGTGGTGCAAAAATATCCTTTCTGAAGAACTTTGTGGTGTTGAATTTTGTTTCATTTAATTAAAAAGATAAAACTGCTACTGAAGCTGTTAGCATCTATGCTAATCTCTGCGCTAGCAGTCAATTCCTGCTGTCGTCTCTCGTAGCTTCACCTCTTCCTGCTCTGAAGGACTCTGATTAGACTGGGCCACTCACGTAGTTTGGAGACTGAGGAAGAATTTAATTAAGGATTCAGTGTCAGTGGGATTAAAGATAAATTCTACAAACTCATCCCATGAGTATCAGTTGACACATTATGTTGGGTCCAATTCAAAGTGTTTAAAAATGCTGTAAAACCTCCTCTGAATAATTAAAGCTGATGCCATCAGGCTCTCTTGAGGTGAAGAGAAAACGCAGGACTGAAGTACTGAGTGTGCTAAATGAAAACCCTAATTTTAGCTAACAAAATTCTCTACCATTGAGGCCCTGTCCACACGGAGACGAAAACATTCCATTCAAAGATAGCATCATTTCAAGAAATGTGTCCGTCCACACGAAAACATTGAAAATGCTGTAACGCCTCTGCAGACATACACTAAAATCAGAGAGGAAGACATGGAGCATGTGCATAAATCATGAGAAATGTCAACAAACATTAGCGTCTGATGTTCTCTGTCCTCTTGTTTCTCACGGTGGTCGCAGAGGAGCAGAATATTTCACTGTTAAAGTCAAAACAAGCTCAGGAGCATCGAAAGCACAAATGTGATATCGTATTCCGCCGTTGTTTTCAGGGTTCACGCATGCAGTTTAAGGGAGAGGCAGGGCTAGGATGTCATTGTTTCTGAAGCTATCTGTATTTGTTGTAAACCCAAGGTCGATTTTGGCAACCAAAACGTTGTGTGGACAAAATAAATTAAAAATTTTATATTAAAAGCAATGTTTTACGTCACATGTAATTCCAGAATTTGGTGAAACTAGTCAACAATATTCAGTGAAAACGCTATAATTACCTCCGCCAAGGAGGTTTTGTTTTTGCTGACGTATGCTTGTTTGTTTGTTTGTTTTAAGCAAGATTAACAAAAACTACAGGATGGATTGGGCTGAAATTTTCAAGAGATTTTGGTAATGGCCCAATTTAACAATGATTAGATTTTGGTGGTGGTCCAGACAACTGCCATTAGTGAACAAACGTTTTTACTCAATAACTGTCGAACTAATAATGATATCAACATAATTCTGAGTGCTAGGCAGTGGTGGACAAAGTACTCAACTCCATTACTTGAATGAAAGTACAGGTGCTCCTAGTCAAATATTACTGTGATGAGGTTTGAGTGTGGCAAACAGAGCATCTAAAATAATATGAATCATTCTTCATTGCGACAATCTCAAACATGGACTTCAGATATGGCCATGGGTGCTCTGGTGTGGAATTCTCGCCTGTATCTTTCGCAGCCATCAGTACTGCCAAGATGAACCATTATCTGAGCAACACTGGCTCAACGTTGCCTGGTCTGAGTAGCGCATGTGCGAGATACAGGTACGGCATCACCACCTGAACAAATCACACGCAGATCCGATTTAGAAGATAAAAGAAATTTCATCTGCTGACTTCAGAGCTTTACTTTAAAGTAACGAGACCCTTCATAGAAAAGTGGAGTTAAAAGTACAATATTTGTCTTTTGAATATAGTTGAGTAAAAGTCACAAGTTTCCAAAAATTATAATACTCAAGTAAAGTACAGATACTCAAAAAGTGTACTTAAGTATAGTACTCAAGTAAATCTACTTTGGTTTTCAGGGTCATGAACCATATTATGAAGGTAACTTTATCAGGGAACTGTTGTTTATAGATGTAACAGCAATATGTGAGCTACCTTGGCAAAGGTCTGCACTCTCCGAGTGCTTTCAAGTTAGTCATATTGATTATATTTGGACCATATTCCTTGATTTTTTATCATAAGAGCTTTTTAATGATGTAGGCTGTAACATGTATTGAGAGTACTTAGACAGGCTGCTGGAAAAAAAACGTCTAAAAATAAAGCCTGTGAGAAATGCCAGCTTTAATGACTGTCTGCCAGCACGGGAGAGGGTGTTTAATTAAAAGTCAAAGGCTGGAGAATGTCAGGGTTCGACCTAATTTTCTGTCCTGTTATCTTGTGCAGGAGGGACGCCGAGATAAGATCATCGAGGAGCAAGTGACAGTTTCCAGCAGCATTAAGAGTAAGTCTCTCGACAGTGATAGGAAGAAGATTTCACAGAAAGGGAAGAAGGCCCAGGCTGTCACAAGCGATGAGAGGGAGGATGAGAAGAAAGATGAGTGTAAAAAAGAAGGTTCAATCAGGAGTAAATGTCCTTCAAAGAATGGACAACCAAAAGGCCCTAAAAGCGAATCAAAGTGGACTGAAACTGCAAACCAATACCTGGACGTTAGCTCTGACAGAGCGAGTGGAAACCCAACAATCATCGACAAAACCCTGGAGCAGGTCCGGTGTGATGATCCAAACGTTAAGGAGGTCAACCTCAACAACATTGAAGATATTTCCCAGGAGACCTTGCTTCGTTTTGCAGAGGCCCTCTGCACCAACACAAACGTCCATGTTTTCAGCCTTGCCAACACGCACGCAGACGACCGGGTTGCCCTTGCCATCTCCAAGATGCTCAGGGAGAACCGCAGCATCAAGAACTTGAACATCGAGTCAAACTTCGTGTCCGGTCAGGGCATCCTGGCTCTGTTGGCGGCGCTGCAGCACAACCGGACACTGGTGGAGCTTCGGTTTCACAACCAGAGGCACATCTGTGGAGGGAAGGCAGAGATGGAGATGGTCCAGCTGCTAAGGGAGAACACCACGCTGCTCAAGCTCGGGTACCAGTTTGATCTGCCAGGCCCAAGGATGACGGCGACAAGCATCCTGACGCGCAACCAGGACCAACAAAGACAGAGGAGGCTGCAGCAGAAGAAAGACCTGAGTCCTCCAGAGGCGTCCACACAAGCACCTGGATCATCATCCGAAAACAAAACACCAAAGAAGCCTGCACCGTCTTTAAAGAAGGTCGACAATCAGAACAGAAACCCTCCATCCTCAGAGCCTCCGACCAGAAAGATCGCAGAAATGGTCAAACAGCACGAGGGCTCAAACGTCACGAAGAGTCAGTCCAACCTGAAGAAACCAAAGTCGAAGAAGCTCAAGAACGGAGCAAATGAAAAGGAGAGCGCAGATATTCTCAAAGACCTGAAGAACTCTCTGAGGCCATCAATCCAGAAGAGACGGGATGAGCCGTCACGCCTGCTGCCGCCGCAGAGATCAAGCCGTGACGACCTGATGGCGGCGATTCGTGGGAGCAGCATCATGTCCTTAAAAAGGGTAAGAGTCCCCGTGAGCCTGTCACTGACAGATCTGTTTGAGGTTTGGAGGAATTTTGTTATGCTCGAGTGAAGTCCCACATAAATAATTGAGCCTCCCAAAGCCATTAGACCCCCTCAGCCCCCTGAGTGTGAACGGCTGCTGTCATGAGAGGACAGCCTCTATCACTCTGAATTCCTCGACTCTCTGTCAGCTTATAAATATCTTGACCTCCTCACTGCTGCTTGATAAGGCTGACGGCTTAAAGAGGTAATGGAAAAGAGAGTAGAAAAAGCTAAGTGTTCTCTTCAACATTCACATGAGCTTTGAAAACAATGAAGTGTTTACAGGTAACCAGTGGTGGACAAAGTACTCAACTCTGTTACTTGAGTGAAAGTATAGATACTCCTGGTCAAATATTACTCCAATACAAGTGAAAGTTGTTAAGTCAAATGTTTACTTAAGTTAAAGTACTGGAGTACCTGCTTTTGAAAATACTTAAAGGTGTGGCGCGTAGAAGTTGGCAGCATTTCGCCGAACAGAAACGGTGGATATGGGATAAATGTTTCTATTTGTATGTAAAGTCCGTCGAAATAGGTGTACAATCATCCCCATAAAACTTTTGTTTTCTTTTTATCAAGTTAGAAAAAGCTTTTTATATTTATGTACTGCGGGTCTCCCCTTTGTGGAGGCTGACATAACAATCTGCCATGTTGTCTACTGGTGGGTTTTGGGGACAAAAAGAGCGAAACGCGATTTTTCAATATGAGTCTGGACGTCCTGAAATCTACCTGGATGGCATGCGAAGAAGAAGAAGAGAGAGAGAATGGGTATTACAAGAGAAGAAGACGGCGCAGTGTTTGTAACTGTGGTAAATGATGCCCTGTTCACGATCCTTTTTGGTCTTCACCGGCTCTCGTCACTTAGCGATGTGATGTTTAGCAACAGACGCGCTCATTCCAAAATCTGAACGCTAGATGTCGCTAAAATGCCAATATCTACACACTGCACCTTAAAGTATTAAAAGTACATTTTTGCTTAAATGTCAATGCGTTATTGTATTGTTGCCACAATGAATTTACAGAAACTAATGACTGAAACAACCTGACTGACTGCACTGACCTGCTTATAGAATCTGTAGAATAAAAAGCTTGTGAAATGTGCGACAAAGCCTGAAGAAATGCCTACTGAAACACGATTGAATCGTACTTCAGATATGGCCATGGATGCTCTGGTGTGGAATCATCATCGTATCTGCCGTTGCCATCATTACTGCCAAGATGAACAGTTATCTGAGCAACTTTAGTTCAACAATTACTGCCTGATCTGAGTAGCGCATGTGCGAGGTACAGGCACGGCATCACCACTTGAAGAAATCACACACAGATCGCATCTTAGAAGAGAAAAGAAATTTCATCCAATGATTTCAAAAGCTGTATTTAAAGTAATGAGTAACAAGACCCTTCATAGAAATGTTGTGGAGTAAGAAGTACAATATTTGTCTGTCAAATGTAGTGGATTAAAAGTCCTAAATTCCTAAAATAATAATACTCAAGTAAAGTACGGATACTCAAAAAGTGTACATAAGTACAGTACTCAAGTAAATCTAATCTGTTACTCTCCGAGTCCACACGTAGGCCAGTATGTTTAAAAACTGATGTTAAAATAATCCTGTCCATATGGTTGGAGATTTTAAAAACAACCAGGACCACAGCCTTTTATTACCGAGTCACAACAACAGTTAGTCTTTGCAATTTCATAGCAAAAGCAGTTTTATGGTCATATTTATTCCAAACACAAGTCTGACTGGTGTTACGGTTTATAAGGGTGCCTGGGCCTCTAGGGGGCAGCACAAAATCTGGAAAAAATTCACCCTCAATATATTTTTATTAACTCCTAAAATGGAAAAGCTCACATTGATTACAATGTAAAGCAATGTCCAATTAATATTACTACAAGATATATTACCAAACAAGTGTGAATGTAGCTTATGTATAGAGTTACTGAGTGCAGTGTGGTTATTTAAATTGTTTGATGCTGATTGTTGTATGTATGATTTATTACTATTATTATTATTTATTCACTCATTTGTAGGATTTTTATTTCATGGTGGATGTTTATATTGTATTTCAGATTTTTTTGGATTTATTTGCAATTTGTTAAGCATGTAAGATGAGTAATATGTTACTTTATAAATGAAAGACAATGGTAAAAACAATGCTATTCGATTTCTTTTGTAAGCTAATGTAAATTGCTGATGGAAGGGGACGCCATATAAAATCTTGCTTCGAGTGCCACATCGGGAAGGGTCGACTCGGTGTCTACCTGTGACTTCATCTGCAAAAGTTCTTCCACTGTATACACCAGTTCATAAAGATATCCTCTTGTACCCACGACCAACGGCGCATCTTTGTTACTGGAATCAAAATCTCTAGTTTTTAGTTCAGTTTTAGTGAAGTTAGTGTTTGTTGTTTCGAGATTCAGCAGCTATGTGTTGCTATAATAACTACAAGTCTGCATCCTGTGGCATATACAGGTTAATTCTGCATTATAAACAAAACTTTATGCCTCTGAAAGTTTATTCAGTCATTTCAAAACATGTTTCAGCTCATAACCTTCATTTTACGCAATGAACATTAGGGTTTCTGAAGACTTCAATACCCCCTATAGCCTAATTTCAAAGCTGTCTCCACACAGTAGCACAGCTGCTTTCATCGCTGTGGCTAATGGATTTACTATTGTAATTAGTCTCATAGGACCCTTCAACTGCCCCTTTAGGGTGAGGAGTGGACTGATCATCTGTGAGGCAGGGACTGTGATTTGAGAGGCCGAATCTCTCTTTTTAAAGAAAAGAAAAATAATTATAGACACTTTTCTTAAACAGATGAATCTGTGAGAACGATTTTAGTTTTTGCATTGCAGTATCATTGGCTAAAATCCAGTAAATGTATGATTTTATGATTGTTTTATAAGGTTCAAATTCAAGTGATAATGAAATATCCATAACAATGAATGAACCATATAACTTATAGATGTTGGAATATATTTTATGAATTTATTTGATCCTTTACATTAACATAAGGTCTTATTTTAATTTTATTTTGGCTAGGCTAAAGTGAGTTGTTTGTTTGTTTGTACTTGTTTTAGGTATATTAGGTATTTTTTAGGTCAATTATGTATTTTGATGTTGCGCTGGTCTAAGGAGAGTCGTGTCCTAAATGAATGAATTTCTGAAAATATCTTAATTTCTAACGGATCATTTGTTTGTAATTTGTTCTAAATGTGTTATGGACCCCGGGAGGAGCAGAGGCTGCCATGTGCCGAAGCTAAAGGGGTTCCTAATAAACAGCAATAAAAACAGAGTCTCAAATATGAGATAATTTTTGCCTTAAAATCTTGCTGTGACTTTTAATTTAATGTGTTTGTCATTTCAGGTGGATCCCACTCTGGCCTGAATCACCTGCTTACCTCACCTGGACTGTTCCCACTTTGTATT
This sequence comes from Cetoscarus ocellatus, assembly GCA_037902135.1. NCBI lineage: Eukaryota > Metazoa > Chordata > Actinopteri > Labriformes > Labridae > Cetoscarus > Cetoscarus ocellatus. The sequence continues at coordinate 343,354 of JBAMNC010001493.1, forward strand.
CATATTTTATTTTTAATTCGCACTAAACAACACTTTTATTATCTTATTTATCGTGTCACACAGTGTACCAACAGATTGAACTTTTGCTTGTTTTAAATGTCACTGTTGCATTTTGTTACTTTATGAGGCTTTTGTGTGAATACTTATACGCATAAAAATAAAAATACACATTTTGACTCCAGTGTTTCTTTCAAAACCAAAAGTTTTCTTATATGGCGTTTATTTTAGTTTCACTGAGGTTCACATACTCAATTCAAGTTACTACCATTTACCAAATTAAATGCAACATGGAGGAACAACAGGCATATCTTGTTGGTGGGCATTTTTTGTCTCAAATGGCCTCAATAGGTAGTAAATGCAGCATATCAGAAAGGCAGAAGAAACAAAGCTGTTAATACTGTCACAATCCAATCAAAGCTAAAATGACATCCTCGCTTTTCTTTTCTCACCCTCAGATGCCTCAAAAATAAATGTGACATATAAGATTCAGTGTCCAAAAAGTGGACACGTCCGGAAAAAGATCATCATTTAAATTAAAATAAATTTCCAATTAAAGTTGATCCCCCTCACACCCACATAAACAGGCTACCTCAGAGCACTGGTAAACAGGGAAGCAAGGGATATTATGTCACAGCCATCTAGTGGAAAAAACATGTATTTTATCCCTCTTACAAATACGGTAAGAGTGATCGCAGGATTAAAAAAGTTGCCATGTGAAAATGTAAAGACACAGCTCTCAAACGAAGGCTGCCTTAATGGCTTCTGGATCAAAAATAGCGGTTTGAATGGGGGTCAATGAGTATTTTTCACTCGCTTGGAGAAGGGTGCTAGCATAGTAATTTCCATTGTTTGCAATGGACTGATTTTAATAGCTGGGTCAGAATTTAAAAAAAATATCATGCAAAAATGAACACATTTTGAGTTCTCAGCTGACATAAACTGTGAAAAAAAGAATAACAATGCTCACCTGAATTGTGGAGGGTTAAGATTGTACATTGAATGTCTTTATGGTTCATTGGCACTATGATCAAAAATCGTGGTTATAATAGGTTTCAATTGTCCAAAAAGTGGACACAAGGCTATGAGTGGTTACAACATTAAAAATAATAAAATTGTCATACAAAGTTCTAAACTGTCCAAAAGGTGGACACCTGGAATCGAAGGGTTAAATGCTAGTTAAGGATACTGAATGAAAACAATAAAAGGGAGGTCAAGTTCAGCACCAAACAGTATTAAAAATAAAATCAGACCACATTAGATAACAGTTGGCAGACATTAGTGTAGATCTGTCTAAATGTGAATGTCATTTTAATCCAGTCCGCGTACACACCGGGTCATTGGAGTTCATTAAACAGCTGTTCAGAGTAAATCTGGACCCCTCAGGGGGACAAGAGGGGATTTAAGTCTCAGTATGCGACCCCTCATTACAACACATCACATCAGTCATATAATGCCCTTTAAATGTTACACTGAAGCTTAATTGGAGGATCATTAAATCCATCAGTGCTGAGAGACACAGCGAGCTAAGGGCTTTATTACATTAGCTAACACATCAACTGTTAACCATTACATTTAGATAGAATTTTAATAACTTCAACTTTAGAAATGTAACAACTTTTACAGAAATTTAAGCTTTTACATAGTTATGAAGAATCCAGGAAACAATGTACTCTTCTTTTCATAAAATCAGGGTTGTATTTTGGCTGTAAAACCTCAAACTCTCTCTCTAAAACGCTTTGATCTGTTGAAACGTGATGCTTTTTTATTTCATTTTTCCACATGAATGTCTGCCTATGACAAAACAAATTGCTCATATTTTTGTTTGGATATGACACAGTTCGTTTAAATTACCCCCAAATTTCCAGTTAATTCCCATAGAAAGTTTCATGTTTGGAATATTTCCAAAATTCCCCAGCTTGAATTTCCATGGAAAGTGTCTGGAAAGTTTGAGAAAGTTTACCAGAAATTTTCCTCCCCTTTGCAACCCCATGACCCAACGTTCCCTGAAAACCTTATCCAAATCTGTTGAGAACTTTGGAAAAATAAAGTTTGTCTGGAATTAACCGACTCATGTCACTTATTCCTCTGCAGAGTGGATTGGGGGACACCAAAAAACATTGGCTGTTCCGAAAAGTTAATGCACTCAAATAATTTCTAGGTAGCGTACTCTTAAACTGTGGTATTATTTTTTGATGGAAGTTCTTGTAGGTGGAGAAAATACCCTTTGTATTTGGTACAATACTTCCCTGTTTGCGGCTAGTTCTGTGTCACAAACTTTTACAAATTGTGGCTTACTGAGGGAGAGGAGAGAACTTTCTACTGCATCTAATGTACTTAGTGGCCATTTGGAGCTCATACAACCCCACCTCAGAAATACTGAACTGTCCCTTTAATGTCGTTCGATGTTCGAAATGGAGTAGGAAGAAGCTAGGCTTATCTTGTCCTACCCCATTTTTCATCTGTGTATTATGTAATCACTAATCAATCAGCAACGCAGTATGAGAAAATAACTTTTCATTTGAAAAAAGAAAAAACAAAACAGCAGAGCAGAAGAAGACACAGTTTACAATCATTCACTTTTACCCTCCTGTTGTTCATTAATAATTTTACGGAAAACAAGGTTTTCCTCATGTACCAATTCCATTCTTCTCATAAAAGTGTAATAAAAATGTTAAATCTAAATATTTTTTACTTTCACTACATCAAATCTTTTTAACAACTTCTGACCTAACCACAGATACAAAGATTTTATTTTTAAATATTTTTTTCTATATTTTATATGTTTCTACGCCCTTTTTGTCAAAAGGACAGAGGAAGCTCTCAACTGATCAAGAAAACACAGACAGAGCCAATTTGACCTTTGATGACTTGAACTTGAAATACACACACACTCACACAGAAAAACACACCCACACTCACAACCACACACACATCATCCCAACACTCCAAGTCCATTTTTGTGGTGTTCACCTATTTTAATGCCATACATTTTGCCAGGTAAGCGATCCAGACCTCCATCGAAACTTATATGATGCAGTTATGCCCCCCCGGTGGGTTTGGGGGTTCATTAGACCTAAAACCTGTTTTCCCTTTATTTTGAAGGTAGAGGCTTAGATTTATTAGGGTAGTCGTGGGAAAAATATTTTAAAATGTCAGGATTACAGTGTATCAAAAATGTGTGTTTATATGGGAGCCAATGGGACCAAGTCGGACACGAAGTTAAAGAGTGTACGCTCGGTGCACATCTCCTATTCTATACAACTCACAATAGTGGGATCAAGGAATTTTAAAAATAAAAAAATAAAACAAAAACCCTGCCAAGTATCAAATAACTTGCATTTAAACTTACAGAGATATTGAGATTCAAAAAAAGAAAAAAAAGCAAAATGTACCAATTTGGCTCCCAAGGTACCTCAAGGGCTAAGGATGTTTAGATGGAATAAAACTTTGATAGCATTGTCAAGGGCACCACAATAGCTGCAGTTGGCTTTGGTCACAAAGTTAGGACTGCATGGGTTTTTAATTTATTGTTTACACTGTTCAATAACTCTGTGCCTTACAAAAGTAACCCAGTGACGTCCTGCCCTCTAAAACATCAGTTAATGTGTTTTTAGTTTCAACTACCTCCTCAGGTCTTTGTGGGAAAAAATAATGACCACACACACTTTCAGTAAATATTAACATTTATTTAAGTATACAATTTAGTATTCTCATCCCCCCCTCCCCCTCCCGACCCTTTTCACAGGTTTTCGCTGTCAGTATCTCGGCTTGTCGATGCAGCATTAAGCCTCGCTGGAGGACGGTAAAAACTCTTCAGACGAACAGTTAAAACGAGCGTGGGTTACTTCTTTACACACGGAGGATCACAAGCGTCGCCAAACCCACAAGCTGCTTGCAAATGCCACATTTGGTTCGTTATTATTTGCTTTTTTATTTATTCTCCATTAGGAGGCATTTACAGTCGCATTGCATAAAATTATAGTTTGTTAAATTAAAGATGAAGAGGATGTTTTAATTGTTCTTTTTTCTTATGCATGACATGATTTTGGTTTGAAATACCGACCAGAGCGCCATAGATGTTCCCTCCTGCAGGAAAATAACGGAATGATTTCACAACAAAAACAACCAACCAGACATTGAGAACAAAACGTCCATCATTTCACAAATGCCACCGTATGTGTGGGAGTCAACGTTCAGTCTTTTTTTTTTTAAAGAAAGAAAATCAAAAAATGAAAAATCAGTCATGTTTGACTTAAAGGTCAGAATACTGTGACTCTTACAGGGATAGTTCGGGATTTTTCATGTGGGCTTGTACAGTGTGATGGCATTAGCATTAGCATTAGCCACACTGACAGACAGCAACTCTCAGTCTGTGCCAAAACAGTCGGCACAGACTCCAGGGCTATTCATTGCTGTAGCTGGTGCCACCAAATTCCTGTCACTTAAGGAGTTTTTGATGCGTAGGGTAATCACAGTTAAAACTGTTCATTTACATCAATTTATTTTCCACTTGCACGCCACTTTGTTTGGGCACTATTTCGCTACAATGCCATCCCTTTTATTTCAGAATACCTACGCTAATCCTTCATCATGTGCACAGATGATTTCCAGAACCGTGGACTATTGAGGCCACAATTTTGAGCCTGTGGACATAAAGTGAAGCTGAAATTGATTGTTCAGTAAAATATTTCAAACTTTATAACTTACAAATGAATCTGTTGAAATGTAATTTTAATTTCTAATTTCATTATTTCACATGAATGTCTCCCTATGACAAAACAAAGGTTTGTATTTATGTTTGGATATGATAGTTTGTTGAAATTACCCCTGAATTCAGTTTTACAAACAATCAGAGAAAAATAGAGTTGAATGAAAGTTTACCCTGAAAGTGAATATTTGGCTCACACTGGTTATTTTGATATGTTTCCTTAAAGCCAATGCGCGGTGAGTTTGTTGTTGTGGAGGTAAATTAATCTAGAATGACACTCTTCATCTACATTACTGTGATCGGACCGGAGGATCATCTTCGAACATTGTTAATTTAGCTCAGTTTCTTTGCAGTGTAGTTTTATCTGTAACAGGCGAAAGAGAGTAAAGTCATACCACATTTTGATAGGTACGCTTCTGGTGGAAGGACACATTGGCTGTGCTGTGTACGAAAGTAGTACCAGAACAAAGTGGCTTGGTAATGGAAAGGAAGGCATTGCAAATGATCTTGTTTTCGCATTTAACCACACAACAATGTTTTTGTGGCTTGTGTATACACAAAATTCTTTAAATGATGTAGATTCGGTGGAAAGTGTTCAGGCATGTTCCTCACACAACCCCACTAAAAAAATCCCAAACTATCCCTTTAACAAAAGTTGCATCATGACCACTTTGAGATCAAATAAAAATATGTAACAAATGCACACTTGTAACAACACAAAACTGAGCTATCGTATAAACGTGTGCAAATAAAGGGCTTTAATTTCATAAAAAAATGAAACACGAGACGACTGAGCAGCCGCATTTTGGTCAAAAGGAATCATGAAGAGTAACACGGCTAAACTACATTTTTAGAAACAAAGGGGAACGAAGTAGTGTCATCAGGGTTTGAACACAAAGAGGATCCTGCCTGTTTGGTCGCACGTACGTCTCCCTTTTTCTCATACGAGGAATGAAAACAAAGAAATGAACATGAAAAACACTTCCCGTGGAGCTCACGAAGTCTCCTGATCAGTTCCTCTCAGCGGAGAAGCTAGCGTTTGATATTATTGAGTATTTATTATGAAATGAAGCCGGCTGCGCCTCCACTTTGTGCTGACGGGGGCGTCTAAGTGCTTTCTAACGACGGGATGTCCTGGAAGGGAAAGTGTCTTGAACGATGAGGGTGTGTGATGAACAGATGAGGTATTGCACAGATTATTTTTCATAAAAAACTGAAAGCAAAAAATAAAGGCAAAAATAAATATACAGCCAGTTCATACAACATTTACATTACAGTTTTAGTCAGATGCTGGAAGATTTTTAGAAGATATTTTAGTGTTGACGGTACATGAGGTGGAACCGAGGGCCCAGGAGAGAAGTCTTCACTAGTCGTCCCACTCGTCATCATCCTCCAAGTCCTCGTCCTCATCGTCATCCTCGTCTTCGTCTGAAAAAGAACCAAAAAGAACATTTTTGATAAAGCCTCATCAAATCACAAGCTACAAAACTTCCATCCATTATCTGTACACCCTGAACCACAGGATTCCCACTCTTTCCTAGTAACCATTTTCCAGGACTTTTCCAGGATGTTTTCACCCCTCTCCAATACTTCGAGCTAGCTCCACCGTATCATACTGAACTTAAAATGTATTTATTTCCAACTCTCGGGCATGAACATTGTCTGCTAGCTATCTTTTTAGTTTGTCTTTTATGTAGTGTCCTACTATTAAAAATTCATGGTTTCTACTTATTTTATTATCTTTATTTACTCTTTTTTATAAAAAATATATTTTTGATTTACTGTTTGAGTAGCCTAAAATGTATTTTGCCATTTTTTATTACTTCTTTTTGTCACCATTGTTTTTATATTTTAATTCTTAACTTGTAGTATTTTATCTACTCATATTTCATGGTTAAGTGTGCATCAGTTACCAAGTACATTTTAACTTCATTTCCTTTGTTTGATTTTTGTTCACTAACAAGGTAGAAGGAAGATAAATCATTTCCAGGACAATTCAAGCTTTTCCAGGACATTTTACCTTTTTCCTCGTTTTCCATATGTTTTCCATGACTAGAAAATTAGTCCATCATTTTCCAGGTTTTCCAGGGCTTGTGGGAACCCTAAACCAGTTACCAGCCAATCGCAGGGCCACATAGAGAGACAGACAATGATTTAAGCTCACACTCACAACTAAGAGCAATTTGAGGTCACCAATTAACCTAAAGCAGGGTAGACACGAGGATTTTCTAAATCTGAAGAGATGTTTCATCTGTTAGAGACCCCACACATGAAGATAAAAAATCAGTCATTGAACAGTTTTGATCGTACTGTGTGTGGTGTGCTCCGATAATCTCATCACAGCACACCACACACACACAACCATTCTGTCCCACCACCGATCTAGAATCTAGTCCTCCAAGACAGAAATCTGAATCTGCTTGTTTTCATTTACGCCTGCTTCCTCGTTCCTCAGTCAGCTTGCTTCTTGATTGTTTAATATTTAGGACTGTCGGCCCGTTTCAGAGCCGATTATCAGGACAAATTCACTCTTAACACCTCAGACCACAGGATAATCTTAGGGCATAATCTTATAAAACAGAAGATAATCTGGCGTTTGCCGCTCTTGGTCGGGACAAAAACAGCCCGATAATCTCTATGTGTACCCTGCTTTATGAGCATGTTTTTGTCTGTGGGGGGAAGTCTCAGCTCAGAGCGAACCCAAGGGCAAACAAAGGGCAACAATGGAGGACTTCCAGGACTCCATGGAGAACTGCTCTGTTCAGACTTTTTTTGCAGGAACAGCAGTGAACAAATCTCTTCAAATCCAGGACTTATTCGAACATGGTGTATGTACAGTACTTCTGTTTCAGCAGCTGTCACGTGGGAATTGTGCCCAATCAACAGACAGCAGAGCCTTTAGCTCCACCCTTCAGTCTCGGTTTGGCCTGGCACACCTTCAGGGTCTCTTATGTTGGTCTCCTTTGGCAGTGGAAACACCTGTAATCATGTGGAAACACAGCGGTCAGTAGATCTACCTGAGGAATGGATGGCTTTGCTCCTCTTCTGCATCACCTCCATGAGGGCGCCGACGATGCCTGATGTGGGCGCTGGTGTTGGAGGGCCGGACTCTAGATGATCTGACACCTGGAGACACGTGAAACAAATATTACACTTTAGATTTATTATCTTTAATGACAGTTCGGTTGAGGTAACGGTGGTGACTGTTACTTGTGAGCTCAGAGATTATCAGTCGTACCATGGATAGCATCACAAAAAGTTTTTTTTCACTAAAATTGCATCAAACCTCTTTACAAGGTTCCTACAGAGAATCTATACTCAAATTCAAGACTTTTTAACATCTACGCTGAGAAAAATTAGGACAAATCTTTAAACTGCAGAACAAAACTGCGGTGTAAAATTGTTAAAATTAGATCATAATTTAACTAAAAGGAATGACTACTAAAAACAAGACTAATGCTGTTATCACATTTCACTGAGCATAAATGAGTAATGACAGCTTATATTGAATTATAATTTTAATTCAGTATTGGATCTGATTTGTAAGGAAGGGGCAGGATGAGATAAGCTCTCTGCTTCATTCTGTTCCTTCACAAACTGGCTGTTGTGTGGACATACATATGTATGTACTCAGGTTTTAATTTGTTTGATGGGCATGTACAGTTGTTTGGTGAACATATGTATTATTCTGCATTGCCTTGTTTGTTTTTGCTGTTTGTTTTTTTAAGCCTGAGATAAATAAAAAAAGGTAGAAAAGAAAGAAAGAAAGAAAGAAAGATCTTTCAGTGTCATCCTCCTTCTGCACCAGCACTCTGCTGCATTCTGGTCCTCACTGATCAGGGCGGTGCAGCAGGTCTTCTTTAGACAGTTGTCTCAGAGCCTCTGACACAAACTCCAGTCGTGTTCCTCTGAGCTCAGATTTAATTTATGAACCAGGAAAAAGTCACATGGTGCTCAATCAGGTGAACGGTGAGGGTGATTAAGCTCTGTGGTTGTTCTTGGGACAGAAAAAATAATAATAACCAAATATATTCGTTATTTGCGTGTATGGTTGAAAACCATTTAAGTTTGACCTTAGGGAAAAGTGACAGAGTTAGTGCATACATATTAGACTAGATTAGATTAAAACTTTATTAATCCCTCTGGAAAACTCCCTCAGGGAAATTAGAATTCCACTAGCAGTTCAATATTTTATATTTAACTGCTATTTCATATAAATATATAAATAAATTAGGGGTGCACGATATTGGAATTTTGTCGATATCCGACATGCAGATATTTTTTAATTCATTATCGCCGATACTGGTATTTTTAGTCAAGAGCTCAAGCTCTGTACTTAACAAAATGGATGTGTTTCTTTCAAGGTTACAGTATATTTTTGCAAGGAACAGATGTAAAACAAGAAAACAGCATTTAACTACTGAAAATGAAAACCTTGATTCAAAATGATTAAATGTACCCATGCAATGGTGAGAAGGTGCATCAATATTGTATACTTACATGTGGCCGATACATTGGCTGCAAATATCTGCAAAAATGTTATTATTGCCCAATACGATACTTAACTTTTTAGGCTGATATCGGCTGATACCGATATCAAATTCATAATATTGTGCGTCCCTAAAATAAATATAAAAAATAAAAATATGGCTACAGGCTGGCTACTCCTCCTTCTACTCCTTTTTGCTTTCTATGCAACGAAACGTTGCTGCCATTGATTATTTTTCTGCCTATTTTTTGTTAAAACCCTCAAACAGACCAGATTAAAACAGTCTTAATCAGAGTGCCATTAATTTGAAGACCTCTTTCTGGTAAAAATAAGATTGTTTAAGACTTATTAAGGCCTTAAAATTAAAAAAATCTAATTCAAGGCCTTTTCAGGATTTGTAGGAATGCTGTTTTTTAGACCTGTGTGGTGGGAGTTTGGTTCTGTGGCATTCTTACGGTCTTGAGCTGGATCCCCTGCCTGATCTGGTCCAGCAGGGCGTCCCGTCCTGTGCCTGAGGACGGCGCTCGATGGTTCTGCTCCACCTTCTTCAGCTGGGTTCCTCCTCTGATCTGCTCCAGCAGCGCCGACTTCCCGCCGGGGATCGGTGAGTGAGGAGAGTCTCCGCCTCCGCCGATGCCGTCCAGCTCCGGAGGAGGAGGAGGGCCAGGAGGTGGTGGTGGAGGGGGAGGCGGGGGAGGCGGAGCAGGGGCAGAGCTTCCACTATCTGGTGGAGACTGGTGTGCCGGCGGAGGAGGCGGAGGGGGCGGGGCTTGAGGAGCGACTGTAGAGTGCGAGGAGGATGGAGGAGGAGGAGGAGGGGGCTGGTGGTGGTGGTGATGGTGGGGGGGAGGTGGAGGCTGGTGACCCCATCTGTTGGGAGGGGGTGGAGGAGGCGGAGCTCCCAGAGTTCCTGGTCTGGCTGGAGGTGGAGGTGGAGGGGCGGAGGCCGGGGCTCTGGATGGAGGAGGGGGAGGAGGAGCACCTCGGCTTCCTCTGGATGGGGGAGGAGGGGGTGGTGGAGCTGTGCTGTGTAAGGGTGGAGGGGGAGGAGGGGCACCATCACGGGATTGAGGAGGAGGGGGTGCTGCAGGAGAAACAATCAAAAAATAATTTAAAAAAACTGATTCAACACTGACAACTACTCTGTTATCCAAAATTTCACACTGGCCACTTTATTAGGTACACCCACTGTTTAAGCAAACAGCTGATCAGACAATCACATGGCAGCATCTCAATGCATTTAGGCACATATACATGATCAGGACAACCTGTTGAAGCTCCAACTGAGCATGAGAGTGGAGAAGAAAGACGATTTAAGAGCCTCTGAATGTGGCACGCCGCCTGGTCTGAGCATTTCAGAGATGCTCTCCTACTGGGATTTTCACACAGAACCATCTCGAGGGTTCACAAAGAGAAAATATCCAGTAAGTGAGGGAGCGAAAATGCTTCGCATAATGCCAGAGGTCAGAGGAAGATGGTCACAGAGGCTCAAGATGATAAAGGGGCAAAAATAAATCTCGTTTCGGACAAGGTAGAAGACCATCTATGAATGCAAACATAGCGAATCTTGTGGTGTCACAGGGATGTGAATATTCAGCTTGAAACCTCAGTGTGAATGAGGTTTCATGATCATTATACTTGCCTTTAGAGGGGGTATCCCTTTAAGTGGATCATCTGTCTTGCCCATGCCTACATTCATTGATTTGAAGCAGCTGAATGAGAGTTTAACAGAATTCGTGGTTCACTTTCCTCAGAGTTCACTTCCCCTCCAAACTGAATGGGAGTGACTTTATGAACTCATCTGGAGTCGTCTCACAGTCGTCCTCCACCATCATTTCCTTTCCTTTGCTGTTTTTCTCCATCAGTCTGCAGGTTTGAGGTGTGCACATTAAACAGAATCTTCTGTCACACTTTCTTATTCCACGTGACAGACTGCGCTCCTTCTGTTCTTAGTTTCTCTCCATGTTTTATTCATGTTAAACTGCTCCATTTGAAAGGGAGCAGTGTGATGGGAATCTGAATTTAGGATGACAGGAGTGTGTGAGTGTGTCTAAGTGTGTGTGAAGTTAAATCTCAGACATCAATGAAATGCTTTAATGCAGGTAAAGAAAGATGGAGGCGTTTTTATGCCTGCAGGTAAATTAAAAATGTAATTTGATATTATGTGTTTGGGTAGGACTAGTTTTGGTGTTTGGTTATTTTGTTTTGACGGACAAAACCTTATATGAATCAAAGTTAACACAGTCTTTAGTTTAAATCCTTGTCAAACAGAAATCATTTAATTTTACCTTTAGGCAGGGGAGTAAATCACCAGTTTAATCATCATAGTTTAAGTCTTTCTATTCAGCTGCCATTTTTTATGCATGTTCTGCTCATAGTCTATACATATTTTTACATTTTTACTCTGTTCTTTCTTGGAATATCTGTTAAATCCATACTGAAAATAAAAACCTGAGTATATTTACATTCAATACTCTGGTTTTAAAGCTTTATCTGCACTCTTCTGTTTAATCATAATTTGCACTGTCCTTACAAATGTTACACACTTTAATGTAATGCACTGAATTTTATAATTTTAGACAGTTCATTTACACGTGTGTGCGTATGAGTGTGTGTTTAAGTACATATAAGAGTGAGAATATAGGTATATAAGTGAATATGTAAGTATGTGCATATGTAAATATATATGCAGGTGTGTGTGTGTGTGTGTGCATATATGTGTCCTCTGATTCAAGCTATCTGCATCTGCACTGACTTAATTCTCTTTCTGCACTCCATTATAATCTACACTGTACCTCACTGTACATAAGCACGTCTTTGAAATATTATGTAAATATAAATAATATAATATAATATAAATATATATTATTTATTCTGGTCTTAGCATCTTGAGTCTGGTGTGTTGGTTTTTAGTTTGAAGACAAAGAAATATTAATTGAACTGAATCTTGAATATGAGACTCTAAAGATTCTCTGGATGATTCAATATTTGTTGATATTAAAAAGCCTCATGAAAAAGCACAAAGAGATCTGCACACCAAAAGTAGCTCCTTCATAAAGAAATCAGTAACATTCCCTCAGTCTCAGAGGAATTCTGAATTTCAGGTTGATTTTATTTTGGAGCCAGTATCCAACCAGGGACATGTGAGTCTACTTTGTCTTTTTCGATATTAAAATCCTGCCATGTACTTGTTATTTAAATATATGACTGCTTTATTTTTATTTTCAGTGTTATATTTCCTTATTCATTATGTTTAGTATTACAATTATTATTTAATTTATTTATCTATTATTATTATCATTTGTATTTAGTTTTTATCTTATACCCTATTTGGATATATCAGAGTATATGTATATTTGAGTGTCTGTGTATGTGTGTATTTATACATGTGCATGCATGTATAAATGTATGTTTATGTGTCTTTATGTAAGGAAAACAAATATATATACATATACTGTAAATGCAGATACATGTATACATATTATTTATTTATTTACTTTCTTACTTAACTGAGTTTGTTTTTGTCACTTGACTTGTTCATATATTATATTGTATTTTCAAAGTACTTTTGCTTCTGAACTCCTGTCTGTCGTTTCCTTTGTGTCTCTGTGTGGATGGGATCGAAGCCATGAACTGATCTAGGAATGCTAGTTCTTAATTTGTTTTCTTCAAAATAAATTGTAATTTGTTTTGTGCACAACTTTAAATAAAAACATGCTAAAAAAATTAAAAATTTATTGGAAATTTTCCACCCCTTTGCAACCCGACTCGTCACCTTTGTATCACAATGCAGTAGTTTTATATCAATAAGAGTGATTCTGTTGCTCCTCTCCAAAAAAAACACATTGAATTAATGCTGTTTGACCTTTTTTCCCAAGTTTCTCTGCTTTTGAAGTCACTTGATCCCAAAATCAAGTCACAGTCATGCCACCAGATTGAAGACACCACACACTTTTCAGCAGGATAGGTGGGCAGGAGATTAAACAGGCTGTCCAATCGTGTAATCAGACACCTACACACCATCTAAACCTGGAGAAATTCATTTATTATCTGTCAGCTTCAATCAGTTAAACCTCCGTCGAGTGCTGTGGGCCTTCATAGCTGGTCAATGTCTGTTCACAAGTTGGACGTTGATGCCCCTTCATCCTCTAATTTAACCCCCAAAAGTCTTCCTGTGGGTGTTTAATGGTGTGTGCTGATCCTCACCCTGCCTCCTCAGCTCGTTCTTCACCGCCTCAACTCCCCCCTTCTTCTCGATGAAGTCGTAGATGACCTTTGACGTCTCTCTGTCCTTCAGCTGAGCCTCAGAGATGCCGCACATGTCGAACAGGTTCTTCAGTTCTGGATCCAGATTATTCAGCTGCAACGTAAGAAAAAAACAACAATTTAAAAACAGTTCAAAGACTCCTGGCATCTACAATAACAAGAGCACGGAGCTTTTGATCAATTCAACAATGACGTTTATTTTAATTTTAAACCTTTTCTTACTTCAAATGCAGAAAACCACCAGGGTGATCAGGATCTTAGAATATCCAAGTTTCTTATGAAACTCAACAAATCTGAAGCAATCATCTGAGAGCTGTCAGGTTATCTTAGTCTGAAGCACAAGCGTCAATCAAGTGTCTGCACCGAATTTCACAGCAATCCATCAAATCACTGTCGAGATATTTTCTGTCTGAAAAGATAAGACTGACTGACCGGTGGATTAAACTTGACAACCATAAGAGGATATTGAGATCTTCTGCCTGAAGAGAGACAGAACAAAAATGCTTTTATTCATTAAACTACAAATACTAAAAGCAAATACCTTAAAACTACCACTGTTTTCTGATTAGATGTCAAATCCAATCAATTCTCTTCTGACTTAGCTTATGAGTGTTTCAGACTTTATAACTCCTATAATATCACTGCTCCATCAGGTCCTGGAGACCAGAACGTTTTTCACCGTTTCACCTCTGATATTTGTTAATATTTGTAAATAAGCAAACGTAATATCCAATACCCAGTCAAATGTGGTCTACTGTCACACAGTGCTGTCATGTTTATAACCATATTGTGAATATTTTTAATGTTAACAGTGTAAAGTTGTTCATAGTCTCACTTTACTTCTTATTTATTTCCTACATAAGGAATTTGAAGTGTAGCTCAAAGATTCTGCATATTGCAACCTGTTTTCTAACTTTTTCCTAATTTTTTATGCTCTTATCTATTTTAATGTATTCGATACTCTTTGCCATACTGTGTATACGAGCAACTGAAACAACAGATTTTCCCCTTGGGGATTAATAAAGTATTTCTGATTCTGATTTTTCCAGAATCTTGTTGAATCAATGCCATGAAGACCTAGAAAGCACTCAGAGAACGCAAACCTCCGTCAAGGTAGCTCACATATTGCTGTTACATCTATAAGCAATAGTTCATGATAAAGTTACCATCATAATATGATTCATGACCCTGAAAACCCACACCTAGCACTCAGAATCATGTTGATATAATTATTAGCTAGACAGTTATTGAGCAAAAACGATTGTTTGCTAATGGAGGTTATCTGGATCACTACCAAAATCTAATTTCTTAGTTGGGCCATTACCAACATCTCCTGAAAATTTCAGCAAAATCTGACCAGTAGTTTTTGTGTAATCTTGCAAACAAACATACTTGCAAAACAACATTCATGGTTTCAGGAAGTAAAATGGAAATTGATGGGAAGATGATGCTGAAATTAGGAACGTTCACACAAAAAGAACCTTTTAGACTGAACTTTTGGGGTTTTCAATAATCAAAACTTGGGCAAAATAAACTGGACATATTCATTATAACTCCAGCTGAGAATTGATAACAAAAAGATAAAGGAATCAATATCATTAGTGATATTTCTTAACAATTCCCTTGTCAATTCCTTTCATGTAAAGCTGGGTAATATTATCATTTAAACTGTTTAATTTGAACTATTTTCTGCAGAAGATTAAAAAACTGAAGATCAAGATTTTTTTCTTGACTTACTTCAATTGTAAGTTGTTGCAATGTTTGAAAATATAAACACTGAAAATTAACAGTTTTATGATGGTCAGTCCTGTCAGGTTTTACACAAACCCTTTTACAGGCCTGTAAGTTTTTTAAATGAAATTAAATATTGATCAGAGAGTTTCATCTTAATACTGTGAAAATAGCTCAGCTTTCAGTGTTTATGTAGACAAACTTACCTACACTTGAACAACATAATCAACATTTTATGACATGCACTATAGCTCTAACAGGGAAATTCTGATTGGTTTTCGAAGATATTTTGATAACAAATGCAAAAACCTAATTCATGCCACAGTTTCTTTGTTTTCTTTTTTAGAGAGAGAGAGAGAGAGAGAGAGAAAACTTGATAAGAATTGTAAATGGATTGTAGGAAAAAAAATGAGAATTTTATTTTTAGGCCATATCACCCAGCTCTACTTCTATGTGGCTTTGAAAATTGTTTTGCAGTCAACCTAATGAGCATGTTTTTGGACACGGGGACCTGATCAGCAACCTTCTTTTTGCGAGGCAGTGTTAATTTGGTTGACTAATTATTTTCGTCATAGTTTTCATCAACAACCTTTTTTCCCCTGATGAAAACTAGACAGTAACTAATAAAGACAAGTACACATGAACAAAAACTAAACTAAATTAACTGACATTTCCATCAACAAATTAAAACTAGAATAAAATGTTTGACAGAGACTTAATCCAATCAGACCTAATTTGGTCATGTAGAAAGGTAGCCTAAATAAAGGTGACTGCATTTAGGCTTTTAACTGGTCTTAGTAGACGACATCACATCTCTCCAATTTTAGCCTCCCTCCACTGGCTTCCTGTCTGTTTTAGAATTGATTTTAAGATTTTATTGATTACTTTTAAGGCACTCGTGGGCCTGGCCCCCAGCTATATCTCAGACCTATTGATACCTTACGAGCCGGCCCGCAGCCTTAGATCCTCTGGCGAAGGTCTCCAGGTCGTTCCAAAGTCGAGACTCAAAACTAAAGGTGACAGAGCTTTCTCCATCAGAGCTCCTCGACTTTGGAACGACCTGCCAGAGGAGATAAGGCGTGCTGAGTCTGTCGCTTCTTTTAAGTCACTTTTAAAAACTCACTTTTACAGACTTGCTTTTATGTAATGCAGTCTTTTATCTGACATTTTTTATCTTTTATCTCTTTTATTTCTTATTTTCTTTTTACTGTCTTTTAGATTTTCTCTATCAGTATTGCTCTTATCATTTTACCTCCTACCTTTTTTAAGTCCTTTTTATTTAAATTTTCTATGCAGTGCTTCATA
The DNA here is from genome assembly GCA_037902135.1 of Cetoscarus ocellatus. Taxonomy (NCBI): domain Eukaryota; kingdom Metazoa; phylum Chordata; class Actinopteri; order Labriformes; family Labridae; genus Cetoscarus; species Cetoscarus ocellatus. The sequence continues at coordinate 359,853 of JBAMNC010001493.1, forward strand.
TTAATGCCTTGACTTACTTTTAATTTAGATTTTATCTAATTATGCTTCACTTTTGTTACACTTTTAATCCTTTTATAGATAACCTTTTTAGTCATTTTATCATTTTATCTCCTGCTTATGTCTGTTGTTTTATTCTATCACTGCTATCATTATTACTATTTTATGTCATTACTAATATCGTCCTTTTCACATCCTTTTTACTTTCTCTTACTGTTTTTATTTCAGTCCTCATGGTCTCATTTTATGTTGCATGGTTCTATGTAACAGTGCCTTGATTTAAACTGGGCCTTTTGTTTTGTTTTTTGTTTTAATTCCTTTTGTGCTCTTGTGATGCCGTCTGTATGTTCTTGTCTGATTGTCAAAGCACTTTGTAAACCACTGTTTTTAAAAAGTGCTATACAAATAAAGTTATTATTATTTCACACAAAAGTTCAATTTGTTTCTGTTCATTTACACATTCAGACTTAGGGTTATTAGATGTTTCATTTTATCCAAGTGTAAAACATGACTTCAGAAATTCAAGGAAACGTAAAAAATGCCTTACCCTTTACACTTCATATCACCAATAAGTCAACACTTAAAGCAGTGTTGACAGGAGAAGCACTGGACACTGATGCTGACTGAAGAGCTAAATTCTTATATTTCTGGTTTAAGTTGAGCTTATCCATCCTCATGTTTTTCTGCTTTGCCTCCCTATTCAGTTTCTTCTCACATAATTTATAATTCTGTCTGTTGATGCCAGTCCTCATCATCTATTCTGAGTTCATTTCTGTCTGTTAATCATGTTCTCTGTTTGTTAGCTCTGCCCTTGTTGAGGATTTTTGCCTCCTTCAAATAAGCAGAAACATGACATGAGTTCACTGAGCCATATTAAATCTCAGCTCATGAGCTCTGTTTAATATGCATTAATTTTTCAACATGATAACCACAGAGTCCTCGTCCTCTGCAGAGGCTACGAACTACAGGCTCAGTCTGACCCCTGGTGGCCAAGAGCGAGCATTACAAGCTGCTAAAACATCAGAAAACAAACCACTCAGCTGCTTTAACATCAAACCTCCTCTACAGAAACCTTCACCCCTCTGTTTGTGTCACGCTGCAGTGCATTCTGGGAATGTGTTTTGTGTTTGACTGGCATACCAGGTCTCGCATTTTCAGGGTCGCTTGATCAGTCGAGTAAACCGAGACAATATATAAGCACTGAATAGAAAGTGACCGCCTCCTGCTCGTTAAGCCTGTCAGTCTTGGGATGACGCTCGTTAGCAAAACAAACTCAACGACAACATGCATCAGCAGCTCCGGTTGCTACGAGAAACCAGCCAGGGTTCATCAACAGACTCTATTTCATGACTAGAGATGTTTGTCAAACCTTTAAAAAGATACAGGCTGTTAACAAGACAGCTAAGATGCTGAACTGGGTCTTCTTCATGGTAGCCTCCAGTCTTTGTAATCAACGTGCCTTTAATGTAAGGCCGCTGTTCTCGTATTCCTCTGTGAGAGCTTTTGTTTCTTTAATTTGAAGGAAGATATTGCAAAAAACATGAGACTCAATCATGCAGCCTAACCTCTCCTGAACATAAACCTTTGTCTTCTGAGAGTTTTATTATCTTTGGTGAGCGCAATGAGATAGTCAGAAAGTTTACTCAGGAGGAAACCCAGCTTTTCCTCAACAAAACTCTCAGTTTTTGTGTAAATGGCCCCTTAATTTAATTTAATCTAATTTAATTTGCAACCAGGACTATCCCAGTTCCGAGATCAACTAGAGCGCACCATTAAACCCGGGGCAGCCATTTTCAATTGTTAACTTGGGGATGGTGAGGAATCTACGACTTGGAATTCCGACTTAAGGGAGTATGCGAGGTGAAATTTCCCACTCGTAACTCGGAAATTCCCAACTTCCCAGTACAACTTGAATGCACCATTAATACAGAGCACAAATGATCTCTCGTGGCTTCAGAATTTTTTTTTTTTGACAGGTTATCATATATTTGGACTGTAGCTTCAACAAAGCTCCTATAAGGACTTTTATTTGTATTTTTGGGGCTCCTGTGGACAAAACACCGTGACCTCTTGTCCTATAAATGCCAAGGAATGACTGAATCATATTAGGTGGGGTACAAGAAAAACAGCATTTAACTCTTGAAAAATGAAGCCCTTGATTTTTAAATGTCCCCATGTCCCCATCCATGAGAAGGTGCATCAATATTGTACATTTGTGTAATTTGCAGATATTTCAGCCGATATTTGTGGCCGATACATCAGCTATAAATATCTGCAAAAACTTCAATATCAGCCGATATGATACTTAAGTTTTTACGCTGATATCGGCCGATACCGATATCAAACCGACAACATCCTGCATCCCTAAATCACATGTTTATTTGGGTACAGACAGAACTTTAATCTCAATCCACCAAAACAAAACTTCAAATCTTACTTGAACCACAGAGGGGGGTTTTGGTCTTGGAGCATAAAAGATATTCTCATCTTTGAATGCATTTCTATCAAAATCCGTTCATTTATTTATCTGTTCCTTCATGCAGCTCTTTGATGACTTATTGAGCGCCTCTCTGGAACTTTCTGTGTCTGCAGCTTCTGAGACGCAGCGAGATGCTTGTGAATATGAGCAGGAAGTAAAAAGAGCCTATTGTGTGATTTCATCATGCAGCCGACACACAGGTCACTATTGTGCTCCTGTGTGTGTGTGTGTGTGTGTAGAGGGGGTACTCACATCAAAACCTGTGTTTGGATCCCAGCCCACGTGACCGATGTGCCTGCAGAGGACGGGACAAGATTGGTGGTGAGATCACACACGTTACATACCAACACATGGACACAGAGGTACAGGAACTGTTTAGCATGTGCACGTGGGCGGACATGTGCACATGCTAAATAGTGAGCCCACACACATTTGGTCATCGGTCGCAGAGACAGAGCGGCTATTGAGCCATCTTAGGCTCCAATGCAACATGTTTACAGAGGAGAGATTCAGACTGAACCGCAGAGCCATGACCACACACAGAAACCTCAAATCTAACATGTTCACTTCAAAACCACAACCACTCAGGATGGAGGCCGGGATCAAAGTTCAGCAGTTTTCAACACATGAGGATAAATTTAATTTCCAAATCTTACACTTGAAAGGATATTTTAGTATTTTTTATTTTTTAGATAACTTTTGGGGCATTATTATGCCTTAATTGATAGGAGACAGGGGAGCACTTGGAAAATTGGCAACAGGCTGGATTCGAACCCTGGAAGTTTGTTTGTACCGGGTACTAATAATTTACCATGCTAACTGGTCAAGGTTCGCACTCTTCTAGAAACCAGGACCAGGACCAGGACCAGGACTTTTCCAGGGTGTCCCCCCCAAACACACACACACACAAACACACACTTGTATCCTTTTCTTCAGTTGTACCTTACATTTTGTACATTTACCCAGATTGCTGTTTTTGCCTCTTCTGCCCCAGAGGTCTGATTTACAGGACGTGCAGTCTATGGCTGTAACAAATCTATGAAATATCATACACTCTCTGACATTCTTAGAAATTGAGACATGTTTATCATAGAACAGGGCAATGACACCCACAGAATTCAGTGTCACATAACCAACTTCATACATTAGCTTTTTCATATCTTTTAAATTCAATGTATAAAAAAAACTACACTGGGTCGAATGTACGAGGGGGAACTGAGGGCAATTTGGAGCCACCAATCAGCCTAATGAGCATGTTTTTGGTCTGTGGGAGGAAGCCAGTGAGAATCCACACATGCACGCGAAGGACATGTAAACTGGACACAGAAAGGCCTTGACTGACCCACAGATTACTGTGAGGCACGTGCACTACCTGCTGCCGATATTTAACATAGAATCAGTTAATTTACTAAAAAAGAAAAATCCACATACTGTATGTTTAAATGAATTGACCTGCTCCGTACTCTGTGGCATTTTATTTGTGATGTTAGCGAAGAAAAACATTTACTTCCCTTAATATGATTATGTTGCTTTTTCAATGTAGATATTTTGTGATGATATGGTGGAGCTTTACAGTACATTTATCCATTATGCCAGTATGATACAGAAGATATCTATGGCCAATATATCAGTTGTAAATATCAACAGTAATTCTTGTATTAACAGATATTGATATTTTGCTTTTTAAGTTATTATCTGTCAATACTGATATCGTACTGATAATATCCTCTCTATGTGCAATGGATGCAAAAAAAACTGGATGCAATTTTCTTCATCTCAAAACAGGAAAGACAGGTAATATTCTTTGCAGGGTTATTATAATTAACTAAAATTAAGCTATATATGAAGTCAAAATTAAATACTTAAAGCCAGCATATCTACCATTGGACTGGACATACTTGGACAACACTACATTATCATATCAATGTTTTATCCACCAACTAAGGTAATCCAAATAAATAAAAATATCCCATTCTGCATTGTTAAATCCAAAATAATTATTCAAAGTTGACGGTAAACTCACTGGAAGTTGCTGGGTGTGCCGATGTCAGCCTTGGTCAGCTTCTTCTTCTTTCCTTTGGTCTTCTTGTCCTTCCTGTTCAGGCCGCTGTGGCTCAGCATGTTGTTAAGGTGGTACGGCTGCTGGTGGCTGTGGGAGTTGTGGTATCGGACGTTGTTGATCTCTGGATTCTTGATGTCCACTGTGGCCATGTGCAGAGCTGGACCTGAACACAGAGGAGCAGAGACGATGGTCAGGGAGAATATATACACCATCAATACCATGAACCTTTTACCCATCCTTATATAATTATTATCATTTAGATGTGCATATAATGTAGTGACATAAAATGTTTCCTTATGAGAACAGTAGATAATACTTCTACAGAGATGTTCAACTGTCTTGCAGCATCTTAAAGGTCCCATGTCCTGCCAAATCAATTTCATTTCCTTCTAATGCTGTTAGAATAAGCTTGAGGAGCTGAAACATGAGAGCTTTACTAAACTTGAGACATCCCTACCTATACCTACCTATAAGCCTAAAAAGTTAAGATATTTACAGCTGATATGTCGGCCACATATCAGCTGGAATATCGGCAAATTGCACAAATGTACAATATTGATGCACCTTCTCATCACTGCATGGGAACATTTAAAATCAAGGGTTTCATTTTTTCAAGACTTAAAGTTGTTTTTCTTGTTTTACATCTGTTCCTCGCAAAAATATACTGTAACACTGAAAGAAACAAGTCCATTTTTGTTAAGTACAGAGCTTGTGCCCCTCACCAGAAATTTCGGGATCGGCGATAATGAATTAAAAAATATCAGCATATTGGATATCGGCAAAAACCCAATATTGCGCATCCGTAATAGACATTTCATTGATCTAATATTGCAATTTTCAGCAATCTTCAGGGATCAGTATGTTCATGTTTCATAGTCTGCAGCAGTCAGCACATCCCTCTGCTCTGATCTTTTCTAATATTAATGAGGACCAGCGCTCCCTCTGCTCCCGTAGGTCTGAACTCCTCGAATACCTCATAATCTCCACAAACCACAGCAGCATCTGACATAACTACTAATCCACTGCTAATCCCAGCCCAAATCCCTGGACTGCCCACTACGCTGGATGTCTATGAACAGACCAACATGCTCGGCTCAAGTCTGCTGTCTCCTGAGGACCAGGATGAGCAGCATTATGCCCCTCTTTAAAAACATGCAGGACGCTGCTGTGTGGGCTGAGGTACAACATCATGATACTGATGGAAAAACGTCTGCACTCCACATTCAGGATGGAAACATTTAACAAAACAAACTTTCCAGCATGCCTTGGGTGTCTATTAAGATGAATATTTTCATCTCTGTGGAGGCTCAGGTGCAGCTCTTTTCCCCTCCCCTTTGGAAACACTCCAATCTGTGGGGGGGGGGGGGGGGGCTACAGGAGGCTGTGCTAATAAGCTCTGCCCTGATTGGCTGCACAAAACATGTGTACTGGGATGAGGGAGGAGGGATCACAGGCTGTGGAGCTGACTTTGAAAACTGTCATGTCATGGCTTCTGCCTGTGATGAGCAGAAAACACATGTAGGTGGGGACTGTATAGCTATGACATCATAAACTCCAGGAAGTAAAAGGCATTTTTAGTGGCTTTTTTTTTTTTTTTCTTTAAAGAGGGAATAGTAATTTCTCTGTGAACTGAGAGTTAAGTAAAGGTGTCGTGTTCCTCTGCTCCTTGTGCCCTTTCTGACATAATTAAAAGCAAATAAGATTGATTTAGCAGGACCTTTAAGATAAAAACACACTTTGTGAAATTATTTTTTATATCACACTCATCTGTTGAGTTTGCTGTTGGACATCATCAGCTGAATAATTTCGTCGACAACCTTGTTTTCCCCTGATGAAAAACTAGACAGTAACTAATAAAAACAAGTGCACATGGACTAAAACTAACACTAAATTAACTGACATTTTCATCAACAAATAAAAACTAGACTAAAATGTTTGACAGAGACTTAATCCAATCAGATCTAATTTGGTCATGTAGAAAGTAGAGACAAGATAGGAATATATCCAATCACAGCTGCCTTAGCTTGGTGGTGGTGGGGTAAGTTGTGGAGCGATCCAATCAGAGCTCCTCTCTTTATGAATTGATATATTCATGTAGAGCAGGTTCACTGTTTGTTGTCAGTTCTGGTATTGTAACTGAGATGCTCTGCCAGGTAGCCTAAATAAAGGTGACTGCATTTCACACAAAAGTTCAATTTGTTTCTGTTCATTTATACATTCAGACTTTACTAGCATTCAGTAAAGGGTTATTAGAAGTTTCATTTTATCCAAGTGTAAAGCATGACTTCAGAAATTCAAGGAAACATAAAAAATGCCTTACCCTTTATACTTCATATTTTAGTCGACTACATTTACAGTAGATTTTGTCGATTAAAACTAGACCAAAATTAAAACAATTAAGATGAATAAATTATGACTGAAACTAAAAGATATTTTAGGCAAAAGATTATAAGTCAAAAGTGCTGCCAACATGAACACTGGATTAAACCATTGTTTCATTTTATTTTCCATCTTTAACTTTGCCCTGTTGGCAGGAAGCAGCAGCCACATTCAGTATGTTGGTGTTCAGCTTATGTGAAGGAGCCTCAGCTGGGTTTAAAAGTTCACATCAGGTACCAAGAGAGTCCAAGTCGATCCCTCAAGATTCCCAAACAACTGGGGTTATCCCTAAAGTACCGGCACAAGCTGCAAATTCAGTATTTGAATGAGGACAAGAACAATACATGTTAAGACGAGAGGGGAGGCAAACAGAGACACACACATGGCGTACGTCTCCCCAACAGAGACTTAAAACCAGAGCAGCGTCGTCCCGCTGTTCCCTCTCACGTTTCACAAGCGAAATGTCAGAATGAATCTGTGTCGCTGCAGAGAAATTTCGATGAAAGGACAATCTCTGGCACAAAGCCGCGGAGTCGATTGAGGAGCTGGAGGATTTGATGAGTTCATGTTAATCCAGCTCCTTACAGCCGCGGTGTTTGGCAACAGTCAGACGGCTTAATGAAAGCAAACAGTCTTTTGGGGCGACGTGCAGACTCAGCTGCAGAGGAGGAGAACTAAATTAAAGCTCTGCTGCACTTTGTTCCTGGTGATGTTGAGGTGAAGGCAAACAAACAAAGGAAAGAAATAGCAATTTGGAAAGTTTTTCAGAGTCAAAAACAGGACACCAAATCTATTTTTACCCCCAAACCCTTCAGACTGCCACAATTCCGTCTTCTCTACCTTCAACCAGGATTTAACCATTTCACGACAAAACATTTGGATTCAAGTAAAAAAGAAATTTAAGTTTTTGTCAACTCTTACTTTCTTTCTTTTTTGTTTTTTGTGCCTCACTCCTGAGTCCATGACAAGCAGATAGACACTATTCTTTTGACTGTGTGTGCAGTAACAAAGAAGAGACGGGCAGAGCTCGCCCATCGTTGATCAGCATAGCTAAAACAGTGAGAGTCAATGGGTAGCCTTAGCCTGTCTCTCCCTACAGTCATCAGATAAACTCTTCAGCAACTCTTAACGGTCCTGTGCGCTTGTTGTCATCATCCTCGTCCCCTTTGCAAGGTCAGCCAAAATCCTTAGTTCCAATCTTCTTCTTCTGAAGAGTTTATCTGATGACTGTAGGCAGAGGCAGGCTAACACTACCCATTGACTCCCACTGTTTTAGCTAAGCTAATTAGCAGTGGGCGAGCTCTGCCCGTCTCTTCCTGATTACTGCAGCAGTCAAAAGAATGGTGTCTATCTGCTTGTCAACAGATTGACAACAAAAATGTCAGCGTATTCCCTAAAACTTCCAGTTATTGTTGTTTCTGCTGCTGTGATCAGTCGAGTTTCAGTGATTAAAACTTAGAATTTCATGCACCACAACTTCCCAAATGTCAGTGCTGATTCATATGCACTTCCCTCTTCTTCAAACACCATTTAGGACCAATCATAAATGAACAAAAACGAGCTGAGTCGAGGTAGCTGCCAGGATTACAGATTAGGCCTAAAGTGCATCACAACAACAGAGAGCATGTGGTCCACATATGGCACAGATGGACTTCCTGCTGACCAGATTAACCTGCAGCAGACTCGTCTCTGTGTCAGTGTGTGAGTCAGGCCGTCTGTGAAGCCATGACGCCAGCGTGTCAGGAAACACCGTGACTCCAGACTGAGTTATTCCTCAGAGAGAGACACTGAGGGAGCTGCTTTTAATCAACATGCTGCGTTGTACAACTAGAGTCTGAGAAGTTTAATCATGCACTACAGAAATCTGCTGTCACAGTTGGAAGTTCCCTTTGTTTCCAAATATAGTCTTCACCAATACTATTCATATTTTATTGCCTCATAGAAGATATTTAGAAACATAATCATAGCAAAGTAACTTCTTAAATGACTTTAAAAACAAAGTTAATTTGTGCATTACGTAATACTGGTAACTAATGATGAATCATATTTAGCAGTTGTGTCTTCATATTTCCAATGTTTTGGTTTTTTTTGGGAAATAATTGAAGGGCTGCATGTGGCACCCAGACCGCCAGTTGCCCACCCCTGGTATAATACTCTCGAATAACTTCTAGTTTAGTATTATAAAGACTCTGAGAGACTTGTTTTCTTTGTGAGTGCAGCCGTTAATGTCATACATGGTAAATTGTTATAAAGTGCTTTTCTAGTCTTCAACTACCCAAAGCAGCTTCACACCTCAGGTCACTTCTAACACATTCACACCCATTCACTCACTTAAGGCTGCGAGTTCCTATGTATCAGTATAAGCTAACATGCCACTGAGTGGGAACATATTAGGATTAAGTGTCTTGCCCAAAGACACATCGCCATGTGACAGCTGGAGCTGGGCTTGAACCTGCAACCTTCTGGCAAAGCACACTATCAGACTGAGCCACCAATGCCAGTCATACAAGTCATTAAATGTGTGAAGACTTTTTTTTTTTTTTTTTTTTTTTTTAAATTACTCCGCTGGGAAATGTAGTGACACAGGCTTGAAAAATGTTGACGCAAGTTTGCAAGGAAACTACAATTCCCACAAGCAGCTTCAGTCCACTTTGGCGAAGATGGTCCTATCTTGCAATGTTGAAGAATCCTTTAAAAAATTCCTGGATCCGGATCAGTCCCAAAATTGAATCATTTGTTCCTTATCCCATTCCACACATTTCCTGAAAATTTCATCCAAATCCGTCCATAACTTTTCAAGTTATCTTGAACACAAACAGACAAACGGACAAACGGACGAACAGACAAACTAACCAACGCCGGTAAAAACATAACCTCCTTGGCGGAGGTAATAACTTGGACTTATGACCTTTTACTGCAAGATAACCCAATTTAAACCCCTGGAGCCAATTTGAGTGATTGTGTCGAGTAAATCTGAAAGAACATGATCAAAAATGAAATTTGACGTACCATTTTTAGGGTCACCTCTCTTCTCTGCAAAACAGAAATTTACAGTTTCAGAACAAATTCCACAGGATCATGTGAAGAGACGTACATTTTTAAGGAGCAGGAGAAGAAGGTGAGCTGTTGTACGCTCAGTTTTAGTTGAAGCTCAGTTCTACAAAGGCTGAAGAGAGGATGATCGTTAACAAGCTGCTAAGTGTCAAAGAAGTCAGCACGGAGTCAGAAAGACAGATCAGGAAGTCTTCAGTGTTAGTAGAAGAGAAAGAACAAGCGTTGAAAGATCTGTTGTGTTTCCTTAAAACTGAGTCCGAGTCTTCAGACTCTCGGCCATTAGCACAGTTTGAGAGCTGAACTTCAAAAAGCCGACACGCTGAGGGGAGACGTTTACCACACAGACAGAGAGATGGTTTTACTGCAGCAGAGAGCAACGCAAGGAGCCCACAGCAGCCAAGACCAGAGCCAAACTGTCCAACGACAAGCCTAAACCTAGGGCCGGGAAATATGGAGCAAAACATTATCTCAATATTCTTATGAACAAGGTAAATCCCAACATCTGCTGCTGAAAAATCTGAACAAATGTTTGTTTTCTTTCACACAAACAAAATCAAGAACTTGATTTGATTCTGGTAATTAAACGGATATTGATATCTATATGAAAACATACAGAATAGAAAGCAGTTCTTAGTGTGCTGTCATGAGCTTTGGTAATGTTCAAAAACTGAAAACAAACCCAGACGAACCGGCTAAAGATGGCCTTCTCTTAAAGATTTGTCCTGTGATTTTTAACCCTTTAACTACCATCACAACTGTTTGGCAGAGGTCATCAATAAATTGAAAGATATTTAATGTTTTGAAAAACAGAACAAATCAAATCATCGATTGATTGTGTTAACATTTCAGGGAACAGAGAAAACTCCAAACAAAACAAAAAACAGATCATTTCTTGGTTTGAGATTTAAAGGTTTAAAAAGCCAACAGTCGATTACATGATGACATAAAGATGCACAAACATCTGTAAAAAAATTAAAAAGAAAATGCGGAAATGTTTGTATAAAAACAGCAATCAATAATAACTTAAAATAGATGATACTGAGTTTGACAAACACAAAAAATAAGGGTTTTGATGAATAACATATGATGTACACATGTATAAACCATCATATCATCAATCATAAAGTTACATTTTAAGTATTTAAAATAATAATAAAGATTTGCAATAATCGAGCAGGCCTTATAACTATGTAGTAGTCTTTTACTCATAAAGAAACATTCTTTTTGTGTTTGTCAAACTCAATATCATCTATTTTAAGTTTTTTTCATTGCTATTTTTTTTACGAACTTTCCTGCCTTTTCTAATTGATTTTGTCCCAAATGTTTCTGCATCTTTATGTCATCACGTCATCAACTGTTAGCCTTTTAACCCTTCAAATCCCACACAAAGAAAATATCTTGGTTTTTGGAGGGTTTGTTCGCAGTTTTTTCTGTGCCCTTAAACATCGACAGAAACAAACAATGATATGTTATGTTTTCTTTTAACACATTAAGTATTCCTGAATTTAGTGACCTTGGCCAAACAGTTAATGTCTTTGTGCATCACATCCATCAGTAAATGAAATGTAACGGCCTCTGTCACTTCACTGTAGTGTTGTTTTGTATTTATTTATTCATCTCAATGACTTGAACAAATATCACCCAAACTAATGTTTTCCTTTAATGAAGGTTTTGGCTTGATGCTGCTCAATGTTTTTGGTTTTGTCTTGATAGTTTTTGAGTCCTTCTCCTACCATCTAACAGGTGTCTGCTTGATAAATATTTATTTAACATGCACGTCTATACTCATGCAGACACAAATAATCCTAAGAATTACTTCCTCCATGAGTTCATTAAACACATGGTTTCATTTTATTTGCTTCAAGCATTTCTCTGATTCAGCTGGATAAAAGTGAAGCTGAAAGGTTTAAGCTTTAGGAGTTAGTGAGTTAGTCTGAGCTCAGCTGTGAAAGGTGAAGTGCAGAGAGGTGAGAGGAAGCAGAAGTTAAAGACAAACCAGGAGAGCCAGTTTACCAGTTTTGCGTTGTCGTCGGTTGAGCAGGTCGTTGACGGCGGCCCTGAATCTTTTGGCTTCTTCTTCACTCGCAAAGTTCAGACCGATCTGACATGTCTAGAATACAAAAAACAGGAAAAGACAGTGAGTTTAAAGCTGTAAAAATGCTATTCGCAAAAAGCACTGACCCGATCCTGAGGCAAGTGAACTGGAACCCCTCAAAAAGACAGCATTGTTTCATAAAATGTGTCCATCCACATGAAAACACTGAAAACGCTGTAGTTCATATGCCAGGTCTGTAGGTGGCGCTCTAAAATGCTGCAAACATACACCAAAACCAGAGAAGAAGACATGGAGCGTGCGCATACATCATGAGAATGGTGAACAAACACTGATGTCTGCTTTTCTCAGTGTCCTCAGAGAAGAAGATTTTGTTGTAAAAGCAAAAACAAGCTCTGAAGCTTCTGCAGCACAAACTCGACACTGTATTCGGCCATCGTTTCTGCTGTTGTCGGGATTATTGCATGCATTTTAAGGGAGAGGTGGGGCTATGATGACATTGTTTCTGAGGACGAAACACCTTTACATTCAAAAACTTGCGCAGATGCCTGAATTCAGCCACTAAGCTGCCGCGTAAACTGATCTTTCCTCTTCACTCCATCAGAAACAGCAGGAACCTTTTAAAGGGCAGACAGGAGCTCTGAGGCTGCTTCACAGTCTCGTCTGTGTGTGAAACCAGCCGTGATTAAAACACCTTGTTAAACAGAGAGGGACCTTATCAGCGAGAGCAGCTGCCGTGGATATGTCACAAAAAGAGGAAACACACTTACGTCCCCAGCGAACGAGATGAAGTAAGATCTGGCGCTGCTGATGGAGAAGTTGTGGTAAAGCTCCTGTTCGAACATGGTTTTTCCTTCCTGCAAAAAATAAAACACCAGAAAATGACAGAAACATCAGAGAAAGATTTTCCTTTTGAGGATTACTGCAGACACATCAGTGACTCTGCAGGTTTTCTCTGCACAGCACATTAAAGTCTGACTTTTATTCAGAGAAGACGTTTTAAGATCGATTTTTTAACTCCAAACAGACGCATATGTAAGAGCTTCCAGGAAAACCAACCTTCTTACAGAGAGACAGTCAGCTTTTATTTTTTAAATACAAGAAAAACCTAAATCTCATAAAGATTGGCACATTTTTATTATTGCATTGTAAGTAAGCTTGAACAGAACGTAAAATAATCAACTCTCTACAGCAAATGTCAGGCAACATTAGGAAAAAAAAAGGGCAAAGGTTTTGTGTTTTTTAAGCCTCTGCAGGATTTTTATGAAGCAAATATGTCTACAGGCCTTTAACATCAAGACCATCATACAGTAAACACAGATCAGCTGTGGGTTATTCACTAACATCCATTAAAACACACACGATTGATTTACCATAACATTTACAGAGCTGTATTAATTTAGTCCATTATCTCCAACAGAGTCTAAATACAGTCCGGCAAGAATCCACAAGCTGTCGAGACCGCACTGATGAAGAGCAGAAAGGGTAAAGTTTGAGAGGGCTGAACAAAGGAGACGAAAAATGTAATAATTGATCATAATACTTTTTTTGGTCTGGGCTATCCTTTAAAAGTTGAAGATTTGAACTATTTTAATATGGAAAGCAGACATGCTCAGGGAGCACAAACCTCGGCAAAGGCATCTCCAACATTTTTAGGCAAGTCAAAAATGTATGTAAATGTATATTATCTGACTGTAGGCAGAGGCAGGCTAACGCTACCCATTGACTACCAGTGTTTGAGCTAAGCTAATTAGCGGTGGGCTAGCTCTGCCCGTCTCTTCCTTGTGACGGCACACACAGTTGAAAGAATGGTGTCTATCTGCTTGTCAGGGACTCGAGAGTGAGGCAAGACATGAAAACAACAAAAATGTTGACATAGCCCTGGAAGCTTTTTTTCCCCATAATGCACAGTCAGACTCGTAGTCATGGCAACACTGGCTGTGATGTAACGATGTAAAGGAAGCTCAGCTCTTTTGTGTGACTCGGCCCGCTCCGAAGCAAATTTGTAGTTTATTTTCAACTGAAGTGAGAACAAAGCAACCGAGCTGTAGGTGTGAAATCAGGTCCACCAGCAACGCCAATCCTTCTTCGTTCATAGGTGTTTACGTGTGAGTAAGTTTACATGCGATTTAGTTGAAGGGAGAGAACAAGAGTGCAAACCCTACCAACCCTTTCAGCTAGGGCTGGGCATTGTCAAGAACCTCAGGATTCGATTCAATTTCGATTCTTTAGGTTGCGATTCGATTCAGCATCGATTCAGTAAGAAGTAGAAATACACAAATAATTAGAACCTGTTGATAATTTCTGAATTTTTAATTTGATGCCAATGTGAACATACGTGGTATGTCACCTCATACTTTTGAGCAAACATCTAAAAAAATAAAAATTTGCACAGTAATAACTTAATGTGCACATGGAGTACAAAAGCAAAAAACATGACAGTTAACACTGTAATTATAAATGCCCACCTGGTCTTTTTTGTCAACAAATGTGTCAGGGATTGTCCTTTTGAATACATTTTTCACCCTTTTTTCACGAGAAATAAAAGTTAACAATTCTTGCAAGTATTTGTCAATATTATGTTCTTAAGGCTTAAAATAGTGTGTAATTACAAGAAAAGAATAAAAACTGATTTAAATTTTTAACAGGATTCTCTTCATAAACAATAAACGAACATGTGGAAATTTTCTGAGATGACCAAAAATAAACTTCACCTATTTTACATAAACTCAAACATTTTTGTTTGTCTACAGCATTTAGTCTCCATGTTACAGCCTGTTAAATAAGACCATGTCAAGGCGTTGCTTTACTGATGGAAGTCCCTGAAGCAGTTCCTGTCCAGCTGAAGACAGAGATCTCGACATTTCTTCCTCCAATATTTCTAAAATTACGATTTATGGAATCCATAAAAAACAAACTATGATGAAAGAGATGATCAGTGAAAAAAAAGACGGTAAAACACGGGGAAATACGTCTGAAGTATGGCAAAACACAGAGAAAATCATAATGCTATTGTGTTTGATATTTTACATTATTTAAACAGAAAATACTGATAAACTGCTGTTGAATCACTCTCATGTTCAGCTCTCAATCCTATCACTCTGCAAGCATGTCGTCTTCTATAACCAGTGACAGCTGGATAAACGCTGAAAAAGTGCACAGCGCCCCCCACTGGCCAGGAGGTGAATGGATTCAGAAGATTTGCTGAATCGATATTGAATTGGGAGGGGAAAAATTGCAATGCATTGATGAATCGATATTTCTGCCCACCCCTACTTTCAGCTGCATTACCAATGGCCGTAATGGAATAATAAAGAAGGGTAATTAGTTCAAGTCTCATGTCACATGGTAGAATAAAGTTTTGATGGGCTACTCAGCTTTAAATGGGGCTGCAGCAAGTTTAGAAGTTGCTGATCCTCATATTTGAACACTGTACTCATCCTCACCTTGATGTCGAAGACTCTGATGAAGTATGACCTCTGTGGGTTGTCTTTGACCAAACAGGCGACCCCACAGCACCTCTTCACCCAGCTGCAGCTCCGGTCGGCTCCGTACACCTGAACCACCGCCGAACACAGAGTCTGAGAACAGAGGACAAAAACCTGATTAATGCCATTGCTTGTATTCTGGTTAATGGAGAGCTGAACTGACCCTTCGTTGACCCTATGATCAACCAATCAGAATCAGAGAGCCCCTAGCCGATGCCGGGTTACTCATTCAGACAACTTTTGTGCTGGCAGAGTCTATTTGAATGCATTGTGGTGAAAAAGTTATCTCCATTACTTAAATCACAAAGAAAACTAAGCTACACTCAAGGTCAAGAGGAAACTTTTAACACTGACGATGTTTGAAGTTGTAGGATTATTTAGCAGAAGTCATAAATTAATTTGTTGATATGAACTGTCGTTGTTAGATGACATCACTAAGACAATTTCCCTGCAATTCGTTTTTATTGCATTATTGTTATATGACACATATCATCCCGCTATAATGCACCAGAGAGTGCCAGAGGAAGTCACTCCTGCCTGTGACAATCAGACTTTAAAACTCCTCCCTATAATACCACTGCTCTGTTAGGTCCTAGAATACATTTTTTTTTCAAGTTTTTTCACTATTTTACTGATACTTGATAGATAGATAGATGGATAGATATACAGATAGATTCTTTATTGTCAAAATTTACACCACAGGTGCACACGTGAACAAAATTTCATTGCAAACGGCTCAGATAGCAACACTTATGGCACAAGTACTTAAAATTAAATAAATGTTCAAAAACAAAAAGTATTAAAAAACAAGGTATAAAACAGATAGTAAACATATAGAGTGATAAGAGTATAAAAATAAAACAGTAAACAGAGAAAACTGCTGGAGTGCTTAAGACAGGAATAAGAATACTACTGGATTATTGCATTAAATTACTGCACAGAAGTTATTTCACTGAATTATAAATTATTGCAAATAAATAATAATTTAATAAGCTAATGTATGTCCAGTGCCAAATCCTTACTGCCAAAGTTTACCTTTTGTCAACTGTGATGGACTGTCAAACCGTGTTGTCATATTCATATAATCAGATTGTAAATATTGGTAATGTTAATAGTGTAAATTCCTTGGCCTTCTTCATAGTCTTGCTTTTACTTATTTATATTTCCCTCATAAGGAAGTTGATATATTAGCTTAAAGATTCTGCATATTAGCTTAAAGATTCCTTATTTCTTTTTTTACTTAATTTATTATGCTCTTATCTATTTTAACGTCTTTATTTGATATTCCTACTGTTAGACTGTGTTTAAGAGCAACTGAAACAACTGAATTTCCCCTTGGGGATTAATGAAGTATTTCTGATTCTGAAATCCTGATGCTTGGTACTGTGGAGATTTCCAACTTCTTGAACAAATTCCCACCAATTTTTGTTCTACTTTGCAAGTACAAAATGAGCACAGGCAAGGCTTTTAGGAATTCTACAACTCAGACACTGAAATTTCAGGTCCGCAAAAGGTCTTATGAGTAATTACATTGGCCATGTAGGTTATGTTTTTGACAGAATTTGTTAGTTTTCTTGTTAGTTTCTGAACAGGAAAAGTTATGGATGGATTTTTATGAGTTCTCAGAATACTCAGGAGACATTTTCAGGGACTGATGGTCATGGCTCCAACACGAGGTGTTTAGATATTGGCAGTGATCTGAATCTGGATGTGGATCAAGGAACTTTATAAAGGACGGTGAGAGATGGTAGGGGCTGTTTTCTACATTTCTGCCAATAACTTGCCCGACAATGTTGAAAATGCCTCGGCGGAGGTCTGGTCTATCACCTCACTTCTAGTTTAAATCTTGTAGCATCTTTTTTAACTTGATCATTGATAACTAGGGATGAGAAATGCTAAGATTTTTTGGCTTTATAGGTTTTCAATGGTACCAAAGTCAAACACATCAC
The DNA here is from genome assembly GCA_037902135.1 of Cetoscarus ocellatus. Taxonomy (NCBI): domain Eukaryota; kingdom Metazoa; phylum Chordata; class Actinopteri; order Labriformes; family Labridae; genus Cetoscarus; species Cetoscarus ocellatus. The sequence continues at coordinate 377,314 of JBAMNC010001493.1, forward strand.
CCCTGATATTCAATTAAATTCAGGCAAATGCTTTTGCAAGGTGCTGCCGTGTCCACCCACTAGATGTTGCACAGTACACAACATTTTGTCAAAATATTAGGCCCTAATTTGGACCACTTCAGCCTTCCGAATGTCATGATTACATGTTTGAGTTCTTTGTTATCGTTCCTACTTGACTGCCTCTAATTAAAGCAGGACATCCTTGATTCACAAGACACACAGAACAAAGTGGAAGGAATTGATAAGCCAAGAGTTAGGCTTAGAGAATAATAAGATTGATTCCTTGAGGGAGTTGTTAGTAATCCTCAACTGGAATTGGTTTTCGATTCCCATCCCTACTGATAACATTACCCACCTTTGACTGTGTCAACATCTTACAGACACATGCAAATATGGGTACAAGTCCCCAAACTCCACATGACTATAAGCAGCCAACAAGGAAGAGGAAGTCTGCATGATGCAAAACATTTTAACAGTGACATGTTTAGCTAACAGCTCATTCCTGCTCAACCAGTTTAGAAACAAGAAAAGGTCACTTATTATAAACACTGGGATCTTCTGAAATCAGACAAGAGGACTAACATGTAAATAACTGCACAAATGGATCCAACAATGAAAACAAAAAGGGAAGTCATGTTTGATACATCTGCTTATTAATTTGTCATTTTAGTGTTTTTTGTTTATTGGGTCTTGTAGATCAATATAAGCCCTCACTGCTTACTTCACCTATTCGACTTGATCAGAAAAATAGCTACACAGCCGTCAATAGGGCAGCAGTTCACTGGGTCATTCCATATGTTCTCAATCGCCCACAGTCACTGACTCAGACTTGGCTTTAAAAAATTGTGTTGGTGACTCTACATGTAAAACAAACACATGCAAAGTTTTACATGGAAAATGTTCAGGGTTTCTAAACTATGGGCCTTAAAAAGGCATGTTCTGCCTGTTTTGCATATGCTCCCGTGTAGCCAATTGTGGATGCAATATCTCTGAAACAAGAAAGATATCGGGCTGAAAATAATATTAAAATATGAGGGAGATGAGAAAACAAGTTGATTTTTGAGCAAATGACAGTATATGTCCAGTTATGTAGAAAAAGTTTCCTGGGCATTGGTCACATGGTGAATTTGACAGTCAAAAATTGGTCAAAAAGTGAATTCTTTTTAGCTGGGACCATTTTTTGGTTCCCCTTGCTTCTACATTAAGACACTTGCAGGGTCAGGTTCCCTCTTGCAGACAGTCCTGTCCTCAAATTGAAGGAATCCAGCATCAATAGCCTGTTTTAAATCATTGTAGGCGGGCTGTGTCCTGCTGAACATTGATTTTTCCATTTTTGTGCAGAAAAACATCACCAAACACTCAGAAACTAGAAGAGATGGGCCAGAATCTGAAAACCTGGTCCCAAATTACTCATGAAAGCAAATTTCATCCAGAAACCTGCATGTTGCAGAGATACTGGCATCCAAACATGCTACTCAGGAATATATGCAAATCATGAGTGTCAAAAACAGGCACAGCACCCTTTTTTTAAAGGCCCATAGTTCCAAAACTCTTAGTATGAGTTATGTTTATGTTTATTTTCTATGTTGAGGCACCAACACAAGTCTAAGTCGGTCACCATGGGACCTCTGGAATGACCCCACTACATTTCGGTTTGTAAACATAGTCAAGTTCAATCCAAGCATCAAAATGGAGGTGATTCAGTTATTTTGAACATAGCATGGTTGTTGGTGCCAGATAGACTGGTCTGAGTTTCTCAGAAACTTTTGATCTACTGGGATTTTCATGCAGAACCATCTCTAGGGGTAGAAAATGGTCCAAGAAAACCAGAAACTAACAGACAACGTGGGGGTCTGTCTTCAGCTGGACAGGAACTGCTTCAGGGACTGTCAGCAGTGAAAAAATGCTTGGACATGGTCTAATGTAACGAGCTATAACATGGATGCTAAACGCTGCAGACAAACAAAAATGCTTGTGTTTATGTAAAATATTACAGGTTTATTTTTGGTCTTCAAAAAACTTTGAATGTGTTCATTTACAATTGTTTGTAAAGAGAAATTTGTTGAAAGTTTGAAACTGTCTTTTTCTTATTTTCTTGTAATTACACACTGCTTTAAGCATTTATAACACACTAATGACAAATACTTGCCAGAAAAAAAAGACCAGGTGGCCTGTTATAATTATAGTATTAAAAGGGTTAATGTTTTCAAGTGCGTGTATAAGTACTTTTTGAATATTTGAGCATATGCAACAGTACAGCGCTAATAACAACTGTGATAATTTTGGTCACAATAACCATGATATGAAATTACATCCCTAGCTGGAGCCAACTTTTTTGGCTTCAGCTGTGAACAAATTTTTCAGGTTTAGATTCCATTTTTTTTCCAAGTCTGAACACGCCGGTCGATTCAAAATTAGGTTCAGGAACCAGTGTGAAAGCCTTAGAGTGGTTTGATATGACAGACAGGTAAGAGTCACTCCATAGGCCGTCCACAAGGAGACGATTTTTGGTGTATCTGCAAAAGTTTTATTGGCCCCAACGTTTTAGAAGCTTTAAAATTAAATTCTTCACCCCAGAGTGAAGACGTCTCAAAACGCCACCCTTGCGTTTTCTCTTCCTTCGAACGCGTATGCAAACTCCGAAACTGGCAGAATGTAAATGAATGAATGCTTTATTTCCAACACGCAAAAACAAACATGGGTAGTCACCATAAACAAACACATGCATATAACAAAAATAAAAGAAAACAATCAAGGTAAACCGCTGACCACATCCTGCATGTGCAGCAAAGTCCACATGCTGGAAAAGGAGTAGGAAGAAGTCTAAACTTATTTAATGCTACCCCTTTTATCACCACGTCGAGTACAGTGTCATATTCATGCTGCAGAAGCTCCTGAGATTGTTTTGGCTTTTACAGCAAAATCTGCTGCTCCTCTGTGAGCAACAAGAGGAGATGAAAACAGCAGACGCCAGCGTTTGTTTACATCGCACATGAATTCTGCACATGCTCCACGACTTCTTCTCTGGTTTTAATGTATGTCCATGGCAGCACAAGAGCGCCACTGACAGGCCTGCATATATACCGCAGTTTTTTTTGTGTTTTCGGCACCAAGGCATCGTGATTATGGAAAACGTTTTACTAACTAAATAGATCGTTTTCGTCTCTATTTGGGCAGGGCGTCATATAACCGCAACACAACCAAGGTATGCAGAAGACCATTTTGAACACAAAAGGTTGAATCTTATAACAGAAGAGCTACAGCAGCAGAAGACCACACTGGGTACCACCCCTGTTGCCTCATGTCTTTAGAAATAAATCAGATCAGACAATTTTAGGTCAAGTTCCTCCATGGCTGAGTTCTAAAATTACCACCTCTGCTGACCTGTGTGTTTATTTTGGATCACTGTCCTGCTGTGATTATAAAAAATAGCACAATGCAGTAAAAAAGAGCTACACGTGCTAATTTGTTCAGTAAACAAAGACACACTGAGTCTAATCCTTCAACCCTCACATCCAGAGTGTTTTCTTTTCTCTAGAGACTTTAGCTGCGGTCCTCAGCACTGTCCTGTCCTGCCGTCCTTGGGACGGTTCTGGTTTGTGATTTTGAGTTTTCTGCAGAAGTTGCTGTGTGTTAAATCCTCTACCAGGACAAAGCTACTTCAGCTGATGGGGGAGGAAAGAGGAAATGCCACAGGGCCAGTTTCCTCCTTTGTGATTTATGACGGCAGGTCAGAGGACGAGCAGGAAACACTTTTCACCGTGCAATCAACACTCAGCATCACACGGGAAAGGTCAAAGGTGGGCTGTAACAAGCCTCATTTCAGCCCGGTTAATTCTCAGCGAGGGGAAGTATGACACTAGAGAAACAGCAGACACTGCCTGGAACCATAACATCAGATAACCACTACTTCATGTTGATGATCGCTCAGCCTGTTAACAATATTTAGAGTACTCATTCATCAGTTTACACAATTATTCCTTCAATAAGAGTCAAATGTTGAATTTGTTGTAATGATATTTTCAAACTTTTCACTGTTTGAGGAAAAAAAAACTACTAAAATCAGAAACTGAATTTTGCTGACTCTCTGTACAGGGGCAGAGGTGACCTTCATCAGTGTGGCTAAAGTCTACTTCTGGGGGTGCATGAAGTTACTGGAAGCATCAGAATTGGCTGATAATTGCCTAAAAAGTTGCTTGTTGATATCAGCAGTTATAAAACATTTTGACGACACTTTTGGCCCCACATATTGGCCATAAACAATCTACGTATTGGCTGCAACACTGGCAGATTGCATAAATGTACCACAAATGTTCTCCTGGTCATCACTGAATGTCTATTTCTATGAATCAAAAGTCTCTTTGATTTAAGAACAAAATGTTGTTTTTCTCACTTATCTGTTTCCAGCACAAACAGACCACCATAAAAGGAATAGATCCATATTAGTTATTTGGAGGCTTTGTACCCTTGACAAAAAAATATCTGTATCAGCAATGATGTGTTTGTTTAGCTCATCGCATAACTGCAGAAATTAAATATCATGTATCCCTCATCTAATTGAATGCAGTGTACCTCAAACAACCCCACTATCCCTTTAACTTTTCAACTAAAGTCACATAGGGCCCTATAAAATCTGCAATCACAGAATCGCAGACAGAATTGTAGAATTGGATACTAAAAGCAGAATTCAATATAAACGCGGAATATATTGGACATGGATGACATTTTATGCAAAAGCTTTTTTGTTTGGAATAAAAAGGAATGTTTCTCTCTCAGGAAAATGCTCCGAGGGGGTCAATAAGGCTGGTGATGATGCACTTCCCCTCCTCCTCCTCCTCCCCTCATTAACAATGCAAACACATCGACGCAGCCGCCTAAGACACTAAGTTGGCAGAGAAGCTACAAAACTCCCGCCGAACTCCAAAGTACAGGGCAGAGCAGTTTCCCAATGATTATTTTGTGTCAGGCGATCATATGTTCTGCGAATTTGGTCAACAGACTGTTGACTGGACCTGTAAAGATACGTGAGGACCACCTGAACAGTGAGTGATTATATTTCATTACTTTATACTGTGTCTCTGGGTTAAATTTGAAAAAACCGAAAACCGAATTCTCAAAGAATTAAAACTGGAAAAATGGAAAAAATTGAAAAAATGGAATAGGGGAAAAACTAAAACTGAATTTGGGAAAAACTAAAATGGATTTTATAGGTCCCTAGGTGCAGTAAAAGGTTGTCTGCTTCATCCCTTTCATATACTCGTATACCTCAGAACTGGGCATTAGGCCACAGAGCCAGTAAAATCCAGTCATGAGCTGGTAGCGGGGTGCCTAAAGATCGTCTGACTTCCCGAGCAGAAATTTTAACCAAATGAGGCATTCCCAGTGACGTGTCTGATTTGCAAATCAGATATCCTGACCTCTGGAACAAAATGAAACACCCCATTATTCCTTTGACCCCACTCAGTCTGCTAGCTGCTGTCAATCAGACGATGACATCCAGGCCTTTTTAGCAATCTGAGATGGAGGAAAGCTGATATCTGAGCTTTCAGGATTGCCAAACAACATTTTAGAAGGCTAAAAATTACATGCAACTATCCAATTCAAATCTTACCAAAACTATTCATGTAATCTGCCTCCTGATTAATCCACCACAATCTCCTCAGAGCCGGATTAGGAAATTAGCCACATAACTTTAGGGAGCTTAGATGATTTTGATGATTATTTTTAGTTTGGAGACCATCAACCGATATAACTGAAGTCTGACATCACATAAAAATCCCATACTTCATTTTCAGATCTAAATCTGCATCATAAGATTGAGCCTCACAGTGGTCACAGATCTCCGTCTAACTTTCTAATCCCCCCACCCCTAACAGCCCCCCCGCCTGTGCATCCATAGAAGAAGAGGAGGCTTGAGTTGAGATGAAGGTCTTTAACTGAGGCCGACTCAGACACCAAAACAATCACCTCACACTTCAATATACTTTATTATTAACACCTTTCATGAGTCATTGATATGGAGACTGATCTTTTAGGCATGTGTGATCATTTAAAACATAGAATAACTACTATATTAAGTATAGATTTATTTTTTTTTGTAATTTTAGTGTTTTATTATTAATCAATACTTGAGTTGACAGATAAGAAAGAAAAGTCATCGAATTTGGTTGGTAAGAACTGAACTGATGCAGAGGTAGGGTTGGACTCGTTAGATTTTATGGATACCAAACCCATTATTGATTCAGCTTATCCATCCCATTTCTGTATGAAATCCCTCAATGACTTTTTGGGGGTTTTCTGTATGAAAAAAAAGTAAGCAAATAAGTTTTAGGTCGCAACAATGTTGAACACATGCCACTTCTGCTATTTAATAACATGATGAAGAAACTAAAGCTTCTGCACGTTGCTGGTGTTTCCACCCTTTGACTGAAACCACACAGGCACAGATGCTTAATGTTGTGCAGTCAGTGTTATTTTACGTAAAATTAAGCCACAGTTTTGACTAATGATGCATGACCAGGGTCGTATTACGCACCAATCCCAAAAGTGTTAGGACACTGATCATCAAAAAAAACATCTGTATACCTCAATTCCAGGAGTTTCCTCACCCCGATGCAGTGACTCACATGAAGAAAGAACGGGTCAGTGAATGAAATTTGTTTGCCCTTGAAAACAAGCATGTTGCCAATCAAATGTGCGCATTGAACTGAATGGTTTAATAAATTAATAGGAGCTGTTGCATCCCTACTTTCTACACTGGCTGGTCTGACCCCGAGCTCAGGTATTTTACCCACCATGTAGAAACTTCCTGCAGACCGAGCTCTCAGTGAGCCTCTAAACCTGCAGCAGCTGACATTAAAAACCTGCTGAGCTGTCCAGACACATTCACATTTCATCAGCCCGGAAGATCAGATCACACTGCAGACACACAACTTATGAGTTCCTCCTTGTCTTGTAATCTTTTTATCAGAATATATGAGTTGGATAATGACAAGGAGAAAGACATGTTCACCAAAACAACATCCAGGTGGTGTTGGTTATCACATGAAATAGTCTCTTTCATTAAAATGAGTGAAGTGGCTCTGGGGTGACCACACAGTACCCACAGCAGCCTGTGCAATCTGATGGGTATGAAAGGAACAGGGAGCTGCATGTCCCACCCTCATATGTAGGGCCCTATAAAATCCACGGTCACAGAATCGCGGGTGGAATCACAGAACTGGACATTAAAAGCAGAATTCAATATAAAAGCATGGACAACATTTTATGTAAAAGCTTTTTGTTTCGGAATAAAAAGGAATGTATCTCTCAGGGAAAATGCTCCGAGGCGGTCATTAGGGCCTTGTTTACACAACAACGTTTCCACCAGAAACAGAAAAGCGAGAACAACTGAAAATGCTGTAGTGTGCATGCCAGACCAGTAGATGGCAATGTAGGTTTGTAGTGAAACAGCGGTGTCAGAACACACGTCTGTTTTTTGGTGAAGACAAACTTTTTATAAACAACAATGGTGAGTGGACGCACAAAGACGCAGGGGTTTCTTGCCTGGACAACAAATGTGTCTGGATATTTCTGTCTGGACAACAAAAAGAGCACAGTGAGCAGCACACATGTTGCTCCGTAGACAGCCAAAGCTGCTGTTGTTGTTGTTCCTGGGATGCTTCATGAGAAAGGGTACTGCGCATGCGTCTGTGTTTTCTCTGGAAATGCTGATTCCCGTTTACACGGAGACGGATACAAAAATGTTTTCAAAACTTTTCACTCTTGTCCCTGGTTTCAAAAGTTTGTGGATTGAGACACTCTAGGATCCATTCTTGTGTAAACAGAAGGCGAAAAAGCAATGAAAACTCTCTGTTTTTGGTTGTTTTTGTTGTCATGTAAACAGGGCCTGAGGCGGGGGACGATGCACTTCCCCTCCCCCTCAGTAACAATGTAAACATGTCGAAGAGGCTATCTGCGACACCGGCTAAGTTGGCAAAGAAGCTACGAAACTCCCGGCTAACTCCAAAGTTCAGGGCAGAGCAGTTTCCCAACGATTATTATGTGTCAGGCGATAAAATGTTCTTCAAATTTTGTCAATATACAGATACCTTTGCAGATATTCCAGCCGATATGTAAGGGATAATGCCCGAAGAGGTGTCCATTATCAGAAATGAATGGACGACACGGAGGCGTGCTTCTGCAAAGTCCATTCATTTCTGATAACGGACACCTCGAAGGGCAATATCCCGCTTCTACCATGTCACTGACGAAATAAATAAATATTAAATCAATTATTAATACGTTTATGTTGTTTTTTACCATTAAAATCGCACGTTTTTCACAAGAAGCGGCTGAGTGGACTAATTAATATCTGTTGTTGTGAGGCATTGCCAAGGTAACCGGCTCTGGCCACAGAACCTGCAGCTGTTATATTAGGCCTAATCAGTGGAGGGATGTGAGATGATTGCTTAATGTTATGTTACGTGATACAAAGTATCATTTCAAAGGGCAAGTTCACCTCCTACCGCTTGTGTGTCCAGACGATGCGAAATTTTGTTTCAAAGAATCAAAGTCCACAGATAGTTTCATGTCATCCTCTAAATTGTTTTAATTTCTCCAGTGTCACCTCCTTGTGTCGCGTCTCCTTCTTCTTATATTCTCTTCTCTCTTTCTCTTCTGCTGCATCCCAGCCTTCAAAATGATCAAATTCACCAAATAGGTTAAAGGAAACTATAAAACCACTCATGTTTACGGTCATGCCGTTGTGGTAGCTAAATAAACTGTGAAATAACGTATGTTAACGTATGTTCTGAGTTTCTGTTGCCAAGGTTACCAACTAGCGTTTGAGCCAGCGCAATAATTTCGAACAATCAGGCTTTTTGACCAAAACTTTTTTATAGGTGTCCTATAACACTTATTAATGGACACACTGCAGCCAATCAGAATAGAGTACTCATCCAGACCATGGTATGAATGATCGATATGTCTGGTCGATATATCGGATGTAATATCTGCTCAAATTTCAATGTTGGTTCATATGATACTTAACTTTTTAGGCTGATATCTGCCGATACCAAACCAACAATATCGTGCATCCCTAACAATAGCATACATTTCTACATTCTGACAATATTTTGGACACTTCTGGCCAACTCATGCCTGCAAAGTATCCAAAGCAGATATCCACACAGTTTTCATATCTGCTGGTCTCGATAATCAACTTTGTGGGCATTTATCACTGATACCACTGATGCTCAGGTAAAATTGTGCATCCCTTGTGAAAACCTAACTGTAAGTACTTGTATTCATTTTGCTAAAAGTGGTTTTCATCCCTAATATTTCCAGTGTTGAGTGTGTTAATGTTTGCATCCTGTTAGGCCTGGTATTTGTGCCTCCTAACAGGCGTAGTGTCAAACAATTCTCTGTTATATGCTTCATCATTTTAGACTGAGAGAGTCGATTATATAACAGATGTTAATGCGCAAACAGCATACAGATTGGGTCGCCATATCTTTGGACACGTAGGCTACCAGAACGCGAGTAAACAGGACAAGGTTTCCGAAGGGTCACCGATATCGTTGCAACACCTGCCCATGGTTTCAGAGCACGTTTTGCTGCTTATTCACAAATACAAGGGCTGTCCAGGACTGTTAAAGACTCATGCTGTGGTATTTTAAAGGACCTGGGTGTATGCTGAAGCCCCTTCTTTGGACTCACAGAGGGTAAACAAACCGAAAACTTACGGCGCATTTTCTGCCCAGGTAGCCGAACAGACACTCGTTCTCCTGCGGGGTCAGCAGGATTGAGCCGACGTTGGCAGACCTGCGGGGCGGCGGGTGGCTGTTCATGGCTCCGACGTCTTCTAGTTTTAGCCCGAAACGATGCAGATGTCCTCAACAAGGAGTCAGCAAACACTTCCAATTACAGAAAATCCATGCGGGCTCCGGCTGCCGTGGCCTGCAACCGGATCATCTCCGCCGAGTCCGACTCCGAGCTGGAGGGCGGAGGAGGTCGGGGGTGTTTTTCCAGGCGTGCTCCAGGGACAGAAACAACCGTAACGTCTCCTATCAGTGTTAAACCAACATATAGTCTCTCAGTTCGTGCTCAAACGGAGAAAAACGGTCAACTTTCATTCGGAAACTCCTGTGGCTGCAGCAGCGATGCGTACATCCAACATGGCAGCAAGACAGGGCAGACCACTTTAAAGAGAGACGAAGGGAGGGTAACGGTTTGGATGAACTATATCAGCATCCATAAGAGTATGAACTACAGAGTAAAATGATCGAACTCACACATTAACAACGCATGTTTGATATATTACTCAACTTTAAACAGCTTTTTAGGGGCATATTAGGCCTATTTCTGAGCCAAAGTGTCGATGCCAGTAGAAAATGGTTCAGTCCGCTGTGGCAGCAGGAATGCAGCTCTGCGGAGGGAAAAGGAGGGGCGGGGTTTAGCGCGTGCACTGGGATGGGGTGTGACGCAACAAGGGGCGGGGCTAGAGAGAGGACGAACGAATGTAAATAAGATGTCTGTCGTCATAAATAATAAAACACTGAATATTTTCACCCTGCTTGAGGCTAAATTTTAAAATATTTAGAATTTAAACCGTATACATTAAACAATGCTTTGTTATTGTACACAAAGAAATACAGCACTGCTCAGAATAGCTTAATTAATGTAGAAATAGATCTATGTACAAAACAGACATACGAAATTTAATTTCTTAAATATGCTCATTGGCTATTTTATCAGGTTCACCTGCTCAACTGCTTCATTAAAGACCCTAACCCACACAAGTGTTATTGCATATTAGTTTGAAAATAAAGAAATTACAAAACCCAAAACCAGTGAAGTTGGCACGTTGTGTAAATCGTAAATAAAAACAGAATACAATGATTTGCAAATCCTTTTCAACTTATATTCAATTGAATACACTGCAAAGACAAGATATTTAATGTTCGAACTGAGAAACTTTATTTTCTTTTGCAAATAATCATCAACTTAGAATTTAATGGCAGCAACACATTGCAAAAAAGTTGGCACAGGGGCATTTTTACCACTGTGTTACATCGCCTCTCCTTTTAACAACACTCAGTAAACGTTTGGGAACTGAGGAGACCAATTTTTGAAGCTTTTCGGGTGGAATTCTTTCCCATTCTTGCTTGATGTACAGCTTAAGTTGTTCAACAGTCCGGGGTATCCGTTGTTGTATTTTCCGCTTCATAATGCGCCACACATTTTCAATGGGGGACAGGTCTGGACTACAGGCAGGCCAGTCTAGTACCCGCACTCTTTTACTACGAAGCCACGCTGTTGTAACACGTGCAGAATGTGGCTTGGCATTGTCTTGCTGAAATAAGCAGGGGTGTCCATGAAAAAGACGTTGCTTGGATGGCAACATATGTTGCTCCAAAACCTGTATGTACCTTTCAGCATTAATGGTGCCTTCACAGATGTGTAAGTTACCCATGCCTTGGGCACTAATACACCCCCATACCATCACAGATGCTGGCTTTTGAACTTTGTGCCTATAACAGTCCGGCTGGTTCTTTTCCTCTTTGTCCGGAGGACACAAAGACCACACTTTCCAAAAACAATTTGAAATGTGGACTCGTCAGACCACAGAACACTTTTCCACTTTGCATCAGTCCATCTTAGATGAGCTCGGGCCCAGCGAAGCCGGCGGCGTTTCTGGGTGTTGTTGATAAATGGCTTTCGCTTTGCATAGTAGAGTTTTAACTTGCACTTACAGATGTAGCGACGAACTGTAGTTACTGACAGTGGTTTTCTGAAGTGTTCCTGAGCCCATGTGGTGATATCCTTGGGATATCACCACATGCGGCCTTGCTGCTTACGTGCAGTAATTTCTCCAGATTCTCTGAACCTTTTGATGATATTACGGACCGTAGATGATGAAATCCCTAAATTCCTTGCAATAGCTCGTTGAGAAATGTTGTTCTTAAACTGTTCGACAATTTGCTCACGCATTTGTTCACAAAGTGGTGACCCTCGCCCCATCCTTGTTTGTGAATGACTGACCATTTCAGGGAAGCTGCTTTTATACCCAATCATAGCACCCACCTGTTCTCAATTAGCCTGTTCACCTGTGGGATGGTCCAAATAAGTGTTTGATGAGCATTCCTCAACTTTCTCAGTCTTTTTTGCCACTTGTGCCAGCTTTTTTGAAACATGTTGCAGGCATCAAATTCAAAATGAGCTAATATTTGCAAAAAATAACACAGTTTACCAGTTTGAACGTTAAGTATCTTGTCTTTGCTGTGTATTCAATTGAATATAGGTTGAAAGGGATTTGCAAATCATTGTATTCTGTCTTTATTTACGATTTACACAACGTGCCAACTTCACTGGTTTTGGGTTTTGTAGATTAGATTAGATAGAACTTTATTTATCCCTTCAGGGAAATTGATATTCCAGCAGCATTACAGTATATAGGTATAAAAGAACACAGGATATCAAAAAGTAAAAAACGATTAGCAGAAAAAACATATATATATATATATATATATATATATATATATATATGTATAAATAAATCTAAATATTTATACGATAATAATAATAATTATTGTTGTATAAAAAAAATATATAGCCTAAATAAATATATGGCTACTACTACTACTGCTCCTTCCTATCCTGTCTTCCTGTTACTCCTCCTCCCCCCGAGTGAGGAGTGAGTGGATGAGGAAATTGATCCAGTCTTGTTTTAACAATTATCTGCTAAAACATAAGTAGAAATTCAAGCAAAGTTTGTTTTGAAAGCCAGATTGTGCTCTTTTACTTGCATCACAAAAATTGCTGAATCCGTCTTAAATACAGTTTTGAGCGCATTGGATTAATTATTGCTGTTTTAAAAGATATTTCTGGGCATTGTTAGCCTTTTTTGATAGTGAAGCGACAGTGGACAGACCTAGACAGCAAAAAGTAGGAAAAGAAATGAAGCAAATGGGCCTCAGGCAAACCTGAACCTGGGCGACCCACAGTAGGCAAGAGTCTTTTATAAAGTGTGGTATGCACATGGTTGCTATTCACTCCACCACCTGATATAGTACTGCTAAATACATTTATATTTTGATATATAATTTTGATTGAGTAACTTTTCATGAAAGAGATATTCATACAGTATAGTCCCCTCTTGTAGTCCTCAAACAGCATAAAAAAGCTTGGCCCTCTGGTAATGCAGATACTTTTTATGCAGCCCTCAGGGAAAAGATGCTCATTCCTGCTTTAGTTCATCTCAAACTAGTTTCTCCAACATAACAAGGAGTTCACTAAACTCCAGTGGCCTCCACAGTCATCATATCTCAATCAAATGGAGCACATTTGTGATGTGGTGGAACAGGAGATTCTCATCATGGGTGTTCAGCAGACAAATCTGCAGCAACTCTGTTATGTTTTATGTTTTATTCCCTGTTAATCTATTTTCTTTCCATTATCCTACTTCAGTAGATTTTACTCTGCATTTGGTGTTTGGCTATCTCATTTTACCATATTATTATTGAAAAAATATTTTATTTATTGACCTATTTTCTAATATTTTTTTATCTCTTTTCTTATCATGCTTTTTTATTGTCATCTTAGCTCCTGTGTTTCCTCATTTTTAATTCAAGATAGCATTTCCTCAGTCCTCTAATTCTGTTTTCTGTGTATCTTTGTGTGTGTGTGTGAGTGTGTGTGCTCACACACATGGGGGGGGGGGGGAATTCAATTTTCTACTTTCTATTTATTTATTTTATTTTATTTCCTTGTTTTTATGTAAAGCACTTTGTGCCTCAAGACTTTGTATGAAAAAAAAGGTTGATGTTTTATTTGCATCCTCTTATGATAATATTGGCTGTCCTGAATTAAAAACTGCTGCACTCAAATAAGTAAAAGTCTTGAAAATGTAACCCCAATTAACTTGTGAAAAAAGGTCAAACCCCCTTTTTTTAAAACAAAACAAAGTGAGCCTGGAGGCGGGTGTGAACGTGGCGGTGGCATATGGATAAATGTCAGCGGAGGTCGGTGTCCTGCAGGTTCTGCTGCTGGTTAAAGCCTGTCAGAAGAATTAACACCAAACTAATCTGCACACCAGCTGCCTCTTCACTCGGGGCACAGGCCACACATGAGGACTTAAGGGAGCATTCAGGACTGTAACAGAACATGCTTTGTGACAATAGAGACATCCTGTAAGAGTCCCACAGAGGCCGCAGTGTTTGTTACACAATATGACTCAATCTGAAGCACTGGACAACAACAACAACATCCTGGAAACGTTGATATCCTCAAAGCCTCACCAGCAGAGGAGACAAGACTGTAGAGATTATGGTTCAAGTGGTGCTAGAGGAGGGTCTGAAGACCACAAGGTGGGGTTGTTCTTCCAGTAGCAAAGTGAGACTGGACAGCACATTCACACCAACAACTTTATCTATACTCCTCAAAAAAACTTTGGAAACACAGTTTCTGTTGATTATTTCTCCCGTTTGATAATACCAATTGGTACTGTTTTTCATGTCACTGGAAAGCCTGATTGGTCACCTTTACAATTTCTACCATTTGTAATTTCTACCATTCATTTGGATGGAAAAAGGAGCAGGGCTGGCTTCATGTATTACAAAATGCATCAGGAATTTCCCCACTTGTCATTTTTACAGCATTACCGTACCTTTAAAAGGACAGCTGCTGACTAACTGTTACCAAGAGCTAAAATAAATGGCTATATGTTCCAAAAGAATCCATCAGGAGGGACAGCATCTACATGAAATCTGGAGCAAAAACCTTTTGGCTTGCATGCATTTTTCAGCACAAGGCGAACGACCTTGATCACTTTACAAGCTTCTCTATGAAACACATAATTCACAACGGTGGTTCACTAAAGTATTTTTGGTCAACAATAACTATACTGGTATGAATGATGCCGTCTAAACGGAAAATCAACATCTTACAAAAACTGGATATATCTCCTTTTGCAGCTTCAAAATTTTATACATTGAACATTTTCTAAAACTGTAGAGCTGAAAACAGAAACTGACACTCAAAGACATGATCCATATAAAGAAGCACTAAATGATGAGGCTGCCTCAAACCACAACACAACAATCACGACATGATATTCCATAACACGTCTTCCACATCTATTTACAGACTGAGTGTAAAATGAGACGCATCCATCATATCAAAGTGAAAGTGTTTCAGAGCAGTATGTAATCTGCAGTCCAGACAAGTGTCTCTGTCAGTCAGAAGGATTTTACCAACAGCACAGCAGAGCCTCTCCGAACAGCAGTGAGTACAACAAATGCAGCATCACAACAGAAGTTTGTTTATGTCAGCTAACAAACCAGTTCATTGACAGTTAATAATAATCATCTAATGAAGCCATTCTAACAAAGGTCATGCTTTTTACCTTTTTCTCTCCTCAGGTTGTAGAAATGTCTGCTGCCAGCTGTGTTCTGACTGAAGATCAGTTGCTGTGCTCCATCTGTCTGGATGTCTTCACTGATCCTGTCACCACACCATGTGGACACAACTTCTGTAAAAAGTGCATCACTGAACACTGGAGCATTAATGTCCCCTGTCAGTGTCCCAACTGTAAAGAGATCTTCTACATAAAACCAGAGCTGAAGGTGAACATGTTCATCTCTGAGATGGCTGCTCAGTTCAGACAGGCAGCTCAACAGAAAGCCAGCAGCAGCAGCACAGAGCAGCAAGCTGCCAAACCAGGAGAAGTTCTCTGTGACGTCTGCACTGGAGCCAAACTGAAGGCCCTGAAGTCCTGCCTGGTGTGTCAGGCCTCCTACTGTGAGACTCACCTGGAGCCTCACCTGGTGAAGCCAGGTCTGAAAAGACATCAGCTGATCGACCCTGTGGAGAACCTGGAGGACAGGATGTGTGAGAAGCACGACAAACTGTTGGAGCTGTTCTGTAAGAACGACCAGATGTGTGTCTGCATGATGTGCTCCACTACTGACCACAAGAGCCATGATGTTGTTCCTCTGAAAGAAGAATATGAAGGAAAGAAGGCCGAGCTGAGGAAGACAGAGGCTGAAGTTCAGCAGATGATCCAGAAGAGACGACTGAAGATTGAAGAGCTCAAAGACTCAGTGAAGATCAGTGAGAAGAATGCAGACAGAGAGATAGCAGAAGGTGTTCAGGTCTTCACTGCTCTGAAGAAATCTGTGGAGAGAAGCCAGGCGGAGCTCATCAACTCCATCAGAGAGAAGCAGAGAGAGACGGAGAAACAGGCTGAAGGCTTCATCAAAGAGCTGGAGCAGGAGATCTCTGAGCTGGAGAAGAGAAGAGCTGAGGTGGAGCAGCTCTCACGCTCTGAAGACCACCTCCAACTCCTCCAAAACTTCACCGTCTCTGAGCTCTGCTCCACCCACCAAGGACTGGACTGAAGTCAGAGTCCATCCACCTTCATATGAGGGGACTGTGAGGAGAGCGCTGAAGCAGCTGGAGGAGACCATCAGTGAACAGATGAAGAATCTGTTTGAGGCTGAGCTGAAGAGAGTCCAGCAGTATGAGGTGGATGTGACACTCGATCCTGATACAGCACATCCTGAGCTCGTCCTGTCTGATGATGGAAAACAAGTTTATTATGGTGATGTGAAGAAGAAGCTTCCAAACGCTCCTCAGAGATTTGATACTTGTGTTTGTGTCTTATCAAAGCGGAGTTTCTCTTCTAGCAGATTTTACTACGAGGTTCAGGTTCAAGGAAAGACTGACTGGGATTTAGGAGTGGTCAGAGAGTCCATCAACAGGAAGGGAAAATTCACACTGTCTCCTCAAGATGGTTACTGGTTGATATATATGAGGAATGAAAATGAGTTCGTAGCTTGTTCTGTCCCTCCTGTCCATCTGTCTCTGAAGTCTCGTCCTGAGAAGGTGGGGGTGTTTGTGAATTATGAGGAGGATCTGGTCTCCTTTTATGACCCTGATGCTGCAGCTCTGATCTACTCCTTCACTGGCTGCTCCTTCAATCAGAAAATCTACCCCATATTTAATCCTTGTGGGAACAGCAGTGGTAAAAACTCTGCTCCTCTGATCATCTCCCGTCACACTGAGTATAACATCTGTTGTTTTCTCTACACAATAATTGTAATCCAGGGCACAAAATGTTTTAAAATATAAAATTAAAAATGTTTTAATAAAATACTGATTTTTCTGAGAATGTAAATATTTTCCCTTTAATTTTAAAATGGAATGATCAAGATGTTCAGTTAAAATAGTGATTGTACTGAGAGTAAATATTCATTTTTTGTTGCCAAATAAAAGACTTGAATTCTCCAAAATCTTGCCTTATTTGATAAAAGTTCGCTCATTCACCTTTAATCTTGCATGATTTTGGCAAACCAAACAGCACTGTCAGTCAGTGTCCTAAACAGGAAGTGTTTAATTATCAAAGAGAGAGGAAGCAGCCCTCCATGAAGCCACTGGTTCTCAACTGGTCTGGCTTCAGGAACCAGTCATTGAATAAAAAGATGCTGCACTTTGAACCTGAGACAGTCCAGAATATCACAATATGCCAACAAAAAAGTTTAATAAGAAACCAAAATTACCTGCTGGTGGCAACACTAGAGAGGGGAATATGCCCTTTAACATCCATTTAGCTGCATTTTAATTAAACCAAAAAGAACATGAACACAAGGTCAGTAACTATAGCTGTGATAATCCTGCATCAGTGGACACATACTGAACAGCTATGTGTTTATAATATTCAATCAGTAGCACTGAATAAGCCGCCAATCATGAGGATGTTTCAATAAACACTTCTGTAAATTCAGCCTTTTTTAACAGACACAGCAGAGCTTTAATACATAAACATGAAATAAAAAAAGTCCAGATACTGAGAAGTAGTATCAAAAGGTCTTAAAAACGTGTAGCTTAAGCTGAGTACCTACTTATGTAAACATAACACCTTTCTATTAAATTAGCATGTTTCCTTTAGCATTACAGAGTATTATCAGCTCCTGTTGGTAAGTCATGTGAAAAGACTGCACCCCACTGGATAAAAATCCCCTTTAAAAAAAAGCACAGGATTTTTTTCCCAACTTGGTTTTTGCCCAGGCAAAGGCTTTTGACCCACTGAAAAAGGGTCTGCAATCCATTTTTGGGTCACAACCAACCAGTTGAGAATCCCTGCCCGAAGCTATATGTTTCTGTATACTGATCCAGTGTGTGCCACTTATCAACCTTGTGAAAAACTCAACAAAGACTTCAATTGAAAAAAAAAAATAAACAAGGCAAATAGTTACTCATAATATTTTTTTTGGCTGATCAGATTTAAGGGTTTGTCCAGGCTGCTAATGGATGGGTACCTGATCAAGATGAGAATAACCCTGTGCAGCCAATGGAGATGCTTATGGCTAATCTTCACTTTCGGGCTCAAAACAAGAGCAAACTGCAAGAATATGACCAACTGCAGAGGATCCTGATGTGTGGAAGTGTTTAAAGATGACAGCACAAGGTGATTAATGCTGCCCCTAAATGGTGTGATCCTTTCGTCTTCATTAATCAGTGCAACAAAAGCTTTAGTGACGAGAAAACTTCATTTTTTTTGGAACTCATTGCAGGCCACCTAAAAGTGGGCTGTGGGCTGAAGTTGGCCCCCAGGCCATAGTTTTGATACCCCTACTTTAATTTAAGTCATCCACAAGAGGACTATTCTGGTCATCTGTCAAACCTTAAATCAAAACATTTGTATGTCTGTGGTCATTACTCAGACGCTAATACATGATTTTTTTTAGTGTTAATATTTAATAGTTTATACAGTATCTTTGCTGTCCCTTAATGTCCATTATGATCATGATGCTTTACAAGTTTGATTTTAGCTCTTTCAAAATAGGCACATCTTTAAACCTGCCTTTCATATCAGGCGATATTCTTACATAAAATGAGTCATAGTGCTCTACAAAGTTAAAACAAACTATATATAAAACTTTAAAAAGGCAACAACAATTTATTGAATACGAAATAGCCCTTTAAAAAAATAATTAGGAAGATCCACACGAGTAATATAACATTATGTTCGCCTTTTTAAACAAAGTTATATTGTTTTAGGGCGACAGTTACCATCAGGCTCTGTGCTATGATGAGATGATTCATAGTTTCTCAGCAATTATGACATATTCTCTTAACTTGTGATTTAAATGTCTGGCAAATGGAAAAGAATTTTTTCACCCTTGCTGTTGCATCTCTACTCATTTCTGGTCGTCTTTTGAAAACATTGTTCCCATTACAGTCAACCTGATCAGGTCAGAAATTCCCTTAAACACGGGGTAACGGTCTGAAATGTACTTGTTGAGGAAGCAGCTTCTAACTAAGTAAGACAGGCATGTTAGTTCCACAATGGAGTGGTGCAGGGATGCTGTATGTTATGTAGGCCATCACAGAAGTTACAGATGGAGCTTCTTAAAATTTCCCCATCTTCCTGTAGATGGTTGATGCTAACGCTACTCTAATGATGGTCCATCCATTTACCTAAACTTGAATGGAGAAACTTGGAGCTACATCAAATTTACTTCAAATTGGCGGGAATCTGGTTCCCTTGACTAAAAGCCTTCAGATCGCTCTGGGTGTTCGGTTTGTTTTGTTGTTTTGACAATACAGAATGGTTGGGCAGAGGCTGGACTGCCTGACTCAATGTCTGTCATCAGGCAGATCCATCTTGTCAAGCTCCTACGTCCAATGATTGTGCTCGGCCCAAAGCAGCATGGCCCAATCAGCATCCTTTAGAGCAGGAAGAGGTGGGAGATATGACATACATAGATGCTAACAACTTCAGTAGCTGTTTTATCACATCTGGGCAGCATTTCTTTTTTAAATGAAAAAAAAATCTTGACACTACAAACTTCTCTATAGTAAGGATATTTTTTCCTCCACATTCGACATGTTTTGACGAGTTTGATTTACAAAGTGGCTCACGTTCTGTAACGCAGTAGCTCCCGCCTGTGACATTATCTGATTGATCTGTAATAAACGTTAATTGACCACACGATCGTCCAATCATCTGCTGGATATGCTTCTGAAAGGTTCTACCCTCCTGAAACACTTTCTGTGGACTCTTTCCAAGATGGACTGGTGGAATATATTGAATGTTTCGTCTGGTGTGTCAGGTTCAGACCAGTAGGGGACACTTGTCTGTCTCCAAACCTGTGTCAGAGTATTATCTCTAAAAGGAGGAATGGCTCTGGAGCTCTGACATATTTTAATGTCTCTAAATGAAAGTAAAAATCAGTCTTAGCCACAGCAGGGCTGCAGACTGGACCATCTCTCTCTGATCCTCCGTGAAGAAGAATTCAACTCAGAGTTCATTTTTGCTGGCAATCACTGGTGAGTATATGGCTTAACAAACAGTAAATCCTGAACTGTTCAGAGCAAATATTTATTTCACTTCAGCACAAAACAGAAGTCCAGACTGAAGCACAGGGCCTGCTTTTGAGGAGAGCTGTTCTCTGTTATCATACTCAGGTGGGCTCATCTTCAGCAGGTTTACTCTCTTTGTTTACACTCAGAGGTTTTACTCTTACAGATCTCTCTGATTAAGTTCATTTGATCTCATTCTTGTGCAGCACTGTGATTGTTTTTAGTCATGAAGAAAATAATGCAGACAGACTGGTTCTACTACAAGATAGCTTGGCAAAACCCAGTTGGCCAATCCCAGTCTCCACCTACAGCTGGAGCACTGAACATGGCGTCAGGTTTGAGTCATTGAGTGCCCGAGGGCTTGAGATTATAAAAAAAATGCACTTTGACACTTTAGAAATGGTTAAAAGGATAAGGGGAAATCTTTAAGCATTTGTTTCTTCTATCCTTTCATGCATGAATTGTAAAATGAGAAAGGAACAATTTTTTTGGAATGTTTGTTTTTACTTTCAAACAAGTTAAAAATCATGGCCTTTTTCATCAAAATGTTATATTTTGAGAGTTTTGCATCCATCTACTACAGTGGACACCATCCATCAATGGTATGGATATTTTAATGAAACTTCATATTGATCCACAAACATGTATATTTTACAAACATTTATCAAGGTACATGATATAATTATGACAAAAATGAAAAATATCACGTGACACTGTCACTCCCTTCTGGAACTTTCTCAATCACCCTGTAGTTCTTGCTGGCCTGAAGTCTCATTGAGAGAAAACAGGATATTTTACAGAAATAAATTATTACAGGAAGTGTAATTTCTTTGAAGTGTATTAATTACACTTAAACTACTAAGTGTAATTGGCTTAACAAACAATGGATCCTGAACTATTCAGACCAAACGTTGATTTAACTTCAGCACAAAACAGAAGTCCAGACTGAAGCACAGGGCCTGCTCTGAGGAGAGCTGCTCTCTGTTATTATTCACAGGTGGGCTCATCTTTAGCAGATTTACTCTCTTTGTTTACACTCAAAGGTTTTACTCTTTCAAAACTCTCTGATTAAGTTCATTTGATCTCATTCTTGTGCAGCACTGTGATTGTTTTTAGTCATGAAGAAAATAACGCAGACAGACTGGTTCTACTACAAGATAACTTGGCAAAACCCAGTTGGCCAATCCCAGTTGGCCAATCCCAGTCTCCACCTACACCTGGAGCACTGAACATTTGAATGACAGTTTGAGTCATTGAGTGCCCGACGGCTTGAGATCATGAAAAAAATGCACATGGATACTTTTGAAAAGGTCAAATAGATTCAATCAGGAGAGACAGACTTTGGGTGAACAGTTATTTATTATAAAACTGGTGTGATTGAATAATTTGCAATGTCTCTGTGGTTAGAATCTCTCTGACGACTAGACTCAGTCAAGATGTCTTGGTGTACTTCAGGGGTACTGAGGACAAATGCGAGATAGGATACCCCCCCTTGGAGTCTAGACACTGGTGGTTTTGAGGAATACAGGAAGGATGAGTAGTAGACTTATGCTAGCTGGGACCCTGATGTGATGGACTGAGGTGTTGATGAGGTGACGGGGCCGGAATTCTGAAGAGTTGGACCTGGACACTGATGAGACAACTGGGAGGTGTCTAGGGTGGAGGAGGGTTGCCGAGATCACCAGCACGACACCACCGCACTGACTGTGGAGTAGGCTTGTCACGATACCAGAAATTTAGTAGTCGATACCAATACCACTTAAATTCTACGATACTCGATACCACTCGATACCACGGTAAAAATAAAAAAATCCCCTGTAGTTCAACATACACTCCTTTATTTGAACAAAGTGAACAACAAACAATATAATGCTTAAATGGAACATGTAAACTAAAACTGTACATGACCACACACTTGGGACACTCTCTGCTGTTTCTTCTGCGGACTCTCTCCTTTCCATTCCTCTCTTTTCTCTTCCTTCATGATTTTACAAGCCACGCAGCAGCGGAGGTAGCAGGCGCGTTGCGCCACAGAAATGACCGTCCGTGTCAAACACCGTGCGCTGTATAGTAGTCCTGATATATATTTTATATATATATTTATATATTAAACGAGGCTTTGAGGCACACAATTTGCCCCGAGGATATTTTGTAATTGAATTATTCGGATTATCCGAGGAATCTTTTCAGCCCTAAACGTCACGTAACTATTATGCTGGACAGACGAGGCTGGACATAACGCTAATGTTACTTTGCCAGGCAGCTCATTTACTATGGGCTGGGCTCATCTCATCATTGTACGTAATTAGATATGAGCAACAATGATAACACGTGAATTCAAATGCACTCACCTTGAATTCTCTGTACAAGTCTGGCTGCTTGTCTTTTAAATGTTTCGCCAAGTTGGACGTGTTGCTCCCCTTCGCCGAGCTGCGGTGACGGCATTTTTTTGCAGCCGGGTTTTTCAGGATCAATAACCAATCCATCCTTGTCAGCCTCGAATCCAAAATACTTCCAGACACGACTTCTGGGGTTTTTTTTTTCGATTAATTGAGGGGCAGCTGTTGTTGACGGGGCACATGCCCCGTCAACAACAGCGTGTGCCTCCGCCATGTCGCGTGTTGTTGTTCTTAGCAGGGTAGTCAGTCACGTGATCAGCACCGTGTGAGGGTTGCCAGATAATCGCTCATTTACAGCCAAAAAACAACGCTAAAGAAGCGGCGAGATCTGGCTCCTCGGTACCAACGGTACTTTGGGTATTCTAGAAAAGTCAGTACCGTCACATTTTCAGAATCTTAGTACCGACTTGGTACCGAAGTATCGGTTCTCGTGACAAGCCTACTGTGGAGGAGTAAAGACGTGATTTAAAATATGGCGGTGTCAGGATGATTGGTCAGGTGGTGACAGGATCTGGTTGGCTTAGTGCTTAGGTGAGTGTACGGCCCTCATCTAATGATTGATTTGATATAGACCTGTGGTAAGATAATGTGCCTGAATCGAGGGTAGGTTTTTTTAAGAAGAGTTTTGATTACAGCTACTTTAAAGGATTGTGGCACGTAGCCTGTTGATAAAGATAAAGTGATTGTCTCCAACAAGGATGGACAAACTAGGGGAAAGACCTCCTTGAACAGCTTAGTTGGGATCGGGTCTAAAAGGCAGGTTGATGGTTTGGAGGAGGAGACAACAGAATTAAGTTCCTGAAGGCCAAGTGGAGAAAATAGTCTAAATCAGGTTTAACTACTTTTAATGGTATGGCAGGTCCAGGGGAAGGCAGGGGGCTGCTAATTTTATCTCTAATTTTAAGAATTTTCTCATTAAAGAATAATAATAATAATGATGATAATAATAATGACAATAATAATAATAATAATAATAATTATAATAATGATAATAATAATAATGATACATTTATTTGTATTGCACTTTACATTTTCGCAATCTCGAAGTGCTACAGGGTAAGATAAAGACAATTACAAATTATTTATAAAAAGAGTCAAGATAAATAGTTTCTTGAAAGAAAGGAGGACCCGTAAAAGGAGTTTAGCAAAATGCTGAAAAAAGGAGCTCATAAAGTCCTCACAGCTGAGAGTTAGTGGGATCACAGGGTCAATAGAGCTCTGACTCTGTCAGCCTGGCTGAAGTGCTGAAAAGGTACCTCAGATTTACTCCAGCCTTTCTCAGCAGGGGGGCCATGGCACAGTGGGGTGCCATCAAAATGTATAAAAATTTAACCGTGCTTCGTCATCACTGTGCACATCATTTCCACCACCAGGGAGGTCATGTTTTATCAGTGTTTGTCTGTTTGTCTGTGAGCAAGATAATTCAAGAAGTACTCAACAGATTTTGATGAATTTTTCAGAGGGATTTCATTTTGGTGCTGATCCAAATACAAATCCAGGAAACTTTTTTAAGGTTGTCTGAACATTGTGTCATAGGGCCATACAGGAAATGTGATCATTTTCTGTCTCCCTTGAAATCACACCTTGAATCTTTATGTTAGTGAATAAATTTGCTATCATCAGTATGCATTACACAAATGGCATCATTTTTCTTTCCATTTGGCAGGTGTTTGTAGAGGACTAACAAACTTCAGCAGCTGCTGCAAAACATTGTCATCATAACTCAAAATCTGAGCCATCAGCTTCATCATCACCAGCAGTGAGTACAGATAAATGGTAATTTTTTATTTGTTTGAAAAGTCAACACACCTGACAAGAGCAAGTAATGATGTAGTGTGCAAAAGCGTCTGAGAAATCTGTGGGGGTGAGCTGACCAGTGAAGACAATAGTATCAGGGTTGTGCATCACAACAGGCTAAAAAATTCCATGAATCATAATTTACAGGAATGAATTGTGGTATAAATCTGAACCATAACAATCCCCTGTTTACTCTGCTTTTTAACTGGGGCGAGTTGAGGTTTTTCACTTTACATAAGGGTGCACTGATTTACACCACAATTTAATGAGAGGTCATGTCATGACTTACTGTTGCCTGTTTGTTGTTTCCAACCCCTCAATGATCAACGTTTGATCAGGACTGATGCTGGTTTAAAATAGTAATAATAATTTATAACATTTTTACAGCTAGAGTTTTTATGAGCACATTTTTGAGTGAAGGGACATGAACATGACAATTTGGAAGGTGCATCAGAGGGTTAAAATGTCAATATGTCTCCATGAACAGTTGAATCCTGACTGTATATTTATGAAGTCACTCTCTGTCACTGTGAGGATTAAAGTTTGACCTTATTTTCTTCTGTTTATGATCAATACATTTTATGAACCTCAGTCCAGGACCTCAGTCATGAAACCTTTGAACTGTTAGGTCCAACAGAGAAGGTTATTAAGGTCACCTCTGTCTCATGTCAACAAGTGCCTGAAGACACTCTGAGGGACATGCACACAAACACAGCGCTGACCAAAGATGTTATATTTGCAGCGAGATGAACAACTCCGCCACTGATTCACTCACCAACCCCAACCCTACAACACACACACAAGCAGAAACAGTGATGGTGGCACAGAGGAGCAGTATCTTTGAGTTGTTCACGTTATTTCTGGAGTCAATAAAAATGTAACTAAGGCCTGGAGGTCAGTGTCCTCAGTAGTGATTACAGGCATGTGTGAGAGTCCTGTGATAAGGCTACAAGTTCTCATGTTATAGGGGCTTCAGGCCTGAAATCTCCCATGGTCCTGACTGCTCAGGAGGAGGATCACTTTGACTGCAGCATCTAAGATCTAAGGAAAGAGTTTGTGAGCAAAGATTTAACTGCTGAGATGTGAATATCTGGTTCTTGACAGAAAGATCTGAGGTTTATGACCCTAGTTTGAAATCTGAGATTACATTTTGGAGAATCTGAGAGACAATCTCAGGATCTGTAACTGTGTAGTAACTGCGAAAAACTGTGATGTGTTGATTTTTCTCCCCTCATCTCAGGTTGTAGAAATGTCTGCTGCCAGCTGTGTTCTGTCTGAAGATCAGTTCCTGTGCTCCATCTGTCTGGATGTCTTCACTGATCCTGTCAGCACACCATGTGGACACAACTTCTGTAAAAACTGCATCACCAAATACTGGAGCATTAATGTCCCCTGTCAGTGTCCCAACTGTAAAGAGATCTTCAAAAGAAGACCAGTGCTGAAGGTGAACACGTTCATCTCTGAGATGGCTGCTCAGTTCAGACAGGCAGCTCAACAGAAAGCCAGCAGCAGCAGAGACGACTGCACTGGAGCCAAACTGAAGGCCGAGCTGGGGAAGACAGAGGCTGAAGTTCAGCAGATGATCCAGAAGAGACAACTGAAGATTCAAGAGCTCAAACACTCAGTGAAGATCAGTGAGAAGAATGCAGACAAAGAGATAGCAGAAGGTGTTCATATCTTCAGCACTCTGATAGAATCTGTAGAGAGAAGCCAGGAGGAGCTCATCAACTCCATCAACGAGAAGCAGAGAGAGACGGAGAAACAGACTGAAGGCTTCATCAAAGAGCTGGAGCAGGAGATCTCTGAGCTGGAGAAGAGAAGAGCTGAGGTGGAGCAGCTCTCACGCTCTGAAGACCACCTCCAACTCCTCCAAAACTTCACCTCTCTGAGCTCTGCTCCACCCACCAAGGACTGGACTGAAGTCAGAGTCCATCCACCTTCATATGAGGGGACTGTGAGGAGAGCGCTGAAGCAGCTGGAGGAGACCATCAGTGAACAGATGAAGGATGTAGTGCTGAAGAGAGTCCAGCAGTATGAGGTGGATGTGACACTCGATCCTGATACAGCACAGCCTAATCTCGTCCTGTCTGATGATGGAAAACAAGTTTATCACAGTGGTGTAAAGAAGAAGCTCCCAGACACTCCTCAGAGATTTGATCAACATTTAGGTGTCTTATCAAAGCAGAGTTTCTCTTCAGGCAGATTTTACTACGAGGTTCAGGTTAAAAGAAAGACTGAGTGGATTGTAGGAGTGGTCAGAGAGTCCATCAACAGGAAGGGAAAAATCACACGGTCTCCTGAGAATGGTCACTGGACGATATATATGAGGAATAAAAACGACTATGTAGCTCGCACTGACCCTCCTGTCCGTCTGTCTCTGAAGTCTGGTCTGAAGAAGGTGGGGGTGTTTGTGGATTATGAGGAGGGTCTGGTCTCCTTTTATGACCCTGATGCTGCAGCTCTGATCTACTCCTTTACTGGCTGCTCCTTCAATCAGAAAATCTACCCCATATTTAATCCATGTACTAACGAAAGGGGTAGAAACTCTGCTCCTCTGATCATCTCCAGTCAGTCTCACTGAGTATAATATCTGTTGTTTTTTCTTCACAATATTTAAAATCCAGGTCACAAAATGTTCTGGGGAATGAATGTAAAATTCTGGAATCAAATGAAGAATTCTGGGGGAAAAATGTAGAATTCTTGGTTTAAAAGTAGAACTCTAAGGGGAAAAAAAGTAAAATTCTGGGAATAAATTAAGTATTTTAGAGAAAAAAAAAGTTTTGGGATTAGATGAAAATTCTGGGAAATAAATGTGAATTTCTGAGAGTAAATTTATTGTCGATTGGACCTCTTGTTTCTCATGTTTCAGATCAGTTCCCTCCCTGGTCCTCTGTGTGTTGCCCTTGTTACCCTGATTGTGTCCACCTGTGTCATTGTCTCACCTGTCTCTAGTCAGTGTCTCCTGTGTTTTTAGTTTGGGGATTTTTTTCTGTTATCAGTGGTTTTGGTTGTTGAAATCTGCTCTTTTGTTTAATAAAGACTTTAAGTTGATTCCTGCACTTGGGTCCTCTTTTTATTCACCTTTTTCTTAAACCATAACACCACCATCCCCATCATTATCATCATCATCGTCATCATCATCATCCTCTTTTCTGTATCAGTGTGGACTGAAAAACTCATTCCTTGTTGTTTGTTACTGTGAGACTCCGAAAACCTGGGTTATAGTTTAAAGATTATTGACTGAACTTGTTAAAAGGGACCAACGAGAAATATTTATTTTGACTGAACTGGAACAAAGAAAACAGAAATTATCTTGCAAGAACTTAATTATTTATTTTAACTTAATTGAAGTAAAAACAGAACTGAAAACATTTTGTCGTTAAACAGTTTTTTTTTTAGATTTAAAACAAACATTTATGTAGGTTACTTTAATTTTCAAAACAATATACTTACGGTTAAACTTATTTCAAGTCTCTGGAGTTTTATAAAATGTTATTAGTTTTTTTCCCCTACATTTAAATATTGTTTCTCCAAAATATAAGTGTAAGTTCATGCTAAGTATTAAACTCAAACATGTGCTACATATGACTTTATTTACAAAAACGTACATCTTTGGTCATAGAGGAAAATTAACATTTTTGTTTCTGGATTCAGATTAATGTGGAGGTTTAATGTCAAATTACTTCCCACAGCTGGGGTAACAAATTCAACTGAATTGATCATATAACTCAAGGTCATCTCTTCCAGTGCCCCCCCATCAAGCCCCCACCCCCATTCATAAAGTCACTAAAGGGCAAAGTAAAGATTTTTCTAAATCCAGCCTGACATTTGATTCAAATTGATCACATATTGGTGAGTAAATACAGATATCAATAGTATTTATTGGGCCTTTAACATCCACAAAGTTTGTTAGAAACTAACAATAACTGTCATTTTGATTCTGAGCCTCACCTGATCTTAAAGAGCTCACATCAGGTTTTTTTTGTTTTATGTCCTTCAGTGTGTCAAACATGTCTCCTCCACACGATAGAGCACTTCTATGAACAAGACAAAAAGTCAGCCACATCTGAACGTCTCCCTCTCCCGAAACGTATGACCCAGGTGCCGCTTGAAACAGCTGCTGCTTTACTTCTGCTCAAGGTTTAATTTGGACTAAAGGACTTCTTGTGGCCCAACTGTAAAACCTCCACAACCCACCAGAGGACCCCAGACTGCAGGTTTAGAAGCACTGCTGTAGAGCCATTGGTGGGGGGGCCAGAATGTCCCAGAGTGGGAGGACTGTGAGGCTCTGTCAGCTTTAAGGTTGTCAAAAATTGATTTACACATGAACTCACATGATGATAAACTGTGTAAAGCTTCTCCAAAGGTCTTTACATCTGATCTTGATTTTAAGAATGAAAATCAAACTGATGTTTCTTTTGCGCTGCAGTGTGTCACGTTTTTTCCTGTCTGGGTAACAGAGGGTTCGACTCCTCTGAGGTATGACTAGAGGGGAACTATATGCTTATACTTTCTTTTTAACAGACAAGTAAGGTTTTTTGGCTCATACCTTTACATGTTTCGATGGAGCTCTTCCGCCTGAAGTGTCATCAGATGGTAGTGTGAGGTGTCTTTTTTCAGCTGATCTTACCCATGTAAAGGTATGAGCCAAAAAACCTTACTTGTCTGTTAAAAAGAAAGTATAAGCATATTATTTACAGAGACATAATGAATTTTCTCGGACTAGAGGGGAACCAATTAAACAGATCAGAAACCACTGCTGCAGACTTTAACGTGGATCCCAGTGTTACACATTAGTTTTTTTGGCTTCGAGGTGCTGATTGGTTTGATTCAAGCTACGCCGACTCATCCCACACGGCTGAGACTGAACCCTGCAACACTTGACAGCATTCTTGTTGTGTGGTGAATCTTTGGACTGAACTGGGCTGAACACAAACATTAATGTCATATGATATCAAATAATTCATACCTGTAAGGTCATCTGATGTGCGCTACAGGTTTGGTTATGTGTTCAGCAGGTGACAGGATCAGTCAGTCATCAGAGCATAAATGAGCCGAGGACGTCCTCTAGTGGAGACTTTATAAACTGCATTTTCCACATTCAAAGTCTTTATGTCTCATTGGAACAAACAGCACAATTTTAAGTAAGATTTTATTCTTCAATAAACTGGATTAATGTCTGTTTTCATGGATTTTGAAGCCATAGAGCCAAATTCAGACAAACTGAGGGCTGTACAGTGCAGGAAACACTCACACCTGTGTTTGCGTGCACACACCGGCCACTTCATTAGGTACAAATGTACAACTGACCATTTAGGACAAATCATTCATCAGCTAATCACATGACGGCAACTTCACGCATTAGACAACAGAAGATTGGAAAAATGTCTCCTGGTCTGATGAGTCTGGATTTCTGCTTCACATTCAGATGGTAGGCTCAGAGTTTGCTGTGAACATCATGAAAGCATGAATCCATCCTGCTTTGTATCAGTGGTTCAGGCTGGAGGTGGTGGTGTAATGATGGGGGGGATACTTTTCTGGCACACTTTACAATCTCTAGGAAATCACAACAGTCAGTGCAAATTCAGCCAATCCTTGCAAATGCTGCACAGTTAAAAAAAATGGTCAAATCACCACAACTTTACCGCAATTTTGGCAAATTATGCTCACTCTACTCCACTCTGAGTCCTGCATATCAACATTAAATTCTGGAATGACATCCCTGCTTGTAACCTTGAGGAAACAACAATAAGAGAAAAAAGAGCATAACAGCAAAAGTTAACGCTAATGTCTCTGAAAACAGCTTTCTTCTTCCAGAGTGGGTTGATTCCAAAAGAATCCATCAGGGGGGATGGACCTTACATGATCGTTTTACAAGCTCTAGTCAGATGAGCCCAACAATGGTTGTGTGGTCAAACTTGATGACAGCGTTGGACAAGAGTGCTGGGGAACAGTCAGATGAATACAGTGAGTAGAGGAGTGGGCTCAGCATACAGCCTGGTGGAGAGCTGGTGCTGAGAGTGATGGAGGAGGAGATGTGTTGACCAGTTTTCACTCTCTGTGAGCGCCCTAATAGAAAGTCCTTGATCCAGGAGCAGATGGAGGAGGACAGGCCTAGGTTTAGCAGTTTTTCCACCAGGATGTCCAAAATGACTGTGTTGAATGCTGAGCTGAAGTCGATGAAGAGCGCCTGACGTGGCTCTTTTGGTGCTCAAGATGGCTCAGCACAGTGTGGATTGTGATTGCTATTGCATCCTCAATTGACCTGCTGGCTCTGTAAGAGTGGGTCAAAAGAGGGTGGGAGGTTGGATCTGATGTGGTGAAGGACCAGTCTTTCAAAACACTTCATAATAACAGGAGTGAGTGCAACAGGCCTGGAGTCATTGTGGTCCGTCATGGCTGCCTTTTTGGGGACTGGGATTATGGTCACGGCCTTCAAGCAGGGTAGTGTGGTAACAGGGAGATGTTAAAGATCTCTGTTAGGACCCCAGGAAGCTGGTCGACCCATGCCTGAAGTACTTTGCTGGGTACGCCATCTGGTCCAGCAGGTTTACATGGGTTGACTGACCTCAGGACACGTCTCACCTCCTGTTCCTGCAGTTTGAGTGGTGGGGTGTTTGGGACAGGGGGAGGCCCATGGGATGTGGAAGGTGACCTGTTGACCTCACACCTGGTTAAGGAAGTGGTTTAGTTCCTCAGCCAAAGCACAATCTGTTGGTACAGAGGTGTGTTTGCTTCCTTTGTAGTTTGTGATTTGCTGCAGCCCTTGCCACACCTTCTGTGGATCACTGTGTGTCAGATGGACCTCCATCTTGTCCTTGTAGGCCATCTTTGCCTCCTTTATTCCTTTTT
Organism: Cetoscarus ocellatus; assembly: GCA_037902135.1. NCBI lineage: Eukaryota > Metazoa > Chordata > Actinopteri > Labriformes > Labridae > Cetoscarus > Cetoscarus ocellatus. The sequence continues at coordinate 408,708 of JBAMNC010001493.1, forward strand.
TCAGTTCAGCTCTGGCAGCACTGTACTGCACTATGTCCCCAGATCTGAAAGCTGTGTTACGGCATTCGATGAGCTGTTGGACTTCCCCTGTCGTCCAGGCTTTCTAGTTAGGAAACCTCCAGACGTGCTTGCTCACTGAGACAGTCTCTGTTCTCTCTATAAAACAGTTTATATTCAGGAGAGAGGGACTTTGTCCCTGAGACAGACCACGAAAGGTAAAAATACTGAAAGAGCTGGAACTACTATATTAACCAGAGGCGACACTTAAAGACTTGTTCTGGAGTACTGTTTCCTTCTTATACGGTGAAGTCTGGACTTTTGGGAACTTGAAGGTTATAAAATATATGGACATTACCAAAATATGGACTCACCTAATAAAAAATCATCTGTCTGTCCTTGTTTGTATGTATAGTTAGTTTCATGATACAATAAAAAGGAAAATTATTAAAACAAAGTTAAAATGATCAATTTTAATCTAGCTCTTGTTTTTTTTAATTTGTTGTGAATGATCTCTGGTGGGTCACCTGCAGGAGCCCTGCAGCCCACCAGAGGGCACCTGAACACAGTTTGGGAAGCACTGCACCGATCTTTGGTGTCAAACCTGGGGTCCAGGTACCTCTGAGGGGCTCACCAGAGGGTCTCAGGGGAGTGCGAGGCTCTGTCAGCTTTTAGGTTGTGAAAAATTGATTTGCAAATATTTACTCAAACAATGAAAATACACTGAGCGTAAAGTTTCTTTAAAGGTCTTTGCTCTAAAATGTTTATCAAAAATCAGACGTCTTGGCACAACTTCACTAACTTTCAAGGGGCCTGGAGAAGTCTTGAAGAAACCAAAAGAGCTCCAACAATGCTTTAAGTTCAGGAAACAATTTTGTTTGCTGTATAGCTGTTATACAATAAACCCCAGGAAGTGAAAAAACAGAGATTTAGGGGCATCATCTCCAAAAAGGCATAACACATTTCTCCAAGTTCAGTAAAAGGTGTCAAGTTCTTATTCCCCCAATCATACTGAAATACATAATGTAATGCCCAAGAACCAACAACACAACTTGGAGAGAGCAATAAAAGAACTTAACTGGAACAACATTCTATGATCAGAAGATATAAACTTAAGCAGCCATCAAAAAAATTAAAGCCAACATGGAAACTTTTTACTGTTGTGGAAAACAATGGAAAAGAAAAATAAATCTCCTGTGGTTAAATGCAGACTGTCTACAACATATGATAAATAGAGACCACCTCCTTAAAACAGCTTTAAAGTCAGGTCTGACCTTAGACAAACAGAAATACCTTTACCTCAGCAAGGAATGAAGTTACACAAACACTACACAAGGCTAAAGCAATTATTTGCATGACCATGACTGAAAGGGTGAAAGGGAATGGTAAAAAAAAAAAATTGGCATACTATCAACAAACTCATGGGAAGACAGGATAAAAAAAGACAATAAAGAGAAGTAAATTAATATTATTAATGGACTGGTTAAAGATGCTGTTGTCATTGCTACAGAGTTAAATAAAGCTCTGTTCTAGAGACAGCCGAAACATTCGACTCTTATGCCTATATATGTTCTCCTGCACAACCTGTGTTTTACATAGAGGAGATAACACAAACAGAGGGAGCCAATATTATCAGATCACCAAACCCCTTCAAGGCCAAGGATGTTTTTGATAAGTACACAGACTTTCTAAAAAAAATACAAGGACACACTGACACCACCAATTACACACATGGTTAATTTATTAATCAAATACGCTATAGTCCCACCCACTTTGAAAGTAGGCATGATTAGCCCAATTTTTAAATCTGGTTATGAAAAAGAAAAAAAAATTACAGACCTATCAGCAACCTGCCAGTTGTTTCAAAAATAATAGTGAAATGGGTTGCAAAACTTATGAGTAAACATCTGAACAAGGGCTACACTCCCATGCATCCCATGCAGTTTGGATTCTGTGCCCTTCACTGAACAGAGTCGGTGGTCAGTGTGTTCTTGGAGAAAACCAGAAGCTTTTAGATGTAAACAGTTGTGTTGCTGCAGAGTTCCTGAATCTTAAAAAGGCATTTGATACCGTTGACCACAAAATTCTTCTACCCAAACTAACTCACTTTAACTTCTCAGAACAAGCAGTTAACTGGATCAAGTCCTACCTTACCAACAGAAATCAGTGTGTTGTGGTCAGAGGTGTCACATCGCCTTACACGGAGTGAACTGAGGGTGCTCCACAAGGTTCAGTACTTGGACCGTTACTGTTCTCTTTGTACATCAATGACCTTCAGGGCGCATGCAAAAACATTCACATTCAAATGGACGCAGATGATGCTGCAATTTACATACCAGCAAAGATATCACCAAGAAGTCAGCTGCACTCTTACACAGCAATGTCCTAAATTCAGGATTGGCTCACAAAATCGTGTCTTCTGTTAAACACAAAAAAACTTACATGCGATGTTTTCAGCACAACCAACGAAAAGCAGCCATTCCAATGTATCGTACAGGCCTGGAGATCAACAGAGAATGCTGAACACAACTCAGCTTGCTTTTTGTTTCTCCTTTTATTGATCATGACTGGGATGCAACAACAGCAGCAGCAGCAGGTTGATAACCTCAAAGGAAATGAACCAAAGAACCAGGCTAGTACCCATTTTAAACAAATTATTTAATTAAACAATTAACTAATCAAATGTATTAATAAACTTTCTCAATTCTTTGAATCATTTCAATTTAATCCTACAAAATCAACAAGTTTTAAACAGTCTTTAATTATTACACCCACTCATGTAAATCATGCTTTATACTTAAATGTTTCACCTAATTCATAATTTCAATTCCAACTAATGCATCTTAACTAATTTAACTACTTTAATGATTAAAATATATTCCCAAACTTGATATTTATGTATATGGTGTTTATTCGTATCAAATCATCTTCATCTAAATCAGATGGTCGATAAAAGTTTAAATAAAGATAAATCCTAAAAATGAGTCAGACCTCTAAACACCAGTGCCTCTGTATTAATATTAAACACTACACTTTAAATGCACAGGGCTTGAATGATCAACAAACACAAACATTTTAAACTCTCAGTCACTAAATTAAAGTTATTTTACTTGCCAATGTGATTAAATTAAAGTTTTCTCACCACTGGTGTCTCTGAGGTCCCCATGCGGTGATGTCTGTGTGACAAAAGGGTGACACGCCTGTTTCTGAACCGACTCATCACCTCAGCCCTACCATCCCCCTCTCTACCTGCATGTAGGAGTCTGACCTGATCCTGACATCACCCTCTAGTGGGAAAGACATAAATGACTGCCAAATAAATTTAAACCATGATAGACACACAAATGCATAATGTCTTTAGATTGTCTTCACAGTGTTCTTGGGAAGGGAGGAAGACATCTCCCTAAAATTTAAACGCTGGGTTAAAAAAATTCAACAAACCATAAAACTCAATGTCTCAAACACAGATCAGACCATCATTAACAATAAACGCAGCAAGAATGTTTTTGCATATTAACATCTTCTCACACATGGAGTTCTGTCTCACCAACTGGTCCCTCACAGGCACAACACTCAAACAGAATCACTGTACAAAAGAGCTCTAAAGATATCTGACAAGAAACCAATATCATGTCATTTCTGCAACATCCTGCAGAAATACAACCTCCTAAGCTTTGAAAACTTCAAAATTTTAAATATGCATAAGCCATATATAAAGTACTTCATTGAGTTGCACCACCACCACTAAAAGAGTTCATCAAGCTAAAAACTGTGAATAGCGCAACCACCAGGGCTACAACCAGAGGAGACTGTGAGGTACCACTGAGACGCACCACCTTTGGTCCTTTGGTTTTATCAGTCAGAGACACTAAGGGCTCTAATTTCCTGGCGCAACTCAGAGTGGCGCAGGGTGGCGCAGCCTGGTGCACCCCGCGCAGTGGTAATTTTGTCCGGCGCACCGCTGTGCGCAGCCAATTTGGCAATTTGGTAGACCGGCTGCGCCAAGATGGGTGTGACGGCGCACCAGGGGGAGGTGTTGCCAGATTCAGCTTGGCGCAGTGACAATTTGGTGCCAAAAAAAAGTGCGGAAGGTGGGCTGAAAGCTCGAAAGCTCGCCAGCTCCAACCTGGTCTATTTTCGGCTCAGGCGAGGTGCAGCCCGCACAGTGGTAATTTGGCTGACAGGTGCAAAGTGCGCACACGTCACCAAAACCTCTCAGGCAGGTGTCCAGAGTGTCAGGCACATTTCAATGCAATAAACAATCACAGCAACCACTATTTAATGTAACCGTCTGAACCAGCACATACTTTTGTATCTATATTAATCGTCCCGTCACATCTGATGTCAGATCAGAGACGTTTGTCATAATGGAAAATCAACCTGACAGCAGCTGGAAGAGTGATGCAAACTAACAAGTTCACATCTCTCAGCCAACCACAAACAGCCACATCATCCCATACGGAGTATCCAGCTTCTCTCATCTCATGAAATTCAAAAGAAAAGAAGAAAGAGAGAGACACTCGCTGAATAAATAACTCGGTGTCTTAAGGATTTACCTGGATTGCCCATATTTCTCTGTTTTAATCTTTATTATTATTGTGATCTAAAAAGATGGAGTACATTATTGCAAGGAGGATGAGGAGGAGATATATTTTCACCAAAGGTTCTGCTATTTGGCGATGACAGACCAGGAATGAAGGTGGATCACAAGCATGATGAATGGATTAGCCTGCTGCTGTGTTTAAATGTAATTGTCACTTAATTTTGTACTCATATTATGACACAGGAACAGATTACATCTGTCCCGCGAGGTGGTCCACACGGTGACACGCATCGTGGCCTCCGATGTGCAGCTCGGTGGCCCCTGCGCTCTCCCAGTTGCTGTAAAAGTGACAGCGGCTCTGACCTTCTTCACCACCTAGGTGAAATTGTCTCTGCGCCTCGGCCACGGCGCATTTAAAGGCGAGGAGAGGCATTCATTTGATTGGTGAAGATTATGCTCAGCTGTGTTAAACCCACTTACGCCTTCTCTCCTCACTCTCTGCTACTTGTGCCAGTGGGAAGGACAGAGGCGTGGGTGCACCTGCCTGCGCCTACCTGCGTCGTGCACGAAACTTGCAAAATGCCCTGGACACACCCCGTTGGCGAGGCGCAGGCGCTGCGCAGGGCAGGTGCGCTGCGCCTGGTCTACGAAATTAGAGCCCTAACATATGACAGGACACATCATGTACAATCAGATAATACCCCATATACAGCACCTTCAAAACCTGCACACAAACTGACTTGAATTAATGCACCACAAATAACAACATCTCACCACAGAGCATGGTAAATATACGTATGAATCACACTCTTTGAGTTTTGTACTGTTGTTGTGCAGTGCATGCCTTCATAGACGTATGTAGACATGCACCACATTTTTCTCTATTTTACCTCTTTATTGATGTCAGGTCCTTTTTTCCTGACTTTGCGATGTCGTATTGACTGTCTGGTCTCTATATACCCATCACAGAACCCCAGTGACTTGGTCTTCCCCAGGTGGCAGAGGTGGACCAACACATATGAATTGACTTATTTAAATTACTACATTTTTATCTTTTTATATGTACATATCTTTTGACTGTAACTATCTAAACCATGCACTTTATCTTAGCAAATATGCACATCACAAACTGGCACTTTCGATCTGGCTCTCTTCACTTTATAGACCCATGTATGAATGTGAATTTCCTTTCCTTTACTATTGTGTAACTTTCATCTTTATATTACGTGATGTGTATGTCTTTCTTTCTTTGTCTTGTCACCTGTCAAGGGACGACAAATGTGAATTAGCTTTTTTCTAACTTCGGCACATTTACATATGTATGTTTACTGATGTTCATTAATGTGCACTGTCCTTCTAAATAAATACAAACAAGCCCTGATTTAAGAAATTAGATTTTGCAGTTCATGGGACCTTTAAATAAGGAAGGATAGGACAGGTAGGTAATATAACACAGAACAACCCTGAGAGGAGTGTAGCTGGCCCTTGCCTTGGATAAAGACGGGAGTTTTGACGGGTGCTTACATTTTATTACACATGCACCGTGAAAACCACAAATACAGAAAGGAGAAAAAAAATTCAAGCACTTTAAAAAAATTCATTATAAAATTCTGAAAATAATAAAAACATCACATGTTGACAAACCCAAGAGACAACCCAAATATTTATAACAAATTAAAACAAACTACATACTACAATCCTTTACCAAGGGAGCTATTACAGGAAATCAATCACTGTCCTGTGAGGAACTGTCCGCCTCCTAACAACCAAACAATGACACACAAGTTTAAATTCCTTTAAACAGTGATGACATGATGAATGAAGCAAACCATATGCAACAACAACAACAAACACTAACAGTAAACTTGCTCTGTATAACCATAACGAGAAGCCAAACCAGGGAAGCCGAGCTGCACAAACATGCACCACACCAAGCTGGAGAAAGGATGGAGCCGCTCAAACACACAGGTGGGAAAATGATGAAGCAGATGTGCATGGAGCAAGCAAGATATAAAAGAAGGTGGGATCTCAGACTGATGGGCCTTCCTGAAAAAGAAAAGGACAACACAAGAGAGTCTGTGATTGGCATCCTGACACGAGTGATCCCGCTGTCAGTGGAGAAGCTCCGCAACTCAGTAGACACAGTACACCGCTTGGGAAAGATAGAGAGAGAAACGACGCAGCCACCAACAAGATGCTTCGACCGATAATCATACAATTTGCCTTGCGAACTGTCTGTGACGAAATATGGAAGAAATCAAGAGAGTCTGCAAAGAGATGAACATTCAGTTCAAGGAAGACTTCTCAAAGGAAGATCGTGAGGCTCGTGCAAAGCTGTGGCCCAAAGTGCAAGAAGCCAGACGGAACGGGAAGAAGGCCTCATTAAGGGAAGGGAATGCACTCATTGATGGACGCAGAGTTGATCCATAAAAGCTGCTTTAAGAAGCAAATACTATGGCACTTTGGTTTAACATACAAATGCTTCTACAAGACAGAAACTCATAAGCATGGTAAGATGTTTTTTCTGTTCACAGATAAAACTCTCAGGTACTGTTAGTACGAGTCTTACCAGATGGAAGTTTAAAATTGACTGTTTTCAAGAGGTATTAAAAAAACAAACAAACAAAAAAAAAAAAAACAAAACAAAACAAAAAGAGTTAAATGTTAAGTTGGTATGTTTTTTCTTTTGTGACTTGTGATATGATGCTATTAAGGGCAACATGTTCATTCCTGCATGGAAAAAGCGAAGTTTAAGCATATCTTGAACAATCATTATTTCTTTTATGTCACTAAATGTTAGGGGTTTGAAAAATAGTACGAAGCGTAAAGCCATTTTTCTGTTTTGTAAGGATCAAAAATCACAATGTGTTTTTTCTACAGGAGACCCACTCAGTTAAAACTGATGAAAAATTTTGGAAACTTCAATGGGGGGATTATGCCTTTTTTGCACATGGAACATCACACTCAGCGGGAGTCATGATACTATTTAATAGATTTCCAGGCAGTATCACTGACCATAAATGGGATACTGAAGGTCACTGGTTAATGGTGGTAGTGGAGATAAATGGTAAATGCTATATCTTGATATGCATTTATGGCTATAACAACAAAACTAAGTCAACTTATAAATAAATGGAAAACAACATATTCTGCAGATAAAGTGATATTGTGAGGAGACCACAATATAGCCCCAGATTCCTAGTTAAATAGATTACCTCACAGATATTCTCAACCTGTTTACAGTGACACAATACTGAATTTATGTACAACAACACACTTAATTGATTATTGGAGATCATTAAATCCAACATCTGTTCAGTATACTTGGTACAACTCAGCAGGTAACAGCCAATGCTCGAGACTAGGCTATTGGCTGATTTCATGCGAGCTATGCAGTGACATTTCAAAATGTGATATTTCAGCTTCTACACTCACAGACCATTGCATGATAAGTCTAAATTTAGTAATATACAAGCAACATCAGAATTCTCCAAATATTTGTAAGTTTAGCAATGACTTACTACAGGATGTTGGATTTTGTGATCAGGTGAAGTCTCTTATCTTGTAGGTTGAGAAAATAGACATGAGCGACACTAGTAAATGGGAACGGTTTAAGTTTGAGGCCAGACGAATAGCAATTAACACAGGTAAAGAACTGTCACACATAAGGAAACAAAAGCAAAAGGATTTAATCGATAAAATCAACTCTTTAACTAATAATTCTCAACTATCCCCAGAAGACGAAACCGAATTTAAGTTACTGCAGTCCCAGTTAGATGACATGTACACAGCAAAGGCAGGTGGAGCCTATATTCGTTCAAGAGCTAGATGGATTGAAAAGGGTGAAAAGAGTTCAGCATACTTTTTTGGACTTGAAAAACAAAGACAGACAAAGAGAAACATAAGTAAGCTTATGACAAAGGATGATGTCGTATTAGAAAATCAGAAATTAATACAGGATGAAATTTGTCTCTTCTATAGTAATTTATATCAGTCAAAATTTAATCAATCAGAATGTGACATTCTATTTGAAAGCATCAATGGAAACATTAAAAAACTGGATGCAGAAGATAAACATATACTAGAAGAGGAATTAACTTTACCAGAAATTGAAAATGCATTAAAGCAAATGAAAAACAATAAATCACCAGGGACAGACGGTTTAACGTCTGAATTCCTCAAACATTTTTGGGTAGACATTAAAAAATTACTGTTTAAAGCCTTCCTGGAATTTATTCAGAAAGGTTGTTTGTCCCCCACTATGAAAACAGGTTTGATAACCTTGTTACCTAAACCACAAAAAGACCTGTTGAGGCTAGACAACTGGAGACCAATAACCCTACTGTGCAATGATTATAAACTGCTTGCTTCAGTTTATGCAAATTGCTTAAAACAAATACTTGGAAAACTTGTAGAGGAATATCAATCAGCTTTTATAAAGGGAAGATATATTCACAACCATATTAGACTGATTCTGGACATGATTGACTACCAATCGTGTATTCAACCAGATAGTTTTGTATTATTCATTGATTTTTTCAAAGCTTTTGATACTGCTGAACATGAGTTAATGTTTACAGTGCTCAAAAAATTTGGATTTGGAAAAGGGTTCTGCAAGGTCATTAAAATGTTTTACAATGATATTTATAGTTACATCTCCCTCAACCCTGGAATGACACCCTGGATTAAGATCTTACGTGGAATCAGACAGGGTTGCCCTATTTCGCCCAAACTGTTTATTTTATGTACACAAATACTCACTTATCTAATTGTAAGTCACTCTCGAAATTAAAGGAATTACCGTTTTCGATTATGAATATCGGATAAGTCAATTTGCAGATGACACAGTAACCTTTCTAAATGATAAATCTTTAATTAAGAAAGCCCTGGATATAATATCAATTTTCTCTAGAGCTTCAGGTTTGTGCTTAAACATGAAAAAATGTGAACTATTATCTCTTCATCCTTGTGCTGAGACAAATATAAGCTCCATTTCTGTCAAAACTGAATTAAAATACCTAGGTTTAATAATAGCTAAAGATAGAAATAAGAGACAGCAACTAAACATAGAAGGAAAAGTAGATGATATGGGAAAAACTCTTAACCTTTGGCTCATGAGAGATCTGTCCATTTTTGGCAGAATCCTGCTGACAAAAGCTGAAGGCGTATCAAAACTAGTGTATCCTTGTCAAGCCCTCTATGTTCCTCCTCAAATGATTAAAAAAGTAAACTCTGTCATTTTTAAGTTCATATGGAAAAATAAGACCCATTATCTTAAAAAGTCTGTGATGATTAAAGAATTTGGAAATGGTGGATTGAAAGCCGCTGATTTTGAATCCATGATTGGTGTATTTAGGTTGAACTGGATCAAAGCGTATTTGGCAACACCCGATTCTATATGCTTCCATATACCAAAATGTCTTTTCCAAAATGTGCGAGGATTAGACTTTTTGTTGAGATGTGATTTTGATGTAACTAAACTGCCAATCACATTGTCTGACTTCCATAGACAAATATTGCTATACTGGAAAATGATGTTCACCCACAACTTCACACCCCACAGCTCCACCTTGTGGAACAACAGAACCATCACTATTAATAGGAAAACCTTATTTAAACAAGAATGGTATGATAAAAAAGTTCTATATGTTACTGACTTAATGGATATAAATGAAAATCTATTGCAGTTGAATTCATTTGTAGCAAAGCATAATTAAAAATGTTTGTATAGAGAATTTAATCGAGTTTATAGAGCAATTCCACTGCCCCTAATACACATGATTAAAAATATCCTTACACAATCAAATGTGTCTGTCAAAATGCCTGATCTTAAAATAGGTGAAGTGAAGTTTGGCGAGAAAAGATCTAACAACAAAATACTTGGAAATGTGTTGAAAGAGAAGCTATTTCATGATATTAAAAAATTAACAAAAATAAAGAAAGCGGATAATGAAATTACTTTGATGAAGACATATTGCTATCTTAAGTGGCCACTTTTACCTAAAGTTAAAGAAGTTCAGTTTAAAATAATTAATAGTATCTATCCTGCTGCTAAAACTCTAAGGAAAAGGTTTAACTTCGTATTTTGTATGATGGAACACGAAACAATTGAACACTTGTTCTTTTCTTGTTCGATCACACAGCTTTTCTGGAAAGATGTTTATAGCTGGCTGAATATTGATATTAACAGTTCTTTGTTTAATAAGCTTTAGGTGATGGTTTATATGGATGGTCTGCCAAAGAATATTTCTAAAATGGTGAACATAATTTTCATTATGGGGAAGTATCATATACATCTAAATAAATGGAAAAAAAGCAAATCCTCTATAATTTGTTTTAAAAATGAAATTAAAAGTTATTTATCAACCTTAAAGATACTGTCAGAAGTAAATCAGTCTTTATGCGATTTATATGAAACCTCGTCAAAGTCTCTTGTTTTTTTAAGCTACAATCCTGTGTAATGTAGCAACGCTTAAGCCCCTTAGTTGAGTCATTAACCCCTACTATTATGTTTATTTTTATTTTGTTTTAAATCCTGTTTACTGTCCTGTTACAAGTGCAAACTTTTTTTGAAAGTTAAATGCATTATGTTCATGTAAATGAAAATGTATAATAGTTATCTATTAATATATTCTGCAAGCTTGCTATATTCAGATGCAAGCAAAGATTTTGTAAATGGAAATGTGAGTTTCTTTTTTTTCTGTTTGTTCTGTAATGTAAATTAAATTATGGAATAAAGAATTTAGAAAAAAAAAAAAAAAAAAAAGGTCTGTTTGTCTCTGAAGTGAAACTGAAAGTCAGTCTGAGTCACAGCAGAGCTGCAGTCGAGGCCACGTCTCTCTGATCCTCTCTGAAGACAAAATCAACTCCTTTGTTTTAATTCCTGACAATCACTGGTGAGTACACTGACTGATGAACAAAATACTGAACTGTTCAGACTGAATGTTTTACCTTCAGCACAGAATGGAAGTCAAGACCAGACCACAGGGACTGCACTCAGGCTCTCCATTATCAGGCTGATCACACAGTGAGGCTAAACTTTAACAGAGTGACTCTGATTTACCTCTTTACTGCTGATAGACAAGATTGAATGTTCAGATCTCAGGGTTTGACTTTGTTCTGTCACAAAGTTCCAAGAATCTGCAACTACATTCAGTCATAAACAAAACACATGGACTGGATTCACACTTCAGGACAGAGTGACCTAAAGCTGATCTAGTGTAAAATAATGTAGGTCAGGATGAATCTGGTCTTTTCGATCCAGAGCTAAACTTCTTTGGCAGCATTCACACTACAGCTCATAGTGTTCATATCTGATGTCTCTGCTCAAAGCTCTTCTTTTGCTTGTCTGTTTATGTCTCTCTTATGTTTGAGACTCCACTGTGAACTGTCACATTCCTTCATGACTAAAATGCCCCACCTGTCCTGCTCAGGTGCTGCTGTTTGAGATGAGTAAACATTTCTGTAGCTCCGCCCACTGACCAATCAGAGCTCAGATCAGGGAGCTCTGTGAGCTGAGAGGGTGAAGGAGAAGAGAGAGACAGAGAGAGACGGTAGATTGAGTTTACTGTACTGATTTATTCCTTTAAAATAATTATTATTGTACATTCTGTGATAAAAGCTTGGTTAGTTTCTTGAAGTCGTCCTTCTTCACTGTACTCTGAGGCACAGTGTCTGTAACTGTGCAATAAAAAAACAGCTCTTATGTATGTTATGTACTCGCTCCTCTTAGGATGTTGTTCATATGGGGGTGCTGGCTGCCAAAGACCACATAACTGATGTTGTTCTGGTGGCACTTCTGCAGCACCACTAATGCTGGTGCTGGTCCAAACATGCAGGACGTGTGTTTGAAGTCAAGGCAGCATCAGGAGAACTCATTTTCATCCTCACAGTGTAGTCACCTTTTCAGGAGGTCAGACACATTTGTCCTGTTTTACATCCTGATTGGCACCAACTGCCAACATGTTGGTACTCCAAATGTAGCACAGTAAAATGTTCTTCAAACTTTGATTATTCTTATCCATTAAAAACATAAAATGATTTTATTACGAACACATTAAGAATTTGTAGAATGACATTTAGAATTAGAGTGAATATTGAATAATCCTTGATAGTTTACAAAACAAATTCAATTTTACTTTTATGGCAGTTTTCATATCAAAAAACACAGGCTGAGGAAAAAAATGGTCGCATTTCAAAGTCTTGTCTGTAAATTTGTTGAATTTTGTCGCTGCAGTATCGTAACAGGAAGTGAATATCGTTTGTTTTTTACTTGCTACCGCTGCTGTGCAACATTGTTTTCCTGATGCGCTGTGGCCACTGTTGGATGGCATTACTCCATCAAAGGCAGGAAGAGAAGAAAGATGTCTCACGCACCTGAGTAATCCGCTAGAGAGAACAATTTAATGTCCATTTTAACATGAGATGACATAACTTAACGAATTTCCAACCACAAAATCCGTCTTTGACCATTTATGTCGTTGAGCTTTGTCGACTTCATCGATGGTTTGTTGCATCCATATGGCACGAGTTAAAATAACTGCAATAGTGCAGAGAAACATCATATAAGCCTGTGACAGGTGTTTAAATCTGCAGGAGGCCCACATTCAGGGACTGAGCAGCTGTGGGCCATCCTCTCTCTCTCTCTCTGATGAGAGGCTGCATTAATTGTGGGTGTTTTTCAAATGTATTTGTTGCTCCACAGGCGTCTATTCTGATGGACTCAGCGTGTAGTTTCAATTTGCGATGAGGATGAAAATGTGGTTAATTGTTCAGGCCTACTGGCAACCCACACAAACTCTGACACTGTGTGATGGGTTTGCTACTGAGCACCAACAGGCTCAAACTCACAACCAAACAATGGTAGGATGTGACACTGGTTGGTCTGTTCACCTGATTTTTATCAAGTAGATACACCAAACATTCATCATCATTATTAACATACATTGATCACAATTCTGTTTCAAGATTGTTTAATTGCCTGGCTCTACTACAGAACCTCTGTGATCTTGACCTTTGACCCATGATCTTGTAATTCCAATCATGTCATTGTTTAGTGAGGATGGACAAAAATGCAAAATTTGTTGTAAATCTCTTGGCTGATATTTTTGGACTGTGCTGTTGAGTTTGTTGCCTCTTTGGAGTAGGTCCATGAGAGACCTGAATGTTGTTGAGGTCTCTGGTTACACTTGATGAACCTCAATGTTAAAATGGAGCACAGGGGACAGAAGAATTAGAAAGTGACATTTTATGGCAAAAAGTTTGTCGACCCCTGATTCATACAATCAAAGTTCCTGGACCGTTTAATTATATAATTTTTCTCTTCTCTCCTCAGGTTGTAGAAATGTCTGCTGCCAGCTGTGTTCTGACTGAAGATCAGTTCCTGTGCTCCATCTGTCTGGATGTCTTCACTGATCCTGTCACCACACCATGTGGACACAACTTCTGTAAAAAGTGCATCACTGAACACTGGAGCATTAATGTCCCCTGTCAGTGTCCCAACTGTAAAGAGATCTTTTACAGAAGACCAGATCTGAAGGTGAACACGTTCATCTCTGAGATGGCTGCTCAGTTCAGACAGGCAGCTCAACAGAAAGCCAGCAGCAGCAGCACAGAGCAGCAAGCTGCCAAACCAGGAGAAGTTCTCTGTGACGACTGCACTGGAGCCAAACTGAAGGCCCTGAAGTCCTGCCTGGTGTGTCTGGCCTCCTACTGTCAGACTCACCTGGAGCCTCACCTGGTGAAGCCAGGTCTGAAAAGACATCAGCTGATGGACCCTGTGGAGAACCTGGAGGACAGGATGTGTGAGAAGCACGACAAACTGTTGGAGCAGTTCTGTAAGAACGACCAGATGTGTGTCTGCATGATGTGCTCCACTACTGACCACAAGAGCCATGATGTTGTTCCTCTGGAAGAAGAATATGAAGGAAAGAAGGCAGAGCTGGAGAAGACAGAGGCTGAAGTTCAGCAGATGATCCAGAAGAGACGACTGAAGATTCAAGAGCTCAAACGCTCAGTGAAGATCAGTGAGAAGAATGCAGACAAAGAGATAGCAGAAGGTGTTCAGGTCTTCACCGCTCTGAAGAAATCTGTGGAGAGAAGCCAGGTGGAGCTCATCAACTCCATCAAAGAGAAGCAGAGAGAGACGGAGAAACAGGCTGAAGGCTTCATCAAAGAGCTGGAGCAGGAGATCTCTGAGCTGGAGAAGAGAAGAGCTGAGGTGGAGCAGCTCTCACGCTCTGAAGACCACCTCCAACTCCTCCAAAACTTCACGTCTCTGAGCTCTGCTCCACCCACCAAGGACTGGACTGAAGTCAGAGTCCATCCACCTTCATATGAGGGGACTGTGAGGAGAGCACTGAAGCAGCTGGAGGAGACCATCAGTGAACAGATGAAGAATCTGTTTGAGCTGAAGAGAGTCCAGCAGTATGAGGTGGATGTGACACTCGATCCTGATACAGCACATCCTAATCTCGTCCTGTCTGATGATGGAAAACAAGTTTATCACAGTGATGTGAAGAAGAAGCTCCCGGACACTCCTGAGAGATTTGATGCTTGTGTTAATGTCTTATCAAAGCAGAGTTTCTCTTCTAGCAGATTTTACTACGAGGTTCAGGTTCAAGGAAAGACTCAGTGGGTTGTAGGAGTGGTCAGAGAGTCTATCATCAGGAAGGGAGTTTTCAAACCGTCTCCTCAGAATGGTTACTGGACGATAGGGTTGAGCAACAAAAATGAGTATGTAGCTCGCACTGACCCTCCTGTTCGTCTGTCTCTGAAGTCTCGTCCAGAGAAGGTGGGGGTGTTTGTGGATTATGAGGAGGGTCTGGTCTCCTTTTATGACCCTGATGCTGCAGCTCTGATCTACTCTTTTACTGGCTGCTCCTTCAATCAGAAAATCTACCCCATATTTAATCCTTGTAATAACAAAAGTGGTAAAAACTCTTCTTCTCTGATCATCTCCCATCACTCACACTGAGGAGAACATCTGTTGTTTACACGATATTTGTAATCCAGATCACAAAATGCCTTAAAATATCAAATTTAAAATGTTTGTTTAAAATAATGATTATTCTGAGAATGTAAATATTTTACCTTTAATTTATAGGGAATGATCAAGATGGTCTTTAAAAATAATGATTGTAAGTAAATATTCATTGTTGTGACCAAATAAATGATTGAATTCTATAAAATCTCACCTGATTTGACCAAAGTTCGCTGTATCACCTTTAATCTTGCATGATTTCGGCCAACTAATCAGCACTGTCATTCAATGTCTTAAACAGGAAGTGTTAAATTTTCACAGAGAGAGTAAGCAGTGACCTCCAGGGCTGGAAAAGGAGGCTCATGCAGGAGTGTAAAAGCTGTGTTTCCTTTAGTGCCTACTTAAAACTGGCTGCAGGAACAGTGGAGGTCACATGACTGTGTGCAGGGAATGGACATTTTTTACCGCCTAAATAACCATTGTCCTGCTTCAATACATCTCCTCGTGCCTGAGTACATTGAGCTAAAGTGCGGTTGAGATGTGTTCACCTGCTTCTTTCTCTCACCTGTCTCTCGTCAGTGTCTCTTGTGTTTTTATTTTGGGGATTTTTTCTGTTAGTAGTTTTGTTTGTTGGAGCCTGCTCTTTTGCTTAATAAAGACGGGTTGATTCAAGCACTTGGGTCCTCTTTTGTTCACCCCTTTCTTACACCATAACATCATCATCATCATCATCATCATCATCATCATCATCATCATCATCATCATCAACGTCCCCTTTTCTGTATCAATGTGAACGGAAAAACTGGACCCTTTTTCTTGTTGTTTGTTACTGTTAGACTCCTAAAACCCAAGTTATAGTTTAAAGATTATTGACTGAACTTGTAAAAGGAAGCAACAAGAAATTTTTTGATTGAACTGGAACAAAGATAATAGAAATTAGTTGGCAAGAACTTAATTATTTTGACTTAACTGAAGTAAAAACAGAACCGAAAACATTTTGTCTTCCTGTTAAACAGCTTTTTTTGAGATTTAAAACAAATATTTTGTGTAGGTTACTTTAATTTTCAACACAATATACTTATGGTTAAACTAATTTTAAGTCTTTGGAGTTTTATTAAATGTCATCAGTTATTTTTTCCAACATTTAAATATTGTTTCTCCAAAATACACGCGTAAGCTACAAGTTCGTGCTAAGTATTAAACTCAAACATGTGCTACATATGATTTAATTAAAAAATGTTAAACTTTGGTCATAGAGGAAAATTAACAATTTTGTTTCTGGATTCAGATTAATGTGGAGGTTTAATGTCAAGTTGCTTCCCACAGCTGGGGTAACAAATTCAACTGAACTGATCATATAACTCAACGTCATCTCTTCCAGTGCCCCCCCATCAAGCCCCCACCCCCATTCATAAAGTCACTAAAAAGGCAAAGTAAAGATTTTTCTTAATCCAACCAGACATTTGATTCAAATTGATCGCATATTGGTGAGTAAATATAGATATCAATAGTATTTATTTGCCCCTTAACATCCACAAAGTTTATCAAAAACTAACAATAACGGTCATTTTGATTCTGAGCCTCACCTGATCTTAAAGAGCTCACATCAGGTTATTTTGTTTTATATCCTTTAGTGTGTCAAACATGTCTCCTCCACAAGACAGACAAAAGACAAAAGTCAGCTACATCTGGATGTCTCCCCCTCCAAAAGTGTATGTCCCAGTAGCTGCGTGAAACAGCTGCTGCTTCAATTCATCCAAGGTTTTATTTGGACTAAAAGACTTCTTGTTGCCCAACTGTAAAACCTCCCCAACCCACCAGAGGGCCCTGGACCACAGCTTTAGAAGCACTGCTGTAGACCCTTGGACTGGGCACCAATGAGGGGGTGCCAGAATGTCCCAGAGTGGGGGGACTATAAGGCTCTGTCAGTCTGAACTCATATGATGGTAACAAACTAAGTGGATAGCTTTTAAAGGTCTTGCATGTGATCTTGATTTTAAGAATGAAAATCAAACTGATGTTTATTTTGCGCTGAAGTGTTTCACATTTTTCCCGTGTGGGTCACAGGAGGGTTTGACTCCTCTGAGGTATGACTGGGGGGGACTAAACAGATCAGGAACCTCTGCTGCAAACTTCATTGTGGATTCCAGTGTTACACATTTGTTTTTTTGGCTTCGAGGCACTGATTGGTTTTATTCAAGCTACGCTCATCCCACAGAGCTGAGACTGAACCCTGCAACACTCGACAGCATTCTTGGTGTGTGCTGAATCTTTGGACTGAACTGGGCTGAACACAAACATTAATGTCATATGGTATCAAATAATTCAGACCTAATAAGGTCATCTGATGTGCTCTACAGGTTTGGTTATGTGTTCAGCAGGTGACAGGATCAATCAGTCTGCAGAGCAAAAATGAGCCGAGGGCGTCCTCTAGTGGAGATTTTATAAACTGCAGTCCAGCTCAGGGGCAGAAATGTCTCCACATTAAAGGTATCTATGTCCCATTGGAACAAACAGCACATTTTAATTTAAGATTTTATTCTTCAATAAACTTGATTAATGTCTGTTTTTATAGATTTTAAAGCCATAGAGCCAAACTAAGACAAACTGAGGGCTGTACAGTGCAGGAAACATTCACAGCTGTGTTAGTGTGCACTCACCAGTCACTTCATTAGGTACACATGTACAACTGCCTATTTAGGACAAATCATCTTTCAGCTAATCACTTGATGGCAGCTTAACACAGTAAGTCATGTAGACATTGTCAGAAGTTCAAACTGAGCATCAGAATGGAGAAGAAAGGTGACTGAAGGGACGTTAAATGGCATGGTGTGCAGAGGACCTTTTCATCGAATCTCAGGCTACAAAAGTAGAAGACAACACCAACTGCCACCCCTGTTAGCTAAAGCAAGAAATTGGGGCTTCAATTAGAATACAAGCTGACCACAACCGACAATAGAAGATTGTAAAAGTGTCTCCTGGTCTGATGAGGCTGGATTTCTGCTCCACATTCAAACGGCAGGCTCAGAATTTGGTGTGGACATCATGAAAGCATGGCTCCATCCTGCCTTATATCAACAGACAGTAAGTGTATTTTCAAAATGGAGCAGATAAAACCTCTTCCACAGAACAACCCTGAGAGGATGAGCATGACTGGAAGGGAGGAGACTCTAACGTCTGTTTGTCTCTGAAGTGAAAGTTAAGGTCTGTCCGAGTCACAGCAGAGCTGCAGTCGAGTCCACATCTCTAAAGAAAAATTCAACTGTTTTAATTGTTTTAATTCCTGACAATCACTGGTGAGTACACTGAGTAATGAACAAAATACTGAACTGTTCAGACTGAATATTTTACCTTCAGCACAGAATGGAAGTCAAACCCAGACCACAGGGACTGCACTCAGGCTCTCCATTATCAGGCTGATCACACAGTGAGGCTAAACTTTAACAGAGTGACTCTGATTTACCTCTTTACAGCTGATAGATGAGATTAAATGTTCAGATCTCAGGGTTTGACTTTGTTGTATCACAGACTTCTAATAATCTGCACCTACATTCAGTCATAAACAAAACACATGGACTGGATTCACACTTCAGGACAGAGTGATGTCAGTCTGATTGTTTTTGACTCAGATATGATTTTATGATCCAGTGTTAAATAATGTAGGTCAGGGTGAATCTGGTCTTTTCAATCTAGATCTAAACCTCTTTGGGAGCATTCACACTACAGGTCATGATGCTCATAAATAAATGTGGCCTGTTTGAGACTCCACTGTGAACTGTCACATTCCTTCATGACTAAAATGCCCCACCTGTCCTGCTCAGGAGCTGCTTTTTCAGGTAAGTAAACATTTCTGTAGCTCCGCCCACTGACCAATCAGAGCTCAGATCAGGGAGCTCTGTGAGCTGAGAGGGTGAAGGAGAAGAGAGAGACAGAGAGAGACGGTAGATTGAGTTTACTGGACTGATTTATTCCTTTAAAATAATCATTGTTGTAAATTATGTGACAAAAGCTTGGTTAGTTTCTTGAAGCCGTCCTTCACTGTACTCAGAGGCACAGTGTCTGTAACTATGAAATAAAATACAGCTCTTATGTATGTTATGTACTCGCTCCTCTTAGGATGTTGTTCATATGAGGGTGCTGGCTGCAAAAGACCACATAACTGATGTTGTGTTGGTGGCAACCCTAATGCTGGTGCTGGTCCAAACTTGAAGGATGCGTGTTTGAAGTCGAGGCAACATCATGAGCCCTTATTTCCATCCTTTCAATGTAGTCACATTTTCAGGAGGTCAAAGAGATTTGTCCTGCTTTAAGTTCTGGTTGGCACCAACTGCCAACATATTTTTATTTTAAAACAGTCAAATTTGCCTCAAACTTTGATTATTCTCATGTATAGAAATGCAGACTGTGGGAAAACACTGATCAAATTTCCAGGTCTTGTTTATAAATTTGTTGTATATTTTTGCCACACTATCGTAACAGGTACTGAATATCATTTTTTTTTACTTGTATTGAAGTTCAAATTCTGGCAACCCCACTCCACAGCACACAAGGGACTGGGTCAATTAGGCGAATAGTGAGGTGCTAATGTTACCTACAGTTACCTAATGAGTCTTGTCAGTCACATATTATATCAAATAATGATTCAATATAATAAGAATTATTTTCATTATTATCATTATTTCCCTCTTACATTTGACCTGCTCTTTCAAACTAAAAATGTGCAGTTCTGATTTTGATCATAGCCCAACATTCCACATGCTCTAAGCATAAATATTAACATAACCTGAATGACTTTGATTAAATGTGATGCCTGGTTACCACAGTTTGTGTGTCAATACGATTAGACTTCGCTTTACTGTTTAGTGATAGGAATGGAGAAATAACAAGGTTAATGGAAGGAGATTACAATGTAAGAGAAAGAAAAAAACACTGCATGGCTTTAATTTTGGTTTTTTTAAGAGATTATTCATGATTTGTGAATGTGAATTTCAAAGTTCCTTTCCTTGAATGCTTGTGCAGTACTGACAAACTCTAATACTAAAGGGCCACTAAACAAATATCAAAAATGATCTTTTCACACAAGTTTGCAAACTGTAGATGAGTGAGAACAGAGCAGAAAAACTGAGACTGAGTGTGAGTTTCGTTATCACATACAGAAGTGCTGAACATGATTTTTGCCAGAGATAATCATGAGAAAAATGTTTAGTTTTATCTGAGAGATACTGTCTTAAATTAGCCACAACTTCAGCCCTGTTAGCTCTGCAACTTTGGCCTTGGAGCAGTCAAATAATTCTCCATTGTGCTTCCAAACATGGAGATTGACATGAGGATGTTTAACTCCTTTATCGTCAGTGTAGGATGAAATATGCCACGAGAAAAAGAGGTTTAGAACATGGTAGCAAAACAGAGGGTACTGCTGCTATGCTATGTTGTTTTCCTGATGTGCTGTGGCTGCTGCTTGATGAAGCTGCTCCAGCAAAGATAGGAAGAGAAGAAAAATGACTCACTTCCCTGAATAAACCACTCCAGACAACAATTTAATGACTGGATATTATAATAAAAACATGAGATGAGGTAATTTAAGGACTTTCCAAAGACAAAATCTGTCACTGACCACTTATGTCATCGACTATGACAACGATCTGTTGCATCTCTACAGCACACGAGTTAAAATAACTACAAAACTGCAGAGAAACATCATATAAACCTGTGACACAGGTGTTGCAGTCTAAAGGAGGCCCACATTCAGGGACTGAACAGCTGCAGGCCATCCTCTCTCTGATGAGAGGCTGCATTAATTAAATGTATCTGCTGCTTCACAGGCGTACATTGTGATGGATTATTAAGGGACATTTTATGACAAAAAGTTTGTCGACCCAGATTTATACAATCAATGTTCTTGGACTGTTTTAATTTGTTGATTTTCCTCTTCTCTCCTCAGGTTGTAGAAATGTCTGCTGCCAGCTGTGTTCTGTCTGAAGATCAGTTCCTGTGCTCCATCTGTCTGGATGTCTTCACTGATCCTGTCACCACACCATGTGGACACAACTTCTGTAAAAACTGCATCACTGAACACTGGGACCGTAATGTCCCCCATCAGTGTCCCAACTGTAAAGAGATCTTTTACAGAAGACCAGATCTGAAGGTGAACACGTTCATCTCTGAGATGGCTGCTCAGTTCAGACAGGCAGCTCAACAGAAAGCCAGCAGCAGCAGCACAGAGCAGCAAGCTGCCAAACCAGGAGAAGTTCCCTGTGACGTCTGCACTGGAGACAAACTGAAGGCCCTGAAGTCCTGCCTGGTGTGTCTGGCCTCCTACTGTGAGACTCACCTGGAGCCTCACCTGGTGAAGCCAGGTCTGAAAAGACATCAGCTGATGGACCCTGTGGAGAACCTGGAGGACAGGATGTGTGAGAAGCACGACAAACTGTTGGAGCTGTTCTGTAAGAACGACCAGATGTGTGTCTGCATGATGTGCACTGTTTTAGAGCACAAGAGCCATGATGTTGTTCCTCTGAAAGAAGAATATGAAGGAAAGAAGGCCGAGCTGGAGAAGACAGAGGCTGAAGTTCAGCTGATGATCCAGAAGAGACGACTGAAGATTGAAGAGCTCAAAGACTCAGTGAAGATCAGTGAGAAGAATGCAGACAAAGAGATAGCAGAAGGTGTTCAGGTCTTCACCGCTCTGAAGGAAATCTGCTGGAGAGAAAGCCAGGCGGAGCTCATGAACTCCATCAGAGAGAAGCAGAGAGAGACGGAGAAACAGGCTGAAGGCTTCATCAAAGAGCTGGAGCAGGAGATCTCTGAGCTGGAGAAGAGAAGAGCTGAGGTGGAGCAGCTCTCACGCTCTGAAGACCACCTCCAACTCCTCCAAAACTTCACGTCTCTGAGCTCTGCTCCACCCACCAAGGACTGGACTGAAGTCAGAGTCCATCCACCTTCATATGAGGGGACTGTGAGGAGAGCGCTGAAGCAGCTGGAGGAGACCATCAGTGAACAGATGAAGAATCTGTTTGAGGCTGAGCTGAAGAGAGTCCAGCAGTATGAGGTGGATGTGACACTCGATCCTGATACAGCACAGCCTAATCTCATCCTGTCTGATGATGGAAAATAAGTTTATCACAGTGGTGTACAGAAGGAGCTCCTAGACACTCCTCAGAGATTTGATCTACATTTATATGTCTTATCAAAGCAGAGTTTCTCTTCAGGCAGATTTTACTACGAGGTTCAGGTTAAAGGAAAGATTGGCTGGGTTTTAGGAGTGGCCAGAGAGTCCACCAACAGGAAGGGAAAAATCACTGAATCTCCTCAGAATGGTTACTGGACAACATATATGAGCAGTGAAAAGATGTGTGAAGCTCGTGTTGACCCTGCTGTCCGTCTGTCTCTGAAGTCTGGTCTGAAGAAGGTGGGGGTGTTTGTGGATTATGAGGAGGGTCTGGTCTCCTTTTATGACCCTGATGCTGCAGCTCTGATCTACTCCTTTACTGGCTGCTCCTTCAATCAGAAAATCTACCCCATATTTAGTCCTTTTAACAACAACAGTGGTACAAACTCTGCTCCTCTGATCATCTCCCGTCACTCACACTGAGGAGAACATCTGTTGTTTTCTCTACACAATATTTGTAATCCAGGGCACAAAATGTTTGAAAATATCAAATTTAAAATGTTTGTTTAAAATAATGATTATTCTGAGAATGTAAATATTAAACTCTAATTTTAAAAGTGAATGATCAAGATGTTTACTTCTCACAGCTGATGTAACAAATTCAACTGAACTGATCATATAATTCAAGGTCATGTCCTCCAGTGCCCCCCATCAAGCCCCCACCCCCATTCATAAAGTCACTTAAAAGGACAAAGTAAAGACTTTTCTAAATCCAACCAGACATTTGCTTCAAATTGATCACATATTGGTGAGTAAACACAGATATAGTGTTTATTTGCCCTTTAACATCCACAAAGTATATCAGAAACTAGCAAGAACTAATTCTTATTCTGAGCCTCACCTGATCTTAAAGAGCTCACATCAGGTTTTTTTGTTTTATGTCCTTCAGTGTGTCAAACATGTCTCCTCCACACGATAGAGCACTTCTATGAACAAGACAAAAAGACAGCCACATCTGAACGTCTCCCTCTCCCGAAACGTATGACCCAGATGCTGCGTGAAACAGCTGCTGTTTTACTTCTGCTTAAGGTTTTATTTGGACTAAAAGACTTCTTGTGGACCAACTGTTAAACCTCCACAGCCCACCAGAGGACCCCAGACCGCAGGTTTAGAAGCACTGCTGTAGACCCTTGGACCAGGAGCCATTGGTGGGGGGGCCAGAATGTCCCAGAGTGGGAGGACTGTGAGGCTCTGTCAGCTTTAAGGTTGTCAAAAATTGATTTACATATATGAACTCATACGATGATAAACTGTGTAAAGCTTCTTCAAAGGTCTTTACATCTGATCTTGATTTTAAGAATGAAAATCAAACTGAAGTGGTTCACATTTTTCCCGTGTGGGTCACAGGAGGGTTCGACTCCTCTGAGGTATGACTGGGGGGACTAAACAGATCAGGAACCTCTGCTGCAAACTTCATTGTGGATTCCAGTGTTACACATTCGTTCTTTTGGCTTCGAGGCACTGATTGGTTTTATTCAAGCTACGCCGGCTCATCCCACAGAGCTGAGACTGAACCCTGCAACACTCG
Source organism: Cetoscarus ocellatus (assembly GCA_037902135.1). Taxonomy (NCBI): domain Eukaryota; kingdom Metazoa; phylum Chordata; class Actinopteri; order Labriformes; family Labridae; genus Cetoscarus; species Cetoscarus ocellatus. Next base: position 432,925 of record JBAMNC010001493.1, read on the forward strand.
ACAGCATTCTTGGTGTGTGCTGAATCTTTGGACTGAACTGGGCTGAACACAAACATTAATGTCATATGATATCAAGTAATTCATCCCTAATATGGTCATCTGATGTGCTCTACAGGTTTGGTTATGTGTGACAGGATCAGTCAGTCTGCAGAGCATAAATGAGCTGAGAGCGTCCTCTAGTGGAAATTTTATAAACTGCAGTCCAGCTCAGGGGCAGAAATGTCTCCACATTAAAGGTATTTATGTCCCATTGGAACAAACAGTACAATTTCATGTAAGATCTTATTCTTCAATAAACTGGATTATGGAGGGTCTGTTTTTATGGATTTTGAAGCCACGGAGCCAAATTCAGACAAACTGAGGTCTGTACCACCAATTACACATATAGTTAATTTAACAATCAAATGCACTATAGTCCCACCCACTTGGAAAGTAGGCACGTAAGCCCAATTTTTAAATCTGGTTATCAAAATAAATAAATAAATAATAATAAAAAAAAATACAGACCTATCAGCAACTTGCCTGTAGTTTCAAAAATAATAGTGAAATGGGTTGCAGAACTTATGAGTAAACATCTGAACAAGGGCTACACTCCCATGCATCCCATGCAGTTTGGATTCTGTGCCCTTCACTGAACAGAGTCGGTGGTCAGTGTGTTCTTGGAGAAAACCAGAAGCTTTTTAGATGTAAACAGTTGTGTTGCTGCAGAGTTCCTGAATCTTAAAAAGGCATTTGATACCGTTGATCACAAAATTCTTCTACCCAAACTAACTCACTTTAACTTCTCAGAACAAGCAGTTAACTGGATCAAATCCTACCTTACCAACAGAAATCAGTGTGTTGTGGTCAGAGGTGTCACATCGCCTTACACGGAGTGAACTGAGGGTGCTCCACAAGGTTCAGTACTTGGACCGTTACTGTTCTCTTTGTACATCAATGACCTTCAGGGCGCATGCAAAAACATTCACATTCAAATGGACGCAGATGATGCTGCAATTTACATACCAGCAAAGATATCACCAAGAAGTCAGCTGCACTCTTACACAGCAATGTCCTAAATTCAGGATTGGCTCACAAAATCGTGTCTTCTGTTAAACACAAAAAAACGTATGTGTGATGTTTTCAGCACAAGTAACGAAAATCAGCCATTCCAATGTATCGTACAGGCCTGGAGATCAACAGAGAAAGCTGAACACAACTCAGCTTGCTTTTTGTTTCTCCTTTTATTGATCATGACTGGGATGCAACAACAGCAGCAGCAGCGGGTTGATAACCTCAAAGGAAATGAACCAAAGAACCAGGCTAATACCCATTTTAAATAAATTATTTAATTAAACAATTAACTAATCAAATGTATTAATAAACTTTCTCAATTCTTTGAATCATTTCAATTTAATCCTACAAAATCAACAGGTTTTAAACAGTCTTTAATTATTACACCCACTCATTTAAATCATGCTTTATGCTTAATGTTTCACCTAATTCATAATTTCAGTTCCAACTAATGCATTTTAACTAATTTTAACTACTTTAATGATTAAAATATATTCCAAACTTGATATTTATGTATATGGTCTTTATTCGAATCAAATCATCCTAATCTAAATCAGATGGTCGATAAAAGTTTAAATAAAGATAAATCCTAAAAATGAGTCAGACCTCTAAACACCAGTGCCTCTGTATTAATATTTAACACTACACTTTAAATGCACAGGGCTTGAATGATCAACAAACACAAACATTTTAAACTCTCAGTCACTAAATTAAAGTTATTTTACTTGCCAATGTGATTAAATTAAAGTTTTCTTACCACTGGTGTCTCTGAGGTCCCCATGCGGTGATGTCTGTGTGACAAAAGGGTGACACGCCTGTTTCTGAACCGACTCATCACCTCAGCCCTACCATCCCCCTCTCTACCTGCATGTAGGAGTCTGACCTGATCCTGACATCACCCTCTAGTGGGAAAGACATAAATGACTGCCAAATAAATTTAAACCATGATAGACACACAAATGCATAATGTCTTTAGACTGTCTTCACAGTGTTCTTGGGAAGGGAGGAAGACATCTCCCTAAAATTTAAAGGCTGGGTTAAAAAAATTCAACAAACCATAAAACTCAATCTCTCAAACACAGATCAGACCATCATTAACAATAAACGCAGCAAGAATGTTTTTGCATATTAACATCTTCTCACACATGGAGTTCTGTCTCACCAACTGGTCCCTCACAGGCACAACACTCAAACAGAATCACTGTACAAAAGAGCTCTAAAGATAGCTGACAAGAAACCAATATCATATCATTTCTGCAACATCCTGCAGAAATACAACCTCCTAAGCTTTGAAAACTTCAAATTTTTAAATATACATAAGCCATATATAAAGTACTTCATTGAGTTGCACCACCACCACTAAAAGAGTTCATCAAGCTAAAAACTGTGAATAGCTACAACCAGAGGAGACTGTGAGGTACCACTGAGACGCACCACCTTTGGTCCTTCGGTTTTATCAGTCAGACACACTAACATAAGAAAAGGACGTGCCATGTACAATCAGATAGTACCCCATATACAGCACCTTCAAAATCTGCACACAAACTGACTTAAATCAATCCACACATAAACATCTCACCACAGAGCATGGTAAATATAGGTATGAAACACACTCTTTGAGTTTTGTACTGTTGTTGTGCAGTGCATGCCTTCATAGACGTATGTAGACATGCACCACATTTTTCTCTATTTTACCTCTTTATTGATGTCAGGTCCTTTTTTCCTGGCTTTGCGATGTCGTATTGACTGTCTGGTCTCTATATACCCATCACAGAACCCCAGTGACTTGGTCTTCAGGTGGCAGAGGTGGACCAACACATATGAATTGACTTATTTAAATTACTACATTTTTATCTTTTTATATGTACATATCTTTTGTAACTATCTAAACCATGCACTTTATCTAAGCAAACATGCACATCACAAACTGGCACTTTCGATCTGGCTCTCTTCACTTTATAGACCCATGTATGAATGTGAATTCCCTTTCCTTTACTATTGTGTAACTTTCATCTTTATATTACATGATGTGTATGTCTTTCTTTCTTTGTCTCTCACCTGTCGAGGGACGACAAATGTGAATTAGCTTTTATCTTTGGCACTTTTACATATGTATGTTTACTGATGTTCATTAATGTGCACTGTCCTTCTAAATAAATACAAACAAGCCCTGATTCAAGAAAATTGATTTTGCAGTTCATGGGACCTTTAAATAAGGAAGGATAGGACAGGTAGGTAATATAACACAGAACAACCCTGAGAGGAGTGTAGCTGGCCCTTGCCTTGGATAAGGAAGGGAGTTTTCACAGGTGCTTGCATTTTATTACAGATGCACCATGAAAACCACGAATACAGAAAGAAGCAAAAAAAAAAAAAAAAAAAAATTAAAGCACTTTAAAAGATTCATTATAAAATTCTGAAAATAATAAGAACATCCCATGTTGACAAACCCAAGGGACAACCCAAATATTTATAACAAATTAAAACAAACTACATACTACAATCCTTTATAAGGGAGCTATTGCAGCTGCTGTGGAGTCACGAAGCCTCAAAAACTACAATTACAGACATAACACATATTTGGCCATCTCACTCCAGTTCATAATCATTATAGCTGTTAATGTTGATATTAACATGATCTTTCTATCCATGGTTGATACATCTATAGTAACTATCTTTAGCTCCACATGGACATGAGATCCCTCTTGAAAATGAGGTGTCACATCTCAAGAGGTCTACCATTAATACATTTATACTTAACGGAGACAAATATGGTAGGGATGCACTTGTGGTCTGGGCAACCATGAGTTTGTCACTACCATAAATTCTTATTTTCAGTAAGACTTTTTACTTCTATAAAATTTTCACCACAACCACACACACATGAGGACCCTCCTCTAATAAATTTGTTTTCAGCAGAAACAAATTTGACGGCGACAGGTCTATGATTGGTCCATTGATCTGTCACTAGCTTTAGTTCTTACTTTAGTCCACTTGTCTCCACTTACCTCCCTCCCTTTGCCCACACACCCAACACAGCATGGTGTGGATTTGCTGTTCATCATGAGACTGGGGTCCACATTCAAGATTTCCTGCTGCTTAACAGAAGGTTTTTTCTTGCCGCTGTGATGGAGGGATTCATGATTGGCTATATGGATTCATGTTGGGTGTTGGATGTATATATTTGTATATATATGTATATGTGTATTTTTATATGTATCTATGTATCTAACTTGTAACACTTGTTATGAATTGGCGCTATACAAATAAAGATTGATTGAATAAAGATTGATTGATTACAGGAAATCAATCACCGCCCTGTGAGGAACTGTTCACCTCCTAACAACCAAACAATGACACACAAGTTTAAATTCCTTTAAAACAGCAATGACAGGATGAATGAAGCAAACCATATGCAACAACAACAAACACTAACAGTAAACTTGCTCTGTATAACCATAACGAGAAGGCAAACCAGGGAAGCCGAGCTGCACAGACATGCACCACACCAAGCTGGAGAAAGGATGGAGCCGCTCAAACACACAGGTGGGAAAATGACTGTACCTGATCCCTCCCCCCCCCCCGTCTACTGTCACAGCAATATCACAGTCAGTCACCAGGTGGTAGTATTACACTTACTGTCATTTACAAGGAGCGTGACTGAAAGGAAGAGGCTCTGACATCTGTTTGTCTCTGAAGTGAAAGTGAAAGTCAGTCTGAGTCACAGCAGAGCTGCAGCCGAGGCCACGTCTCTCTGATCCTCTCTGAAGACAAAATTCAACTTGTTTTTTTTAATCCTGACAATCACTGGTGAGTACACTGACTGATGAACAAAGCACTGAACTGTTCAGACTGAATATTTTACCTTCAGCACAGAAAGGAAGTCAAAACCAGACCACAGGGACTGCACTCAGGCTCTCCATCATCAGGCTGATCACACAGTGAGGCTAACCTTTAACAAAGTGACTCTGATTTACCTCTTTACTGCTGATAGACAAGATTAAATGTTAAATTTCAGGGTCTGACTTTGTTATGATCCAGTGTAAAATAATGCAGGTCATGATGAATCTGGTCTTTTCAGTCCAGATCTAAACCTCTTTGGGAGCATTCACACTACAGGCCATGATGCTCATAAATAAATGTGGCCTGTTTGAGACTCCACTGTGAACTGTCACAGTCCTTCGTGACTGAAATGCCCCACCTGTCCTGCTCAGGAGCTGCTTTTTCAGGTAAGTAAACATTTCTGTAGCTCCACCCACTGACCAATCAGAGCTCAGATCAGGGAGCTCTGTGAGCTGAGAGGGTGAAGGAGAAGAGAGAGACAGAGAGACGGTAGATTGAGTTTACTGGACTGATTTATTCCTTTAAAATAATTATTATTGTAAATTATATGATAAAAGCTTGGTTTGTTTCTTGAAGCCGTCCTTCTTCACTGTACTCTGAGGCACAGTGTCTGTAACCATGCATTAAAAAAACAGCTCTTATGTATGTTATGTACTCGCTCCTCTTAGGATGTTGTTCATATGGGGGTGCTGGCTGCCAAAGACCACATAATGTTGTTTTGGTGGCACTTCTGCAGCACCACTAATGCTGGTGCTGGTCCAAACATGCAGGACGTGTGTTTGAAGTCAAGGGAGCATCAGGAGAACTCATTTTCATCCTCACAGTGTAGTCACCTTTTCAGGAGGTCAAAGACATTTGTTCAGTTTTACATCCTGGTTGGCACCGACCGCCAACATGTTGGTACTCCAAATGTAGCACAGTAAAATGTTCTTCAAACTTTGATTATTCTTATCCATTAAAATCATAAAATGATTTTATTACAAACACATTAAGAATTTGTAGAATGACGATTAGAATTAGAGTGAATATTGAATGATCCTCGTTTACAAAACAAATTCAATTATATTTTTATGGCAGTTTTCATATATTAAAATGCAGGCTGAGGAAAAAAATGATCGCATGCCAAAGTCTTGTTTCTAAATTTGTTGTATTTTTTTTGCTGTGGTATTGTAACAGGTATTGAATATTGTTTGTTTTTTCACTTTTACCACTGCAATGCAACATTGTTTTCCTGATGCGCTGTGGCTACTGTTGGACGTCGCTGCTCCATCAAAGACAGAAGGAGAAGAAAGTTGACTCACTCACCTGAAAAATCCACTCCAGAGAACAATTTATGTCCACACATTTTAACAAAAACATGGGAAGATGTAATTTAAGGACCATGCTTGATCAAGTAAATACATCAAAAGTTCACCATAAACATACATTTTATCACAATCCTGTTTCAAGATTGTTATATTGCCCGGCTCTGATACAGAAACTCTGTGACCTTGATATCCGACCTATGACCTGCAAAATGTTGTTGGCAAAAAATGATCACAAATATGGGCTTGACCTTTGATTCATGACCTTGTAATTCTAATCATGTCATCGTCAAGTGAGAGTGGACAATAATGCGAAATTTGGTGTAAATCTCTTGGCTGATATTTTTGCACTGTGCTGTTGAGTGTGTTTCCTCTGTGGATAATAATGGAGCAGGCCCATGAGAGACCTGAATGTTGTTTAGGTCTCTGGTTTCACTTGATGAACCTCCATGTTAAAATGGTGCCCAGGGGACCGAAAAATTATAAAGTAGTATTTAATAACAAAAAGTTTGTCAACCTCTGATTCATACAATCAAAGTTCGTGGACTGTTTAAATCTGTTGATTTTTCTCTTCTCTCCTCAGGTTGTAGAAATGTCTGCTGCCAGTTGGGCTGTGTCTGAAGATCAGTTCCTGTGCTCCATCTGTCTGGATGTCTTCACTGATCCTGTCACCACATCATGTGGACACACCTTCTGTAAAAACTGCATCACTGAACACTGGGACCGTAATGTCCCCTGTCAGTGTCCCAACTGCAAAGAGACCTTCTACAGAAGACCAGAGCTGAAGGTGAGCACATTCGTCTCTGAGATGGCTGCTCAGTTCAGACAGGCAGCTCAACAGAAAGCCAGCAGCAGCAGCACAGAGCAGCAAGCTGCCAAACCAGGAGAAGTTCCCTGTGACGACTGCACTGGAGACAAACTGAAGGCCCTGAAGTCCTGCCTGGTGTGTCTGGCCTCCTACTGTGAGACTCACCTGGAGCCTCACCTGGTGAAGCCAGGTCTGAAAAGACATCAGCTGATCGACCCTGTGGAGAACCTGGAGGACAGGATGTGTGAGAAGCACGACAAACTGTTGGAGCTGTTCTGTAAGAACGACCAGATGTTTGTCTGCATGCTGTGCACTGTTTTAGAGCACAAGAGCCATGATGTTGTTCCTCTGAAAGAAGAATATGAAGGAAAGAAGGCTGAGCTGGGGAAGACAGAGGCTGAAGTTCAGCAGATGATCCAGAAGAAACAACTGAAAATGCAAGAGATCAAACGCTCAGTGAAGATCAGTGATCAAAATGCAGAGAGATGGATAGCAGAAGGTGTTCAGGTCTTCTCTGCTTTGAAGAAATCTGTGAAGAGAAGCCAGGCAGAGCTCATGGACTCCATCAAAGAGAAGCAGAGAGAGACGGAGAAACAGGCTGAAGGCTTCATCAAAGAGCTGGAGCAGGAGATCTCTGAGCTGGAGAAGAGAAGAGCTGAGGTGGAGCAGCTCTCACACTCTGAAGACCACCTCCAACTCCTCCAAAACTTCACGTCTCTGAGCTCTGCTCCACCCACCAAGGACTGGACTGAAGTCAGAGTCCATCCACCTTCATATAAGGAAATTGTGGTGAGAGCTTTAAACCAACAAAAGGAGATGATCAGTGAACAGATGAAAAAGTTGATCTGTAAGGTAGAGCCAAAGAATGTTCAGGAGTATGGGATAGATCTGAAACTTGATCCTGATACAGCACAGCCTCAGCTCGTCCTGTCAGATGATGGAAAAAAAGTTAAGCATGGTGATGCTAAGAAGGAGCTCCCAGACACTCCTCAGAGATTTGATCAATATTTTTATGTCTTATCAAAGCAGAGTTTCTCTTCAGGCAGATTTTACTACGAGGTTCAGGTTAAAGAGAAGACTGACTGGGATTTAGGAGTGGTCAAAGAGTCCATCAACAGGAAAGGGATAATCACACCCTCACCTCAGGATGGCCACTGGATAATTTGGCTTAGAAATGGCTATGAGTACGAGGCTCGTGCTAACCCTCCAATTCCTCTTTTTCTTAGGCCTCGTCCTAAGAAGGTGGGGGTATTTGTGGACTATGAGGAGGGTCTGGTCTCCTTTTTTGATGCTGATGCTGCAGCTCTGATCTACTCCTTTACTGGCTGCTCCTTCAATGAGAAAATCTACCCAATATTTAATCCTTGTCACAACGATCATGGTAAAAACTCTGCACCTCTGATCATCTCTCCTGTCAGTCATATTGAATAGAGCATGTGCTTCTTCTTCTACACAAAGTTTTACTAACACCTTACCTCAAAGTGTGCCTTTTTGATTGGGTAGGACCAAATATTGTTGGGTCTTTGAAATTGGATCAATGTTGTCTTTTAAACTTTTTGTGACACATCATCCTTGTATAAAAACATAACCAATTTTTCAGGAATTAACAATATAATGATTACTTTTACTAATTATACAAACTGTGTCACTGTCAAAGTGCCTAACAAACACATTGAAAGAGTGTATGCAGTGAGTGTGCTACCACTGTTTTAGTTTATGTTTTTTAAATTAGCTTCGCCAACACCAAAGCTGAGGGGCCTTGTGCCACCCCAACACGGGTCCAGACCCCAGGTTAGAAACAAAGGTGTTAAATTATCTAAAAATCACGAGCTTAACACATATCATAAAGGATTATCTGTCATTTCTTCAATTTTTGGTCAATGTAAATATGTCAAGTGTTTCAAAAAGGCCTGAATAACTGTGCATCAGTCTACAAAATTAATTGTTTTTTTCTGATTCATTTGCAGATTAATTGTAAAAATAAACATTTTGAAGCCTGTAATGACCCTTTTTGTAATTCTTTACAATGTGCATAGTAAATTATTTTATTTTGATATGAGGAGACACCAGTTGAGGCCTTGTTTAAGCAACATTTTGTTTTAAAAAATTATTTTGAAAAATTATTTATTCTTTAAAGCTATAAAAAGTCTCCATCCATCCATTTTCTAGACTCCTTATCCCTGTCAGGGTCACAGGGGGCTGGAGCCTATCCCAGCTGACACTGGGCAAGAGGCGGGGTAAACCTTGAACCAGCTGCCAGCCATGAGAGACAGACAACCATTTATGCTCACACTCATACCTTAGGACAATTAAGAGTCACCAATTAACCTAATGAGAATGTTTTTGGTCTGTGGGAGGAAGTCGGAGTGCCCGGAAAAAACCCATGTATGCACAAGGAGAACATGCAAACCCCAAAGCTTCTTGCTGTGAGGCACGTGTGCTACCTGCTGCACCACCGTGCTGCTTGTCATGACGAGTAAATTTAAAAAAATGTCCAATTCTCAGACACTTGCGTGGAAAAACAATAAAAGGACACTGTTGATCAAAGGGATGGTGCAGAAAATACACATTTTGTTTAGAATTTTTTTTCAAAATTCAAGAGTTAATAGCACCGACGACAGAGATGATGCAGTTTCCAAACCTCTGCACTCTGGTACCTCTTTTCTTATCTTTCTGGTTCTGTTTTCAGGCACCCAAAACCCAACTGACTTGTAAATAATCTGCTGAATAGCAGCAAAGTTTAAACAAGTTCATGTAAGCGGAGCCTAAAAAGTACTCTGGCTAAATCACTATTAGTAGGGAAGCGGCATCAGCCGAAATTGAAATTCTTGGCAATATTTCCAGCCAATATATCAGCAATAGCTCAGCTGAACTATTGGCAAAACACAATTGTACCATATTGTTGCACGTCATCATCACTTCATTGGTACATTTACAAATTGCAAGTCTAATTTTTTTAAGAGTTAAATTTACTGTCACACTGAAAGAAACAAGTCCATTTTTGTAAAGTAAGGAGCTTGTGATCTTGACCAAAAATACTGGCATTGGTATCGGTGATAATGAGATCAGAAATATTGACATATCACATATCAGGAAAAATCTGACATCAATCATCCCAAACAATTAGCCTTATTATTTGTTGCTGTGGTCCACTCAGAATAATTGTTTGTCATTGTGAGTTTTAGGGCTCTGTGATATGATCTGAATTTTAGAGCTCTCATGTCTTTACACCTAACCCACTCATAACCTTGAAGTGCAGTTGGATCTACCAAAGGATTATTCAAAGTCTGCAATCAGACAGATCCATCTTGCAAAGCTCCAAGCTGGACCGACTTAGCTTGGCAACACCGATGAGTGTCTTTTGATGAGAAAGAAGCAGGAGTTAAGAGCCTGACAACAGTAAAGGCGACTGCTTGTAAAGAGATTATAACTGGTTAGCTGCCTGCTCTAAAGGTAGTTTAGCCAGAAATCTCAACAATTATATTTTAAGAACTTGTGGAATTATTGTCAAATTGTGTACAAATGTCACCTCTGGCCAATAAGATTTCTGACTTTAAAGGTCAACGTCTGTGGATTTCATGTTCATCCTTTGCTTGCAGTATTTCTAGAAATTCAACAAAACCACCACAGTCTTGACAGATCACTGTATTTTTTAACTTTCTGGCACTTGTAATCCCTAAATTGGCCTTGAATTCCCATGCTGTAGCTCTAGTTGGAATGACAGTCATAAAAATACTGAGCACAAGAATACCTTCTTTGTGGTATGTTTATATCTGTGCCATGTCCAAAAACCCAGGTCAAAGCTCATCTTGTTTCCTAGTTGTTTGTGGGTACTTCCAAAGGAAGCAACAGATCCTCCCTTTCAGAGCTACAGGAAGAGGAGGAGCAACACAGAAGGAGGAAGCTTTAACCTCACATTATCTGCAACTGCACTACAAGCTGGTCCAATCCAAAGCCGAGGAGCAGTGGAGACAAGCTGAGCTGAAACCTTCAAGTCTGTTTTCATTTTTATTAAACAGAAGGAAATCCCTCACAAACTGGTGAGTACACTGCACCTTCAAGCCAAAAATCAAAGTTGAATTTAGCTTGGATCTGGCTGTTTTTACATCAGTGTCACCACATGGTTAAATTATAACCATTAAAATATTGCTCTGACACTCAAGTCCATCCAGGGACAGACACCAGATGTTCACATTTGGCAGTTTATAATCAATACCAAATGTAACAATACAACAACAACTAGTGATTTATTATTGATCAGGACAATCTAACGTCTGTTAATTGATACTCATATAATCATTTGGTCTAATGTAGTGTGTAATACCATGACTCAGCATGTTCAAAGTAAATTTCTGCTGATATCTTTAACTGCACAGTTTATTAAATCAAGACTGTTTCAAGATCAGCACTGGGAAAAGTAATTCCTCATACATTACATCTAACAGCCATGGTGCAAAACATGAATTTAAAAGCAGAATATCAGGGACTATTTTACCCCAAAAGCATGAAAGAGAAGCAGACATCTGGAGCATATGCATGCATATTGACAGAGATTGTTTTAATGATACTCTACAAGCATTATAATACTTCCACTGTTTATTTTTGGTAGCCCTACAAGAGTTCTTGTTTTCCCTTGAATGTGGTTCATATATTCAGTTTCAGTTCACAACCACTAATGTTAAAGAAAACATCTCTGATCACCAGTATTCTAAACTGTAAAATAAAGTTGGATTAAGGATGAGTCAGGTGCACTGGCATGTTTATTGGAGAAATGTGTATTGATATTACATATGGTCTTGTCGATGTTAATCTGATAGGAGGACATGTGACTGGCAGTGCCAATAATGCTAATCTTAAACACATTCTGCTTGATACTGTCTATCATCGTACTTTAGCTTGTGCTCTGATGTAACAGTTGGCCAATGTCAGCTCAATTTGCTTGGTCCTTTATAGGTTCAGATTATGACTACTCCCACTGTGGACCAAACTCTAGTTCCCTAAAATCCAAACCTAGACCCCCTGTTTTCAAGTAGACCAGAGTTCAGATCTTTGGTCAGCACCAGAGCAAGTTTTTCCAATGTTCAGCATTAATATAATTGAATAAAATCTGTTTTATATCTATAGATGAACTGTATCTTTAACTAGACATGCTTCAAAAGCACAGACCTCTGCCGAGGCATGTCTGACATTGTTAGGAGAGTTATTCTCAAAAATGTGGAATCTGCCTGATCTTTAAAAACCCTTTGAAAAAAAATCTGGATCACCAAAATCACTTCTCATTTCATCCGATTCTGTTGAGACCTTTCTGAATTACGTTGCTCACAGACAGATGGACAGACAGACAAACAATGCAGGCAAAAACCAAACCTCCCTGGTTGAGGTGAAAATGTTGATGCTCCCTTGTTTAAAATTAAATTACATTAAACATATTAAATTACAGTGTAATACACATTTGTAAGTATGAAACTAGAGTCAAATATTCCAAAAACACTTAAGTAAAGTCATAAGGAAGCCATGCCAATAGCTCACTGGAGACACCCTTTGGATTGTTCAAAGTACAGAGGTAAGTATATATTTTTTCCACGTTTTTTTTATTACTCTCAGGGGTAATAACCGGATTTACAGCTTACAGTTTACAGCTTTTGGATACTGATTAAAGTGTCAACATATCTGCAGAAGAATTTCCCCACAGTGACAAAGTTAGGACTTTGCTTTGAATGAGTTTTAACTTGGTGAGGAAAGTTCACAATCTCTGACAGTAAAACCACTGAAAGTTTTAGTAAAATTAGGGACAGAAGTAGGAACTGGGATAAATATTTGCTACAAAAAGGAAGGGAATGGGAAAAAGGTCAATAAGAGGGTGGGGCCATCATTACTGATATCAATAAGAAACATATCAGAGGACATAGCAGACATTGGAGACATAAAAACAGATCAAATCAGGCAGAGTGATTTCTCTATCAGTACATTTGTAAATATTTGATCCAAATTATATAACATCACCAAAGAGAGGCAATCAGACATTCACAGGTCCATGAAAGTATAATTTGGACACTGTGAGTCATGTTAAGATAGAGTAAATTATATCTGGTGGGGGAATGAATCCTCCATTTATGCCCCGGTAACACATTCCCGTTTCTCATGGACGTGCACGACTGTACACGATTGGCATGGCTGGTTTGATCGGCATGATACGTGAAGAAATGACTGTCTCTCCCCGGACACCCCCCATAAATACACCATCAGTAATGCTTCTACAGCGCTTCTACAGCACTTCGGGGGCGTTCGTCCCGCTTCAATTAGGTCAATACAATGATATGACGAGGATTCCATGAATTTCCATCCCCCCGTCAGCCCCGTTTGAGCCCAGTTTGTGTTACGTAAGCCCCAGTTGAGCCCCGTCGCTTGCGTCACCTTGAACGGGAGACAATCGGGGCACAATCTGATACATCCTTGTCAGTCATCGTCAGAAAGCTTTCTGGATTGAGCCACAATCAGCCCGATTGAGCCCCGTAGATGCCACACTAATACCGTTTGCCCAGGAACTACTTTAGGCTTCCACCCCGCTTTACTGAGAGCGGCGATTCTCCACAACAGTTTTGAACAGTTCAAAACAATCGGGACCGTTCCCCGGCGTTCGTCCACAACTATACAACACTGATCCAGATCAAGTAGCGCATGCACCACAACCAAAGCACGTTTCATCAGGATTATGACAATCGTGCACAATCGCCATGAGAAACGGGAATGTGCGACTGGGGTTTTAGGGACGCAAAGACTTGCTGACAAAGTCGACTAAATTTAGAGAAACAAGCCATCGTTGTTAGGTTTTACCTGTTGGTTAGTTAATTATGTCATTACATGTATTCTGGCCTTAACACAGAATACAAAATTTCCAGGTGGCAACCTCCTGGGCTGAAAAATGAAGCCAGTGATGAAGTGCCAAAACTACAGTTCCTCCAGTGTCTGCTTGAGGCTGGCTACAAGAAACCCATGACATGATTGTGTGCAGAGAACAGACACTTTTTTTTAACTGCCTAAATAAGTAAATTTAAAGCATGTAACAACAAATGCCTTTGGTCCATGTGGAAACCTCAGTGGTTAACAAAGGAGGCCCATACAAAGTCCCAAAAGCGAAGTTCCTTGAGTGTTTGCTTGAGGCTAGCTGCAGAGCCCTGCAGTTTGTTATGACTGTGACTGGGAATCATATTGTCTACAGACATCTAGAATTGGGACAGTCGTCATCAACTAATTCTGACTGTCGTAGACCCTCATGTTGAGGCCTGTCTCCACGTCTATCCTCGACTAGTTCTGGTTGTCTGTAGACGTCCAGAATTGGGCCAGGCTGAAGGACATTACTTAATGTCATGATACAACTGAATATGGACGTTATATAGATGTTCAGATTACGTTCTGGACGGACCAACGTGATATTGACTTCTTTTGGACGTCCATGGACGTTGCTTGCTCAGTGGGATGTTTTCACGGCCTGAACAAACATCTTTGGTGCCTGGTTTAGTGTAAAACTATAATACATCTAATTACTCTGTCTGCTGAGGGGAGATTTTTCCATACCATGCCCATTTTTATTTTATCGAAGATTTCTGTTTGTGGGAATTGGGGACATGACTGACATGGGTACAAGTCTGCAGATATAGCATTAGTCAGATGGCCTTAAGTCTCACCTCAACACAGCCTCTACCTATGAGAGTATGTTAAACTTAAGTTCAGTTCAGACACAAACAGTATGGCAGCATCCATTAAAACAGTGTTACAAAGGCTCCTTTGGTAATCGAATGACTGACATCACGTGGCTGCATCCAATTCTTTATGCGTTCAAGGATTTGGTCTTAAAATGTAATATGTCTAAAATCTCTCACTGTGCAGGAAGGTATGTATTTTTTACATCAAGCCTATTTTCACACTGTTATGGGTTTCTGGTTTTGAATGGTAAGAGACCTTTTGTCAGTGCTACAAACTTGCACAGTTATGCTGTTGGTCAAGCAGTCTTAAGTCCGAACACGTTGCTCAACAAAACTCTGAAAAGACAGCAAATCATCAGTCAAAAATCCAAGGTATTTATGAAAAGATACAGACTCAATTACAACACCCTACAATGTGACAACAGAGGGCAGGTTCAGTAACTTTAGCTAACAAGCAGTTAAACAGGTGTACCTAATAAAATGGCCAGTGAGTGTGTAAGCTTTGATCACCTTCAGCACTGTAGTGCTACAGTTTATTATTCATTAATTTTGGTGTCCACAACTCATGTTGGTTATTTACTGAGAAAACGTCATAGAGAGAGCCTGGTGACAACTAGCTAAGGGGAGACTGTATTTCATCAAACAAACTTGGATATTAAAAAGCAAATACAATTTATTGAATGACAATTATTCTCTCCTCAGGTTGTAGAAATGTCTGCTGCCAACTGTCGGCTGTCTGAAGATCAGTTCCTGTGCTCCATCTGTCTGGACGTCTTCACTGATCCTGTCAGTACACCATGTGGACACAACTTCTGTAAAGACTGCATCACAGAACACTGGGACCGTAATGTCCCCTATAAGTGTCCCAACTGTAAAGAGACCTTTCACAAAAGGCCTGTGCTAAAGGTCAATACTTTCATCTCTCAAATGGCTGCTCAGTTCAGACAGTCAGTTCGATATGGAGCCAGACGCCGCTGCACAGAGCAGCAAGCTGCCAAACCAGGAGAAGTTCCCTGTGACGTCTGCACTGGAGCCAAACTGAAGGCCCTGAAGTCCTGCCTGGTGTGTCTAGCCTCCTACTGTGAGACTCACCTGAAGCCCCACCTGACAGCTTTACGTTTGCAAAAACATAAACTGATTGACCCTGTGGAGAACCTGGAGGACAGGATGTGTGAGAAGCACAACCAATTACTGGATATGTTCTGTAAGAACGACCAGATCTGTATCTGCAGGATGTGCTCCTATTCAGACCATAACGGACACGCTGTTGTTCCTCTAAACAAAGAGTATGAAAGAAAAAAGGCTGAACTTGGGATGAAAGAGGCTCAAGTTCAACAGATTATCCAGAAGAAACGGCTGAAGATTCAAGAGTTAAAACGCTCAATAGATGCTAGCAATGAGTATGCAGACAGAAGGATGACAGAAGGTGTTCAGATCTTCGCCGCTCTGATGGAGTCTGTAGAGAGAAGCCAGGCAGAGTTTATTGTCTCCATCAAAGAGGAACAGAGCGAGACGGAGAAACAGGCTGAAGGCTTCATCAAAGAGCTGGAGCAGGAGATCTCTGAGCTGGAGAAGAGAAGAGAAGAGCTGAAGCAGCTCTCACGCTGTGAAGACCACCTCCAACTCCTCCAAAACTTCACATTTCTGAGCTCTAATCCACCCACCAAGGACTTGACTGAAGTCAGAGTCCATCCACCTTCATATGAGGGGACTGTGGGGACAGCACTGCACCAGCTTCAAGAGACAATCAGTGAACAAATGAGGACTCTGTTAGCTACAAACCTGAGGAAAGTCCAGAAGCATGAAGTGGATGTGACACTCGACCCTGATACAGCACATCCCTGCCTCATCCTTTCTAATGATTGTAAGCAGGTGTATTGTGGTAATGCGAGGAGGGTTCTCCCAAGCACGCCAAAGAGATTTGATGCTTGTGTAAATCTCTTGGCAGAGCAGAGTTTCTCTTCAGGCAGATTCTACTACGAGGTTCAGGTTAAAGGAAAGACTGAGTGGGACTTAGGAGTGGCCAGAGAGTCCATCAACAGGAAGGGAACAATCACACTGTCACCTCAGGCTGGTATCTGGACAATATGGTTGAGGAATGGACAGAATTATGAAGCTCGCACCAGCACTCCAGTCAGCCTCTCTCTGAGGTCTCGTCCTGAGAAGGTGGGGGTGTTTGTGGATTATGAGAAGGGTCTGGTCTCCTTTTATGATGTTGATGCTGCAGCCCTGATCTACTCCTTTACTGGCTGCTCCTTCAATGAGAAGATCTACCCATTCTTCAGTCCTTGTCCTCACTCTGGCGGAGCAAACTCTGCTCCCCTCATCATCACTCCTGTTAATTTCAGCTGGTAAAAATTTTCTGCATAAATATTTAAAATCAATTAAAACAGTCTTTGCCAAACTTAAGCTTATCACACCCCAGTCTAAAACAGGGAAATCTTCAGGGACCCACAAGACAATCTTCAAGTACAAAGGTCATTCTTTCCTGGCATCCCGATGTCAAGGACTCTGGGGTCACATTTGCATCTTTCAAATCCAGGTTTTACGCATGTCTCCAAAGACTTTTATACATACTTTCTGATCCCTTGTATGGTGAGGCTGCATTAATTAAGGTCTTACAAACTGTAGAAGAGGACCTTAGGGTCTGGTTCTCTCGCCTGGAACATTGCGTCCCCAGCAATATGTGGTCCTACATCATAATCTCTGGGGGCCTCATACTTTGTATGCAAGGCACCATGAGCTCTAAGAGTGCAGAGTTGATCTTACGGGAACATTTTGTGAAAAGATAAAACATCCTTAAAGCAACAAAGACTTTGGTTTTATGACTCCCTACATAAGTGATAATCAGTTGGCAGCCTAGGGGCCACATCAGGCCAGTCTGGCCCCTAGAATGTTGTGTCTGTTGTTTTGTGACCTTTCCATCATGCCATTTCTTTATATCCTTCATTTTTTATTTTCCTTTTCTGATAACTATAAAACATCATCTAATTCACAGCATTCAAGTGATTAAGCAACTTAATCACAATAATCTCTCATGTGAGGAGCAGCCTGTTAGTCAAACACAAACATACTGACATGCCAAACCAAGCTCCCACGGTTTTGGGGGAGCAATAAAAAGATTTTTAAAGGATAATACCTGTCTAACATCGTTGTTGTTGGACAATAGAAGATTTGGTAGAGGAGCTACCAGCTGTGACAGAAATATTTATTGTCCCTTAAACTTACAAGAATTAACTTTTTCATACAATGAGGGCAAATCAACACAAAATATTTACAACCATAACCATGGTTATAACCATAATTATAATTTTTGAGCTGTTTTAGATTAAACATGATCTGAAACGGTGGGTGCATACATCTCATCCCTGTGCTGAGACTGAATGTAGTCTCTTAATGTCTGAGAAGGGGAAATAACCTGTAAAGCTGTAGGTGTGCACAGATGTGAGTCACAGGTAGCTCAACACGGCGAGCCATCTTCCCATTTAAAGCTACAATAACAGGGCTTGTCATGTAGACTTAAC
The DNA here is from genome assembly GCA_037902135.1 of Cetoscarus ocellatus. Lineage (NCBI taxonomy): Eukaryota > Metazoa > Chordata > Actinopteri > Labriformes > Labridae > Cetoscarus > Cetoscarus ocellatus. The sequence continues at coordinate 451,160 of JBAMNC010001493.1, forward strand.
CTTTAACACTGTTGAAAATGGCTGATGATTTTTTTCTGATATTTACAAGTTTATTTGTAAAGTTTATGAGGAAATGTGTTGCTCTACTGTTTTTCATCCTCCTGCTCAGTGTCTGTGTATGTGTGTATGGACTTTTGAGACAGGACCATGTGTGAGACATAAGACGTAGGAATGAACCATATTATCGGTCTTGACAGATAATTGCTTCAAATGCTAGATATTGGTATCAGCAGATACGAAAATTTCTACAGATATTTCCTACCGCTGTTTAAGCATTATGTATTTGCATCAAGATTGTGGAGATTTTTTGCATATTAATCTTAAATTGAGAGTATAACCTCAAAGTATGTCAGGTTTTCTTTCAGTAGGAAGGTAAATTAGTGTTTTAGCTATTGAAAGAGCAGATGATGCTTAATTTTACTGTTACTGTCAAAAATGCATGGAACAGTCAACACAGGTGTAATCTAAAAGAAACTATTTTTATTCATTCCAATATATCGGTATCAATATCGGCAAAATTAATTGTTGAAATATCTGCATATCTGCAAAAATCCAATATCGTGCATCTCTAATAATATGGAAGTATATAGCAGGTATAAATTCAGCAAATGACTGATAATTGTTGAATTGAAAACCTAATTCATTTACATGAATATTCTGGATTTATTGTGTAAAGTTTCATTTTTGTACATATAACAATCACAACATGTGTTATGGAGAAGAAAATATCACAATTACAGTTTTCATTAGGTTCTGTTTATCCCAAACTCCAATTGTCCTAAAAAATATTCATATTAATCCTGTAACAATAAGCATTTCTGAATTCTGACATAACATGGCATGATATTGAGATTTGGTTGAGTGTTTGGATTTAAATTCACGTGGAGATTGTAAAAATAAAAATAAAAGAAACAAAAAAACATATCCATTGTCCTTATTATATCAGGAAGCTGCAGAATAATTAACACTCAGTAGTTTTAACTGAAAACGATGAAATAGTAGTGTTTTCAACTAGGGCTGCAGGATGTTGAACACACTGAGGTCCAAATTACAGGGGCATTGGCACAGTGCCCCTGTATTTTGTTTTTCCCCCAATTTAGATGTTCTAAATAATTAAACAAGAACAAAACAATAGTGCATCGTAATACTAGCACACCATCATATCAATGCACTGATATGCATCATCAGATTTTGTTTGAGTTTTCTTACTATGGAGAGAGTAGAGGGAAGCACTGGAAGGAAGGCAGCAACTCACTTCGTTTTGGCATGAAAATATGATTAAAACAACCTGCTGATTTCCAAACCAAGCATCCAACTGGAGAGGAAAGGTGATCTGTGTGACATTGAACATGGCTTGGTTGTTGGTGCCTAAGGGGCCAGTTTGAGAATTTAAGGAAGTGCTGATCTACTGGGTTTTTCTTGCACCACCACCTCTGGAGTGAACAGAGGAAGATTGATGCCAAATGTACGAGGAGAATGGCCAGAGTGATAAAAAGGCAATAGTTACTCAAGTATCCACTCTGCACAACCAAGGTATACAGAAGACCATTTCTGAACACACAATACAAAGAATTTTGAAGCAAATTGGTGACAAAATGCCTAATCTCACAATGTGAACAATTCCTTGATCTGCATCCAGACTCAGATCAACCTCAAAATAATCTATCTTAAAAATGTCATCAAATTCCATGCATAACTTTTCCAGTTATTCTGCTAACAAGCAAGCAAAAAACGCCAGCAAAAACATTGCCTCCCTGATGGAGGTAACAAATCTAATGGAGAAAAAAGAGTCAAGTGGCTGAAATACCTTGGCTCAATTTTCTAAAATTCATTAAATAACTATAGGGGCTCTGAGAGCACAAACCATTCCACCATAGTCGGGCAAGTTACTGTCAAAAATGTGGAAAATCTTGCACTGTTACTCAATCCTCAAAAATTAATTGATCCACATTTATTTGGATCCCCACCAAGGTCTAATCACTCCTCTCTTTGCCGCCAACATTCCCTGGAAATTTCATCAAAGTCCATTAAGAACTTTCTGAGTTATTAGTTAATATGTGGAAAACTGTCCGATCTGGCAGCGTTAACTTACCCTTTAAAAGCATCGCATCCCAATCCAGATCACCCCCAAAATCTAACTGACTGGTCCTGAGTACATTTCTGACCCATCCCGAAATTGTCATCAAATTCTGCTCATAACTTTTTGAGATATCCTGTTAGAAGAAAAAAAAATGTCAGCAAAAACATTACCTCCGTGGTTGAGGTAGAAAAATTTCACTATATTGCATTAAAAATATTGATTCAGTATTGCACCGCAAAATACTTCAAAATATTGATCCATCAATATTTTCTTACACCCCGATGTCTAAATCTAAAGCTGAAAAACAGAAGGCTCAAACTGGAACCCAAAAATCTTATTCATTTAAAGAAACACTAAATGATAAGGCTGCCTCAAACCACAATATTTACTCCATAACAACATGATATTCCATAACACGTCATCCACATCTATTTACAGACTGAGTGTAAAATGAGACGCAGGCCTCCATCATTTCAAAGTGAAAGCGTTTCAGAGCAGTATTTAATCTGTACTCCAGACAAGTGTCTCTGTCAGTCAGAAGGATTTTACCAACAGCACAGCAGAGCCTCTCCGAACAGCAGTGAGTACAACAAATGCAGCATCACAACAGAAGTTTACTTATGTCAGCTAAGACCACACTTCACTGACAGTTAATAATAATCCTTTAATGAAGGCCGTTCTAGCAAAGGTCATGCTTTTTAACTTCTTCTCTCCTCAGGTTGTAGAAATGTCTGCTGCCAGCTGTGTTCTGACTGAGGATCAGTTCCTGTGCTCCATCTGTCTGGATGTGTTCAATGATCCTGTCACTACACCATGTGGACACAACTTCTGCAAAAACTGCATCACTGAACACTGGAGCACCTGTGACCTGTACCGGTGCCCTATGTGTAAAGAGGATTTTGTACAAGACCCGTTTTGAAGGTCAACACCTTCATCCGTGAGATGGTGTCTCAGTTCAAAGCTCAGCAGGAAGCCAGCAGCAGCAGCTCACAGCAACAAGGGTCCGAACCAGGAGAAGTTCTCTGTGACGTCTGCACTGGAACCAAACTCAAGGCCCTCAAGTCCTGCTTAGACTGTCTGGCCTCCTACTGTCAGACTCACCTGGAGCCTCACCTGACAGCTTCACGTCTGAAAAGACATCAGCTGATCCCCCCTGTGGAGAACCTGGAGGACAGGATGTGTACCAAGCACGATAAACCTCTGGAGCTGTTCTGTAAGACCGATCAGACCTGTGTCTGCATGCTCTGCTCTGTTTTAGACCACAAGAACCACGAGTTTGTTCCTCTGAAAGAAGAATATGAAGAAAAGAAGGCCGAGCTGGACCAGACAGAGGCTGAAATTCAGACCATGATCCAGAACAGACGTCTGAAGATTCAGGACATGAAACACTCAGTGGAGCTCAGTAAGAAAGAGGCAGACAGAGAGATGGCAGAAGGTGTTGGAGTCTTCGTTGCTCTGAAGGAGTCTGTGGAGAGAGAGCAGGAGAAGTTCATGGACGCCATCAAAGAGAAGCAGAAAACAACAGAGAAACAGGCCCAAGCTTTCATCCAAGAGCTGGAGCAGGAAATCTCTGAGCTGATGAAGAGGAGCAGTGAGGTGGAGCAGCTCTCACACTCTCAAGACCACCTCCATCTCCTCCAGAGAGTCCAGTCCCTCAACATCAACCAGCCACCACCCACCAAAGACTGGACACAGGTTCATGTCCGTCCACCGCTCTATGAGGGGACTGTGCTCAGAGCTTTAGATCAGCTGGAGGAGACTCTCAGAGAACAGAGGAAGAGGCTGGGTGGAGCTGAGCTGAGGAGAGTCCAGCAGTATGAGGTGGATGTGACTCTGGATCCTGATACAGCACATCCTCGACTCATCCTGTCTGATGATGGAAAACAAGTTCATCTTGGTGATGTGAGAAGGAACTTCCAGACAATCCAGAGAGATTTTCTCCTGTGCTAGTGTTTTAGGAAAGCAGAGTTTCTCTTCAGGCAGATTTTACTTTGAGGTTCAGGTTAAAGGAAAGACTGACTGGGATTTAGGAGCAGCCAGAGAGTCGATCAACAGGAAGGGACAGATCACTCTGAGTCCTAAGAATGGTTTCTGGTCTGTATGGTTGAGAAATGGAAACGAGTATAAAGCTCTTGCTGACCCTCAGTCCGTCTCTCTCTGAAGTCTCAGCCTGAGAAGGTGGGGGTGTTTGTGGATTATGAGGAGGGTCTGGTCTCCTTTTATGACGTAGATTCTGCAGCTCTCATTTACTCCTTCACAGGCTGCTCCTTCACTGACAAACTCCTCCCATACTTCAGTCCCTGTCTTAATCATGATGGTAAAAACTCTGCCCCTCTGATCATCTCTCCTGTAAATCACAGCAAGTAGAACAATAACTGAGATGTTCTGATGTGTGAGCATTAGGGGTGTGAATCTCTCCTTTGTAAGACCACAGGATCCAAATCTGGATTCAAAGGTTATGGTGTGATTTACTGATGATTAATTAAAATACAGAAGAGTTCAGAAGTCAGTTTAGTGATGGACCCGCCTCGCACTGGATATCGGTCTCTGATTGAACACTATAACACAGTGGACTTCAATAGAATTTCAAAACAGAGAAGTTTAATAACAGAAATAAACGGATATCAGAGCAATAAAATGGACAGAACAAGCATTTAAACTGATGATGATCTAAATAAATCTGTACAGAGTCTATCATGAGCTGTTATAATATAAAGAGGTGACTGAGACAGAAATAATGGAAAGAAATAATCTTCAATTTAATACAAACAGTACAATCAAACGTATCACTACAGACATTAAAATTCGATTAGATTTTCTGATTCACTAAGAAACTAATAATAACTAGAAAAATTGCATGTCCTAGCAGCAAATGTGTCGAAATACTGAGCCTGAATGCAGAAAATGTGGAATGAGACAGCTAAAAGCAGTGTAAACAAAGCTGAAAATGTGAAAGTGTGACATAAATATTTGGAAGCATTAAAGAAAAGCTGAAAACATATGGTATAAAAATGTTTAAAGTTGTGAAAGAAAGCTAAAAATGAATAAATGTGAAATTAAATTGCAGAAAAATGCAGAAATGTTTGGCCACCCTGAAGAAGTTTTAATCAATAGTCAAAAGAGTTTAATTTGTAAGGCCTAAAATGACAAAGACTGTAATCAGTAGCTGAAGTGTTTAAATATGTTATGAAATATGCATGATAAAGACAGAAAAAACAAAAGTTGTATAGAAGTGAAAGGTTGAATGAGTGACAACCTCTGACATCCAGACTAATGCTCAGCCAGGGCTGCCAACTTTGCAACAGACCTTGGAGTGAGATTTGGTGGAGCCAACCAACATGTTACTGCTTACATGGCAGGACAATATTCGACACGTAATGTCTCATTTTGTGTAGGTTTAATCAATCTATACAGCACTCAGAACTAACTAAATGGTGCAAGTGCAATTAACTCAGGTACAGGTAAAAAAAATAAAATAAAAATAAATGCTATATTGTTTTGCTGTGTTGTCTGACACTTCCTCAAATGTCCTACATAGTGATATTAAACAATAACTGTGATCATGTCATTGCTTCTTATAAGTCTTTATCCTACCTGTCTACAGGTCTGTTTATTCACAACCAGCAATTCCAAGACCAGTATTTTTTTCACCAAAAACACCAGGCTGATCACCACTACAGCAGATTTACAAGAACTGAAAGCTCGATACAAGTTCTAAAACGAGAAGTAATAATTTAATGAATAACCAAACTAAATTAAACTATACTTCATGTTTTCAATGTTTTTTTTTATCAAACTGTCAACACGCAGCAACAAAACAAAACCTGAATATGTCACAAAACTTAAAAATGCACAAACCTTAACACAATTACCCCCTGAAAGCCTGTTGTATCATATTTGATACATACTTTTATGATACCTTTATCTAATCAATATGATCAACAAATTACTAAAAAAAACATCTGAAAACAATGAGATAAATGATAAAAATGTCCTCAAGTGGATTATCAGTTGCCAACAACATCTAATGTATCAAATGAGATACAAAAAATATATATATGGTAAATTTTATGGAAATTTTGATTTTGTTTGATTTGAGTAGAAAGTGAAATAAACATTCCAGCTCCAAAAAAATTGATTTTTCTGGCTATTATTTGTGCATTCAGGCTTTAAAGGGTTAAATTATGAAGTGCAATTGAATATGCATAATTAGTCTAGATTTAATTTTCCTTTATAATGAAAAATGTTTTGGCATCAATGTGTAGGCTACAAGTCCACAACACTATGAACTATCCAGTATAAAAGCATCTGACTTGAAAATTAATGTAAAAAGTTGTGATTTTAATTGGAGGACAATAAGGAGTAGACGTTAACAATCAGAAAGTAATTAGAAACTGGCTCTGGTCAAGTTAACGTCTAAGTCAAAGTTACAACTACTTTATATTTTAAATCAATAAATCTATTATAGAACATCAAACTCAAAGTAATAATAGCCTACATAAATGAATTTTTAAATCTAATGAAAATGGTGCATTGTTCATTTTTTTTCTGTGCAAATTTGATGGCTGTGAAAGGTGCCAAATGGTGTATGGAAGAAGAAGAAGAAGAAGAAGAAGAAGAAGAAGAAGAAGAAGAAGAAGAAAGTTGGATAACAATATGTTGAGATGCTGGCTCAGCATTTCAACATAATAAAATAATTTTACTGAGCTGATGGCACTGAACTGAAACATCAGGCATGTGAATATTAATTTACTAAAAATGTGTGTAAACACTTTGGATGCAACTATACATTGTTGTTTGGTTTTACCAATTTGGCCATTGAAATCCTTACTTTATTTTTTTAAAAGGTTGACGTGCAGGTTAGAGACCCAAATGAAAAAATGTTGGAGGGTAATGAAGACAAATTATTTTAGTCCACATGCTGTGGCTGTCCTGCGGTCAAGTCTTTGTGGATATATGTGTGTCATTTAATTTCTAGACTGATGAATACGAATGCCTCTCCATGTCCATTCTGTTTGCCTGCTGGGATACAGGGCTGCACGACTTCAGGAGAAAAAGAAAGACTGGGGGCTAAAAGACTGATTTTGTCATACAAATAATTACCAGCAAAGATGTTTTTTAGTAGACACTTCATTACAAGACTATTTTTCATCTTTTTGGCATGGAAAGAATTGTGAATTGTGGATTTTTTTAAATTAGCCTAAGTTAAGACTGAGACCATCTGGAGTCAAGTTTGGGAAAACGTCACAGCACCACATATATAATTATAAATCAGATAATTGTCCTTTTAGAAGCTGGACTTAGTGTTGAACATATTGAACTTTGTTTAACCAGAAAAACCTCACTGAGATTAGAAATCTCATTTGCAAGTAGGGCTAAACAATTATTCATGCTAGGAAAAACATCTGTATCTTTATTGCACTACTTTTAAACAAACAATATGTGCACAGTTTTTAGTTTTTTGTTGCTTTAACTTGGCATTATTTGTCTGCCTGTTCTGTTTTGTATGCCTTTTTCCTTGTGTCACTTGTTTGGACCTCTTGTCTCTTGTGTTTCTTGTGTTTTCTGTTTTACTGTCTTGATCCTGTTCCTGGTTTTAGCTAAGTTTCCCATTTTGTGTTCATGTTGTGTCTTGTCTCGTGTTTCCTGTTTTATTTTGAAATCCCTATGTTCCTCGTGGTGTTTTCCTGCCCTCCCTTCAGTGTGCCTCGGATTTTGATTCCTTCCACCTGTGTGATTGTCTCACCTGTGTCTGATTACTCCCCAGTGTATTTAGTCTCTGTGTTCCCCTTTTGTCTGTGTGGGTTCATTCTTCATCCTCCTCGTCTTCATGTGTCACTCCCTGGCTTCAGTGTTTACCTCTGAACCCAGTTTTTCCTCGGGTTCAGAGGTATTTTGTCTGTTTTTTGGTTGAACTTTCCAGAGACTTTAATTTGTACTTTGTTTGCCAGATTTGATTTGTTACTTTGTTAAGAGATTCTTGTTTTGTACTTTGACCTTTTGTTAAGATTTAGTTTTTTGACTCTTTGATCCCTGTCATTTTGTTAGTTAAATACAGTCTTTTTGTTTTATCTGCATTTGGGTCATCTTCTTGTTTTTTTCTGGTTTATTTGGGTACCACAACATGACATTATTGTTATACCATATTATATTAAATTTAATGATTTAGAACTAAAATGACAACACTGGTGTGTTTACTTTGATAATAGGGCTAGTCAACAAAAGTAACACTCAGTTAATATCAGCCTGTGCTATTACTGTTGTTATTGTCGTTGTTGTTACTCAGTGTTTTTCCACAGGATCACGTTTTACTTGCAGTGGGGAAATCATAAATATGTTTTTGACAACAGAGATGGAGGAAGAGGGTCTCCCCCTGACATTTTTAAATTAAATCATTTCTTTCTGCATTCTGATCACTTTTTATTCACAATTTTATACTAATCATGAAGTAGTCCTGTGATCTTAGAGGTGTTTTTTGAAATCTCATCAGTTTTTTTTTTTAACTTACCTCGCTTAAAGGTGCAGTGTGTAGAATTTGGCATTTGAGCGACATCTATCGTTCAGATTCTAGAATGAGCCCAACCGTAACCAAAACGTCACATCGCTGAGCAAGCAGCCTGTGAAGACCAAAAGGGATCGTGAACAAGGCATCATTTACTAAAGTGACAAGGTTTGTAACCATTATTTTTATAGATTATAGGTCAGTTGTTGTCCTCTCTCCTCTCCTTCGCCTGCATTCCAGGTACATTTCAGAATCGGCGGACAGATTTGCGTTTTGTTCTTTTTGTCCCTAAAATCCACCCGTAGACAACATGGCGGATCATTATATCAGCCTACATGAACGCGGCCTGCAGTAATGTGAATTTTTTGAAGCTTTTTCTAACTAAATAAAAATAAAACAAACGTTTTATGGGGATGATTGTACTCCTACACTCAGAGGCAATGAAAATGCAACACCAGTTCAGATTCAAATATTTTTTTGACTGAACGTTATTTTTTTATTTTAACAGTTTAAATATATTGGGTGGGTTGATTTTGATGAATTAAATGCGTTATTTGGCTGACTTGTACAATAATAAACACATGCATTAAACATAATGAGAACAATTTGAAAATTAAAAATCACAACAACACTGAATGGAAGACACGTTCAAAAATCAACTTAAAAAACAGTCAGTATCAGGTGTGACCCCCACGAACATTCACACAGGCAGTACAACGTCTCCTCATGGACCTGAAACGGTCACGCAAATGCTGCAGAACAATATGGCGATCTTGATGAGGAGTTGTCACTCGTTCACGTCCTGGACGTGGTCGGTCATTAACAGAACCGGTTTCATGGTGCCGCTGTATAAGTCTGGTGACGCTGGAGGTACTACACCCAAAACGGTGAGCCACTTGCCGGGCTCTTGCTCCTGCCTCTAGCATACCAAGGGCCCTGTTCCTTTGTTCAGTTGACAGACGTGGCATGATAACACTTGACAATGTTTCTTGTGTGGCTTTTATCATGCCTTTATAGAGGGAAGACAACCACTCCTTCATTTGAACAACTGCACTTGCATAACTCCTAATCCCATATGTTGTACTCAATATGTATTGTTAAGAGTACAACATGTGTAACAAGGTGCCCATTGTGACTCCAATTGTCACTTGAGAGCTCAAATTGGACAACTCAGATCCTGAGCAAAAATAAACCAAAATCTAAAGTGTTGCGTTTTCATTGCCTCTGAGTGTATGTTGATGGACTTTACATACATATAGAAACATTATATCCTATATTCACTGTTTCTGTTCGGCGAAATGCTGCCAAATTCTTCACACTGCACCTTTAAACTAATTTTTAGTTTCATGTTAATCTTGAAATCTTTTCAAAAATATGTCAGATGAACATGTACCACAGCTCACACACTTGAGTTTGTAGTTCCTGAATGAGAGAGACTGACAGCTATCACATCACAGCAGATGTTGTAATAAAAAAACATCCTCCTGATATCTTTGTGAAAAAATCTCCCCACTTCAAAAACGAGGTCAAAATTCCACTGAATTTATCATCTCCCCCCGTCTCTCTTGTCTTTTATAAAGCTTTCTCATTTATTATTAGCTTCCATCTGCTGCAGGTCACCCAAAGGTCATGGGAGGAGCACACATGACACACATTAAAGCTGACAAGATGTAGAAAATGAAGAAACAATCACAAATGAAAAAAACACACATTGTTTGCAGATAGTGCTGAAACTTGCAGAAATAAAATAAAATAAATTATTAATGTAGGACAAAGAACAACAGCTTGTTTGCGTAGTTCTCTGACTCCAGAGAGACACTGGTGAGGGCAAAGTCGAAATAAAAAAGGACTATTGTGGCTTCAACAAAAAGGAGTTGTATGAACATAGGATGACGAGACATTTTCTCTGAATGGATTCCAAAAATATGAGCAAACCAATAATTGTTAACTTTACACTGATCAGTCTTACGCAAATATTCAATCTATTTTTTTTATTATATTTTAGTCAACAATAACGAAGTCAGAAAAAATGCCCTGGATCTAAACTTTAAAGGTGACCTATTTTGCTCCTTTTCTGAACATCAACATGGATCCTTGATGTCTTCATGAAACATTAGTAACATGCTTTGGTCCAAAAAAAAACCATGAATAAAGCACAGCTGCATTCTTTCCATGCTCACATAGCCCCTCTGCTTAGAACGGCTGGTTTTGAGGGCATTCGCCTTCCTATGCTAATGAGCCAGAGCAAAGCAGCGGCCAACAGCACATACAACGGGGACTTAACGATAGACCTGCAGCGTATCTGAGTGAAGCGGAGCACACAGCCACTCCAGCCACGCGTCACTTAAGCGGGGTACACACATAAAGATTATCAGGCTGTTTTTATCCCGACTTACCCCCTTCCCGACCAAGGACGGAAAATGCCTGATTATCTTATGTAAAATTATCCTATAAGATTATCCTGTGGTCTGAGGTGTGTTAAGAGTGAATTTGTCCAGATAATCGGCTCCGAAACGGGTCGGGCCACCAATTGTAAATATTAAACTTGTCCAATATTTACGACCAAAAATCTTCATGTGTGGGGAAAGCTGACGACTTGTGATGTGGAGCTGAATGTAGCCAATCAAGAGTTGAGCTGACTAAGGAACAAGGGAGCAGGTGTAAATAAAAACAAGCATGGCCAACCTGAAACATAAACATAAAGTTTGGTGGACCTAAGAAACGGAGGACCAGCTCACGTGTTTCCGGTCATTTTCATCTTCATGTATGGGATCTCTAAAAGATAAAAAAATCTCTTCAGATTTAGAGAATCCATATGTGTGTAACCCGCTTTACAGTCCTGAACACACACGAACCACAAATTCATGTCGTTTACCAGACAACAGCGAAGCCTGTTTCCCCCAAACATCACAGGCTAACGCACAACATGCTAACCTTGGCTTAATCACCGGAGTGGGACACAGCCACAACTTAGCCTACCTTCCAGGCTAATGTTAGCAGAAACAAAGGGGTAATAGGGTGGGTAGAGGACTGATTATATTCAGCAAACTGTTAACCTTCTCTTGACTAATGTAAGAATGCTCATACTTTGAAGTTTTCCCTTCAGACTTTCAACACGTAACGTTAACATTGACGAACATGTGAAGTTCATCATTCCCTCCTACTGTTAGCATTAGCTCATAGCAATGAGCAAAATAAATACTACACAGCATTAAAATATTCAAGTTTCCCTCATCAGGTTTCGTGATCCTGAGGGGAGTAAAGGAGGAGGTGTGGCTAACATCCTCTGAGCAGCCCCTTTGTTTTAGTTTTGCTCAGGTGCTTTAGTGCAACAGCTGCTGTTAAAAAAAATCACATACCCTACCTTTAAAAGTGTCATCAAATTCCATTCATGACTTTTTCACTCTGTCCAGTGGCTGAAATACCATGGCTCAAATTTCTATAATTTATTACATAACTATAGGGGCTCTGAGAGCACAAACCATTCCAACATTGTCGGGCAAAAGATACTGTCAAAAATGTGGAAAATCTCACACTGTTAGTTAATCCTTTAAAAATTCATTGATCCACATTTATTTGGATCCACACCAAAATCTAATCACTCTTCTCTTTGCTGCCAGAATTCCCTGGAAATTTCATCAAAGTCCATTAAGAACTTTCTGAGTTATTAGTTAATGCGTGGAAAACTGTCCGATCTGGCAGTGTTAACTTACCCTTTAAAAGCATCGCATCCTGATCCAGATCACCCCCAAAATCTAACTGACTGGTCCTGAGTACATTTCTGACCCATCCTGAAATTGTCATCAAATTATGTTCATAACTTTTTGAGATATCCTGTTAGAAGCAAACAAAACAAAACAAAACAAAAAAACCCCAAATGACAGCAAAAACAATATTTTCTTACACCCCCATGACTAAATCTAAAGCTGAAAAACAGAAGGCTCAAACTGGAACCCAAAAATCTAACACTAAATGATAAGGCTGCCTCAACCACAATATTTACTCCATAACAACGTGATATTCCATAACACGTCATCCACATCTATTTACAGACTGAGTGTAAAATGAGACGCATCCATCATGTCAAAGTGAAAGTGTTTCAGAGCAGTATTTAATCTGCAGTCCAGACAAGTGTCTCTGTCACTCAGAGGGATTTTACCAACAGCACAGCAGAGCCTCTCCGAACAGCAGTGAATATAACAAATGCAGCATCACAACAGAAGTTTACTTATGTCAGCTAACACCAGAGCATGTGGGCGGAGCAAGAGCATATGGGGTGCTGTTTGTAAAGCAGCTCATGCAAAAAAAAAAAAAAAACAGCAACATTTTGTCACATTTAGCTTCAAACCATGTACAAACAACTGGTGTGAATTTTTTCTGGTGACCTTTTACGACATTTACAGCAATATTTATCATCTTAGAAATATTTTAAATAGTTAAAGCTATGGTCTACAATCTGAAAACCAGTTTGGCTGTTAAGACAGATTTGAAAAACGCAGCCTGCCCCCCCTTCACTCACCCCTCCCCTCCGTGTTCCAAGATCCCGCCCCCCAGCTCGTGTCGCCTCCTAACAACACGCCCCCTCCGATAGAGCACGAAGCCGGCCGGCAGAAAATATCAGCAGCAACAACAACTTGAGATTGCTCATAGCTGAAAGTAACAAACACGACAGTCATCCCCCTTGTAACACACAGCGGTAGCCATTTCAATTGGACCGGCGGCGAAGCGGGTCTGGCGTCGCCACTGTTAGCCGATCAGGATTTACCTTTCTCGGCGTGTCTTCACCAGCTTAGTTTACAATGCTAACGATGCGTGGCTAACTTATGCTAATGCTGGTCTTCTCCGGCTCCATGACGCTTCAGTAGCTGTGCAGCTAGCTGCTCACCGGTACAGGGACCATGGGCTGGACGGTGCGGAGCAGGGGAGACAGGGGATTGGATGGACTCACGGACCAATCCGAACCGCAAGAACGGCGGTTCGGATTGGTCAACTATTATGCTGCTTTGCAGCAGATATACTGAATGGATTTTTTTCATTCTTTTTGGTCTTTATATTGCGTAGATCGGACCATAGGGCCATAACGGCCTTATAAACGGTGTTATTAAGATGTACCAAGCTTCCAAATCGTAGACCTTAGCTTTAAATGTAAATATTAAATGTCACACGTAAATGCTAAATATAAATATAAATATAAATATAAATATAAATATAAATGTTAAAATATAAATATAAATATAAATGTTAAATCTAAATATTTAGCTAACATGCAAATTTTCACTCCCGGTAACAGGAAGTACCAAAATAAAAGCTCGGGGAGTTCTCGTCATCTACAATGACTGCCGCAAAACCACAACAGCGCAAAAGAGATTTGCCTCTAGCATCAGTGCTATATTTGCTTCGTTTTTTATTGCTGAGCATAAAAACGTCAGAACATATGACAGAAAATGTAGTTAATGCGGTTTCACTGACTCTACAGGCTGCCAGAGCGGTTGAAAGACGTCATTGAGGGTTCAGAATGCAGAGGGTCACATGGTTCATGTAGCGTCCGAATAGTTCCAAACAAAGCTTGGCGGGACATTTAAATGAACTGCAGAGCTGCAGTTTCTGGTAATTATTAACCAATATTTTCAGTTTTTTACATTCATACATTGGTTTAGGCAAATTCCAACGTGGTACATATTCTATGCGCTTGTGTAGCAACATTATTATTGTGATAATGCTTTTAAATTTGCTGAAATTTCCTCTGAAAAGGAAGAATGTGGACAGCAAACTAGCTTTACTTTATGTTCTTGACTAGCAAACATTACTTGATACTGTAATGTCATTTTATTTCCTTGTTTATAACATCAGTGTTGGTGATTTGGAAAATTACTGACTTATTTTGTAGTAACATTTCAGACCATGAAGGAAGAAACCTGTGATTTTCCTGAGTAGGGAAAACTTAGCTTTATTAAATTAAAACATTTAAGAACCTGTCTTGTAAAGTATGAAATATCGTATCTAATTTATCGTATATATCTTCTGTACACACACACACACACATATATATATATATATATGTATATATGTGTATATGTATATTTATATTTACATATACAGAGAGATATATAGATATGTGTGTGTGTGTGTGTGTTTGTGTAGGAAAACCAACCCACGGCGTGTTGTTTTTATTGGTTGACTACTTATCCATACTTTCTTATATTAAACAAAAATTAAGCAATAAAACAATGGCTTACACGATTTCTTTATTCAATCCTGTAGTTTCCAGATTAACCACACAGGCCTAATGCAAAAGAGTTTTCATCAAGGATGTAAGATACAACAAGAGGTAGACCAGAGAGCACATTAAAATCAATATTTTGTTTAAAATTGATATGTGATAGTGCTTTAAATTACATTTCTAATTTGATTCAAATGTGTTTGTAAAATGACCATCATTAAAATATCAACTGTAGCTTCCTACCTGTCAATAGACCTTCAATAAATGTGAGAAACATACATTCCCATAGGAATTCTATTGCCTCGGTTGCATTGTTTGGAACTATCGAGGGCTCACATGATCCACCATTGCTGTCAAATAATTGGTCCATTGGCATCTATGGAGATGACGCCACTCTCTCTTTCAACCGCTCTGCAGGCTGCCAGGAAGTATGCTACTCCTGGACCAGCCACACCGTCCATCTCCACTGGGACATCATCCCACATGGTATACACGGTATACGTAACATTTGGCCTACGTGCACAACAGAATTTGTAACCTGGATGGTGTGACTGCATTTATCCGAAGTGCAGATGGTGTGACCGCAGTTCTGTACTGGGAGAGACCCAAAGTTGTCACTGGGGGAGTGTACCGTGTGGGATGATGTCCCAGTGGAGGTGGACGGTGTGGTTGGTCCAGGAGTGGCATACTTCCTGGCAGCCTGTAGAGACACTGAAACCATATTAGCCACTTTTTCTCTAATATGTTCTGACGTTTTTATGCTCAGCAATAAAAAACGAGCAAATATGCGAAGCATGAATTGCACTGATGCAAGAGGCAAATCTCTTTTGGGCTAACAAGTGCTGTTGTGGCTCTGCGGCGGTCGTTGTAGCTGACGAGAACTCCCCGAGCTTTTATTTGGTACTTCCTGTTACTGGGAGTGAAAATTTGTATGTTAGCTAAATATTTAGTTGCACCTGAGAGATTTAGATTTAACATTTATATTTATATTTAACATTTATATTTATATTTAGCATTTACTTGTGACATTTAATATTTACATTTAACTATTTAAAATATTTCTAAGATAAATATTGTCTTAGAAATGACAAATATTGCTGTAAAAGGTCACCAGAAAAAAATTCACACCAGTTGTTTGAACATGGTTTGAAGCTAAATGTGACAAAATGTTGCTGTTTTTTGTATTTTTTTAGCATGAGCTGCTTTAAAAATGGCACCCCATAGGAGCATGAGTGGAAGGAATTTGGAATTTGGTTTTTTGGAGTGTGGAGCATTTTTTTCAAAAAAGCTGGAGCGGCACCTTATCTTTCGCTCCATCCCGCTCCAATTTTGCTCCGGTACTGCTCACACCAAGCGTCTGAAGCACGTCTCACACAGAGTGTGATTAATTGTTCAGCCACCCACACTGTTTCTCAGACCTCAGTGTAGGTCACCTGCAATTGTCTATGTTTTTTTTTATCTAGTGAATGCATCGCGCTTCTGTATTTTTGTAGCGTGAGTG
Organism: Cetoscarus ocellatus; assembly: GCA_037902135.1. Taxonomy (NCBI): domain Eukaryota; kingdom Metazoa; phylum Chordata; class Actinopteri; order Labriformes; family Labridae; genus Cetoscarus; species Cetoscarus ocellatus. The sequence goes on from JBAMNC010001493.1 coordinate 467,463, forward strand.
ATGAGTGATTTGAGTGGAGCGGGTAGAAATATGAGTGAGCGGTAATGAGCAGAGGAGCTGGCGCCAGAGAGGGCTCTGTGAGCGAGGAGCGGGAAATGAAGGTCATTCTAACAAAGGTCATGCTTTTTAACTTTTTCTCTCCTCAGGTTGTAGAAATGTCTGCTGAATGAAGATCAGTTCCTGTGCTCCATCTGTCTGGATGTCTTCACTGATCCTGTCACCACACCATGTGGACACAACTTCTGTAAAAAGTGCATCACTGAACACTGGAGCATTAATGTCCCCTGTCAGTGTCCCAACTGTAAAGAGATCTACATAAAACCAGAGCTGAAGGTGAACATGTTCATCTCTGAGATGGCTGCTCAGTTCAGACAGGCAGCTCAACAGAAAGCCAGCAGCAGCAGCACAGAGCAGCAAGCTGCCAAACCAGGAGAAGTTCCCTGTGACGACTGCACTGGAGCCAAACTGAAGGCCCTGAAGTCCTGCCTGGTGTGTCTGCTCTCCTACTGTGAGACTCACCTGGAGCCTCACCTGGTGATTTCAGGTCTGAAACAACATCAGCTGATCGACCCTGTGGAGAACCTGGAGGACAGGATGTGTGAGAAGCACGACAAACTGTTGAAGCTGTTCTGTAAGAACGACCAGATGTGTGTCTGCATGATGTGCTCCGCTACTGACCACAAGAGCCATGATGTTGTTCCTCTGGAAGAAGAATATGAAGGAAAGAAGGCAGAGCTGGAGAAGACAGAGGCTGAAGTTCAGCAGATGATCCAGAAGAGACGACTGAAGATTGAAGAGATCAAACACTCAGTGAAGATCAGTGAGAAGAATGCAGACAAAGAGATCACCGCTCTGAAGAAATCTGTGAAGAGAAGCCAGGCAGAGCTCATGGACTCCATCAAAGAGAAGCAGAGAGAGACGGAGAAACAGGCTGAAGGCTTCATCAAAGAGCTGGAGCAGGAGATCTCTGAGCTGGAGAAGAGAAGAGCTGAGGTGGAGCAGCTCTCACGCTCTGAAGACCACCTCCAACTCCTCCAAAACTTCACGTATCTGAGCTCTGCTCCACCCACCAAGGACTGGACTGAAGTCAGAGTCCATCCACCTTCATATGAGGGGACTGTGAGGAGAGCACTGAAGCAGCTGGAGGAGACCATCAGTGAACAGATGAAGAATCTGTTTGAGGCTGAGCTGAAGAGAGTCCAGCAGTATGAGGTGGATGTGACACTCGATCCTGATACAGCACATCCTGCTCTCGTCCTGTCTGATGATGGAAAACAAGTTTATTGTGGTGATGTGAAGAAGAAAAACCTCCCAGACACTCCTGAGAGATTTGATCCTTGGGTCTGTGTCTTATCAAAGCAGAGTTTCTCTTCAGGCAGATTTTATTATGAGGTTCAGGTTAAAGAGAAGACTGAGTGGGATTTAGGAGTGGTCCATCAATAGAAAGGGACAAATCACACCGTCTCCTCAGAATGGTTACTGGAGGATATGTTTGAGGAATGAAAATGATTACACAGCAGGTGCTGACTATGCTGTCAGTCTGTCTCTTAAGTCTGATCTGAAGAAGGTGGGGGTGTTTGTGGATTATGAGGAGGGTCTGGTCTCCTTTTATGATCCTGATGCTGCAGCTCTGATCTATTCCTTTACTGGCTGCTACTTCAATCAGAAAATCTACCCATACTTTTGTCCTTGTAATCCCTATGGTGGTAAAAACTCTGCTCCTCTGATCATCTCTGCTGTAAATCACAGTGAGTCGAACAATAACTGAGATGTTCTGATGTGTGAGCATCAGGGGTGTGAATCTCTCCTTTGTAAGACCATATGATCCAAATCTAGATTCACAGGTTAAGGCTCGCTTTACTGATGATTTATTAAAATACAGAAGAATTCAGACAAACTCAGTTTGATCTGGTTCATTTTGATTTGATCTGATTCAAAATGATCATGAAAGGGTTTTTTAATATTAGTAAAAAGGAGAAAACAGAGGTGGGGCTCTCATTTCACCACCAACATATTTCTTTGAGTTTCTGTATAAAGAGAGCAAATATCAGACCTCCTGAATAACCTAATATTCTGACATTATGTTCATGAACATGATATTTTTATTCAACCTTGTAAAGCAGCTGGATTTGCCAGATTCCAAGTCTGTCATCAGGCAGATCCATCTTCCACCCTTGAAGCTCAAGCGATTGTTCTCAATCAGAAAATGACTTTAAGGACAAAGAGGCAGCAGCTTCAGATGTGTTTGAGTTTTTCTTTAACCCTTGTATGACCCCTTTACATTTTTGTCCATTTCCAAAATGCAAAACTTCCTCACAGACAATCACCATCCTTACCAGAGTTGATTTTTGGTGAGGGGGTGTCATTCTGGGTGAAATTTCAAAGTCTCAACTTTCAGCACAAAAATCCGTTATTTGACCCCGTAATGCATTTTTAACCTATCCATGACCCTTCATGGACAAAAAAGTCCATTTTCTAGAAAGTGACCAACAAAAGGTCACAGGAAGGTGAATTTTGGCAAGAGCAGGTAATTTTGGGTTAAATTTGAAAATCCCAATTTACAGCATGAAAATCCCTTATTTGACCCTGTAATGCATTTTTATCACATCCATGACCCTTCAAGTGGACAAAAATGTCCAACCGTCATTTATCCATTTGTTATTGTATATATATATATATATATATATATATATATATATATATATATATATATATATATATATATATATATATATATATGTTCCAGGTATGTTTGTTGTTTAGAATAATGCAACAGCAGTAGTAGCAGTGTGAAAAATGAGGCCTGAACCCATATTTGTAAACAACATAAAATTATTAAAGATTGGCAAATGAGACACAGCCCCGATTTGATTGGACTGTCTTGTCTGTCCTATCACATGAAGTTCTGCAAGTGTTTGGTTGACTTGGAGGTAAAAATCTTGAAATCCATGTCAAAAGTGACTGAGTGAAACTCCATATGAGTCACTTCAAAGATTTCGAGGATAATAAGTACAAATAGCAACAATAACAAATGGATAAATGACGGTTGGACATTTTTGTCCACGAAGGGTCATGGATGTGATAAAAATGCATTACAGGGTCAAATAACAGATTTTCATGCTGAAAGTTGGGATTTTCAAATTTAACCCAAAATTACCTGCTCTTGCCAAAAATCACCTTCCTGTGACCTTTTGTCGGTCACTTTCTAGAAAATGGACTTTTTTGTCCACTTGAAGGGTCATGGATGTGATAAAAATGCATTACGGGGTCAAATAAGGGATTTTCATGCTGAAAGTTGGGATTTTAAAATTTAACCCAAAATTACCTGCTCTTGCCAAAAATCACCTTCCTTTGACCACTTGAAGGGTCATGGATGTAACCTTTTTGAAGGGTAATTCAAGGGTTAAGCTGAAAGTGACCTGAAGTCTCCGACTGTCCCGTAATGACTGTGACAGACAAAACATTTGTTCAACCACCTCACAGTTTTTCTTGACACTCTCTGCCATCCCCAGTCCCTTTCTGTGAGTAGCTCAGCAGATGGACTTGAAGTCTGTCTGCTATGTTCCCCAAGAAAAGCAGTGGATGAGGGAGAACAATGGAAACAAATGGCACAGAGGATTTTGACCTTTATGTAGATTTTTCATTTTCAGTTCGCATAAACAAATGTTCTTGTCGGGCTAATCAGAGTTTTTCTTACATCAGCTGTTATTTGTGCAAAATATACTACTTGTGGCTTCATTATTTTTTGATTATCAGTTAATGTAAAGTAAAAGTTACTGTTGAGTTATATCAAATTTTTGGAATAAAATCTTTGTGATTTGGTCACTTGTTGTTTGTGCATGTGTTCCTTTAACCCCAAAATGTAAGCTGGGTGGATCAGAAGAGATTCTCCTAAAATAAGACAGATTGCAGTAATTAAGCACAGCTGCAGTAAAACTGTACCAAAGAAAAGACTCAGATCTGTCAGAATGAACTTGTGCAATGCTCAAACTTTGGAGGGAAACTTGTGCACTTAAAGGTTTGAAGTCTGATTTACAACTTTAACAAGGCCCAGTCCAGTTGAAACACTCTTCAATGAGATGCCCCTGCAGGAGGAAACGAGAAATACCACCCAGAGGTTCAGTTTCTCTGTGAGGTTCACATCTGTCATTCAGTAAAAGTTCAGAGGAAGGTCCAGAGGAATGGTGTGATTATTGTGGTGCAGTGATTCATGAAGAGAATGTGCAAACTGACAGATAAACTATTATTTATGGACATGTAGTCTGAGGCAGCGACTAAAATAGGGGTAAAGGATCAAAGGTCAAGTTCTAAATGAAACACTTCATCTTCAGCTTGAAAGAGTGTTGATTTCCATTTACTTGAGTTTACGTTTTCTTAAGTGCAATAATTTAGCCTCACTTCACCCCTCATAAAGAAATAGTGTACTTTAATAACATCCAAAATAGGGCTGGGAAAAATGTAGAGTTGTTGAAGAACGATAAACTTACAAAGAACAATATAGTATAGATATAATTGTAAACTGTTTAGTTTATAAGTCAGCATAGTTGTTTTTGCTCTAAAATAGCATTAGATGAGTTACCATAAGAACTGTCAACATGCCACGAAGTGCAATATGATGACTTTGTAAAATGATGACTTTCCGCTCCCGACAACTTGGAGATTTATATATATATATATATATATATATACACACACACACACACACACACACACATATATATATATATATATATATATATATAACTGATGGTGAAACTTCACCAGACGTCACAACAACCAAAACTAAGACAGAAAAATATGGCATGTATTGTATCATCTTCAAGAGGGTGGATAGGGCTGGTGCACCTTTAGGCATGTACAATCAATCCTTATATTTTTTCTTTAATTCCTAATTATTGGTCCATAGAGCAGGAGCAGCAGTTCACAGGCTGTTTTTTTTTGTTTGTTTATGTCTAATGTCAGTTTGCTGGCCCTGTTTTGTCCCTCAGTCATTTTTAGAGAGTCAGATGTAGAAAAGACATTTTAAAGCACTTGTCATTACACCCTGAAAATTGGGTTATTTTTCTGTCTCTTTGAGCTTCTAGAGTCTGTTTTCACTTTGATGTCACATGCTACAGTTGCTGCTTCTTACTAATTAAAGTAATTCAAATATATCTCAAGCACACAGGAGAAGCAAAGGACAAAATTGATTTCATGTGTTAGTTAATGTCCATGGTAAAGGTTCGGGGGCTTTCTGCTGCCCAAGGGGGTCCGACATGAAAAGTCTGTGAACCACTGCCCTAAACCAAAGAAGAAACTTGATGTTTCTGAATACAAATGTGTTTCTCTAATGCCACCACTAGATGGCGTGAGACACCTGCTTCTGCAAACCCACCTCTTCACTAATTTCAGCCCAAACTGCACTGAGAGCAGGAACATGACCAAAGCAACACTTCTGGGACAGTCAGTTCATAACTCTGATGGAACATTAGAGTTTTTGGGGACATTCATTTAAATGTAATATTTCTTTACATTTAGAGCACTCTGAGAATGAACAGGTCAGAGCGTTTTACAGCAGTAATGAGAAGAACAGAGACGGCAACAGGAACAAAACACAGAGAGAACACAGCAATCAAAAACTCTGACGTGACAAGAAAATCCAAACCACAGATAAAAAGGAACGTAGTCTCACAGACATCCACTCACCGGCCACTTTATTAGGTACACATTGCTTGTCTTGGGTTGGAACCCCTGTTGCCTTCAGAGCTCCTTAACTCTTCATGTCATTGATTAAACAAGGTGCTGGAAACATCCCTCAGAGATTCTGGTCCATGTCGACACAACAGCATCACACAGCTGCTGCAGATTTATCAGCTGCACATCCATGATGAGACTCTCCTGTTCTACCACATGCCAAAGGTGCTCTACTGTATTGAGGTCTGGTGACTGTGGAGGCCACTGGAGTACAGTGAACTCATTGTCATGTTGAAGAAACAAGTTTGTGATCTGAGCTTTGGAGCGCTATCCTGGTGGAAGTTTCCATCAGAAGATGGTCCACTGTGGTCATAAAGGGATGGACAGGGTCAACAACAACATTCAAGTAGGCTGTGGGGTCAAAGCATGCTCAGGTGTGGCCCAAAGTGTGAAAATATCCCCCACATCATCACAAAGATGGCCCAAAGATCTGCTGCCCTTTGTTTGTTCTCTCTTTTAACACCGTTTGTCACGAGGGAGGAAAACTAAAAAAAAAAATAGAGAACATGAGAAAACAGAGAACACTAAGGGTCCGAACAACTAAGATCCAGAATAACAGGTGCTAAATTGCATGAGCAAACTAAAAAAATGCACATGCTATTAGTGGGCGTGTTGCGGGTGATCTGCTATCACTGCGTGTGCAATTGATAACAGGCGCAAAAGTGGTGCAGACCGCCCCCTTTAAAGGAGGAGTTTGCGTGTGCTACCGGCTGTCACCGTGGAGAGTTTTGGAGAGCAGAGTGGCTGCAAATGAAAAATGAAGCTTGAAGCCATGGAGTTGGAGGCAAATAAACACACTTGCGGTAACCTTTTCTTTTTGCTGTCTGTCATTTTGATGGACAAGGTCGTCACTTAACCTCATGCCTTATTTCTATCCGTCATTTTTAATTTTCCTTTTCTGATTGCAATGAAACATAATCTAAATGACGGCATTCACATAGTTACACAGCTTCATCACCAATAACCTCTCATTAGAAGAGCAGTCTTACAGTTACGCACACATTACTGAGCGGGTACCTTTTACGCACTGACTGTATACAGTCAGCTCGGAGTGACAAACAGAGTGACATTACATATATGTATTACCTGCAGTATGGAAGACAGTTGTATGAAGTTTATATTAGGCTCTACCTATGATGTGGCTCCATCACTCCAGAACCTACAACAGCTGGTAGGCAGAGACCTGTCACAGCTTTGTGTTCAGGTACAGCTACCTTGAAACAGCTTCTATCAGACTGTAAGAGGAGTCAGTCACAGGCCTCACAGACGCAGCTGAAATACTATATTTCACTTATTTGATGTAGCTCACTTTCATTTATGAAACATGAAAAGGAATGGAAAATATTCACCTAAAGAGCAGTAAAGGTTTGATTTGGTGTTATCTTTGTGTCAGGGGGTCATGGATTATTGTAAGATCACTCTTATGTAAGAGAAAGATAGACACAACATCAATACAGGAAAGGACTTTGCGTCCTGACATAACACAAACTTTAATTAGGTTTGTAGCACAAAGTTCATGTATTATCAAATCGGGTTGGTTCACCATTGCTTGTTTGTCACTCTGTGTCTGGAAGTTCCACGGGACATTTTTACAGCTTGAATTTTTTATGAGCGCATTTTATTGCAAATGAACATGAATGTGAGCATTTTAAGAAAAATGACTCTAAACCAAAATAATAATGCATATAAATAAATGTTGCTGCTAACACTTCACACATGCCAGGCTGCAAATCAAACTATAACTCATCCAGTTTGCATGAAGAATATTGAAAATAAATCAGCTATTGTGAATTTTACACCATAAAATGGAGCTGCATCTTGACAAAAAACTTGACAGCTTTATAAACAGTTAAAAAATAATACTTGATATATTTGATCAGGACTAATGCTGGTGTAACCCACCTCAGGCCCTCAAGCTAAGGTTTAATAAGCGGATCAAAATTCTCTGTTCTATGAGGAGTATTAACAGTTGGTTAAGAAATGAAACATTAAACTTAAGTCTCCATTGAAATAACTCACACCAACACTGATTTTTGCTTTTTTTTTTTTTACTGTTTCACGTTTGATTTTTCCTCCTTTAGTTTTCGTATTTTCGTCTAAAATAACAAAACTCTCCTCTACATTCACCACAGTATATCCTTCATTTCAATATAACATAAATTCTCATCCCTTTAATAGGAAAAACAAACAAAAATTAGAAAAATAATTAGACAATCTTCTTTCAAATAAAAATAAAATTCAACCAAAAATGTTCCTTATTCCTTTGTTTTTGACTCAGTCTATGGTTTGGTTTGAGTTACCCAGCCATTACTCCGATAACTGTCCATCCTGATGTCTGTTGATGATAGTAGATGAGACAAGACGAGATGATGATGACTGGGAAGTGCAATGTGGACCAGTGAGATGAAGGAAGATGAAGTCCAAATATGAGCTCTTGAAAAGCTAAAACACAAACCTTTAGGATGAAAAAATGATATTCAGTCAACTTTATATTAATCGTACCAACATATTTATATGAATTTCGTTTAGTGATTTACTGCTGCAATAACCAAATTTCCCCTCCGGGGATCAATAAAGGTTTATCTTATCTTATCTTAAAAACTGTACCTTGTTTAAATCAAGCTGAAAGGATCATCCTTTCAAAGGACTGCTTTGAAAGGATGATTGACTCTAAATCTCTGACGTTGTTTTATTTCTCTAAATGAAAGTAAAAATCAGTCTGAGTCACAGCAGAGCTGCAGTCCAGGCCATGGCTCTCTGATCCCCCCTGAAGAATAATTCAACTCAGAGTTTGTTTTTGCTGACAATCACTGGTGAGTACATGGCTTAACAAACAATAAATCCTGAACTGTTCAGACCAAATGTTGATTTAACTTCAGCACAAACAGAAGCCCAGACTATAGAACAAGGACTGCTCTGAAGAGAGCTGTTGTCTTTTTTTTATACTCAGGTGGGCTCATCTTTAGCAGATTTACTCTCTTTGTTTACACTCAAAAGGTTTACTCTTACACATCTCTATGGTTAAGTTCATTTTAATATTACCACAGTGCATGTTAATCAACAAATCTGCACTTCACATCAATGTAAATATGCTGGAATTAGTCCGATAGCTACTCTCAGAGCTGGAGCTCATGAGGGCTTGAGATCCTGTTAAAAATGAGCACTGGACACTTTTATGACTTCACATTAGTGTTGTGTTGGTTGCGAACGGTTTCGGCTCTTAGAGCCGGGTCTTTGAAGGAGCCGGCTCCTGATTGGGAGCCACTTTCTTTTCTTCCTCTCTCTCTTTTTTTCTCTTCAATACACAGGAGATTGGTCAATATGTGTGGTGTCGTCTCCATGTTGTCTCCCCTTCCTGCTCTGTCACCTGAGCAGGTGGGGGAGGAGTTACACACACAGCACACCAACAGGAGGGAGGAGAGGGCAGAGGTCAGAAGGACATAAACACGACGGAAGAAGCTAAGAAAATGAGTGACAGCAGGAAACAGAGCAATATTAAGATTCATTTCAGTTATGTTGACCATGCAAAGGCAGAGTGTGGGGTCTGCAAGATTAAAAGCTCATATTGAGCCAGCTCTAAGACAACATAAAACTTATCTGGATGCCTTTTTTTTTCTTTTGTTTTACACATTATTTTTGTGTGTGTTTGCTACTGCAAGTTTCTTTGTTGTTTCACTTTAAATTTGATTGTTTGAAACAAACTTAAAGTTTTAAATAGTAATAAAATCAATGTAATTAGTTAAAAGTTTGTTTTTGTTTTTATAATTTATTTCTTTGCTGCATTTTACAGAGTTTATAAAGAAAAGCACATTAATATAATAGACATTTGATGCAATCCATGCTCTTTTACATTATTAATTCATTTTGCACATATTGGATCACCATTAGCTACTACTAAGGAAGCAACTACTACCAACACAACCTGTGGTAAATCAGAAATAAGAAAACGGGATAAACTACTGACAATCATAGATAGACTCTCAGATGCCCTTATACCAGGAAATATGTACATCAATTTATAAATTAAAATCTGAAACAATTCTACAAATGAATGTTTCCACATAAAACAGAGCACGTTGAAAAAAGAACAGCTTCGTATTATTCTAAAAGATAATTAAAAGAGTCTGTGTTTTATGGTATCTCATCAGTTTATACAATAAACTTTAAAGGGGACACATTATGGAAAAATCACTTTTTGAAGGCTTTTGAACACATATTCAGATATTTTGCCTGCCTCCTATCCCACAACATGTGAGAGTAAACAACAAACCTGAATTTAACAGGCTGCATAAATGTTAATTGATGGTATTTGGCAAGCTGTTGAGTCTGTGGATATACAGTTACGTAACAAGCATTTTCATTTGCGTAAGCCTGCCTCTACCCCACTCCCGGCTTGAGAACTTTTATTGTGAACTGCCGCCATTGTTGCTTCCAGTGTTAGCGAGAGATCGGCGTACAATATGTTTAGACCCAAGATCTATCACTGCTCGGTTTTTGGCTGTAAACAGCCCCATATATCTTCACATACAGGTTACTAGGCTCGGAGGACCAAAAGGCCCAATTGGTTGATATCATTTTATATAAGGGAATGTGTCAGCTATAGTCAGCAAAACCCGTATGTGTGTGCCAATCACTTCACGTCCGACTGCTTCTCCAACTTTGGTCAGCTCAACGCAGGACTGAAAACTAGACTTTTCCTGAAACATGTTCAATACCAAAAATCCATTGCCAAACCTGATGATGGCTCAGTGGCACGCCTAAAACAAAACATCAGCCCCTGCAGCACGTATATCGTAAGACTTTGAAAACTGTCAAGCTTGTGTAGCATCTCAAAGTCTACAAAAAAAAACCCCTACTGGACCAATGTTGGAACTCCAACAGGAAGTCAGCTATTTTGAATTTTCCAGAAGAGTCGGGACAAAACTTACAAATACTTAGCTGCTCTGTTGACAAATTTGTCCAAGAGCTTTAATCTGATTCACCTCACCTTTGATATAAAAAGTAAAAAGAGACATTTTTGATCCAACGTTATTTGGGGACTTATGAAAATCAAAAGGCTTGGTCACAGTGGCTCCCCAAACTCTGGTGACTTTATGAAGTAAAAACTCTGAATTAATCACAAAAATCTAATAAAAGAAACTGTTTTTAACCCCCCCTTCAGCTTCAGTTTACAAGTTTTTGTTGACCAGTAGCAAAGGGGCAGGACACTCTTGTCCTTTACGTCAACAATTTTGAATTGAACAACATAGTTTGCAACTGGAGAGTTCACATCAGAGCCCTCATGGACTTCAGGATTTCACAGTGGAACAGCACTAAACATGAGATAAGAGGAAGAGCAACATGAAGACAACAGATTACATAACCTGACATTGATTTGACATCTGCATCAATATTATTTCCACTATTTCTGCAGTATTTTGTTTACATTTGTTTATGATCAATATATTTTATGATCCTCTGGGATGTGGAGGCCTCATTAAAATACCACCTCAGTCTCAACAAGTGCCTGAACACACTCTGAGGGACATGCACACAAACACAGTGCTGACTAAAGATCATATCGCTGCAGCCAGATGAGCAACTCCACCACTGATTCACTCACCCACCCCAACCCTACAACACACACACAAGCAGCAACAGTGGTACAGAGCAGTATCTTTGAGATGTTCACGTTATTTCTGGAGTCAACAAAAATATAACTAAGGCCTGAAGTCCACTTGGAAACGCTGTGATAAGGCTACAAGTTCGCATGTTTGAGGAGCCTCAGGCCTGAAACCTCCCATGGTCCTGACTGCTCAGGAGGAGGGTCACTGTGACTACAGCATCTGAGATGTGAGAAGAGTTTGTGAGCTCAGATTTAACTGTTGAGATGTGAATATTTGAGGTTTGATAGAAGAATTTGAGGTTTTGTGATCCTAGTTTGGAATCTAAGATAAGATAAGGTAGTCCTTTATTGATCCCCAAAGGGGAAAATCTGACATTACAGTTTGGAGGAATGGAAGAAGAATTTCAGGATCAGTGTAGAGGTCACTACGAAAAGCTGTGATTTGTTGATTTTTTTCCTCTTCTCTCCTCACAATGTAGAAATGTCTGCTGCCAGCTGTGTTCTGTCTGAATATCAGTTCCTGTGCTCCATCTGTCTGGATGTCTTCACTGATCCTGTCACCACATCATGTGGACACAGCTTCTGTAAAAACTGCATCAATGAACAGTGGAACATTAATGTACCCTGTAAGTGTCCCAACTGTAAAGAGACCTTCAATGTAAGACCAGATCTGAAGGTGAACACGTTCATCTCTGAGATGGCTGCTCAGTTCAGACAGGCAGCTCAACAGAAAGCCAGCAGCAGCAGCACAGAGCAGCAAGCTGCCAAACCAGGAGAAGTTCCCTGTGACGTCTGCACTGGAGCCAAACTGAAGGCCCTGAAGTCCTGCCTGGTGTGTCTGGCCTCCTACTGTCAGACTCACCTGGAGCCTCACCGGATGAAGCCAGGTCTGAAAAGACATCAGCTGATCGACCCTGTGGAGAACCTGGAGGACAGGATGTGTGAGAAGCACGACAGACTGTTGGAGCTGTTCTGTAAGAACGACCAGATGTGTGTCTGCATGATGTGCTTCGCTACTGACCACAAGAGCCATGATGTTGTTCCTCTGGAAGAAGCATATGAAGGAAAGAAGGCAGAGCTGGAGAAGACAGAGGCTGAAGTTCAGCTGATGATCCAGAAGAGACGACTGAAGATTGAAGAGCTCAAAGACTCAGTGAAGATCAGTGAGAAGAATGCAGACAAAGAGATAGCAGAAGGTCTTCAGGTCTTCACCGCTCTGATGGAATCTGCGGAGAAAAACAAGCTCATCAACTCCATCAAAGAGAAGCAGAGAGAGACGGAGAAACAGGCTGAAGGCTTCATCAAAGAGCTGGAGCAGGAGATCTCTGAGCTGGAGAAGAGAAGAGCTGAGGTGGAGCAGCTCTCACGCTCTGAAGACCACCTCCAACTCCTCCAAAACTTCACGTCTCTGAGCTCTGCTCCACCCACCAAGGACTGGACTGAAGTCAGAGTCCATCCACCTTCATATGAGGGGACTGTGAGGAGAGTGCTGAGGCAGCTGGAGGAGACCATCAGGAAACAGATTACTCTGTTTAAGGCTGAGCTGAGGAGACTCCAGCAGTATGAGGTGGATGTGACACTCGATCCTGATACAGCACATCCTGATCTCACCCTGTCTGATGATGGAAAACAAGTTTATCACAGTGATGTTAGGAAGAAGCTCCCAGACATTCCTCAAAGATTTGATCAATATTTGTATGTCTTATCAAAGCAGAGTTTCTCTTCAGGCAGATTTTACTACGAGGTTCAGATTAAAGAGAAGACGGCCTGGGTTATAGGAGTGGCCAGAGAGTGCATCAACAGGAAGGGGCAAATCACTGAATCTCCTCAGAATGGTTACTGGACAATAAACATGACTAAAGAAAACAAGTATGTAGCTCGCACCGACCCAAATGTCACTGTTTCTCTGAAGTCTCGTCCAGAGAAGGTGGGGGTGTTTGTGGATTATGAGGAGGGTCTGGTCTCCTTTTATGACCCTGATGCTGCAGCTCTGATCTACTCCTTTACTGGCTGCTCCTTCAATCAGAAAATCTACCCCATATTTAATCCTTGTAATCAAAGAAGTGGTAAAAACTCCGCTCCTCTGATCATCTCCCGCCACACTGGGTAGAACATCAGTTGCTTTCTCTACACAATATTTGTAAGCCAGGCCACAAGATGTTTTAAAGTATAAAATCTAAAATGTTCTATTAAAATAATAATTATTATGAGAATGTAAATACTTTTAATTTTAAAAGGGAATGATCCCAATGTTCAGCGAAAATAGTGATTGTAAGTAAATATTCATTTTTGTTTCCAAATTTTCCTCCAGATCTCACCTGAATTGACAAAAGCTCGCTCTATCACATTTAATCTTGCTTGATTTTGGCCAACCAATCAGTACTGTCAGTTAGCATTTAAACAGGGGGAAAAACATCTGAGGAAAAAATAAACATATTTGAGAATAAATTTAGAGATCTGGGGAATACATGTAAAATTCTGAGATTAAATTAAGCATTTTAGGGGTGGAAATAAGAATTCTGGGACAAAATGAAGACTTCTGGGGAATCAATGTGAAATTATGAGATTAAATTCAGAGCTTTGGGGAAAAATGTAAAATTCTGAGGCTATATTTAGTATTACAGGGGAAAAAATAAAAAATTAGGATTAGATGAAGAATTCTGGGAAATAATTGAAATTCTGAGAATGAATTAAGAATTCTGGGAAAAAAAACTAAAAATTCTTTGATTAAACCAACTATTTTGTAGAAAAATAAATTAAAATTCTGAGATTAAGAATACTGGGGAAACACACTTTAAATTCTGAGATTGAATTTAAATTTCTTTGGAAAAAATATAAGAGAATGAATATAGGGTCGACCTGGGGAAAAAAATGAAATTCTGGGATTGTATTAAGAATACTGGGGCATAAATGTGAAATTCTGAGCTTAAATTCAGAATTCTGGGGATCAAGATGCTCTGTTCAATAATATTTTTTTAAGTAAATATCATTTTCTCTATTTTTTCCAAATAAATGATTTGAATTCCCCAAAATCTCGCCTGATTTGACAAAAGCTCACTCTATCACCTTAAATCTTGCATGATTTCGTCCAAACAATCAGTACTATCAGTCAGCATCCTTAACAGGAAGTGTTCAATTTTCACAGAGAGCAAGTGGCGACCTCCACGGTTGGAAAAGGAGGCCCAGGCAGGAGTGTCAAAAGCTGTTGTTCCTTTAGTGCGCACTTGACTGTGTGTGGAATATGGACGTTTCTTTAACGACCTAAATGAACATCGTCCCACCTCAATACGGCTCATCATGCCTGAGTAAAGTGCAGTTGTGATTGCATGTACAGTATGGACCATGCTTGTCTCTGATTGTTGTTTGGACCTCTTGTTCCTCATGTTTCAGTTTGTTGGAACGCACTCTTTTGTTTAATAAAGACCTGAGTTGATTCCTGCACTTGGGTCCTCTTTTTGTTCACCTTTATCTTAAACCATAACATCATCATCATCATCATCATCCCCTTTTCTGTATCAATGTGGACAGAAAAACTCTTTCCTTGTTGTTTGTTACTGTTAGACTCCTAAAACCTTGGGTTATAGTTTAAAATTTTTTGACTGAACTTGTAAAAGGGACCAACAAGGAATATTTATTTTGACTGAACTGGAACAAAGAAACCAGAAATTATTTGTGAGAACTTAATTTTTTATTTTGACTTAATTGAGATAAAAACAGAACTCAAAACATTTTGTCTGCCTGTTAAATAGTTTGTTGAGATTTTCAACATATTTTGTGTAGGTTACTTTAATTTTCAATACAGTATATTTTGGTTAAACTTATTTCAAGTCTCTGAAGATTTATTAAATGTTATTAGTTTTTTTTCCTACATTCAAATATTGTTTTTCAATAATACACAAATGAGTTACAGGTTCATGCCGGGTATTACACTCAAAGTTAACAACACAATTCACACAATTAACTTTTATATTTCTTGATTCAGATTAATGTAGAGGTATTGTGCCAAATTATTTCCCACAGCTGGGGTAACAAATTCAACTGAACTGATCATTTAATTCAAGGCTGTCTCTTCCAGTGTCTCCTATCAAGACCCCACCCCCATTCAAAAAGTCACTAAAAGGGCAAAGTAAAGATTTTTCTAAATCCAACCAGTTGATTCAAATTGATCACATATCGGTGAGTAAATATAGATATCAATAGTATTTATTTGCCCCTTACAATCCACAAAGTATATCAGAAACTAACAATAACTGTCATTTTGATTCTGAGCCTCACCTGATCTTAAGGGCTCATGTCAAGTTTTTTTGTTTTATGTCATTTGGTGTGTCAAGCATGTCTCCTCCGCATGATAGAGCACTTCTATGAACGAGATCTTTGCATATGATCTTGATTTTAAGAATGAAAGTCAAACTGATGTTTACTTTGTGCTGCAGTGTGTCACATTTTTAGCATGTGGGTCACAGGAGGGTTCGACTCCTCTGAGGTATGACTAGGGGGGACTCCAATTAAACCGATCAGGAACCACTGCTGCAGACTTTACTGTGGACCACAGTGTTACACATTTGTTCGTTTGGCTTCGAGGTGTTGATTGGTTTTATTCAAGCTACGCCGGCTCATTCCACACAGCTGAGACTGAACCCTGCAACACTCTCCAACATTCTTGGTGTGTGGTGAATCTTTGGACTGAACTGGGCTGAACACAAACATTAATGTCATATGATATCAAATAATTCAGACCTAATGAGGTCAGTTCAGCTCTACAGTTTTGGTTATGTGTTCAGCAGGTGACAGGATCAGTCAGTCTGCAGAGCATAAATGAGCCGACGGCGTCATCTAGTGGAGGTTTTATAAACTGCAGTCCAGCTCAGGGGCAGAAATGTCTCCACATTAAAGGTATTTATGTCCCATTGGAGCAAACAGCATTTTTATGTATGATCTTATTCTTCAATAAACCAGATTAATGTCTGTTTTTATGGATTTTGAAGCCATAGAGCCAAATTAAGACAAACTGAGGGCTGTACAGTGCAGGAAACATTCACAGCTGTTAGTGTGCATACACTGGCCACTTCATTAGGTACATACATACAACTGCACATTAAGGACAAATCATCCTTTAGCTAATCACATGATACCAACTTAACGCAGTAAGGAGTGTAGACATGGTCAGGAAGACCTACTGAAGTTCAAACTGAGCATCAGAATGGAGAAGAAAGGCGACTGATGTGACTTAATGGCATGGTGGGCAAAGGATCATTTCTGAAAGTACAACACATCAAATCTTGGAGCATGTCAGCTACAAAAGTAGAGGACAACACCCACTGCCACACCTGTCAGCTAAGAACAAAAAAACTGAAGTGACAATTAGAATATTAGAAAAAAACTCAGACAGCGCAGACCTCCGCCAAGCAGCTTCGGTCGACTTTGGCGAAAATGGTCCTATCTGGCAATGTTAAAGAATCCTTTAAAAAATTCCTGGATCCAGACGGTGATCTGGATCACCCCCAAAATTTAATCAGTTCTGCCATATCCCACTTCCGACAATTCCTGAAATTTTCATCCAAATCCGTTCAAAACTTTTCGAGTTATTTTGAACACAAACAAACAAACAGACAGACAGATAAACCCCGGCAAAAAGATAACCTCCTTGGCGGAGGTAACAAGCTGACCACATCAGACAACAGAAGATTGTAAAAATGTCTCCTGGTCTGATGAGTCTGGATTTCTGCTCCACATTCAGATGGTGGGCTCAGAATTTTGTGTGAACATCATGAAAGCATGGATCCATCCTGCCTTGCATCAAAAGTATGGTATGTATGGTATGGTATGGTATGGTATGGTATGTGTATTTTCAAAATGAAGGAAATAAAACTCTTCAACAGAAAAACCCTGAGGGGAGGAGCATGACTGAAAGGGAGGAGGCCCTAACGTCTGTTTTTCTGTGAAGTGAAAGTTAAGGTCAGTCTGAGTCACAGCAGAGCTGCAGTCGAGGCCACATGTCTCTGATCCTCCCTGAAGAAAAATTCAACTTGTTTTAAATCCTGATAATCACTGGTGAGTACACTGACTGATGAACAAAATACTGAACTGTTCAGACTGAATATTTTACCTTCAGCACAGAACAGAAGTCAAAACCAGACCACAGGGACTGCACTCAGGCCCTCCATTATCAGGCCGATCACATAGTGAGGTTAATCTTTAACAAAGTGACTTTGATTTACCTCTTCACTGCTGATAAATAAGCTAAAACATTTAGATCTCAGGTTTTGACTTTGTTTTATCACAAACTTCAAAGAATTTGCAACTACATTCAATATAAACAAAACACATGGTGTGGATTCCCACTTCAGGACAGGGTGATCTAAGACCCCGTTTACATGACAACATTGTCACAAGAAATGGAAAGGCTTCTCCTTTGCATTTTCAAAAGCCTTTGCATTCACACAGAGATGGAAGAACGACTGACAATGCTGTAGCGTGCATGCCAGGCCAGTAGATTGCGATGTAGGTTGTAATGACACAGCGGTCTCACAACACACACACACTTTCAAGTAAAGACAAACTTTTCACAAACAACAATGGCGAGTGGACGCACAAAGACACAGGAGTTTCTTGTCTCGACGACAAATTTGTCTATATCTTTCTGTCTGGGTAACAAACCAAACACAGTAAGCTGCACACATGTTGCCCGGTAGATGGCCGAAGCTGCTGTTGTTGTTCCTGGGATGTTTATCTTTACCTGAAAGAGCACTGTGCATGCAATGATGTCGGCGTTTCAGAGGGAAACGCTGAATCCCGTTTACATGGACATGGATATGAAAATGTTTTCAAAACTTTTCACTCTGGACAATGGTTTCAGAAGTTTTCGGATTCAAGCGCTCCGGGCACCATTCTCCTGTAAACAGGAGGCAAAAACGCAATAAAAACTCTCCGTTTTCATTGTCGTGTAAACAGGGCCTAAATCGGATTGTGTTTGACTCAGATATGATTTTAATGATCCATTGTAAAATAACGCAGGTCAGGATGAATCTGGTCTTTTCAAACCAGATCTAAAGCTCTTTGGGAGCATTCACACAACAGACCATGATGCTCATATCTGACGTCTGTGCTCAAAGCTTTTGTTTGTCTGTTTATGTCTCTCTTTAAATATGGCCTGTTTGAGACTCCACTGTGAACTGGTCACAGTCCAAAACTGTGACTGACTAAAATGCCCCACCTGTCCTGCTCAGGAGCTGCTGTTTGAGATAAGTAAACATTTCTGTAGCTCTGCCCACTGACCAATCAGAGCTCAGATCAGGGAGCTCTGTGAGCTGAGAGGGTGAAGGAGAAGAGAGAGACAGAGAGAGACGGTAGATTGAGTTTACTGTACTTATTTCTTCCTTTAAAATAATCATTATCATAAACTCTGTGATAAAAGCTTGGTTTGTTTCTTGAAGCCATCCTTCACTGTACTCTGATGCATAGTGTCTGTAACTATGCATTAAAAAACAGCCCTTATGTATGTTATGTACTCGCTCCTCTTAGGATGTTGTTCCTATGGGGGTGCTGGCTGCAAAAGACCACAAAATTGATGTTGTGCTGGTATCACTTCTGCAGCACCACTAATGCTGGTGCTGTTGAAATTTGCAGGACGTGTGTTTGAAGCGGAGGCAGCATCACAAAGCCCTCATGTTCTTCCTCTCAATGTAGTCACCTTTGCAGGAGGTCAAAGACACTTGTCCTGTTTTACGTCCTGGTTGGCACCAACTACCAACATATTTTTACTCCAAAACAGTAAAATGTGCCTCGAACTCTGCTTATTCTTCTCCGCTGAAATTATAAAATGATTTTATTACAATAACAATTAGAATGAGATGAAATATTAAATTATCTTTGATAGTTTACAAAACAAATTAAACCTGTTTTTTATGTCAGGTTTCATGTAAAAAAAAAATGCAGGCTGTGGAAAAAAATGTATCACATTTCGACTTTTTTGTTAATTTGTTGTATTTTTTGTCGCAGTATTGTGACAGATACTGAATATCGTTTTTTTTTTTTTTTTTTCAATTGTATGGTATCGAAGTTCATATTCTGGTATCATGACAACCCCACTCCAAAGCACACAAGGGACTGGGTTGATGAGGCGACTAGTGAGGTGCTTTTTTTTTCCTTTACTGCCCCCACAATTACCCAATGGGTCTTATCATTGCTACGTGATGTTAGTCGCATATTATATCAAATATTGATGCAATATAACAAGAGTTATTATTATTATTATTATTATTGTTATTATTATTATTATTGTTGTTATTATTATTATTATTATTATTATTATTATTTCCTTCAAATAAGTGACCTGCTCTTTGAGACTAAAAATGTTTAGTTCTGATTTTAATTATAGCCAAACATTTCTCACGTTCTAAGCCAGAATCAGAACCAGACTCAGAATCAGCTTTATTGGCCAGGTATGTTAGACATACAGAATAGATACACACAGTGTATATCTTATATTATAAACAAGACAGAAACAGAAATCTCAAAGCAGAAATTAAAACTTTTAAATGAAAATTATAATGTAACAATTAAATTCGGGGAAGAATAGAAATAGAATATGTACAATATGCAAGAAAAAGGTGCACAGGTGCATAAACATGGGAGGATGAAATGTGCAATAAATGATCATATATAGAAGGTGGATAGATGGACATTTGCAGTTATGAGTTCAGTATGGCAACAGCTTGGAGGAAGAAACTGATCTTGTGCCTGGTGGGTTTAGCGTACAGTGCTCTGTATCGCTTACCGAAGGGGAGGAGTCTGAACAGTCTGTATCCGAATAAGCATGAATATTGTTAACTTGACCTGAATGATTCTGTTTTAATCTGATGCCTGGTAACCACAGTTTGTGTGTCAATAGGATTAGACTTTGCTGTACTGTTCAGTGATAGGAATGGAGGAAGAATAAGGTTAGTGGAGACAGACTACAGTGTAAGAGAAGAAAAAAGACTGCATGGCTTTAATTTTGGCTTTTTAACCCCCTAATTCCACATAAAGCAAAAGCACTGCGAAACGGCTGCGAATCATACTGCAGAGTACTTTGCTCCCTCTCTAGTCAATGAGAGCAATTCCACTGCCCAGACACCGGCGCAGCAGCAACGCGTCACTGGAGCGGCAGTGCACGCCACATCGCTCGAGATACGCTGCAGGTGTATCTTCAGCGCAGCTGCTTCCAAACCTTGTAAATTCACTGCTGTTCAGAAAGCACCAGAAAGAGATGTCATGTGTAGAGTATCTGGTACTTTCAAAATAAAACACGATGCATGGACTCCCGAATTTCCTCAATAGGTTGTCCTTACGCCACAACCGGAGGTATGAGCATCAGGTCAACAGTTGGTCAGAGGGTCCCAGAGGCAACAGGACACCATGAATGAAGAAAAGTGAATCGTGGAGGTACAGAAATATATATAACATTATATATGACACCAAACATTCTTTCTACAAGGACATAGGTAGATCAAAGTGGTGGTATGGTGGCAGCTGTATGGTTGGGACCAGCTGCACAGGGCTGTGTGGCCCCTTTTGTTGCACAACCTTTTGAGGCAATCACTGCAATCAGGCGATTTCTGTAACTCTCAATGAGACTTCTGCACCTGTCCACAGGTATTTTGGCCCACTTCTCGTGAGCAAACTGCTCCAGCTGTCTCAGGTTTGAAGGGTGTTTTCTCCAGGCTGCATGTTTCAGCTCCGTCCACAAATGTTCAATAGGATTTAGATCAGGGCTCACAGAAGGTTTCAGGATAGTCCAATGTTTTGTTCTGAGCCATTCTTGGGTGTTTTTAGCTGTGTGTTTTGGGTCATTATCCTGTTGGGGGAACCATGACCTGCAACTGAGACCAAGCTTTCTGACACTGGGCAGCACTTTTGGCTCCAGAATGCCTTGCTAGTCTTGAGATTTCATTGTACCCTGCACGGATTTAAGACACCCTGTGCCAGATGCAGCAAAGCAGCCCCAGAACATAACTGAGCCTCCTCCATGTTTCACAGTAGGTACAGTGTTCTTTTCTTTGTATGCTTCATTTTTGTGTCTGTGAACATAGAGCTGATGTGACTTGCCAAAAAGCTCCAGTTTTGTCTCATCTGTCCAAAGGACATTCTCCCAGAAGCTTTGTGGCTTGTCAATATGCATTTTGGCAAATTCCCGTTTTGCTTTTTATGATCTGCTTTCAACAGTGGTGTCCTCCTCGGTAATCTTCCATTAAGTCCTCTATGGCTCAAACAGATACTGATACTGATGTACCTTGACCTTGGAGTTCACCCCTAATCTCTTTGGAAGTTGTTCTGGGCTCTTTGGTTACCATTCGTATGATCTGTCTCTTCGATTTGTCATCAATTTTCCGCTTGCGGCCACGTCCAGGGAGGTTGGCTACAGTCCCGTGGACCTTAAACTTCTGAATAATATGTGCAGCTGTAGTCACAGGAACATCAAGCTGCTTGGAGATGGTCTTATAGCCTTTACCTTTAACATGCTTGTCTATAATTTTCTTTCTTATCTCCTGAGACAACTCTCTCCTTAGCTTTCTGTGGTCCATGTTCAGTGTGGTACACACCATGTTACCAAACAGCACAGTGACTACTTTTCAGCCTTTAAATAGGCAGACTGACTGATTACAAGTTTGAAGACACCTGTGATGCTAATTACAGGACACACCTTAGTTTACCATGTCTCTATGGTCGAATCATTTTCAATCTTTTATTGGGGTACCATCATTTTTGACCAGGCCAGTTTCATTATTTTGTTTTTTAAAACGATTCTGTTGAACCACAATTCAAAAGGAATGTCTGATTTTCATTAGTTAATTTTCAGCAAATTTGTATTCATTATTACTTTTGTCAGTTTCAAGTTATTTCAGTGACCATTGTGAGCTATTCTTTCTTTAACAGAAGAGTACCAACAATTTTGTCCATGTGTGTAGTTGAGTGAGAAGAGAGTGGAGAAAATTGAGACTGAGTTTGAGTTACGCTGTCACATATGGGGCTCTAATTTCGTAGACCAGGCGCAGGCGGGGCGCACCTGCCCTGCGCCGCACCAACAAGGTGTGTCCAGGGTATTTTGCAAGTTTTGTGCACAGTGCAGTCTGGCGCAGGGAGAAGCACCCACGCCTCCGTCTCTCCCACCAGCGCAAATGGCAGAGAGGGAGGAGAGTAGGCGTGAGTGGGTTGAACACAGCCGAGTGTAATCTTCACCAATCAAATGAACGCCTCTCTTCACCTTTATATGCGCCCCGGGCACGGCGCAGTGACAATTTCACCTCGGTGGCAAAGAAGGTCAGAGCCGCTGTCACTTTTGCAGCAACTGGGAGAGCGCAGGGGCCACCGGGCCGCGCATAGGAGACCACAGTGCGCGTCATTGTGTGGACCACCTCGCGGGACACATGTAATCTGTTCTGTGTCATAATAGGAGTACAAAATTAAGTGATAATTACATTTAAACACAGCAGCAGGCTAATCCATTCATCATGCTTGTGATCCACCTGCATTCCTGGTCTGTCATCGCCAATTAGAAGCGCTTTTGGTGAAAATATATCTCCTCCTCATCCTCCTTGCAATAACGTACTCCATCTTTTTAGATCACGTTACGAATAAAGATTAAAACAGAGAAATATGGGCAATCACAGGTAAATCCTTAAGACACCAAGTGACTGACATTTATTCAGCGAGTGTCTCTCTCTTTTTTCTTTTCTATTTAATTTCATGAGATGACAGAAGCCGGATACTCTGTATCAGATGATGTGGCTGTTTGTGGTTGGCTGAGAGATGTGAACTCGTTAGTTATGACAAACGTCTCTGATCTGACATCAGATGTGACGGGACAATTAATATAGATACAAATGTATGTGCTGGTTCAGACGGTTACATTAAATAGTGGAAAGAAATGTGCCTGACACTGTGGACACCTGCCTGTGAGGTTTTGGTGACGTGTGCACCCTGTGTGCCTGTCAGCCAAATTACCACTGCCCGGGGTGCGCCTCTCCTGCGCCGAGAATAGACCAGGTTGGAGCTGGCGAGTTTTCAGCGCACCTTCTGCGTGGTTTTTTGGCACAAAATTGTCACTGCGCCAAGCTGAAAACCTTCCCCTGGTGCACCGTCACACCCATCTCGGCACAGCTGGTCTACCAAATTGCCAAATTGGCTGCGCACGGTGGTACGCCGGACAAAATTACCACTGCGCGGGGTGCGCCACCCTGAGTTGCGCCAGGAAATTAGAGCCCATGGAGTGCTGAACGTGATTTTTGACAGTAATAAATCATGAGAAAAATGTTCAGTTTTATCTGAGAGCAGCAGTGATCGTGATGAGGGAAGTGATCCTGAATGCTTGAGGAGCTATTGATGGAGACAGGGTCATATCTGAAATTTGCCCCATTAGCCCCATTAGCCCTGGAACTTTTGCCTTGGAGCAAGCAAATGTCTTTATTGTGCCTCCAAACACCATGGGGACTAATGTGAGGATGGTCAGCTCCTTCACTGTCATTGTAGGATAAAATACGCCGCGAGAAACAGAGGTTTACAACGTGGTAGCATAACAGCCGCTACCGCTGCTATGCTATGTTGTTTTCATGTTGTGTTTCTGTGGCCGATTTTTGATGACGCTGCTCCATCAAAGACAGAGAGAGGAGAAAGATGACTCACTCCCCTGAATAAAATACTCCAGGGAACAATTTAATGTCCCCACATTATTAACAAAAACATGGGATGATGTAATTTCATCACTATCCAACGACAAAATCTGTCATTGACCATTTATGTCATCAAATTTTGATGACTACGTTGATGATGTGTTGCATCCCGACAGCACAAGAGTTGGGATAACTTCAAAACTGCAGAGAAACATCATAAACCTGTGACACAGGCGTTTAAATCTGCAGGAGGACTGAGCAGATGTGGGCCATCCTCTCTCTCTCTCTCTGACAAGAGGCTGCATTAGTTGTGGGTGTTTTTTAAATGTATTTGTTGCTTCACAGGCGTCCTTTGTAATGGATTCAGTATGTAATATCATATTAAGATGACAACGAAAGTGTGGTTAATTGTTCAGGCCTACCGGAGACCCAGACAAACTGACACTGTGTGATGGGCATGCTACTAATCAACAACAGGCTTAAACTCACAACCCAACAATGGTAGGATGTGACACTGATTGGTCTTTTCAACTGATTTTTTTTTAGCTTTATCAAATAGATACACCAAACATTCATCATCATCAACATACATTTTTATCATAATCCTGTTTCACGATTGTTTTTACATCCAGCTCTACTACAGAATCTTTGTGACCTTGACATTTGACCTGTGAACTGGAAAATGTTGGCAACAGATGATCAAATGAACCATGACCTTGACCTCTGATCCATTACTTTTTAATTCTAATAGTGTCATCATTTAGTGAGAGTGGACAATAATACAAAATTTGACGTAAATCTTTTGGTTGATATTTTTGGACTGTGCTGTTAAATGTGTTTCCTCTGTGGATAATAATGGAGCAGGCCCATGAGAGACCTGAATGTTGTTTAGGTCTCTGGTTACACTTGATGAACCTCGATGTTAAAATGGAGCACAGGGGACAGAAAAATTATAAAGTGACATTTCATAGCAAAAAGTCTGTTGACCCCTGATTCATACAATCAAAGTTCTTGGACTGTTTTAATTTGTTGGTTTTTCTCTTCTCTCCTCAGGTTGTAGAAATGTCTGCTGCCAGCTGTGATCTGACTGAAAATCAGTTCCTGTGCTCCATCTGTTTGGATGTCTTCACTGATCCTGTCACCACACCATGTGGACACAACTTCTGTAAAAAGTGCATCACTGAACACTGGAGCATTAATGTCCCCTGTCAGTGTCCCAACTGTAACAAGATCTTCAACATAAGACCAGAGCTGAAGGTGAACACAATGTTCTCTGAGATGGCTGCTCAGTTCAGACAGGCAGCTCAACAGAAAGCCAGCAGCAGCAGCACAGAGCAGCAAGCTGCCAAACCAGGAGAAGTTCCCTGTGACGTCTGCACTGGAGTCAAACTGAAGGCCCTGAAGTCCTGCCTGGTGTGTCTGGCCTCCTACTGTCAGACTCACCTGGAGCCTCACCGGGTGAAGCCAGGTCTGAAAAGACATCAGCTGATGGACCCTGTGGAGAACCTGGAGGACAGGATGTGTGAGAAGCACGACAAACTGTTGGAGCTGTTCTGTAAGAACGACCAGATGTGTGTCTGCATGATGTGCTTCGCTACTGACCACAAGAGCCATGATGTTGTTCCTCTGGAAAAAGAATATGAGGGAAAGAAGGCCGAGCTGGAGAAGACAGAGGCTGAAGTTCAGCTGATGACCCAGAAGAGACGACTGAAGATTCAAGAGATCAAAGACTCAGTGAAGATCAGTGAGAAGAATGCAGACAAAGAGATAGCAGAAGGTGTTCAGGTCTTCACCGCTCTGAAGAAATCTGTTGAGAGAAGCCAGGTGGAGCTCATCAACTCCATCAAAGAGAAGCAGAGAGAGACGGAGAAACAAGCTGAAGGCTTCATCAAAGAGCTGGAGCAGGAGATCTCTGAGCTGGAGAAGAGAAGAGCTGAGGTGGAGCAGCTCTCACGCTCTGAAGACCACCTCCAACTCCTCCAAAACTTCACGTCTCTGAGCTCTGCTCCACCCACCAAGGACTGGACTGAAGTCAGAGTCCATCCACCTTCATATGAGGGGACTGTGGGGAGAGCACTGAAGCAGCTGGAGGAGACCATCAGTGAACAGATGAAGAATCTGTTTGAGGCTGAGCTGAAGAGAGTCCAGCAGTATGAGGTGGATGTGACACTCGATCCTGATACAGCACAGCCTAAGCTTGTCCTGTCTGATGATGGAAAACAAGTTTATCACAGTGATGTTAGGAAGAAGCTTCCAAACGCTCCTCAGAGATTCAATCAATATTTTTGTGTCTTATCAAAGCAGAGTTTCTCTTCAGGCAGATTTTACTATGAGGTTCAGGTTAAAGAGAAGACACACTGGGATTTAGGAGTAGCAAGTCACTCTATAAACAGACAGGGCATAATCACACCGTCTCTTCAGAATGGCTACTGGATTATTTGGCTTAGGAAGGGATACGAGTATGAAGCTTGTGCGAACCCTCCAGTGCAGCTCTCTCTGAAGTCTCGTCCTAAGAAGGTGGGGGTGTTTGTAGATTATGAGGAGGGTCTGGTCTCCTTTTATGACCCTGATGCTGCAGCTCTGATCTACTCCTTTACTGGTTGCTCCTTTAATCAGAAAATCTACCCACTCTTTTCTCCTTGTAATAGCGATGATGGTAAAAACTCTGCTCTTCTGATCATCTCTCCTGTCAGTCACAATGTATAAAGCATGTGCTTCTTCTTCTACACAAAGATTTGCAATCACCTTACCTAAAAGTGTGCCTTTTTGATTGGGTAGGACCAACTGTTGTTGGGTCATTGGTAACTTTAGTAAGTTACGGAGTTCTTCAAGGCTCTGTACTAGGTCCAATTTTCTTCTCCATATATATGCTTCTCCCCCTGATATTATGAGGAAATACTCCATTAACTTTCATTTTTACGTTGATGATATTCAAATGTACGTATCAATGAAGCCAGGTGAGGCAAGTCAGTTATCTAAACTAGACGCGTGTCTAAAGTCATTAGAACCTGGGTGGCCAGGAATTTTCTTCTTCTTAACTCAGACAGATAGAGGTCATTGTCCTGGGCCCCTGACACCTTAGAGAAACCTTTTCTAGTGATTTAACTGCCCTATATTGTATTAGTCTGGCAGCATGTACAACTATTAGAAATCTGAGGGTTCTATTTGATCAGGATTTATCCTTTAACTCTTACAAAAAGCAAATTTCAAGAACAGCCTTTTTTTATTTTGTAACATCGCTAAAGTCAGGCCTATCCTGTCTCAGAGCGATGCTGAAAAGGTCCATGCTTTTGTTACCTCTAGACTGGACTATTGTAATGCTCCTCTATCAGGCTGTCCCAGTAAGTCGCTTAAGACGCTTCAGCTGGTTCAAAATGCTGCAGGACGTGTACTGACTAGAACTAGGAGAAGAGACCACATTGCTCCTGTATTAGCTTCTCTGCATTGGCTTCCCATAAAATATAGAATAGAATTCAAGATTCTTCTTCTCACCTATAAAGCTCTCAGTGGACAGGCACCAATTTATCTTAAAGAGCTTGGAGTGCCGTACAACCCCTCTAGAACATTACACCCCACAAATGCTGGCCTGCTCGTGGTGCCATCAGTCTCTAGAGGTAGTATGGGAGGTAGAGCCTTCAGTTATCAGGCTCCTCTTCTCTGGAACCATTTACTGACCACAGTTCACCCTCTCTACCTTTAAGGTTAGACTTAAAACATTCCTCTTGGATAAAGCTTTCAGTTTGGGACTAGCTCAAAGTCCATAGTTTAGACACACAGTTAAGAAGCAATAGGCTTAGACTGCCGGGGGGGATCTGGCCCACTGGGCTCTATCCCTCTCTCTCCATATATGCCTTTGCCCCTTTTTGTTTGCTCCTGTACTCGTCTCTGGCTCTTGTCTTGTAGGTGGCCTGGGATCCTTGGTGTAGACTGCCTGCTGCTGTGGAGTTATGAAGCTTCAATAACTACAGTACAATCACAGATATAACAAATATTTTGGCCATTCCTTTAGCCCCATTCCAGTTCACGGTCATTATAGTTGTTAATGTAGATATTGGCATGATCTCTCTATCCACGGTTGATTAAACATCGATAGTAACTATCTCTAGCACCATACAGACATGAGGTCCCTCTTGAAAATGAGATCCCACATCTCAAGAGGCTTACCTTTAATAAATTTATACTCAACGGAGACAAATGGGGATGGATTTATGGTTTGGGTGTCCATGAGTCTGTCACTTCCATAAATTCTTATATTCAGTCCTTTGTCTCTACAAACCCCCCACAATCTGTCAATGGCCTTTTTAAAACACCTTGAACGAGTGTATACAGTGAGTGTGCTACCACTGTTTTAGTCTGTATGTTTCTAAACTAGCTTCGCCAACACCAAAGCTAAGGGGCCTCATCTGGACCCCAAGTTGGGAACAAAGGTGTTAAATTATCTAAAGACCATGAGCTTAACGTATCTAACATGCTTATGTGTCATTTTTTAAGTTTTGGTCAATGTAATTATGTCAAGTGTTTCAAACAGGCATGAAATACTGATTATCAATCTACAAAATGAATTGCTTTTTTCTGAATCATTTGCAGATTAATTTTAAAAATAAACATTTTGAAGCCTGTCATGATCCTGTTTGTAATTCTTTACTATCTGTATAGTAAATTTTTGGCTTTGATATAAGAAGACTCATGCTGAGGACTAGTTTACTCAACTTCAATTTAATGGCAACAGGTTTGTTTTTCGATTTTGTTTTAAAGAACTATTTCCTCTAAAAAGCTGTAAAGTCTCCATCCATCCATTATCTATACCACTTATCCCTATCAGGATTGCAGGGGCTGGAGCCTATCCCAGATGACACTGGTCAAGAGGCTAGGCACACCTTGAACCAGCTGCCAGCCAAACCTAGGGCCACATAGAGAGACACACAACCATTTATGCTCCCACTCATACCTACGGGCAATCTAGAGTCACCAGTTAACCTAATAAGCATGTTTTGGTCTGTGGGAGGAAGCCGGAGTGCCTGGAGAAAACCGATGCATGCACGGGGGGGGGAACATGCAAACTCCACACAGACAGGCCCTGTCTGACACAAGAGTCAGACCAGCAACCTTCACACTGTGAGGCACGTGCACGACTTGCTGCACCACGTGCCTCTCGTCACGAAGAGTAAATATACAAAATTTCCAATTCTCAGATACTTATAATACTTCGACAAACAATATAGCGACATTGTTGATCGCAGGGATGGTGCAGGAAATCCACATTTTGTTAATGAAATTTTCTGAAATTCAATAATAGCACCAATGACAGAGATGATGCAGTTCTTGCACTCTGTTACCTGTTTTCTATGAGAAGGGCTATGAGAATTTCCCATAATACACCGCGCCCACCGACACAAGGAAGAGCAGAGACCGAAGGAAGCGCTTAATTATAAGTAATTATTGATTCATCAAGTAAATATAAATCATGTTTTGAAATGTTGGTCGTATTTTAAAATTTCTCGTTATAACAAGCTAGCTTTTGCAGCCGTAGCTACGGCTATTGTCGCATCTGCCTACGTCACAGCCAGCGAGCAGCTCTGGGTGATGACGTAGCGGGAATCGAGTGGCGTCTCGTTTCTCAGAAGTGGGTTTTCACCCCTTCCCCTTGGCCCTCAAAACAGAGGGCTAAGGGGAAGGGGTAGGGGTCGGGGTAAGACGAAAGGGAAGGGCTAAGGGGTAGAGCTGGGATTCACCCATAGTCACCCACATCTGGAAAATTACATCCTAGAAGCTGCTTGAAATAGTTGTTAGTTTCACTTTTACTCAAGGTTTTATTTGGACTAAAAGACTTCTTGTGGCCCAACTGTAAAACCTCCACAGCCCACCAGAGGACCCCAGACCACAGGTTTAGAAGCACTGCTGCATACCCTTGGACTGGGCATCATTGGGTGTGCCAGAATGTCCCAGAGTGGGAGGACTGTGAGGCTCTGTCAGTCTGAACTCATACAATGGTAACAAACGAAGTGGATAGTTTCTGCAAAGATCTTTGCATATGATCATGACTGTAATAATGGAAAGTCGACGGGTCAATTCTTCTGACGTATGACTGGGGGAGACTCCAACTAAACAGATCAGGAAACCCTGCTGCAGACTTTACCGTGGATCCCAGTGTTACACATTTGTTCTCTTGGCATCAAGGGGCTGATTGGTTTTATTCAAGCTATGCTGGCTCATTCCACACGGCTGAGATTGAACCCTGCAACACTCACCAGCATTCTTGGTGTGTGGTGAATCTTTGGACTGAGCTGGACTGAACACAAACATTAATGTCATATGATATCAAATAATTCAGACCTAATGAGGTCATCTGATGTGCGCTACAGGTTTAGTTATGTGTTCAGCAGGTGACAGGATCAGTCAGTCTGCAGAGCATTAATGAGCTGAGGGTGTCCTCTAGTGGAGATTTTATAAACTGCAGTCCAGCTCAGGGGCAGAAATGTCTCCACATGAAAGGTATTCATGTCCCATTGGAACAAACAGCACACTGTAACTATTTTTAAGAAAATAAACAGGAGTGATATGAGAACACTCCTGCAGAGGCCTTGTTTACACAACATCAATCCAATAAAAACAGGATTGTTTTTCAATTTTGTTTTAAAAATTGATTTCTTCTTTAAAGGTAGAGTGTGTGACATTTGACACATTTAAATATCAGAACCAAAGTATGTGGCATCATAATAAGTCTGAGTACGTGCTCCACTCAGTGAAAGCTAAACCCAAGACTTGCGCTGTTGTTATGCGCTGACTGTGGGCCTTTCACCTGCCTCTGCTCTAACTAATTAACTAATTAGTACTGCTGAAATATCAGACAAAAAAAGATATAAATAAATTAAAGTAAAGCTTGATCAGAGTTTCTCACAATAGAGAGCCCTGTGTGAGGAGAGGGGCTCAAACACGGTCTGGAGCTGGACCTGCCTCTCTGGATAAGTAAGTATCAGTATAATTCTGTTACATGAACTTTTTTAGAGTAATGTCACAGACAGGTGAGTGGATAACAAACTGGGTTTTTTGCCGTGTAGTGAATGTTGTTCATGTTTTAATTTTGTGATTTCTTTGTGTCATTTAGGCCAACATGGAAGCTAACGTGCAAACATTAGCCTACTGTTAAACGCAGCAGGATGCAGGCTAACACAGCAAAAGCTAAAACAAATATATGTTTACCCTGATGACTGTTTTGTACTGATGTGATCAAGCTCATTTGAGGTTATTTATTTCACTAGGACACTGTTTGAAGTGTAGATGTCCATCAGATGAAGATAGCAGGGGGTGAAATAGAGTTTGCTTATTTAAAATAAAAAAACAGAGTTTAAAAAACACCAATGACGTCTTTCTATTCTAATGTCACAGGTAAAAGGATAAATCACTAGCTTTTTAATAAATGACTGATGCTTCACACTCCGGCTTATATTCTACTTGTACAACGCAGAAAATGCATTAAGAATACTGAATACTCACAGTAAATTTTTAATATAATCCTTTTTACTTGATTAATTAAGATTATGTGCTTCTTTTACGTGAACTTGTGGGTTTGAAAAACTTCAAAGTACTTTTACTAGAGTGCAAATGCTTCATCTTATAAAAATTAAATATTTATCCTTAACGTCTATAGGTATAGTTTCATCATGTTTCCTCTGTGTGAGGTGTGATGTCCTCGGAACACTGGGTGATGGCTCACCTTAGTTACCTGTCTGTACAAAGGGCCTCCTCCTCAGCTCCGTCCTCGGCCTCATTAGTGGGTCAGAGCCGCTCTGTGAAGGCCTGTAGTGAACAGCAGAAGTGCAAAGAAAGCAGGCGTATCACTACATGACACTAACTTTACACCACTATAGACCTCAGACATGATTTCATTGTTATTTACTTTAGCAGCTGATGTTAGCATAAGAGCCAACAAGAAAGCAGGTATGGATTTGCTGACTCAGCAGGTCAAATACAAACATATTTACAATAAACAAACGTAACTGAGATGATTCGTTACAGTCCTAATCACAAAACTAACACAGACAGAGGCTCTATTAGCTGCTGTTTGAGTCATCTGTCGGTGTGTATCGTCCCGTTTAGCGGCCTCTGCAGCCATCAGCTCGACATCGTCGATGTATATTCAGGCAGATTACAGTAAAGACTCCAGTTCTGTTCCTGCTCTCTAGCTCTGTATCACACCATCAGAAGTATATTTTACTGGAAGTGTTGGCTAACTAGCTGTAGCTCTTAATAAATCCTCAATAAAGATCACGAGTGTCACTACTGACATGAAGGTGAACTTTAAACAGAAACATGATGACATTCAACACAACAGTCACAGTATTTATCAGTTCATGCTCTGTAAACTTACCTCGCATAGACATGTTCCTTTAACAACATCTTCCTGTGGGCAGTAAAGTGTGTGTCTATCTTCTTCAAGTTGTCGTTCTGCTGGAAGGTGAGCGGAGGAAAGTGCTGCAGTGGAGGAGAGGAGGAGGTGTGGCTAACAGCCCCTGAACAGCCCCTTTGTTTTGATTTTGCTCAGGTGCTCTAGTGCGACACCTGCTGGTCAAAAAAAATCACATACTCTACCTTTAACTCTTTGAAGAGTCTCCATCCATCCATCCGTATCTATAGACCAATCCTACGCTGATTTGTGGGCACCGCCATTACAAGCGGCCACCATTACTGCGGTGGAACAGCGTGTCTACTCCAGCAGGTGTCTGACTTTAGATATATTTCACAGATTAGGGATTTTACTCCCGTCAATTATCTATTTAAAAAATAACGTAAAAATGTGAAATTAGGATAAGAGTTCACGCTAGACTCTCTTAGCTGACCAACCTCCAAAATTCAGTCAAAAACAACTATTGAGCATAAGCAGCGTCCAACAGCAAACAAAACACAAACACAAACACTGATCCAGTATCATGTATCACAAGAGCAAGTGTAACAGGTGTAGTTAAGGGGCATGGATGGAGACCGACACAGGAACTGATTTCCAGCATTTATTTGTCTGCAGAAGACATAAAGCACACAATTTGCCCTCTGCTCTTCAATCTGCACCTCAGCTCCCACAGCAATGCAACGTAGCACTGTCTGAGAGATAAGTTGTCCATCAGCAACATGTACAAATGCAGCAAAAATACACATAAACATGCAACCAATATAACTAATGAACTGCTGAAAACCATACATTTTAACATGACTTATTTTAACACAGTGTATTTATGAACATACAGCGACACCCGGTGGACAAACCAAAGAAAACACACATGAAAGGGAAACCAAAGGTATGCGCCGGAAGATACGACAAAAATCAAATCAAAACCGTACCTGCAGAAGACATATGCACACAATTTGCCCTCTGCTCTTCAATCTGCACCTCAGCTCCTAAACAACAAATGTTCAACAATGAATAAAGTGGAAAATCTCCTGCCCTATATGAGGACATGACTTTTGGCGGGAAGCGGTACTGCGAACCGCGCCCAAAAAGTTACAAGAAAACATTGTATAAACTCTTATTAAAACTGCTCAAAACAGCACAAAACGGCAGAAAAACTTTTTTTTTAACATCAATTAGCACCACACACCAACAATTACGGCTTATATAGCCCATTTTATAATGTAAACAACAAAACAGAATCAGATCATTTCCACACACAACTTACCCTCAGCATTGCAAAGTAGCACTGTGAGGGGCAGAGCGGAGGAGCTACGGAAACCCCAGAGGCACAAGAAGTACGAAGGGCAAAATGGCACTTTCCGCAGGAGAATTAAAGTAACCCCAAATAAAAAGAAGTAACTGAGATAAAATTCACAAATACACACTAAAATGTTCAAATAAAATTATCACAAATTCTCAAAAATAAACTTGAAACACAAACTGAAAATAAAGTGCATTTTAACTCCGTTAGACAAGGCTGGAGCCACATATTTCAGTCGAAAATTCACCTGAGGTCAAGCCGATAAACCGAACCCAACCTCAGCCCGAGCTGACCATCCTGTTTCTACAGCCGTCTCTGAGCACAGATTACACACGACCAGTACTCCAAAATGACTGGAAAAACTAAAATTCCATATATTTGCTTGCAAGTTGGATAGAATAGATCATTTAGTATGACAATCTGCTTCTTATCTGTCTTTTGTTTCATTTCACACATTAAGCAACCAGTAGCTTCAGTAAACTCCCAGTTAGCCCACAGCTTATTAGCTCTGATTAGCAGCTCACAGCCACATATCCTTCAAAACACCAACACAAAACTCTGCATTTTAACTGAACTATGTTACTCACCCATTGACGATTCTGATCTTCATAACCTGATCAATTCAGCTGCAACCGCTGTTCACCTTAAACTTTAACATCCAGCCGTGAAAAATAGGTCCTCTGGTTCAGTAATAGTTCAGTGTTGTCCTCGGTTTGTTGGTGCTGTCCTTTTGTTGTTTATCCCTCCATCAGATTTACGTCTTCACTGCTGTGAGCCTTTAGCCTTGAGCATGCTAACCACCAGCTCCAACTCCTTGTTCATCACATGAATATTCAATTAGCCATGTGCTGCTTACGTATTTCAATAACTTTGTCACTGAACAAGGAGTATCGCTACCTGATAGTCACACAAAGAGAGTTGAGAGGATGTGTTTTTACAGTGATAAAACACAAAAAACTGATTTTTGTTGATTCTGCTGATCACTCTCATTCAGACGTATGCTAGTCACAGGACTTTTACCACTGCAGTATGGCGGCTCGTCAACTTCCGGTATTTCTCAGGATTGGTCTATACCGAGTAGAGACAAATAGCGCTATACAAATAAAGATTGATTGATTCGAATCTACATTAAGCAGAGACAAATGTGCTCTATTGTTACGTGCCTTGAGATAACACTTGCTGTGAACTGGCTCCAAGCAAATAAAGACTGATTAACTGACTGATGAAAAACCAGAAGGACATTTAAAAAGGAGTTTGTCAAATAAAAGCTTTAAATTGGAAGCACAGCTTTTTTGCTTTTGTGAAGAAATTGTTCTTGTATATAACTCAAATGTATTTTTTTCTGCATGTACACTAATCAGGCCCGTAGCCAGCCTTGTGGAGGGGGGGATCTTTTTTTTCTAAAAAGTGGTCTTTACCACCCGCCCCCCTAAATACACAAGCACATTTCATACGTTTTAATTTATACTTTTTATTGATTACACCTTCACTTTTACATGACTTTTCTCTCCCCAGTTGTCTCTCTGTTTTCCTCTATACGTCTCTGTTGCTCTCCTCTGCTGACATGAATGAATATGAATTAATTAAGTTTAAGTGTACTACCATCCAAACTTTCTTTTAACATGAATTCATTAATTGAATTAAATTCAAGTGTACTGTCTCTATATCATTCAAATTTTCCTTCAAATGTCGTGATTTGACCATTTTTGGCCACTATAGGCATACTTTCTCTTCTAATGTGGCAGTGGATGAGCTGGTACTCATCACATTTGGTACAGGTGATTATTTTTAGATTAATGTTCAAATTCCAAACACAGCCTATTACAGTAATTTTCACCATGTACTAAAAAAAATTCTGATAATGGCCACTTTTCAAATGTATAATTTCCCATTTCCAACCCTCTCAGTGCCAGTGTTTCTGTGGCTTTCTCCTTGTCTGTCTCTCTGTTGCTCACCTCTGCTGTCTGTTGTCTGTCTCTGCTTCTCTCTTCTGCTGCATGTCTCTGTCAACATGCATTAATTCATTGAATGAATAAACATGAATGAATTTAATGGAAATGCACCATCTCTATTACCATCCAAACATTCCTTTTACTGTGAATCAATGAATTGAATTAAATTTAGGTGTACTATTTCTCTATCGGACAGTTATCTTTCTCTTAGTTGTAGCTCTCCTTGTGTCTCTGTTGCTCTCTTTTGCTGTCTGTCCATCTCTGTTGCTCTCTTTTGATCATTTCAAAATTTATTTGAAATTAAATTAATTTTAATTTCAAAATTAAAATTAATTTCACACACATACATATGTTAAACACACAGAGAATTATAGTGAAGTTGTTCTAAAATGTTATGTCTTAATGTGTGTGTATATATAATAGATAGATTATTCCAATTACATTAAGTGCAGTTGTCTGTCATGTTAATTTGCCCATGTTTAATTTCCATTTCTTTCTCTAAATTTATTTACATTTACTTTTTTATGTACAAATACATATTTTACCATTTCTATATTATCTATATTAGTTATCAATAATTGTACATTATTAATTTATTCATCTGCCCCCTGGTTGTGCGCGGATCTTAGTGATGACGTTGGACAGAAACTCGTCTACTGATAATAAAGTTAAAAGAAAATGATGCTAACGGAGCTAACGACCGCTAATCGATACACGTCAGTCGGTGCCTGGACTTAGCACCTTACCCATTTTTGCCCTTTTTCGGAAATTCTCGTCGATATTTTGGGACATAATAGCCACAGTTTTCGAACCCTTCGATCCCTCTTGCCTACGGGCCAGCTTATGCATATTGAATTTTGCAAGAAAAATTATGAGATTTATCACAAATTACTCATTTGCATAAGACAAATTGAAGTTAAAGGGTCAAGAAATTCCAGTCAGTGTTTCAGGGTTTATTTTTTCCAATATAAATCTACAAATATCTCAATCAATCAATCAAGCTTTATTTATAAGGCACTTTTCATATGAGTCTATTACGATCTATACGATCTAGTCAGAGCTTTTGAGTATATGTACATTTCCACAACAGATGACAGTAGTTTCTACATGAGACTCACAAATGGTAGGACTTACATCAAGATCCTTTTTGAATTTAACAAAAAGGGATTTAATTGGATAACAACTTTGGATGATTTTAACAGATTTAGTTTTTTTATCTTATATATTTATAGGCTATTTTGGCCGGTACAGTGGCACAGCACATAGTGCACATGCCTCGCAGCAAGAAGGTTTCTGGTTCAATGCCTGGGTTGCATGCTCTTCCCGTGCTTGCATGTGTTCTCTCTGGGCACTCTTGTTTCCTCCCACAGACCAAAATCATGCTCATAGGTTGAGCGTGAATGGTTGTCTGTCTCTTTGTGTAGCCCTGTGATTGACTGGCAACCATTTCAGGATATACCCTGCCTCTTGCCCACTGACAACTGAGTTAGGCTCCAACACCCCTTGCAACCTCAAAAGGATAAGCAGTGTAGAAAACTGATAATTAGTAAAATCAATGCCAGTCATCCTCTGCACACTATCATCAGCAACCAGGGGAGCCTTTTCTGCCCAAGACTGCTCCTTCCCAAGTTCAGGACCAATAGACTGAGAAACTCCTTTGTCCCTCAGACCATCAGACTTTACAACTCCTCACTGGGGAGGAGGAGTAACAGGAAGACTGAAGATGAGAAGGAACAGTAGCCAGCCAGTAGCCATATTTTTATGTATATTTATTTATATTTTTATACAAATCCATCTTATTTATATATCTTCTTATCTGCTATATAATTCTGCTGCTTTAATCTTAATTTCCATCAGGGAGTCTTCCCAAGGGATAAATAAAGTTCTGTCAAATCTAATCCAATCTAATCTAAATAAATTAATGAATAATTATATTTCTAAAACTGAATTGAAAGTTATTTGAGCACAAAATAAACTATTTTGATATTAGTTGAATTATTTATCTTATGTCTCATATGAATATAAGTGTACTTTAAAAACTTAATATAATTCCCAGCCATTGTCTGCAAGTAGTGGAGCACTTACTTTGCAACAAATTAGTAATCATAGAACCTTTATTTTTTTTCCTCTTTTTCTCTAAGGAAGAAAAACCGCCCACTACACAGCAAAGGCAAATGGCAAATTAGATTATATATATATATAATATATATATATATACTTACATACATACATATCCACATGCATACACACAAACGATTACGGATACACATATACATATGCTAAACTCTGACTGTTCAATATGTTCAGTAATTTAAAGAAAGTGCTTAATTGCCTCATATTTGCTATCTGTGTTTTCCCCCTTTTTCTCAGCTGGTCAGGAGGGATTCACAGCCTCTGTCATAGATGCTGAATAGATTTCAAATGATCAAATAAAGTATCTAGCAGATGAGAAATTGTGCTGATAAATAAGCAACTAAGCTATCAGTACTTGCCTATGAAAGTTTGAAAGAGAAAGAGGAATCCGATCAGCATTTAATATTTATTATAATTTGTCTTTTAGCTTTCACAACATCTGACGTCATCCATCGGCGACGCTTGACGTGTTAATGGACTGATACTGCGCATGCGCAATGACAGGAGTCCTTGGCTGGCTGGCCTGCTGTAGGTTACTGAAGCAGTGAGGGCACACGGAGAAAATGCAGAGCTGGACTCAGTTATACCGCTCTCTGGCCACGGTGAGGAGGTTTTTCATTAACTTATACCACAGTGCGTGTTGTCTAGACCGGTTCAAACTGGTTTTAAAGGCTGTTGTTCCTGTAGAAAGCTGTTTGTTTTGGACCGGGCCTGGGCCTTGCTAACAGGTCAGCTAAGGCTAACTGCTTCTTGCTATATTTAACGGCTGCGCCAGAACCCAGTGAAAAATCCAGCAATCCAGAGTTTTCTTTATGTTACTGATGAAAATACGCATCTATTTTGTATTTTTGTATTTTTTAAATGTATAAAAGTTTATTCTCTATAATTCGGCATGGTCAAGGGCTTTCTTTGGTAATAAAAACACTCTTGTACTGTTGTTTTCCAGGATGTTACATCACATGAAGAAGTCATTAAATGTTAGCTACTCTTCATATGCATTTTGGACGGGTAGATGGTGTTACATTCCTCTTTTTTTTATATAAAACAGTAAAACTATTTGCCGTCTACTCTAAGCTAGACGGATAAAAAAGCTACCCTGACAGCTATCTGCCTACTTCACATGTTAGCTCTTAGCTTTGCATGGGTTACTTAATTTCTAATACAGCTTAAGTCAGAGTTCCAATATTATTGAATTATTGCACAAAGCTTTGTTCGTTAGAACTCAATCTTTGACAAATATTAGGTTACTGCTGCTCATAAAATGTACTGTATTGCCTGCCGGACAAGGCTACTATGGAGATGCTAGGTTGATATCCAGTTTTGACATATCGATGAATATATTCTGATTACCAATGAAAAGTACATTTCCTTTCAGCTCAAAAGGTCAATCTGATTTTAGTATCAATATTTTTTGCTGCCATTAGTGTTGTGAGTGACATGATGTGACTCCAATTCTGTATCTGATCAATTCCCAAGTTAATTTTATTCTCTGATTTTTGTTTTCCTCACAGCGGAGCCACCACCTTCCCTGCAAACTGCATGGAGCTGCAGCCGTGTCTGTCAGAACCTATGCTGACAAAGCAGCAAGTAAGGTTTAATAAATGTTATCACTTGCTCCAAGAATAATCTGCTCTTTCATGAACTTTAGCCACATGGTTGGTAGCTGTCACTGCAAAAACCAAGCACAATATGTCATTCAAGAACAATCAGAAGGTACATAGAAGGGATTTACTTACGTATATAATATTAAATTCTGTAATTTTTGCAGTTTCTAATGTGAAGGACAGTGTAAGAAACTTTCTATGGGGACAAGAAAATCTAACTGTCAGGACTTAAAACAGTATCATGCTGTATGTGATCGCCTACCTTCAGGCAGGAAGTTTAGACTATCCAAGGCAAAATCATACAGGATGAAAGATTCATTTCATTCTATTCAACTGAATTGCAAAGATGATCCAGCTTGAATGATTTCATTACTGATCTTTATTTGGTCATGGCTGATCTTTCTTTTTTATTTGCACACTGATGTGTTCCTTTGACTGAGTTGGTATGACTGAGTTCTTTTTTATGCTTTATTGGTGGGACAAGGTGAGATTTACAAAGTAAGGCAAGAATAGGAAGGGACAAAACAGACAAGTAAGTGTTTAAAACAATTAAATGGGGAAAGGAGAAAACTAAATTTAATTGAATTGAATTTAATAAAAAAAAACAAAGAAAAGATAAGGTACACAAACAACAGTGTGACTGTGCTTTAATGTCTTTTTACCAGGCTACAAAATAAATTTCCCTGAAGGGACTGTAAAGTCCATGTATTGGCCTGATTGTAGTGATGTTTTTTCTTCGCCTCATTGCTTACATGCTCCTGATACAAGGAGCCCTGAGGTTCATCTCTAACTTTAAATCCCTCACTCATCGTTGCCTGTTGTTCGCACGTGTCGGATGAGCCTCTCTGTCTGATATGTAGACTCAAACTCAGGCATCTTCTTATTTACAATGCAATTTTAGGCCTGCTCCCATCATACAGTCTTATCTTCATCAGTTAGAGGAGTTCAGGATCTTATAACTTTCAGTCCCAGACTCTCCTCTTGTTGTCTTTTCCTTAAGTAAGAACTGGGCAGTAACAAAAACCTTAAATTCTGCAGCTCCCTTTGCTCCAAATGAACCACAAAAAGACCTGAAACTCACTGATCTGGTTTCTCTGGACACCTTTAAGAGGACGTTAAATGATTTAGAGACTGAAACATCAGGCTGTGGATGTTCAATGATTTTGTTTCTTTTCATTGCCCAGCTCATCAGTTAGCTGTTATTTGTTGTTTTTCATTGTATCTTAAGTGTTTTACATGTTATGTGTATTTGTTGATTGTGTTATTGTAAGTAAGTTTATTAGCTGTGCTGCTGCCTATCTTGACCAGAACACTCTTGAAAAAGAGATTTTTTTTAAATCTCAGTTTCTTTTAGTGGATTAATTAAAGTTAAATACATTTTTTATAAGTTAAAGATTAGATTCTAAAGATGTAGCTATACAAGTACTAAGCCCACAGAAGGTCTGAAAGTAATAATGATATTGAATTGAATTTTGTGCTTTATTTTGAGCATACAAAAAACAAACATAGGTAGTCTCAACAGACAAACACCTGCATACACCACAAACAAAAAACAAAGAAGGTAAACAGCTAATGACATCCTACATGCACAGCAAGCCCACATGCTTGAAAAGTGAGTAGGAAGAAGTGTAAACGTATTTAATCCTACTCCTATTATTAATGATTTATAATAATAATGATTATATATAATAAGGTAGTTGCAAATTGACAGAAGTCCAGGACACTTAGTCATTTTCAAGAGTTTTTTTTACACCTTTTGTTTAAATTGAATTAATTTCACTCAGTTGGCATCAGGTTTGTGCTAAATGAGAAAAAATGATATTGTTCAGTGTTGTTGTATGTTTATATTAACAAATAATGAAGAGTGCATATAAGTTATAACTTGCAGTGTCCCAGCCTTTGCTACTCTTTCTGATACAACCCTCATGGTTGAAGTAGTAGCAGTATAACTGGTGCATGATGATGGCTGGGTGATGATTTGGCTCTGCAGCAGGAGTGATGAAGTGAATGCAGCAGCATGTTGCCATTCTTCTTTTGACTTTTATTTTTCTCTCCTGCTGGAAGAAAAATGAAATATGTGGTCTAAGCTATGCACAATATTATGACAAAGGCAGATATTGAAATTGTAGCCAATATTTACAGCTTATATATCGGCTTTAATATTGACAAAATACACAAAAGTACCACGATGCTTCATCACTGCATGGTTGCATTTAAAAATATTGAGTTTTATTTTTTCAAGAGTTATATGTTGTTTTTTCTTGTTTTATATCTGTTCCTCACACAAACAGACTCTCACATTGAAAGCAACAAATCAATTTTCATTAAGTAAAGACTTCATGCTCTTGACACAAAAAGAACATTATCGTAGATAAGAAGTTTTGAAATTCTGGCTTATTGGCAAAAATCAGATATTGTGCATCCCTAGTCTAAGCAGTGAAGCACCATTTTATTCTTTAGCCCCTTGATATTTGGATCGACACGTGCACATTTTTAGATGTTATATGATCTATAAAGAGAACAATGTGAAAATGTTTACATGCCAATTGTTGTAAACATCAGAATTATTTTGGTCAGAGGCCAACTTTATGAGGGTTAAATTTTACCCGTCAAAGAAATCACAAAGTTGTTTTCTGTTTTGTTTTTTTTTTTCTTTGTTTCTCTCTGCAGTCGATGCAGACGTCACAGTGGTGGGCTCCGGTCCTGGCGGCTACGTCGCTGCTATCAAAGCCGCACAGCTTGGCTTCAAGGTAAAGCTGCATTCAAGGCCTCACACAGATCAGGAAATATGATGATAGTGCAGGTTTGACAGATTTAGTATAATGTCTTTTAAGTTGATTATTCTTGATTAAAACCTCACTCATGTGCTGATTGAATCGATTATTTTGATTTTTGTTGTTGTTGAGAATCTGAAAAGAAAGATTGATTTTTTTTTATTTGCATAACCTGTCGCTCATTTTGCTTTGATTTTATTTTTAAGGGGCCTGAGAGTTTTAATTCAGTTTTTTAAAGGTCTTTTGATATGTTTGCATAATCTTTAACAAAACCAGATTTTGTCTTTCACAACAATTAATTTTTTTCTTTTACAGACAGTATGCGTCGAGAAGAATGCCACACTGGGCGGGACATGTCTGAATGTCGGCTGCATCCCCTCAAAGGTAAAACAGAAACAAACAAATTAATATATATGTATAGGTGATGATAGATTGAATGTATTTGTTTTTCTGCTTGCTCCTAATGTCTTGCCTGTAGTTTGTTCCTCCTCCTTTTTTCAAGAAGTGTGTTTCCAAGATAATGTTAATTAAAAAGTTTTAGACTAAATGTATGCAGGTTCAAGTGTTCAGGAATCAAAATGTGATGATTTAGTTTAAGGAACATGTTAAACTTCATAGCTCGCACTGCTGCAGAGAGGTTTGTCAGTGAAACCAAATTAGTCTTGATAATGAGTGGATCAAAACATATCAAGTGAAAATCTGCATTTCTCACGTAGTAGTAATAATTGTCTTCACAAAGTGATACAGACAGTAAAAATATAGTTCAGACGTTTCTGAAATTGTACTCTTGTGTGTCTGCAGGCTCTGCTGAATAACTCCTACCTGTACCACTTGGCTCATGGCAAAGACTTTGAAAACAGAGGCATTGAAAGTAAGTTGTGTTCATTTTTATCTTATGCCAGACCTACTCCAGATGACTTCACTGAAACTTTGTAAAGACTTTCTTAAGACTGGAGTCTCGAGATGTGTAGTTTCACATCTAAAGGCAAGTAGTCATCAGCTCTCAGAGGTTTTAGTCTCCGATTGAAATACTCGCAGTGGGTCCCCCCCTAAGGATAAAATAATAAAATATATAATAATATAATAATAATTTAAGTGTCTCTCAGTTTCAGGCATCTCGTTGAACCTGGAGAAGATGATGGCTCAGAAGAGCGGGGCGGTGAAGGCGCTGACGGGAGGAATCGCACATTTATTCAAACAGAACAAAGTCAGTCTTCAGCTCTCCTTCTTCCTAAATTTGACGTCTGATCAGTCCTTATCACAGCATTGACAGCACGACGTCTCTCCCTCAGGTAACCCATGTGAACGGTTTTGGGAGAGTGACGGGTAAGAACCAGGTGACCGCCACAACAGCAGACGGCGGTGAGCAGGTGATCAACACCAAAAACATCCTCATCGCCACCGGCTCGGAGGTCACGCCCTTCCCTGGTATCCAGGTACCCTTTTTCATTTTAAGTATTTATAGCTGCCATACTGCTAAAAGATGCCTTGTACAGTATAATCAGTCACACCGGTATATAAGACACAACCTGCTTGTAGGGGTCTCCTTGAGGGAAAAAAACATTTTGAAGGTGTTCATCAAAGTCCTCAATATTTACTCAGCTGTTGTGCTGCTGTGTTGCTATTTTATTACATTTGGTATCTGTTTTCATCATGTGAATCTGCAATCCTGCGAGCTCGCTGCACAGTACTTAAGCCCTTGGCCTATGCTTGCATTGATAGTTGTCAAGTACAGATCTAAAGCCAGCAAGTCGCTCTGACTATAGCACTTTGAAATAGAAATGTGTGCCAATATACAGCCTAAACATCAAATTTAGACAACAAAATAGCTGGCACCAGATCTTAAGATATAAGGAAAGCTTTGGAACTAGCATATAGCCTCGATAGCATCTCATAGGAATAGCGTGGTTAAGCAGTAAATCATCTATAAACAAAAGAAACTTAACTGACTGAAGATGGTACGACTTGCATACAACCACTTGACCAAAGCAGCAAGTAACTTTAGCTGCACAATATCATCAGAAAAATACTGGTATATGTTATATTATTATGTTATTTAATTGCTGTTATACTTGTATCTTATTTTAACGTCTTTATCTGATATTCCTGCAGCTACACCTTGTACAAGAGCAACTAAAACAACCAAATTTCCGCTTTAGGGTTAATAAAGTATTTCCGATTCTGATGCTGGCAATACAATAAGTATCTCCATGCAGTGGTGACAATATTGTGTTATATCTGGACACTATGAGCAGGAGGATTTCATTTAATTCTTTTTACTAAATTTTCAATTTTTTTCAATAACTATTAGCATTGAGAATCTTCATATGATGCATAAAAT
Organism: Cetoscarus ocellatus; assembly: GCA_037902135.1. Classification (NCBI taxonomy): domain Eukaryota; kingdom Metazoa; phylum Chordata; class Actinopteri; order Labriformes; family Labridae; genus Cetoscarus; species Cetoscarus ocellatus. Next base: position 511,956 of record JBAMNC010001493.1, read on the forward strand.
GATGTAAGAAGAGCATATAAGTTAACTTAATTTTCTTAACCAATCAAGGAATTGTTTATAGTACACTTCCGTATAAGACATTTTCCTTCTCTGAGAGTCTAGTTATTTTTCAAGAAATTACACATTATTCCGATTAAGTTTGATCCCTGCAACAATGTTACTTTGCCTTATTTTTCATGTTTTTTAAGGTAATATTTCGACTCTGGTGAGACTTGAAACTGAGGTTGTGAGCACTGTGAAGATTAGGCTGCAAGATCAAAGATTTTTATGGTTTTAAAGGTTCAAGGTCACAATTTTCTGGAGATTTTTCACAAAAGTTCTGATTCGAACATGAGGAATTTAAAGGTGTAACTTTTTGTTTAAATGCAATGACAGAGTTCAGATAAATTAACAGTGAGCTTTTTTTTCCAGATTGACGAGGAAAGCGTGGTTTCTTCTACAGGAGCTCTGTCTCTAAAGAAAGTTCCAGAGGAGTTGATTGTGATTGGAGCCGGAGTCATTGGAGTGGAGCTGGTAGGCATCACTTTAGTTTCAGTTATACATGCAACCCTGATATTATCAGGATAATATCTGGGCAGTTCTGGATAATTTCAGGGGTTTTTGTGAGTGTTAATGAGGTTATGGATGCTTTCTAAAAAGTAAAAACAGGAACTTGCAGTTTGGGGCAGTTGCTGTGTTTTGTTTTCTCCCATCCACAGCGTTTCCTTTTTAAACTCCATCATGATAACATTTTGTTGCGACCTGCATCCAAGCCAAACATAAATGAGTGAGATTACAGCGTTTTACTTCATACTTTGTGTTTTGTTCAAGCAGCTGGTTGAGACCTCCTACAGGTAGCAGTATAGACTTATGAAAGGAGCTTAAACATTATCCGTAGTCGTGCAACAATATGCTTCTACTGACTTTTTTCAACAGGGCAGTACAAAAAAAACTCACTGAAAACAAAATGTAGCAATTCATTAGTCTTACATGCTGTTAGATACAATTATTGATACACCATTAATGGTGTTAAAATAGGCATTTTCTTGTTTTGTCCTGCACCAAAGTTCAGGTTTCTGAATTGGGACGGACATACAGAGCTCAGAGTTGTACTAATCGAATGGATAAATTAAGAAAGAACATTGATTATCGTGCCCTCCTGCAGGGGTCAGTGTGGCAGCGTCTGGGCTCCAAAGTCACAGCCGTGGAGTTCTTGGGCCATGTAGGCGGCATGGGCATCGACATGGAGATCTCTAAGAACTTCCAGCGCATCCTGCAGAAACAAGGCCTCAAGTTTAAACTCAGCACCAAAGTGATGGGAGCCACCAAGAGGCCTGACGGCAAGATCGACGTGGCGTGAGTAAAACCCTCCCAAATCCTCTTATATGTCTTCACAAGTGTTTTTTAAAGCGAAACTCACTTTGTTTCTGGTTTATCAGAGTGGAGGCGGCGGCTGGAGGGAAGAACGAGACGCTGACTTGTGATGTACTGCTGGTCTGCATCGGCAGGCGGCCTTTCACACAGAACCTGGGTCTGGAATCTGTGGGTATCGAGCTGGACAACAGAGGTCGCATCCCCATCAACAACCGCTTCCAGACTAAAGTACCAAGGTAACAGCTGGTGCTGGGCTGGTGATCAAGTTTCAGTTTTTGGTTAAACCATGAAAACAGGACAGCTGAGATTACTACTGGGAACTTTTCCTGAATGGGACCCCTGGTATAGAGCATAATGTAACCTCATGTAATATGAACAGGCGGCTGGATAATTAACATAAACTTCTTATTCTCCACAGCTGTAGGGTACTGGATAAGCATCTTGAAAGTGCTTGAATGTTACCTAGACTTCAATTTGACCTTTGACACAGTAACCTGTAAATGTAATCACTTTAGCCAGCTGCCATATCTGTTTTATATTGCTAGAAAACCTAATTTCATCCTGTAGCTGCTGTAATTTTTGTCAAAAAAAACAAACAAATTGTTTTCCTACAATTGCGTTTAAACACAATGCAGTAGTGGAAAGAAGTTTTGGGACACCCCATGCATATGTGATGTATTGCTTTAAGAATCACTTTTAAGTCTCCAAGTGTAATTTCTTTTAGTAAAGTCACAGCCAAAACACTAAACAAATCATATAAAGACAATAAAGACTTCAAATTGATTAATTCCATAAAAAGACGGAAGACATTTTTGAGTATTGCGTCAGTTTGGTCCCACTGATCATCTCATGACTAATGTCATGCTTTTCATTAAAGACACTGTTTTTGTGTGTATGTAAACCAACATGTTTAAAAGTTCTTCAGAGATAAAAATGTTAAAAACAGGGAACCAAACACAGGAAACACAACTGAAGTTCAAGATTCTCAGCCAGGACGGGTACAGCGGCCACCAGAGAGCCAGAAAGTGCAGGTGCAGTCACTCAGCTGGTGGAGACACTCTGCAGCTTCAGCAGCAGGTCAAACCAAGCTGGAGTCCAGTGTTCCACCCTAACACTTAGATCATTGATGAAGGTCCTGCAAGGCTGCCAAGAAGCCCCTTATCAATGAGAAACAGAGGTTAGCCTGGGGTCATTGGGCCCAAGCACAAAAAAACTGGACAGCAAGAGACTGGACAGTTTCACTTTAATCCTCCTCCTGCTGATGTTAGGGTACGCAGAAGTCCAGGCCAAGCATCATCTCCAGCATGCACAGGAGCTACTGTCAAACATGGCGGAGGCAGGATCATGGTTTTGGGATGTCTGAGTGCCGCTGAGCTCTGACAAGTACTTGGCCTACGTCAAAACCACATGCCTAACCCTAACCCTTCTGCATGTGCTCTGTTCCTTCGAGGTCAAAACCGGATGTTTGTGTAAAATTTTAAGGTTGTTCGAAAACTTTCTTCCATGACTGCATTATAAAATCTTATCCACCTAACTGTTGGTAGAAGCTACTTGATTAACTCCCCCGTCTTCCTGCAGCATTTACGCCATCGGTGACGTGGTCGCCGGGCCGATGTTGGCCCACAAGGCTGAAGACGAGGGAATCATCTGCGTGGAGGGCATGGCCGGCGGCGCTGTGCACATCGACTACAACTGCGTTCCCTCCGTCATCTACACGCACCCAGAGGTGGCCTGGGTGGGCAAGACGGAGGAGCAGCTCAAAGAGGAGGTGAGTCAGGCCGCCAGGAGGTACAACTCTGTTTATTTCAAAGATGGGACATTGCTCATGGGGATGAAATTATCCTTTGCTTTGACTGATGTCCGTCAAGTGCACATAAAGACACAAAAAAACAACAAGTAAAAAAAGAAAAAGCTATTTTACTGACCTAACCCTCCGGGCCTCTTCCTAAAAAAAATTCACACCGTGCACCCTCGTGTCCAAAGATGGTTGCTGTACAGAAATTACAATAAAAAAAATATACATTACACACACAACCTTTTGTTCTATACCTTACTGAGACATGGACAACACAAAAACCCCTTTCAACCTTTTAAAATATTATTGGCTCTATACTAAAGGAACAGTGCACAAACAGAAAAATCAGTAAAAAAAAAAAAAAAAAAAGGCATGATTTTTCTCTGGGAAAATGGCTTCAATTTGTGGTGAAAAGACAAAATCTGTGATGTTGAAAAGGAAAAAACTATAATTGTGAGGCAAATACTCCACAATGAAAAGTCAGTTGATTGTATGCATGCTTTTATTCCGCAAAGACTGGGGGATCAAAAATAGTGTTTTGAATGGGTTTCAATTGTAACATTTTTGTCCCGAAGGTACTATGTGTACACAAATATTTCCCTGAGCTAACTATAGACCTTGCAAAACCTTTGATCTTAATATTTTGCAATTTTATCAAAAATAACTCTCCCCTGTAAATATCATGCTGCATTAACACGGCCATAATAATCAAACGGTGAGAAAAGAAGTTGACACAAATGTACAAAAAAAGCCCAAAGGAGCCCGGAGGGTTAACAGATTTTACATTTGTCTTGTAGCAAAATATCAAATCAGATGTGTCAGGTAACTAAAGGGACTTATTTATTTAATTTAAAAGTTGAATATCAAAACACTGGAAAAAGGATATGTGATGGTTTGATAGGGTATACAAGAGTGTTGTTTAACTGCTTTAGAGTTGGAAAAAAGTCTTTAAATACAGTGAATTTAACATGTTATTTAAGCCCTAGATTACAATTATGATCAGATTTCCTGTTCTGTCAGTGTTTATTAAGCTATTGGGCTTTTTTGGGCAGTTTTCTGCTCAACTCGACTTAACTTTACTGTTGATTTCATTTTCCATCGGGGATTGTACTTTGCACAGGTTTCCGAATCACCTTCTGTGAGCTGAGTAAAGACCAAACGTGACGTGGAGACAGTGCAGACCTGTGAATGGTCAGAGTCAGAGAAGTGGGTATTGCACCACATCCCATTTAAAGGTGTTCAAGTTACAAGCTGGTAAATTTTTGGTACCTGAAGGTCATCCGACTTCTCAGTAGGAAAATTCTGACCAAAGTGGGTGTCCCCGTGATGTTAGTAATTTGACACTCGTGGAATGAAACTTCCGAGATCAACTGGAATGCATTATATTGCCATGAGTTACACTGGGATGCTGAATGACTTCCCAACTCTCCTCTGCTTAAGTAGCATGTTATTTTGCTGCTTGCAACCATCTTTGGGAAAAAAAATCAACCTCCCAACTGTTAAAAAAGCCACATGGTGGCAGGCAGCTCTATCCTACCTAAGACACTCTTACAGTCTGTATTGTAATGGAAAACGGAGCAGGCAGTATCCAAACCGTGCAGATTGGCGTCGAGTCGAGCAGATTTCACAAATGAAAAAGCTCCATATATGTCTCTGAGTGTTCAACATTTTTGTCCCTTCTCCTCACTTTCTCAGGGCGTCCCGTACAAAGTTGGTAAATTCCCTTTCGCAGCCAACAGCAGAGCAAAAACCAACGCCGACACTGATGGCATGGTGAAGATCCTCAGCCACAAAGAGACAGACAGGATGCTGGGCTCTCACATCCTTGGATCGGTAAGAGACAAACAGCAGACTCACAAGATGGATTAATACCTAAAAATCATCCGTAGAATTTGAGAAAAACATTTAAACCACACACTTGAAGACTGCCAGTTTTTCTGTTTGTTGTTATTGCCTGTTGAGATTATATTCTGTCATCTAGATTGTTCACCTGTTTTCTCATAGTTTTTAAATTGTTAGCCTTTTTTTGTGACTGATTAAGGGGTTTCAGTGTTGAGTTTCGGCTCCGTGGTGCTTGTAGACAAATACATTAAAACTTGCTGTTTGTGTGTTCGCCTGCAGGGGGCAGGAGAGATGATCAATGAAGCTGCTTTAGCCATGGAGTATGGGGCTTCCTGTGAGGATGTCGCCAGAGTGTGCCACGCTCATCCTGTACGTACTGATGCAACACACATAAATATCAAATCACAATAATGTAGAAAAATGTCACCTAAAGATAATTAAATCTCAGGAGCTTCAGTACAACCTAAGAGAGCCCTGTTCTGTCTGAAATCAATCAGTCTGACTTGATCTTTATGGTATTTTTATAGAAGAAAACGTTGCACAAAGTACTGACAAATAAGTACAAATAATAAATGAGTACACACCCTGCCAGCCCACCATACAAAATTTGACCCTCTTTTCCGAAAAAGCTGCCATAATACTTCATGGCAAAGATTCAACAAGGTGCTGGAAACTTTCCTTAGAGATTTTGGTCCACATCTCCATGATAGCATCTCACAATTTTTGCCGTTTTTTGAAAGCAGAGGACTTAATTTCTAAGGGTTTGTTTTGTTTTCGGAGTAGCCAGGGACATTATCCTGGCAAGAGTCCTTTTTTTAAGTCAGTAAGTCAACACTTGAAAAAACAAAAAACACAAAGGATGAAAAGTCTAAACTGTCCAACCCAAAATGTTGATAATAAACAACAATGAAAACCCAAAGTAAGAAAAAGAAAGATGGAAAAATCACATAAGTGATAACCCTTGGGTACCTATTTGACTTTTTTTGGCCACAAAGAGGGTATAATTGACCCCAACTTTCACTCTATTGAAGAGAGTGAAAACATTTTTGGTCAGGAAAGTTAATTCTACTTAAATTTTGAAAATATGATTTAAAAAATTTTAAAACATCAAAAATACATTGTGGGCAGATTAATGTTACTTTCATCCTGTTTTGGCTGTTTTAAGCCACAACTTTAGCTGCTGTAAAAACATAACAGGTAAATATATTTTTTTCAAATATTCATTATTTTTGTTTAGGGCTGAGCTTGATAAAGAGAATTAAGCAAAAAAAAAAAAAAAAAAGCAAAAAACATTTGTTATGTTTTTACAGCAGCGAAAGTTGTGGCTTAAAACAGCCAAAACAGGACCAAAGGAAGTAAAAATTAAAATCTGATGCCGCACAAAAAATAATAACGCACCAAAGCCAATGTTTCAACTAATCTTTGACATATCCAAGACTGTGATGGCATGTAAAAAATCTCCAGCGTCTGATCCTTTTTTATATTGAAAATCGGTCATTTTGTGTGTTTTTTCCCCAAATCAGTGACATCTCCTGTGAAGTTGGCATTTAAAAGGTTAAATCTATAATTTTTTCAAATATTGATTATTTTTGATCAGGGCTGAGCTTGATGAAGAGAATTGAGCAAAAAAAATATTTATCTGTTGTGTTTTTACAGCAGCTGAAATTCTGGCTTAAAACAGCCAAAACAGGACTAAAGGATGTGTTTTAAAACAGACCCCAAGGGTTAAGTAACATAAAAAAATGTTTTTCAGGTCATTATGTCAGTTTGCCAAACAGCTAAACAAATCAGAAAATCAATAAAAAAAAGGGGTGAAATAACACTGCAACCATCTCCTCGATGATGGATACAAAAATGTATAATTCATGCAAATAAGCCATGAAATTAATTAATTTAGGAGGAAAGATGCAGAAAACTTTTCAACCCCGCTGTTTCTCCTTCGCTCCACTTTGCCTTCCTCTCCTTGTTCACGTCTTTATCCGTCTCCTCTTCCTCCCGCAGACGGTGTCCGAGGCCTTCAGAGAAGCGAACCTCGCCGCCTCCTTCGGCAAAGCCATCAACTTCTGATCCACTGGCCGCTGTCGCACCTTCAGTGTACATAACAGAGGAGACCAGGATGCTGCGTGTGTTTGTCTGCGTCCAAACATCCATTCACCTTCACCGGGTTCCTCTGTGTACATCCACATTTAGTTCTTATGTTATTTAAATGTTCTGAATAAAACGTTAAAGAGGGTCTGGGCGATGAATAAACACTGACCGGGCTGCAGATCAGTCTTTCTGCTTTAGAGAATAAGATCTGCATATACAGTACATAGAGATATAAATATTATGATGGCTGCGGTTGCTCTTGTAAAGGACGATGGGGTGTTTTTGTTTTTCCTGTTTTTTACAGTGTCAAAGGATCAGACGCAGCAAAAATGTAATCAGACCAGGAAACTGTGGAGGCTTAAAATTCAGTTGGAATGGTTTTATCGACACTAAAATCTGCTCTTTGTGGGTGTGAGATCTTTAACACAAGCTAAAATAGATCATAGAAGATATTAATTCAATTATTTCATTCTTTACTCCGCTTTGGGTGACCCTAGTTCTGTTATTAAGCTCTTATGAACAAGGAAAGTCTTAAAATTTGCAAAGAAAACAAAACTCATCAACATTACCCCTGATATTAATGACATCTTTGCAAATGTCTTCCATCATAATTCTTTACGAAGCTACTAAGTTTAGCTTATGTTGAAATGAAATTGTATTTTCTAACTTTAAAGGAAGAATTAAAGTAAAAGAAAAAATCCCTCTTTGAAGGCAAAATATAGAGTCATAGTCTGTTAAAGGATGAATTTCTGGTTTTATATCCAGATTTTTGTCACATGGAACAGATAAACTCGAAACTTGTGAAATATTCCTGATGCTAGGATTAAGTCATCACCCTTCGTTACTGTTTGTCTACAAAACCCCGGTTTCACAACAAAAATATGTGCGTTTTAGAGCTCGTGCTTCTTAATCAAATGGTTGGATGTAACAGTCAACACGAAATACATCCGAGAAGAAAAGCCAGCTAATGTAGACGTATAGAAAGATTTTTTTTGGATGGTTTACAAGGAGAAAATGCCCTAATTATGCTTGGAAAACTTAAGAATGCGCACATGTGTAAAGTTTCCCTTAATTTATACACTATTTGTAGTTTTTGGTTAAAGCTGCAGGATATCTTTCACTGGCTTTGACGTGAGACGTGTGCAGAAACATGTATGTGGCAGCCATTTTGTGTCATAATATCAGCGTACATTTAACCCCAATATATCAACAGTTCTTAGCTGGTGTCGTCTCATGGCCTACCACCTCCTCAGCAATACAAACAGAAAAAAAACCTGGAGAAACAGACATGTAGAGCTATTCAATGAAAACAGTTTGACTCAAAGGCTCATCCACAAAGTTTCTCCCTCAGTGTTAAACGTGAAAGTAAATCATTTTAATCACTGATATGGATTAATGCCTCGCTATCCCTGCTTTGTCAAACAGGTCAAAAAGCTCTGTTGTGTGTGAAAAGTCAAGGAAAACCAAGAAAATCCTCCAATACCTCAACCAAATCCCTCTTTCCTCGCTTTTTGTTTAGGAGTGACAGAGAGGAAAGTCGAGAAGGGCTGCCGATGCACAAACATTGCGCCACACTGCGCTGCATCACTTGCGGACAGTCAGAGCTTTCATATCTGATTCAGTGTGGTTAACCTCCCGTGGGCTGTTTATTTAGAGTGTGTTTGTTTTGAGGACCTCCACACACCACTCATTTTCACCACTCCTCTTTTTATTCAGGCACATATTCAAGACCGCCTAAAACAGCTCCAAGTCTCACTTTTGGGTCTAGAGCCATCAGTTGAGGACCACTGCTGTAAGAATAATGTAAAGTTTGTTTTATAGAAACCTTTTGGGAGACAGTTTCCTGCTCTGATAACTTCACTGTTACCGGCTCTGGATGCTCTTGCTTATTTCATCATTTAAACCAATAAATGCAGTTAAACGAAGAGGTGGTCTTCTGTGTTTGGATCTGATGCTCACAAGAGTTGGGGAGTGATTAGAAAACTAGCAGGGTTGCAGATACATCCTAACAGCATCTGCATTGAAAAGTAACAGTTTACAATCAATAAATGTGATCAATAATGTCATTCATTAGTTTAATAATAAGGTATTTTCCCCTTAAATTGTTAACAGTCTTTATACCAAACAGAGAAATTCACATAAAATCAGATAATATTTTTATTTTGTTAGAGTTAATACAGAGTTTATTTTTATATATACCTTGAGCTGTTTTAACTGGATCCATATTTAGGAAGATAGCCAGAAGTGCAGGACCACGCAGGTCTGGGGTTTCCACATTACAGGTGTTTTGAGTTAATTAGCTGCTTAGGGTGTGACACCTTGACCTTTTTCACAATATTCTAATTTTCCGAGACACTGAATTATAGTTTTCATTAAAAAAAAAAAAAAAAATCTGTTAGCCATAATCATCAAAATTTCAAGAAATTAAGGCCTGAAATATTTCACACTATGTGTAATGAATCTATATAATATATGGATTTCACTTTATGAATTGAGAGACAAAAAATATTGAACTTTTTCATGATATTCTAATTTTCTGAGTAGGTATGTGTATCTAAACTGACCAGTAAAACTCTGTAATTTGCTGTTAGAAAGTGGCTGAAACTGTCCTGAACTCTGTTTTTTGGTTCACTAGATTAAGCACGTTAGAATCAGTTTACGGAAATCTTGATATAATCAGAGAAGGGTTTTGTCAGTCGTGTTAGATTATAAGTTGTTAAATTGAGAATATCCTACAGTTCCCACAGTTCAGCCCTCGTGAATGAAGACAAACCTCATGTGGCCCTCACGGTAACCAGCGTCCTCTTTGTTTTTATTTCTTTTTGCACAGCACCAGCCTCATCTCTCTCGTTCAAATAAGGTCAAACAAACAGAAAAACCCTCCTCTGTTGCTCCTGCTGCTCGTTCACGTTTGAATAACTGATATTTTTTTTCTGTTGGACTCCACCTCTGTTTGAACACCGAGCACTGTGGAAACTGTGTGTGTGTGTTGATGTGTGTGTTCAGCAGGTGTGGTGGCTCCTGCAGGTATGAAGTAAAGTCACTGTAGGAGTTTAAGGTGGACGCCTGAAGTTCATCAGGAGGGCGATGAACGATCCAACAGCCGGCTGAGCAAACGCAGGAGACATGAGGGTTAGACGACAGAAAGTTCTGGACTATTTGTGAGGTAAAGCTTCTTTTTTCCTTTAATTTGTTTTCTTATTGTTTAGTAACTTACTTCTTCATATTTAGGGTTGACTTCCTTTATAAAAGGTCATCGTCAAGGAAAATCCTAGACTTTGTTGAAAATCATACAGTTATATGAGTGTTTATTAATAAAATAAAATGGAAAACATTTTTTTGGTTGTTTTTAGTCACCTGAGCCAAAAATGAGCCGTCACTTTGACTTATTTAAGGACCAAATTCACTCATTAATGAGACCTAAATTCTTGGTTTTGTTTATTTTTCTCTTATGAGTCATGTCTGCTATTCACAGTCCTTACTTTGTTCGCCCTTGTATTTTCATAAATATCTACCTTGTTTTTAATCATTTATGCTGCCATTTCCTCCCCCAATCCTAGCTTTTTTTGTACACTTTTGGTCACTTTATTAGGTACACTTTGTGAGCACCTTGTGTGTACCTTCATCTTCATGGCATAGATTCTACAAAGTGCAACATCCTCAGAGATGTTGGCCCATATCTCCACGATAGCATCTTACAGTTTCTGCACAACACTAAACTTAACATATACTTCTCAAAGACAGAAACAGAATAAAACAATGGCTTCTTCTCTTTAGTTTGTATGTGATGAAAACAGCTCCAGGCTGTGTTCACCTTCTGCTTGACAAACTTGTTTTTCTGCCACATTTTCGTTCAGGTTGCATTGTGGACAAAAACACATCAAATACTGGCCCGTAGGCAAGGGATATCGAAGGGTTTGTTCGAACCCCCCCTCCAGAGCCCCGGTGAAGGTTTTCTGTCATGTCATATAAATAAATATAAATGGCTGTCACCTTTGAAATAACTATTCCAAATCATTCTAACGTGATCAAAAAAGGAAAGGTAATTAAGCAGATCGAAGCCCTAGCACTGAGTCTGGGGACCTTGGGGCATGAGGTGACAGACAACTGTAACGTTGCAAAAACAAACGTCCATTTCTCCTGTGCTCCTGTTCACACTCCAGTCCAGAGGGTGGCGGTAATGCCCCTATAACTGCAGAAGACGAAGAAGAAGAAGAAGAAGAAAACGAGAAAATGGTTAAAGAGGAAGGTAAAGAAAGAAAACCAAAGAAAACTGCGGCTATTATGTCCCAAAATATCTGCGAGAATTTCCGAAAAAGGGCAAAAATGGGTAAGGTGCTAAGTCCAGGCACCGACTGACGTGTATCGATTAGCGGTCGTTAGCTCCGTTAGCTCCGTTAGCATTATTTTTTTTTAAACTTTATTATCAGTAGATGGGTTTCTGTCCAACGTCATCACTAAGATCTGCGCACAACCAGGGGGCAGATGCATAAAATTAATAATGTACAATTATTGATAACTAATATAGATAATATAGATATGGTAAAATATATATTTGTACATAAAAAAGTAAATGTAAATAAATTTAGAGAAAGAAATGGAAATTAAACACGGGCAAATTAACATGACAGACAACTTCACTTAATGTAATTATATAAATAAATAAAATTGAGTAGCTGATTATTTTTTGTTGGAGTTGATATGTGACACACTCAAATTAAATTTTTAATTCAATTAAAAATAATGGGAACGAGGGGGTTGCCTTGGATATTCTGACTTTATGTATATGTAATTTATCAAGGTATATGAAGAGATTAATTATGTTAAATTTATTACTTTGAGAGAAGGAGCCAAAAATTATTTTTTTTCTCAAAAAAGTGACACTTGGTTGTAGTTTTAACGAAAAGAAAGTGTCCCAAATCTTTCAAAAGGTGATGCAAAATGGATATTTATAAAAAAAATGGATGATGCTTTCTTGATCTTTTTTACAGAAGGTACAGCTGTCATCGATATCAGAAAATCTGGATATGTATACATCAGTAGGATAGATGTTATGTAATAGCTGAAGATGTCTATTATATATACACACACACATTAAGATATAACATTTTAAAACAACTTCATTATAATTCTCTGTGTGTTTACCATATGTATGTGTGTGAAATTAATTTTAATTTTGAAATTAAAATTAATTTAATTTCAAATTAATTTTGAAATGAGCAAGGTGAGCAACAGATATGGACAGACAACAAAAGAGAGCAACAGAGAGACAGACAAGGAGAAAGCCACAGAAACACTGGCACTGAGAGGGTTGAAAATGGGAAATTATACATTTGAAAAGTGGCCATTATCAGAATTTTTTCTGGGTGTGTGTGTGTGTGTGTGTGTGTGTGGGGGGGGGGGGGTCGAAGGGTTCAAACAAAGCCTTCGATCCCCTTGCCTACGGGCCAGGGTGCTAAATCCAGGCACCGATCCAGTCGCCTTGCATTGTGGGATTGGAGCTGTGAAAAGTCCCCTCAAGTTACGAGTGGAGCGGGTACATGGACCGTACTTGTGTTGATGCGGACTTAGTATTGGAACAGGACTTCGGCTGTGGTTGATGACGTATCACGAGTGCGCAAGTCCGGAAGTTTGCTGAAGTACACATATTGAGAAATACCCCTTATAAAGGGGCTGGAGTTGTCGCAAAAATGGACAAAACAGGAGAAAATGATCAGGCCAACCCATAAGGGGCCGTCGCACCCAACACCTCTCCATACTCTGCCTGACCAAAAACTAAGTAAACCAAGGTATAATCAAAACCCAGAAAACAGGACCACCGACAATCTCCAGCCCAAACTAAAACAACAAAACCCAGCAACCTAGTGCTGCTGAGGAACAAAAGAGGGAAAAGGAGAAACAAAAATACCTGTAAATCCAGAAAACAAAGGAGTACAAAGAAACCTCCTGCTCCCCAGGTCTGTGTGTGTGCCCAACCATTGCTCCTCTCTCAGCTCCTCCAAATAGCCCTCCCCTCCCTGAGCGCAGATTACTCTCAGGTGCGCAGCAGAGGAGAGGAAGGAGGAGTACCAGGGAGAAACAGAGAGAGAAACAGGGCCGCACAATAGTCCCTGAGACAATTCATGTCCAGTTAGCCCCTTTCCATGACTCTCCTCTGGTCTCTCCTCTCCCGGGCAGATGTCCTCCACCAATGCTGCTTGCAGCTTGAATTTTATTTGAGTTTTTGTACTGATGTGTCGTCATATTTATCTACTTGATTTTTTTTCTTGCTGCTCAGAACCTAAACCATCTAGCAGAAGCCTTTATGAGATTAAACAAGTATTGACGGTCTTTGCATCCAAACATCTTCATCTACATGTGCTTCATGACACATCATTTATGAGATTATTTTCAACATCCCTATTTGGTTGGTCTCTGAGGTGGAGTCTCTGGCAGAGAGCAACACACCCCTGACTCGTGGTTGGCCTTGTTTGGTATTATCAGTGTTACAGACTTTGTGTCACATTGTGAATTTAAGAGAAGATACACTGATCTGCTATATTGAAGTGAACCAAGATGAAAATGTCTCCAGCGTTCCTCTGCACAGACAGAGGAGTTGTACAACAGCCTGAGCAATGTGTTGACAAAGCCTGGAAGACTGACAGTCCCAAAGAAGGTGAAACCACGAGTCAAATTGCTGTCTGCCAGGGACTCCACCTAGTATTTCTCTGTGAGATCAGGGCGGGTAGGGTGTCCCCATCCCAGTTGCTCGGGCCGGCCCTCGCCGTTTCCTTGGATTTCCTAAACACATTTTGGATGATTTCCTGACTTAGGGTGCTGATTTCTTGTCCATTTCTTGGCAATCGTGGCCAAGCCACATCCCCAACAGTATAAAAGTCTGCCCTCAGGTCTACACTTCCTCATTCCTACACATCATCAATCAATATCACAATCATTTAATCACAGGGCCAACTGTCTACCACAATGTCATCGCACTTTTCTGTACTCTACTCAGGTATATCCAATCAAATCCTATCACTCCGCGTCATATCATGTCGTTACTCATCATATCGCGTCATATTGATACTGAATCATATCGTTCTTATAAAATCATATCATATCTTCCATATGGTTTCATCGTATCACACAATATCCTATTGCTCTATATAACGCTGAGTCGTGTGATATATTGATTGATTCTGGATAAACGTCTATGATGTGCCAAGAATTGAGGAATTATTTCAGCTAAGACCAAAGTGTTTTGAAAACCAGCCAAGGGAACCACCATACCGGAATACCTGACTTACCCCAGTTTTCCAATCTCTCTTTTGATTCATTTTAAACAATTTATCCTTTCGTCCATCCAGTGTATTCAGCTTTGGCCATAACAGTACTAAATTACTTCACTTTCAGCTACTGAGGTGCTTCCTCCTACCCAGCTCCTCCTCGCTTTATTTCAACATCAATTTCAAGTCATGCCAAAGTCCTTCTCTTGCTCCCCCTTCTCGTTGATCAGATCAGCATCACCTTCCCCATGAATGGTAAACACATGCACAGGTCCTTGGTTTGTAAAACTTATGCCTTCTCGTCAGTGTTCTTGGGGGTTCTAAAATAATCGGTCCCTCATAGCATCTTGGTTTAAAAACTAAATAGAATTTGCCAGATTGTCTGGCTGGTATTCAAAACATCATCCTCAATTCTTGGCACATCATAGACCTTTATCCAGAATCAATCAATCAATTTGGATTGTGTACAAAGATTAGCCCATCATTCTACCAGTCAATTAACAAAGTTCCACAGACAGAGGAGTTGTACAACGGCCTGAGCAATGTGTTGACAAAGCCTGGAAGACTGACAGTGAGACCTGAGGGCGGACTTTTATACTGTTGAGGATGTGACTTGGCCACAATTGACAAGAAATGGACAAGAAATCAGCACCCAAAGTCAGGAAATCATCCAAAATGTGTTTAGGAAATGAAAGGAAAAGGCGAGGGCCGGCACGAGCACCCGGGACGGGGACCAACTCTCCCCTCGCAGAGGGCCGGCACGAGCACGTTTGAACCCTTCGATCCGCCCCCGCCCCCCCCTTTTTTACAGAAGGTACAGCTGTCATCGATATCAGAAAATCTGGACATGTATACATCAGTAGGATAGATGTTATGTAATAGCTGAAGATGTCTATTATATATACACACACACATTAAGATATAAGATTTTAAAACAACTTCATTATAATTCTCTGTGTGTTTACCATATGTATGTGTGTAAAATTAATTTTAATTTTGAAATTAAAATTAATTAATTTAATTTCAAATTAATTTTGAAATGATCAAAAGAGAGCAACAGAGATGGACAGACAACAAAAGAGAGCAACAGAGACACAAGGAGAGCTACAACTAAGAGAAAGATAACTGTCCGATAGAGAAATAGTACACCTAAATTTAATTCAATTCATTGATTCACAGCAAAAGGAATGTTTGGATGATAATAGAGATGGTGCATTTCCATTAAATTCATTCATGTTTATTCATTCAATGAATTAATGCATGTTGACAGAGACATGCAGCAGAAGAGAGAAGCAGAGACAGACAACAGACAGCAGAGGTGAGCAACAGAGAGACAGACAAGGAGAAAGCCACAGAAACACTGGCACTGAGAGGGTTGGAAATGGGAAATTATACATTTGAAAAGTGGCCATTATCAGAATTTTTTTATTACATGGTGAAAATTGCTGTAATAGGCTGTGTTTGGAATTTGAACATTAATCTAAAAATAATCACCTGTACCAAATGTGATGAGTACCAGCTCATCCACTGCCACATTAGAAGAGAAAGTATGCCTATAGTGGCCAAAAATGGTCAAATCACAACATTTGAAGGAAAATTTGAATGATATAGAGACAGTACACTTGAATTTAATTCAATTAATGAATCCATGTTAAAAGAAAGTTTGGATGGTAGTACACTTAAATTTAATTAATTCATATTCATTCATGTCAGCAGAGGAGAGCAACAGAGACGTATAGAGGAAAACAGAGAGACAACTGGGGAGAGAAATGTCATGTAAAAGTGAAGGTGTAATCAATAAAAAGTATAAATTAAAACGTATGAAATGTGCTTGTGTATTTAGGGGGGCGGGTGGTAAAGACCACTTTTTAGAAAAAAAAGATCCCCCCCTCCACAAGGCTGGCTACGGGCCTGTCAAATACACATCTTGATATTAATATATTTAGAATAGATAAGTCTTAAAATGTCTAGGTTGACTTCAGATAAACAAATCATCAGAAAAGTCACATCAGCAAATGTTTGTGACATCACAAGAGAGGGCGTGGCCAGCACTGAACCGAAAGGTAACACCAGAAAGTCAGAGGTAGGAGAAATGACTTAAACTGGTCACTTATTTTGCTAAAGAACACACAATACATTTTTTATTCAATAAATATTTAACATTTAAATTTTCAGCATGGGGCAAAAGTTTAGGCAAGTGATGTTGTAAAGCTGTGGTTCCCAACATTTCTTGTACCGTAGACTGGTTTGATGAAGGACAGTATAGTCGAGGACTAAACATTCTTGAACAAATTGATGTCTAAGGCGATAACAATAATCCCTCCATCCATTATCTACATGCTTATCCCTCTAGGGGTCGTGGGGCCCGAGGCGGGGTACACCCTGAGACAATCGCCAGCCAATGGTAAATGGTAAATGGACTTGAGCTTATATAGCGCTTTTCTAGTCATTGACTACTCAAAGCTGCTTTACACCGCAGGTCACACTTACCCATTCGCTCTCACATTCATTCACTGATGGTTCTGAGTTTCTATGTTAGTTATCCATCAGTATCAGCTAACACTTTCACGCCCTTTCATGCCCATTTACACACCACTGACGCAGCAGTGGGAGCAACTTGGGGTTAAGTGTCTTGCCCAAGGACACATCGCCATGTGCCGCCCGGAGCTGGGCTTGAACCTGCAACCTCCCGATCACTGACCAAGCGCACTATCCAGCTGCGCCACCGAAGCCAATCACAGGGCCTCATAGAGAGACAGAAAACCATTCATGATCACACTCATACCTAAGACCAATTTTAGAGTCACCAGCCTAATGATCATGTTTTTGGTCTGTGGGAGGAAGCCGGAGTGCCCAGAGAGAACCCACACATGCACAGGGTAGAACATGCAAACTCCACACAGAAAGACCCTGACCGAGGCAAGGATCGAACCAGCAACCTTATGCTGTGAGGCACGTGAACTACCTGCTGCGTCACTGTGTAGTAAAAACAAGAAGAAGAAATTTTTCTCAGCACTAAAGGTCAGGATAAGAAAAGGATTAATAAATAAATGAATTAATGATAAAATAACTCCATCAGTTTAAAAAACAATTAGACAGAAAATGACAGTTTTGGAAAAATGGTTCGATTTGATGGAGAGAGAGTTAACGCTCCTAATGTCCAGAGGGGAGCAGAGTACCTGAAGCTTCCGGAGCGGGTGGCACAGTGAGGTGAATCGAAGACCTGAGGGCCTCGAAGGTGAGGAGCAAGATCTTAAAGTCAGTCCAGTGTTTCACGGGGAGGCGACGGAGCTGCTGGATAACAGGAGTGATTGTTGGTGAAGATCCTGGGCAACCAACACATCAAAAACTTCTGCAAACATTTAACAAAAATGAACAAATGGTTGGAAATGATCGATGACTCGGTGCAAGAATGAGAGCAGAAATGGTCTCCAGTGATGAAGAGACAGTTCAGAAAATTTTGCATGTGAAGGAAAAACACAAGCAAAGTTGCGAAGACATTTTGAAACAAACTGAAGGATTACTTGGATCTTCAAGTATGATGCTGAGACAAAACATCAGTCAGAGCGATGATGAAAGTACGACAGAGCAGGGTCAAACTCAAGGCCGCGTTGATGTTTTCTTTGACATTAATAAGAGGATCATTTTGGAGGAATGGGCTCCAGAAGGTGAATCAACACGATTACGAACAGGCTCTAGACAAGCTGAGAGAAAGTCTGAAGACAGAAATGGTTTCATTCTTCAAGAGAGGAACGCTCCAGCTCACAGTGCCCTCTCTATAAAGCTGGCCTGAAAACAAATCACAGGGCTGATCACCCTCCCTGTTCACCTGATCGAACACCAAGTGACTTTTTTTCCTTTTTCTTGGGATCAGATCTGAACTCAGAGGAACATGTGTGGAGTCCAGCAGAAGTTAGAAGAACCATAAAGGCTCTGAGACAACTGTCTGAAGGAAATCTGCTGCACTGCTCAGATCAGTAAAGACCTGAATGCGGCGGAGTATTGATGCAGAAGGAGGACAACTCTGAGACATATTTATTACCTCTGCCAAGACAGTTATGTTTTTGCCGGTGTATGTTTGTTTGTAAGCAAGATTACACCAAAACTACTGGACGAATTATGCTGAAATTTTCCGCAGATGTTGGTAATGGTCTGACTTAGAAATTATTAGATTTTGGTGGCGACATGTATATTTGTCTGGATGCAAAAAAAATCTAAAATTAAACAAAAATCCATAAGTGTCATGTAACAGACTCTAGGCACAAAAGACTCAATCGCAGACGACAAAATCTGTGAGACAAAAAACAGGGTTTATTAACAGTCCAAGGTTCAGTACACGAGCAGGCAAAAACAATCCAGGCAAAGGTTTCTGACAAACAAAAGACTAGAGGCAAGGCACAGGCAAAACGGGTCTATGAACAAGAACAAGGCTATCAGATAAAGTGCTGGAAAGGGATCAGGGATCAGGTGTGACAACGCCAGACAGAAAGCAAAACATACGAAGACAAGGAGAGACAGGTGAAGTTTCAAAATAAAACAGGAAGCACGAGACAAAACATAAAACATGAGAACAAAATGGGAGCGTGATCATGACAATAAGTTAACATTGGTTGGAGTTTTTTGAAGTCATATCTCTGCCACTTCTGAACGGATTTGTTTCCAAATGTACAGGATAATTTGGGCTCCATGACTTTATCATCGAGGTAAATTTTTATCCGGATCATCTGGATCTGATCCAAAAAACATTGAACTTCATAATGGGAAATCCAATTGACAAGATTCAATAATTCATAATAAATCAAGATATTAAGTGATGTTCTTCAAAACTTGTGTTCATACAGGATAACAACCTCCATGTATGTGCTGAGTTTGGACTGGATTCTGGCTCTGTTCTGGATCTGGTGATCCAGATTTGTATCTTTTACAGGTGTTGTGGAAAAGCCACTGCTGTACTGAGCTGCTTGGTGGAGGTCTGCGCTCTCTGAGTGATTTTCTATTGTTCAGTGAAATATGCTACAGCATTAGTCTCGTCTTGTAATAGTCATACCCTGTATAACGGTGATGGTGCTTGTTATCCATCTGATCCCTCTGTACAGATTGTCAAATCTGAAGATGCCGCTTATGTTGGGATCAGCTGCTCAAAGTGAATAATTAACCCCCTGAAAAGCACAGTCTCAGTCCAAAGCCCGCCCTAAAAGCCTGATGTTAAGTTTTTAAATAAACTGTTTTTAATTCTACAGGACATTGTCTGCCCTGCTACTACCTTTTCTACAGCGTTTGCAAGAAACTGCAGCTTTGACACATGCTTATCTGCAAAGCCAAAATGTTTTAGAGCCTGATTTTGTTTGCAAATCAACACTAAACTCTGATTTTGTTAAAGTGCTCTGCTGAAGTGCTCTTCCTGCTCGTTACTGTGAGTAAAATAAGATGGAGGGAGGAGACGTTTCCTCTCTCTGATGAAAGTTTGAGGATTGTTTTCAGGAAAAAGTCCAATCACTCTGCTGGACGTCACCTCCTTCCTTCTCTTACTGCTTTAGTTTCTGAGAGTTCGAACTTGAGTCAGGTCGGATAGATGTCAGTCCTTCTCTAAAGTCTTCACCAGTGAGTAAAATACTTCATTAACAGCCTCTATGGAAGAGAGAACAGTGTGTGGGGTGTTTGTATATTTGAGGACCTAAAGGGAGAACACACTGAGTTATGTCCAGACTAATTGTGCATGTGTGTGTGTTTGTCAGTGATTTAGTGGTTTAATCATACAAGTGTGTTACATCCTGCTCTGTTGACTTATGCTGATACTGGAGTCAGCAAACACAGAAACAGTGTTGGAGCCTTGTAGTGTGATTCAGACTGTTTGTTCATGGTGGAGTTTCAGCTCCTCCACGGTTCGATCGCTCTCATGTTTGGTTATGTTCTTCGCTGGTGTTTAGAAACATCCAGAAAAGCCAAGAGTCAGCGTATGAGCAGGGACAGAAAAGGTGACATATTTTGGGTCTTTGCTGCCTTTTTGGAGGTCTAATCTGCTGCTTTGGACATGAAAGAGCCCACGTTCTGCTTTTCTGAGGCTCATATTTATTTAGTGTGTTTCCTCCACGTGATGGGATACTTCTATGCACAAGACAAAAAGTCTAGGGCAGGGGACGCCAACTTTTTTGAGCCTGAGAGGAGAGAGGAGAGGAGTATTATGGAGGGCTACTTGCTTGTTTTAATGTCTTTAAGTTATATAAATTTTATAGTTTACTGTAAAATAATAAATATTATGCATTTCATGGGCTACATATCACACTGTATGTTTACATTTTAATAATTTCTAACAATAATTATTACAACAGATTATGAAATAATTTGAGAACATTATGCTTACCTGCACTTTGAGTTACTTGTTTGTGTTAAACTTTGCAACAGTCACCGTTTTGGGATTTTTTTTGTACAAGTGAAAATGCAAGGGCTCTGGCTGGTACTCGTGGTGATCAAGGTGTGGTGGCAGCATCAACGTAAACTTTGACCCCATGCAGGCCAAAGTTTAGATAAAAATAAGTGGTGCACATGTTAGATTTGTTATTTTTGTATTTGTTTAGTGTGATTTCTCCCTGAAGACCTGAGAGCAGCACCTACTGTTCATGTTTTTAAAAGCAAACTCAAGACCGTCCTTTTTAGTCTGGCTTTTAGCTGATTTTTGTTTTATTCCCTTAATTTGCATTGTGTTTTTTACTCTATTTTAGTTTCAGAATTACTATTTTGTGTTTTATTGCCTTTTCATTTACTTTCTTTTATTCTTTGGTTTTAAGACAGTTTTGTTTTAATGAACTTTTAACGCTTTATTACCTTCATGTCTTATCACAGTTGATCAGTTTAGTTTAGGTCCTGTGTTTCCTCATTTTTAATTCAAGATAGCGTTTCCTCAGTTGTCTGTGGCTGTTAGGGGAGTCCTCACTTGTGTCTGCCTCTGTGTACAACCCTTGGTGCTACATTTTTGTATGAAAAGTGCTTTCAGAATAAAGTTTGATTGATTGATTGATTGTTGACAACATGGCTCTGAACAGAATGACCAGTGACCGCATACACAGCAAAATCTGTGGTGGGAAAATAATAAGGGTTTATATTAATGCTTAAGTGTCCAAATGTTTCCACACCAAGAAGTGTTGTCACCGTTTTTGAAGAGCTGATGCTTTAAATCTCATCAGGTGTAATTTTTGACTTGTTTGCAGTTAAATTAAAAACTTTTTAACACTTAGTTGTGTGACATTTGATCAGCACTGTAGTGCGAAGAATGCACTCTCTCAGAGTATCTGTTTCAGGGCCATCTACACCAAGATGAATTCAGGTATTTCCACATAAGTTTTTAATTGTATCGGTGTTTTGTCCACATGAATACGGCGTTTCAGGTGCCTGAAACCCGGTCCCAAAGGAGATAAATCTGAAAACACCTTCCAAACAGTCTGAAGTTTTAACTTGAATGGGCTTTAGACAGAGAAAGAGAAGACAGCTGAATGGCACTTCATACCATGAGGGTTTTTTGAGCACAAGTGACTGTGAACAAACTGTAGTTTTTCGGTTTATAAGTAGAGGTCCAGGTCCCTCCATGAGGGGGTGCCAGATGGTCTCAGAGGCTCTGTCAGCTTTGAGGTTGGTCTATATAATCTGAAACAATGAAAACAAGTCAAAGGCTTGATTTCTGTTCATAAAAATATGTTTGTAAGCCCAATTTATCGTAATTTTATCCATTAAAGCAATTAAAATTGCTAAGTTTTGCACAACCATGTGTTAATATTTTTTGACACATCTTAGGTAGAAAAAGGTCAAAATCACATAAATGACCTTGAATTAAGGTCAAATCTGGCCTCTCTAAAACTGCATTTGATTCATGAATTATAAGAATGGAAGAATTGACTAACATCATCGATATGAGCCCAAAAATATCAAAAACATTCAATCAAAAATGTGACTAATTGCCATAGACTACCTAAATTTATCGCACTTGTCTTTGCTGCACGTGAGCTTCCCCTCAGTCTCTTTTCTCTCTCCTTCTGTTTCCAGAGCTTCTTTCTTCATCCCCCTCATCCTCATCATCATCATCATGCCAGGCATCCATCAACTACTGAACTCCTCCTTCATCACCACCAAATCTCCCTCCAACACCACCATCAGCCCTGCGGCAGGTTTCTTTCACGACCTGCTGAACATCATCCCCCGTGAGTCTGCAACCAAAACCACCCTCTTCATCCTCACCCTCCTCATCCTCACCCTCCTTTTTCTAAATGACCATATTAACACATATCTATATCAGCTCCATTTATCTTTTGGACTTTAGCTGTATCTTTGGTGATAAAAATGGGTCTTGATCCAACACTGGTGTGTTGTGTTTACTTTGTTATTTCTGTTTTTTGTGGTAAAATCACCGAATGATGTGTTAAACTCCCACTTTGGAGTAAAAGTACGCTCAGAGTAGAAAGAGTCAAACTGGGGAGCTGCTTGTAAGGGTGGGCAGCATAAAAAGAATTCACCGCGGGCCCCTCCAACACAATTACATAAACAACACCTCCATTTAGCAAAATAAATAACACATATTTTTTTTAAAACAAAACAGCTTCGAGAGCAATTTGCATGTTACATCTCTTTAGACACTAATCCAAAACCTGGTCTGTTATATCAGGTAGTTTTGTTATTTTTTATGTTTTTGAAAGAAAAAAAGCATTTTTTTATCTTCAGTCTTTAAAATGTCATATTAGGTCAATAAAGTGGATCTCATTTCGGACTCTCATGATAACCAACGTATCGCAGTATGTTTCTGGAAGTCCAAACACTTGTTTCATGTTTTATGCTCCTCAAAAAAGTTTGGAAATGTTAGTTTGGAAATGTTAGTTTGGTCATTATTTTTCCCCTTTTACAATATTAATTGGTATTGTGTTTCATCTCACTGGAAAGCCTGATTAGTCATCTTTACTACGAGGTATGAGTTGTGGAAATGTGCATTCGTGGAATGAGCAACACAGCTAAATGTGTGCCTAAATCCACTGCAACTGAAGGCCGGTGTTCCTGTATGCAGAGAGCCCTGGGACCTTTTCCAAACTTAGGAGAAGAGGGGATTTTGGCACACTTTTGGAGAGGACGCTACCCACATGTTAAGTTGTGTTGGTAATTCCTTACTAGTAGTACCTAATCAGGCTTTCCAACAATATAAAATAAAATACCAGTTATTATTATGTATGTGAGAGATAATCAAACAAATAACATTTCCAAACTTTTTTTGAGGAGTATTTTTTCACCATCACACGATCTCTGTTTTACTTGTTGATTAGTCAGTAGTCTGTTTATGTCTGTTTAACTTCCAACCTGAGAAAAACATTTGCAACAAATTATTTGTTGGTAAAATTCTGTTCTTTCTTTATTTAGCAACATTTCAGGTTTTATTTTTCAGATTACCCAGTCAGGAAGCAGATATGCAGGTCAACCTGCTGGTTGTCTTGCAGTTAAGGGTTATCCTGGGCATGAAGGGATTATTTCATTTCTGCAGCAATTTTTTTTTCATATGAACACATCCCATAGAGCAAAATTTAGATATCTAGCTGCTGACTCATAGATTTTTTATCATCAAATTTATTTCCTTCAACTAAATAATGATTGTTAGAGGATCTGGAAATATATGAAAAGACTTTTTTCTTACTCCGATGTATGCTCTTACTCTTAGACTTCTCAGGAGCTATGCAGCAATGATTCACTTCTGATTTTTTCTAGTTTTCGAACAATTATATTTATACACATCAGCGCCACCCAGTGGATATATATTGGTGTTACAAACACTACAAAGAGAGGGGAATAAGGAAAAAACAGACAAAGATGGACTTTCAGAGTTTTAAATGCAGTGGTGGCAAAAAGTCAACCACACGGTTACAATGCCAGTCAAAGGGTTAATAAATTACAGTCTGAGAGGACATTTAGTCCATTTTTTTCCCAACCTGACAGACAAAATAAGCCATTTTGTCAATGTACTATTTCTGTTTTATTCTTAAACATGGTTGTCCTCCCTGCTAAAGTCATGTTAGCTGACGAACACTTCATGTTTGCTATAAATTCTTCACAAGTCTTAATTTGTCAGAGGGCCTTTAAGACGAAACAGCTGAACAGCATACAAGGACCTTTACAGCAGCAGCAACTGAACACAGTCAGAATTTACAAGCAGGGAGGATTAGAAAGACACAACTCATGACTGACTCTGGTAAGAGCTGAAACTCACAGAGGTCTTTACAAACTGTGATGTATTAAAACATCTTCATTTGGGTTTATGAACTTTACTCACACTGATTTATACATTTATTTTCTAACAAACTGATTCAATAAGGTCTTAATTTGGCAAAAATTGCTTTATAAATTTGGACAAATTTGCCTACTTATTTTATAAACTACATTTATTTACCTGATAACTCTTTTTTTTCCTGTTATGACATCACAGTGGTAGGTCTACTCCACAGGTTTGTGGGGAATCAGCCATCTCAGACAGCTACTCGTGCAATCAACAAGAGGAGAAAGAGAAGTTCTAATGCCAAGACTTTGTATAACCTCTTTAGTAACGTAGATGTTTTTCCCGCAGTGCCTCGATGGGCGATTTACCTCATCTTCGTGGTCGGCATGGTGACAATTCTGTCCTGCTGTGTGGTCGTCTGCTACAAATGCTGCTGCAAACCGAACAAGAAGAAGCAGCCGAAGAAGAAGAAGGAAGAGAAGGTCGGCCTGAACGAAGTGATTGGAAAAACAACTACAGCTCTGGTGAGTGACAGCGCCCTCTGGTGGAGGAACAGATTCTCTTATAACATCTGTAACCATAAGCCTCGATGTTTCAAAGCTGCAGCCAGTGATGAAGAGCATTTTAAGACCAACAAGGAGGGAAACCGGCTTATATTTATCATAAAGTCAGATTCCAGGTTTTTAATAACATAGTCCTGCTTCTCAGTTGAGTTAATTCATTTCTTAAGTGAGCATTTTCCCTCTGTGTTTATGCTCCCACTCTCTTCTTTCTCATCTTCAACAAAATACATATTTTATTTTATATCATGCCTCTATTCAGAGTAAAAATGATCATCAACAACATATTAGTGCCACGCTTAAATTAAAATAATGTAAAAGAAATTTAAATGACTTCTACATTTTTGTGGGACATAATTCATCTATTTAAGATTATAAAATCAGAAATTTAGTGCACAACCAGTCACTCGCTCCACATACACACAAAGGCAGAGACAATCACTCGCAGCTCTCCTGTCTCCTGTTGAGTCTCTGTACCTCCCTCCCTCCAAAATTATACCTCCGATTCTAGAATTTTGGAATTTTAAGTAGAAAAATTAGGACTTTTTAAACCTTAACACTTGGAGGTTGGTTCCTCATAAATTAGTCTCCTCACTGATTGTGTTTACTTTTTTGTTTTTTTTCTATTAAGTGATCCTAATGCTCCACTGCTGCAGTGTCATGACCTCCAAGCAGGGTTACAAAATTCCTTGAAATTTTAAAAGTTGTAAACTTTTAATGGGAATTAACGGGAATTTTTCTGGAAATTTACAAAAATGAAGGTTGGCCTCTTGACTACAAAAAACAGATTTCATGCAGGTATACTTGAGAATATCTCTGCTACTCTTCAATCGTAGGCACATAGCACACAGCTTACTGCAGGGGTATTGAGGCCACGCCCCCTATGTGCACTGTGCACACTTACATCACATGCACAGATGAGTTTAAGAGCCCTGGACTATTGAGGCCACATTTGAGCATTTGGACATAAAGTGAGCTGAAACTGATTGTTTAAAAAATAATTCAAGTCCCCAATTTCCAGTTAATCACCATAAATCCAATGGAAATTTCTGCACCTGTGCAATCCTACCCCAAGACAAAAAATGGCTTCCAGAGGATTAAACATCAAATGTCTCATTGTATTTTCATTTGTGATTGAGCATTATTTTTCTTAGAGATGATTTTCCAAACATACGTGTGTTCAGGTTCAGCCGGATGTGAATGACGTGGACTACGGCTCGACCCGCCAGCAGAGAGGGAAGCTGCTCTACTCTCTGGACTACAACGCTGCTCAGTCTGAGGTGATTTATAGTCATGCATCTTAGCTTTTAAACTCTGAAAGACGTCAGTTGCATGATTATTGGAAAATAAGGATATCAAGATAGACTGATATCCATTTGAGGTGTTCATATCCCAAAATGACTGAGTTTGTGCACACCACACTTTAAGCTGCATTCACACAATATGGGACAACTTTATCGGCGTTTAAGGAAACGTTGAGCCATGTCGAGCAAAGTCAGTCCATGGAAAACTAAGTAAATGTCAGTTGGGCAACGCTGCTGTTCAGTGGGTACGACTGTTGTACAACTTGAGGCACTGTCTTCTGTCTTTGAAGCAATGCTGATGTTAGCTGCAGCTGCATGTGGTGGAATGACACATACATCGGCTTTATGTGTAACAACGTCCAGCACTGTTAAGCTACATTTGACCAAAGTTTCTACATCTACATTGGGCGAATGTTTAAAATCTGTCTTCTATCAGTCAGGGGGGTGTCGGGAAACATCATACTCCAACAGCAGAACATTTGTCTCCGCTTTGGATACTCAACCTGCGTTGAACACACAGACCGTAACAGAAATAAACAAAAGGCATGTAACTTCATCTGGTTCAGCCTTTTTAATGCTGTTGATGTGTTGTCATCTCAGCCAAACTTTAGCTCCATCTACTCTCAGGCAGGGAGAAAGTGATAAAGCAGGACTTGAAGCTGTCTGACTAATAGTGACTCAAAGTTTTCAAAACCTGAAATTCTCAAAAAATCCTTTCGTGAAAGAAAAATGGGCCTGTTATGAAAAGAAATCACCCCCTCACAGTAAGTGCCTATATGTGTTATAGTTTTAGACTGAACCAGATCATGAAGATGCTTATTTAGGCCATAAAATCTTATTTTCCCAGCACACAATCATTAAGGTGTCAGGTTTCTGCAGCCAGCCTCAAGTGGACACTTGGGGTACTGCAGGATTTGCACTTCCACATGTGCCTCCATTTCCAGCCCTGGAGGTTCCCACCTGGATGAACACAGCAAAAATGATCCCGGGAATGCACTTTCACAGAAATGTTGATGATTTTTCAACGTTGATCAGCGTCATCCATGATCGTGTTCACGCTACACTCCAACATTTCCCGTGGACGGTTTTCTTTCGTCATGTTCAATTGACAAGTTTTATCTTCATTAAGTCATTTGAACATTTGCAATGCTGTTTTCTGTCATTTTAAGAGTTTCTGTTTAAATAGTGAAATCTTTGCAGCAAACTTTGTCAGAGATTTAAGCAGAAAAACTATTAACTGTAGAAATGTTACAGGAAACTTAGAGAGGAAACTTCACATTGGTCATGTCCACACTCTAACCACGTAGTGAGGCTCTCATCTTCTACGTGTAGTCCATGCTTGAGTCATGAAGTCCATTTTTCACTTCTTCTTTCTGATTCAGTCCGATCTTTCTCACTTAAAAGGCAAAAAGTCCCAAAATATATACAAATAAATGAAGAAATAAAGAGTTTTAGCTTCTGAAACATGCTGTTGTGTCTCTGCAGCTCTCTGTAGGAATCAAACAGGCCAACAGTCTGAAGGCCATGGACCTGGGGGGGAGCTCAGACCCCTACGTCAAAGTCTACGTCTGCCCGGACAAAACCAAAACCTGCGAGACCAAAGTGTTCAGAAACACGCTGAATCCCATCTTCAATGAGAAATTCGTCTTCCAGGTATGAGAAGATTTGTTAGAGGAGGTGTATCCAACTGGATTCATGGTCCTTAAAGGATAAGTTCGGTTTTTTGACACCTGGATCTTATTTTTAGGATTAAATACGCTCATAGACTCACCCAGACAATTTTGGTGGAGCTCGGAGCCGTTTTCGAGTAATTTAGATCCATCCGACAGTGTTTTTTTCTCATGCCATAGTAGCAGACGGGGCCAGAAATCGAAGCCCCTAAATTAGACATTATCTGCTGTGAAACTCACTCCTCCTCTGTTGCCATTGCCGTGCAATGTCCACAACAACACCACCAGTTAGCCCCCATTCATGGACGTGCCGTGGTTGCTTGTTCTCTGGCCAGCTGTTCGACTCTTTCCCTCTGCATCCTCCTTTCAAATAGCTCCTCGTCGGTATATTCTGGCTCAAAACGATACGGGCATCCATTATACTCAAGTTGTCGTCAGACACTTCTACATTGGATAAATTTTCCGCCATGTTGCACAAAAATAGCCGTGTAGCCATGTAGCCTAGCAACAACAGCGGCTCTACTCAGCTGCGCTCTTGCAGTGCATGTCTATGACGTCACCAAAAGTTACCCATCTTTGTAAAGCCCCCGATGACCATAACAACGAAGTTGAGCTGACATGGTGATAACACTGGCCATTCATTTATAAAATGTAGCTGAAATGAGCGAGTTTCGCAGCAGATAATGTCTAATTTAGGGGCTTCGATTTCTGGCCCCGTCTGCTACTATGGCATGAGAGAAAAACGCTGTCGGATGGATCTCAATTGCTCGAAAACGGCTCCGAGCTCCACCAAAATTGTCTGGGTGAGTCTACGAGCATATTTAATCCTAAAAATAAGGTCCAGGTGTCAAAAAACCGAACTTATCCTTTAAAGAGTTGAAATACCACGTTCATGGAGTCTCTGATCTGAGATGTTCTCCTCCAGATGTCCAAATCCTCCCTCCTGAAGTCGACGGTGGTGATGCAGGTCTTTGACTTCAACCGATTCTCCAAACACAACATCATCGGCGAGCTTCGCTTGCAGCTCTGCAATGTCGACTGGAACCACGTCATCGAGGAGTGGGAGGACCTCGGAGAGCCCGCCAAGTTTGAGGTCTGCTTCCATCCCTGATCTTTTTGGAGCGTCCACCATCACCTCCTCTGAGGTCTCAGTTCTTTAACTGTCTGTTTGGGTCGTTCTTCAGGATGAAAACCTGGGAGAGATCTGCTTCTCTCTGCGGTACGTCCCCACTGCCGGTAAACTGACCGTGGTGATCCTGGAGGCCAAAAACCTGAAGAGTATGGACATCGGTGGAAGTTCAGGTCAGACTGACCCATGCACTAAAACCATATATAAAACCATAAACCATGTAAACCATATAAAACCATAGACATCACCCAGGGGGTTGGTTCCTCTGATGTTCAAGCAGCAGCTGTCACTCAGAAACCAAGTCAAGGCCTCCTGGTGGTTTAAGGTGGAATTACATGCCTCAAAGAAGTCAGACCAGGCTAATGCGAAACATAGACTACCAAAATGAACAAAATCTGGTAAAAAAAATCAATTGATTGAAGTAAAACTGAAATTGTAAACACAACAAATTATAAAAAAAAACAGCAAATAAGCAAACAAAGCAACAAGTAGAAAAGTATTTGTATGAATCAAAAAATAACATCAGAAAAAGCAAAAACTGAGAATCAAAACAAACTAATTATAAAACAAAGAAAAAAGACAAAAAACAGCAACAAATCAAAAACACAACACAGTGGAAAATGATAGAAAATATTGCAAAAAAAATAAAAGCACAACAACAAATGAAAAAACAACAACATTATGAATAAGGTTACAACAAATTTAAACAAAAGAATAACAAACAAAGTCAAACAAATGATGCAAAACAAAACTGAGAAAACTGAACAACAAAACTTAAAATACACTTAAAAACTTAAAAAACTTAAAATACAATAACAAATTCAAAACACAAAAACGTTAATATATTACAACAAATGATATAACTGAGTAGCAAATTAAAACACCACAACTAATGTTGTTTTTCCAACTTGTTTTTGGGTATTTTTATTTGTTGTGTTTTTATATGTAGTTCTTCAGTTTCGGGTGTGATTTGGATTTGTTGTTTTTTTCCTGGTTTCATGTCATTTATATTCGATTTGTTGTTGTGCTTTCGTTAACGTGGTTGTGTTTTTATTTAGTGTGGTGTTTTACATCTCTGTGTGTTTTTTATATGAAGCTGTGTTCCTAATTTTGTGTTGTCCTTTTTAATTTTATTTGTTTTTCCTTATTTGTTGTGTTTTTGCACTTGACCACCACAGTCTACCTTTAAATGTGTTCACTAACAGACCAGAGAGGCAGTTCTTCGTGTGGATGGCAAACCCTTTTAATAATCCCCTAAACAGTCAATCATTTGTATCTTTTTTTTCTTTATATCTATATATGTATGTATCTGCCAGTTTTATTATTTTTTTAACATGTCAAGTTAAGACCTTTGGTTTAAGTGTTATCATTTTAAGTACAGAATTTTACAGCCTTATAAACTGTTTTTAAGGTTAAATCCAACATATCATCTGTGTGTTTGCAGATCCGTATGTGAAGGTGCAGCTGACTCTGGACAAGAGGAAGTGGAAGAAAAGGAAGACGACGGTGAAGAAGAAGACGCTGAGCCCGTACTACAACGAGTCCTTCACCTTCGAGGTGACGTTTGATCAAATCCAGGTAACTTCACAAGTCAAGTCAGGTCAAAGTTTATCTGCAAAGCAAGTTTAAAAAACAACCTCAGTTGACCAAAGTGCTGTACAGGGGTACAATATAATCATGCATTCACTTAATAATAATAAAAACAGTACTGATAATAAAAACAGCAATGGAATAAAAATCACAAACCAGAGCCGAGCTGACACAAACGTTTTTTGGCTTTTAGTAAAGATGATTTTGTTTTATCAGATCATTTTATATTTTTATGTCATGGTTTTAGAGAGGGATAGTGAATAAAGGTAGGTGTTTTTTTTATTTAACTATTTCTGCTTCGTTGCTCAAGACATCAAATCAAACTGACAAAAAGATGCAGCTGAATTTTTTCTTGAAACACAAAAGACTGACTTTACTTTCTGTGTGGAGTTTGCATGTTCTCCCTGTGCATGCATGGTTTCCCTCTGGGTACTCCATCTTTCTCCCACAGACCAAAAACATGTTCATTAGGTTGATTGATGACTCTAAATTGCCCTTAGGTATGAGTGTGAGAATGAATGGCTGTCTGTCTCTCTATGTGGCCCTGTGATTGGTTGGTGATCACTCCAGGGTGTACCCCGCCTCCTGCCCAGAATCAGCTGGGATAGGCTTCAGCCCCCCGACCCCGACAGGGATAAGCGGTGTAGATGATGGATGGATGAACATCTGACTGTAGATCTTCACTCACCTTCTGCTCTCGTCATCCTCAGAGGGTAAACTTGGTGATCTCAGTGTGGGATCACGACGCCGTGACCCGAAACGACGCCATGGGGAAGATCTTCCTGGGCTGCGACGCCACGGGGAACCAGCTGAGGCACTGGGCGGACATGCTGTCCAACCCACGGCGCCCGGTCGCTCAGTGGCACAATCTGCTGTCGGCCCAGCAGGTCAACTCCACCCTGACCCTGAAAAACAAGATCCCTCTGACCAGCAAACTGCCTTTCTGATGGACGCGCAGACGGGGGGCCTCGAAACTCTGAGATATCTTTAATACTACCCAGAGATATAATTTACCCAGTTATTGTGTAATTAACGTAAATCAGTTTGTTATTTATGAGTCAGATTTTATTTCTAACGTGAGAAAATCCTTCACCACATGTGACCTGTGTAAGAGTTCGAGCTCTTGTCTTATCCTCAGATTTATGATTCTTTTAGACACTTTTAAGGCCGTCCTGAAGCCTCAGAGTTTATTTCAGGGATGGGCAACTCTGATCACCAACAGTATGTAGAGGATTAGTACTGATTTTTTTTTTTTTTTACCTGAAACATCACCATTTCTTATTAAAGCAGAAAACTATTCTACTTGTTGCTGCCTGTTTAAAAGTGTAAAGCCTCTTCTTCCCTTTTTGTGATGCTGATGTTGTGGATGGGACCTTTGATTATAACAGTTAGCATCATAGTATTTGATGTGCTGGAGCATGCTAAGGCCTGCCACAGTTTTTTTTAATCTTTTCTTTAATTTCAGTGTTTCATGTGGTGTTGGTGCCACATATCCATCATGTCCATGCTGATTTTTTTCTTTGCAAGTGTGTAACTGTTTTTGTCCATATTTGAGTGACAGGACATAATAGAGTTAAAAAAATGGGAAGACAGAGTGGAACGACGAGGAGTAAAGGAGCCACAGGCCACATTAAAACCGAGCAAACCATTTCAAGGACGACAGCCCATACCCTGGGTGTGCCAATCCATCAAGAGGCCACCGGCATTTCCAACAATCTGATATGAAGAAACATCCAAGGAGGGCCCATTTACAGGTCCTTAATGTGGTCATGAAGGATGTGCAACAACACTCAGGTAGGCTGTGGGGTTCAAACCATGCTCAGGTGAGACTAAGGGGCCCAAAGTGAGCCAGAATATGTCCCCCATGCCATCAAACCTCCAGCAGCAGCCTGAAAGACTGATCCAAGGCAGGCAACTCTGAGCCTCACATCTGAATGTTGAAGCAGAAACCTGGACTCATGCGGCCAGGCAACACTTTTCCAATCTTCATTGTTCACTTTTGGGGAGCCTGAGTGATCTGTAGCCCCTGTTTCCTGTTCTTAGCAGACAGGAGTGGCACCAGGATATTTCTCCTATACTGTAGCCCATGTGCTTTGACATCATAAGTGGTCTTCTGCATATGCTGGTTGTGACAAGTGGCTATTTGAGTTACTGTTGCCTTTCTACAATCTCCAACTGAGACCACGTACATCAGCTTTCTTCTCCATTCTAATGCTCTATTTGCATTGAGTTGCTGCCATATAATTGGTTGATCAGCAACAAGCAGCTAACTGTGTGTACCCAATTATGATAATCTGACTTCTTCTACCTTAACATTGTAAGTTTAGAGCTTTGTGCTCGCTCCTCTCTTTTCCTCTGCAGATTACGGTTTATGATCCGTCTCCAAATCAATCAAGCTGAGTTCAGCAGCAGGTTTGTCTTCCTACCGTTTCAGGCCTCCAGAGATCAGACATCATTAAAATGTCCCAGAGCTTCGCACAGTTTGACTCAGTCAGCACCTAATGATGACATCTGATCTCTTTTTACCTGGGGATTAAACAGTAAATAACAGGAAACCTTCCTACATCAAGGCTGATGCTGAGTGATTTTGTTGCTTCTGTTTTGTTAATAAAATTAAGACCATCAGATTTAATAGTGATCAACCTTATGAGCGCTCTTATTATGCCTCGGGGTCCTCTGACTCATATGATTGGCTGGAGGCGTTGTACAGGTGTATGTCCCTTCTGGGTGGGAGAGAAGTGGTAGAGGAGGGTGGGGAGGTCACTGATATGCAGCATGCAAGGTCAAATACACGCAGCAGAAGTCAGTGTTCGTAATATGAGAGCTGATAAACAATTTAAATCCTAACTTCACTGACACATGTTAAAAAAAGTATTAACAACATCAATTAAAGAGCTGAGAGGAGCACTGAAGCAGCGTCACTACTTGCACAACGATTACACCGGAGAAAGAAAACTACAGAGTTTCAGCTCTTTGGATGTGCGATGGACCTGGTGCTGATCATTTTGGAGCAGATTTTCTTTAGAACCGATGATGTGTAGTGGAAACATCTCTTATGTGTGGCTTAAAATTTAAGTCTGGATCAAACATGACATCTAATTTTTAATCTTGTTTGCACAGATCAAAAGACAGAGCTCAGAGTTTGCTCTCCAGTTTGTCTCTCCAGTGACTAAAACCTGAGTTGATAGGCTAAAAGTTGTCTGCCATCCAGGACTTGACGCTTAAAATACAATCAAAAAGGGCATCAACAGGCCCTGTGTCATCAGAAGAAGCAGCAAAGTAGAGCTGTGTGTCATCAGCATAGCTTTGGAAGTTGATGCCATGCCTCCTGATGACATTTCCTAAAAACAAAATGAGAGATTAAAAAGTCTGGGGCTTAAAATCAAGCTCCAGTTGTCCCAATAAAGATGCGTTCCAGATATATTAGCAATGACTTGAGTGATACTGCTTGGGGGCACCGGAGATCCCATTGAGCAGAGGAGAGTTCGTTAAGTCAGGGAGCATAATGAAGCTGACAACAGGGGTTTAATTTCCCACACTACCACGTTTTCAGTCTAATCATGGATCCGTGTGAATGTGGAGTGCTTTTGGTAAAGCAAAGGAAAAACCTTTCATTTCTGGTGACATCGTTGTCTTGTAAACAAGCCCTAAGATCTCTTAAACTGACGAACAGACTGAAAAACTCTTTTGTCCCTCAGGCCATCGGACTGTACAACTCCTCATGGAGTGGGAGGAGGAGTAACAGGACAACAGAGGACGGGAAGGAGCAGTAGCCATATTTTTATTTATATCTGCAAATTGTTTTTACTTTTCTACTTTTTTTACCATGTGTGCTGCTATACAATGCTGCTGGAATCATAATTCCCCTGAGGGAGTCTTCCCAAGGGATTAATAAAGTTCTATCTAATCTAATCTAAGGGTAAAGGACTTTTCCAGGATCTGCAGCAACCCTTAAAAATGAATATCTCTCTTCTCATTTGCGTGCCCTTTAGAGCCCATCATATGACATCATGTAATAACAACGATTAATCCCAGAGACCCTCCGTGCGCTGCAATCACCTTAGACCACATCACCGCAGATGTGGCCCTCGTCTTTGTATCTCCTGTGAATTTCCCCGCCTGGTTATTGACAAAGGCAGCAGATCCACTCACACTTCATTATGGAGAACGTGACATCAGCAGGTCGGTGGGTTACCAGGATACCTGAAGAGAGACGCAGCCATCCAATTAAACACAAGAAGAAGAAAAACACAGGCTCAAGATCAGCCAGCCAGTGATTGTATTCAGAGTGAGCTGCTGCTGCTGTGGATCTACACTGCAGACAAACCGACAGATAAACAACCGGACAGCTACGACCTGAAATCACACTCACATACAAAGGTAAGAAAGACTTCACTCAGGATTTAATTCACTGGAGGAGCAACAATAATTCTTCATGTTATGTAAGTAAATTAAAATATCAAACAATTAAAAAGGATTAAAAAAACATAATTCATGTGGATTCAAGTCAATTTAACAAAAGCAGATATTGCATGTCTCTTTTTTATAACCATCAGATGGTGAACTCTGCTCTTTGCTCCTTTTGTTTGACATCATCTTTATCCCACAGTGCCGGGGCCAGCAGAGGCCAGAGGCTTTATGTTTTTAGACTGTCCGTCCGTTGGTCTTTTCTTCTTTCCTTCCATACTTCCTATGTCGATATCTTAAAGACTTTCTGAGTAGTTCCTTTGACCTAGCACAATTGATCACTCTTATTGAAGGAGGCCTTGATTAGACTTTAAAGGTCATGGGTCAAGGTTAAGGTCTCATGTTGGCCCTTTTTTGTATAAGGAAACCTTTGAAGGGAACTCCATCTCTTTAAAACCAGAGGAAGAAAGTCAAAGATCATTAGCCCTCATTTATCAATCTGATTGCACAGGTTTTGGTGTGGAAATCGTCTTACACCAGCTCTTAAATGTGATTCATCAACAATGAAAAATCCCAGCATACAAACAATCATGTGATGATAAACACTGCTGCTGAAGACGTCATTTACAAACAAGTCTAAATATTCACGATTTAGCCCCAAATTTACAACATGGAGGGACGAAAAGAGGAACATTCTCTGAGCTGGCGGCTGAAACCATCGCAGGAAAAAAGAAAAATAATGAGATACTGTTGTTTGGATGTCTAAAAGTGAGAGTTATGGGAGTCAGAGAGGTCATGTTTGCACCAGGATGCTGAGGAGAAATATTTTTGAATGGACGGTTGCTAACTGCCAACAAGAACTACAAAAATGGCTGAAGACACAAGTATTGCTGCTCAATTTTTAATAATCAATTATTCATACACCACTGTCGTGAGCATCGACTTGATCATGTCATTGATTAAGAGAAAATACTCATGTAAGAGGCCACAAGAAGATGCTATATGTTGAAAATATTGTAGTTGCTTTTAAGTTGAACCGCCATGTTGTGGCACATTGGTAGCTTAATGACTTTTTTTCTCTCACTGATTACATTTAAGTTACAGTTTGTTTGTAAAGATTATCACAGAGAACAGTTTGCTACAGAACTCATTATTAGCAGAGATCTAATTTCGCTTTAGTCAGAAGAACTAGAGTGATGATAATGCTGTGTGCCATTTACCATTTAACTCAGACTTCGAAAATGTGTCACATCCCAGTTAAACAAATTCCAGTTACAAGCTGGTAAAGTCCGGGTACCTGAAGATGGTCCAACTTCCCAGTCTCCTTAGAGTGACTGGAGCTCCAACAGAGAGGCTCAGGTTGCTTCACACCTGTTATTCAGCAGACTTGATTTGGTTCGGTTTGAGGGTGGAGTTACATCGTTTCTTAAACACTGCTCTCTGTCAGGTGGACCCAAGCCTGTCAAGCTTGGAGAAACAACAGCATTTAGCTCGAAGCAGCTCAGCAGTATTTTGAGACAACTGGAGGCTAGTGGTGCTAGCAATGCTATTGTTAGCCAGAGTCAATGTGAGCTCTCACACAAGCCCAAATTAAATGAACTTTTCAAAAATCAAACCAGAAATGTGTCTGGTGTGAAGGCGCCTCAGGTGGATTGATTACACAGGAAGTAGTAGGTGGAGTTTCTTGGACACGAGTGGTTGTGAACAAACTTTGTCAGTCACCAACACTGAATATACACTATATTGCCAAAAGTATTCTCTCGTCTGCCTTCCCACACATGAACTTGAGTGGCATCCCAGTCTTAATCCAGAGGGTTTAATATGATGTTGGCCCCTTTGCAGCTCTAACAGTTTCAACTCCTCTGGAAAGGCTTATCTCAAGGTTTAGAAGTGTTTATGTGAATTTTTGACCATTATTCTAGAAGCACATTTCTGAGGTCAGACACTGATGTTGACCAGAAGGCCTGGCACACAGTCTCCACTCTAATTCATCCCAAAGGTGTTCTATCAGGTTGAGGTCAGGACTCTGTGCAGGCCAGTCAAGTTCTTCCACACCAAACTCCCTGATCCAGGTCTTTATGGTCCTGCTTTGTGCACTGGTGTGCAGTCATGTTGGAAGAGGAAGGAGCCTTCCCCAAACTGTTTCCACAAAGTCTGGAGCATGAAATTGTCCAAAATGTGTTGGTGTGCTGAAGCATCAAGAGTTTCTTTGACTGGAACTAAGGAGCCGAGACCTCCTCCTCAAAAAACAACCCCACACCATAATCCCCCCACCAAACTTTACACTTGGCGCAATGCATTCAGAGAAGTACTGTTCCCCTGGACACCGCCAAACCCAGACTCATCCATCAGATTGTCAGACAGAGAAGCGCGATTGATCAGTCCAGAGAACATGTCTCCTCTGCTCTAGAGTCCAGCAGCGTGCTTTACACCACTGCATCGACACTTTGCATTGGGCTTGGTGACGTAGGCTTGGATGTAGCTGCTCGGCCATAGAGACCCATTTATGAAGCTCTCCTCACACTGTTCTTGAGCTAAACTGAAGGCCACATGAAGTTCAGAGGTCTGTAGCTGTTGACTCTGCAGAATGTTGGTGACCTCGGTGACCTATGACCCTTAGCATCTGCTGACTCCGCTCTGTGGTTTTATGTGGCCGAAGGCTAAGTTGCTGTCGTTCCCAACCACTTCCACTTTGTTATAACATCACTAACAGTTGACTGTGGAATATTTAGTAGTGAGGACATTTCACGACTGGACTTATGGCTTAGGTGGTCTCCTGTCACGGTACCAGGAATTCACTGAGCTCCTGAGAGTGACCTATATTTTCACAAATGTTTGTAGAAGCAGAGCACTTTTGGCAATATAGTACTGGATGGATTCTCCCTCATACGGGCAGACGGGACAAAGAGGAGCGGTAAGAGGAAAGGAGGGGGGCTGGCGGTGTTTGTGAACGATAGATGGTGTAACTCCAGGCACATCACTGTCAAAGAGCAGCACTGCTGTCCGGAGATTGTGCTGTTGGCTGTTAGTTTGAGGCCGTACTATCTGCCGCAGGAATTTTCCCACGCCATTGTGGTGGCCGTGTATATTCCTCCCTCTGCTAACGCCGATGCAGCCTGTGACGTCATCAACACTGCGACCCACAGGCTGCAGACTCAGAGCCCTCAGGCTCTCTTACTGATCTCTGGGTACTTTAACCATGCCTCTCTGTCCTCCACTCTGCCTAAATTCATCCAGTATGTCACATGTGCCACCAGAGACAATAAAACACTGGACTTATTCTATGCCAACACCAAGGAGGCATATAACTCATCACCCCTCCCCCCTCTGGGAAAAGCTGATCACAACCTGGTTCATCTCCTGCCTGTTTACAAGCCCCTGTTTAACAGGCAACCAGCTGTGTCCCGCACGGTGAAGAAGTGGTCTGACGAGGCCGAAGAGGCTCTGAGGGACTGCTTTGAAACTACAGTGTGGGAAATATTCAGTGACTCTCATGAGGAGGACATCGACAGTTTAACAGACACCATCACAGACTATATAAACTTCTGTGTGGAGAATACCGTACCCACCAGGACAGTACGGTATTTCTCTAACAACAAACCCTGGATCACTCCTGACATTAAGGCTCTTTTAAAGGAGAAGAAGAGGGCCTTCAGGTCAGGAAACAGAGAGGAGCTAAAGACTGTCCAGAAGGAGCTGAGGAGGAAAATCAGGGAGGAGAAGGACAGATACAGGAAGAAGATGGAGGAACAGCTGCAGGAGAAAAACACGAGGGGAGTCTGGGAAGGCCTAAAAACCATCTCGGGCCACCAGGGGTCCAACTCCCAGACAGCCGGGGACCAGAGGTGGGCAGATGAACAGAACACCTACTTCTGTAGGTTTGAGGAAGTGTCTGCCCCTCCCCCAGCTGTGACAGCCCTGCAGCAGCCCCCGTCCATCGCTCTCCCAGCACTCTGCCCAAGTCCTCCCCCCACCCCCCTCACCTCCCCTGCTACAGTACCCAGCTCACCACCAGCTCCCCCTCACCACCCCCCCTCCAGTATCCAGCCCCACACCCACACCCCAGGACACACAGCCCCCCTGCTCCACCCTGTCCCTCACACCTCTCCAGGTGAGGAATCAGCTCAGGAGGATAAAGACCAGGAAGGCTGCAGGACCAGACGGCCTCAGCCCCAGACTGCTCAGGTCCTGCTCAGACCAGCTGAGTGGGATTGTTGGACATCTGTTCAACCTGAGCCTGAAACTGGGAAGGGTACCACGCCTCTGGAAGACATCCTGCGTGGTACCAGTGCCAAAGACCCCCCATCCCAAGGACCCTAGCTGCTACAGACCGGTGGCCCTCACATCCCACCTCATGAAGGCCCTGGAGCGGCTGGTCCTTGCCATCCTGCGCCCCCTGGTGAGCTCGTCCATGGACCCACTGCAGTTTGAGTACCAGACTGGCATCGAAGTGGACGACGCCATCATTTTCCTCCTCCATCGGGCTCTGTCCCACCTGGAGTCGCCTGGGAGCTCTGTTCAGGTCCTTTTCCTGGACCTCAGCAGTGCTTTCAACACCATCAGGCCGGCCACCCCGAGGGACAAGCTGGAGCTCTCTGGTGTGGACCAACACCTCACATGCTGGATTGTGGACTACCTCACCAACCGCCCACAGTATGTGAGGACCCAGGACTGTGTGTCAGAGACTGCCCTCTGTAGTATAGGGCCCCCCCAGGGAACGGTGCTGGTGCCGTTCCTCTTCACCCTCTATACTGCAGACTGTTCCCACCTGTCACCCACCTGCCACCTCCAGAAATTCTCTGATGACTCTGCCATCGTCGGCCTCATCACAGACGGGGACGACCAGTCGTATAGAGAACTCATCCAGGACTTTGTGGACTGGTGCCAGCTGAACCACCAGCACATCAACTCTGATAAGACCAAGGAGCTGGTTGTGGACTTCCGCAGGCGCCCCCACTCCCCCCATCACCAGTGAACATTCAGGGAAGGGACATTGAGATGGTGACATCTGGGTGTTCATCTAAACAATAAACTGGACTGGACTCATAACACCATCACACTTTATAAAAGAGGACAGAGCAGACTCGATCTGCTGAGGAGGCTGAGGTCTTTTGGGGTGCAGGGGGCACTCCTGAAGACCTTCTAGGACTCTGTTGTGGCCTCGGCAGTCTTCTATGGAGTGGTCTGCTGGGGGAGCAGCATCACAGCAGCTGACAGGAAGAGACTGGATAAACTGATAAAGAAGGCCAGCTCAGTCCTGGGATGCCCTCTGGAACTGGTGGAGGAGGTGGTGGAGAGGAGGACTACAGCCAAGCTGTCCTCCATGATGGACAAAGACTCCCACCCCCTCCAACACACACTCACTGCACTAAGGAGCTCCGTGAGTGACAGGATGCTCCACCCGAAGTGTGTGACGGAGAGGTATCTCAGGTCCTTCCTTCCTGCAGCTGTCAGACTTTATAACAAAAACCTCTCCAGTGTGCAATAAACCACATTTATATTTATATGTGATACCTAAAATGTTTCACTGCAAAAAATACCAAACATGTACATAGCCACCATATTTTTATTATAATATCTCAAATCTCATCCTGTAAAATATCAACATGTACATAACCATCTGTTAAACAACAAACATGGACATAAGGACTGTAAATATGCCACTGACTGTATAGTATATACTTTTTTACACTTTTTAAAAAAAATGTTATTTCTATTTTTTCATTACTGTATTTGATTTGTAATTACCTTACTTTTCAGTACTTCTCTTGTATCCTGCAGCTGCTGTATATTCTGGAATTTCCCCCTGTGGGACTAATAAAGGAATATCTTATCTTATCTTATCTTATATGAACCGTATTGAGGTCAAAAGGGCTGAATGTAATATTTAATCAGGTGCTTAGGCTTTACCAGGTCATGTGTCTTACAGGGCACAGTGACTGAAGACTGGAATGATACACCTTGTGACTAACGCCAAGCTGGAACGTGGTAAAACCTGAAAATATGCCTCTCTCTCTTTAAAACTTGAGACCACACCTGTCACTCCCTCCTCCCTGATCTGCAGGTATGAGGATGTGTGTGAGCAGCAGACATAATTCACTGCAAAAAGTCAACAAGAGCAGATGCTTGTCCTCCACCAGAGCTCAGACTCTGCTTCAATCAGCACGAAAAGGAACTTTCTGACGCTCACTGAGAGGAGACATGGCTTATCAAGGTCACAGAGTGGACCAGGAGAAAATCAGCTGCTCCCTCTGCCTGGATCTACTGAAGGATCCAGTGACTGTTTCCTGTGGACACAGCTACTGTAGGAGTTGTATCAACAACCACTGGGATACAGAAGATCGGAGGAGGGCCTACAGCTGCCCTCAGTGTAGAAAGACCTTTAGCTCAAGGCCTGTCCTGGGGAAAAACACCATGTTAGCAGATTTAGTGGAGGACCTGAAGAAGACTGAACTCCAAGATGCTCCTGCTGATCGCTGCTATGCTGGACCTGAAGATGTGGCCTGTGATCTCTGCACTGGGAGGAAACTCAAAGCCCAGAAGTCCTGTCTGCAGTGTCTGGCCTCTTACTGTGAAGGACACCTTCAGCCACATTTTCACGCAGCTCCATTAAAGAAACACAAGCTGGTGGAGCCGTCCAAAAAGCTCCAGGAGAACATCTGCTCTCACCATGATGAGGTGATGAAGATGTTCTGCCGCACTGATCAGAGGTCCATCTGTCACCTCTGTGTGATGGACCAACACAAAGGTCATGACACGGTCTCAGCTGCAGCAGAGAGAGCACAGAGGCAGAGAGAGCTCCAGGGGAGTCGACAAAACATCCAGCAGAGGATCCAGCACAGAGAGAGAGACGTGAAGCTGCTCCAGCAGGAGGTGGAGGCCATCAACAGCTCTGCTGATAAAGCAGTGGAGAACAGTGAGAAGATCTTCACTGAGCTGATCCGTCTGGTGGAGGAAAGACGCTCTGATGTGAAGCAGCAGGTCAGATCC
Organism: Cetoscarus ocellatus; assembly: GCA_037902135.1. Taxonomy (NCBI): domain Eukaryota; kingdom Metazoa; phylum Chordata; class Actinopteri; order Labriformes; family Labridae; genus Cetoscarus; species Cetoscarus ocellatus. The sequence continues at coordinate 554,186 of JBAMNC010001493.1, forward strand.
CAGCAGCAAACTGAAGTGAGTCGAGTCAGGGAGCTTCAGGAGAAGCTGGAGCAGGAGATCACTGAGCTGAAGAGGAAGGACAAGGAGCTGGAGAAGCTCTCACACACACAGGATGACAACCAGTTTCTACAGGACTACCACTCACTGTCACAACTCAGAGAACCTGACTTATCCCGCATCTCCGAACGTCCCCGAAGATACTTTGAGGATGTGACAGCGGCTGTGTCAGAGCTCAGAGATAGACTTCAGTACATTTTGAGAGGAACATGGACAAACATTTCATGGACAGTGACTCAAGTAGATGTTTTATTGGAGCCCAGGACCAGAGCTGAGTTCTTCAGATATTCACGATACATCACACTGGATCCAAACACAGCACACAGACGACTGTTTTTAACTGATGGGAACAGAAAAGTAACATTAGTGAGAATAGGTCAGCGTTATTCTAGACACCCAGACAGATTCACTGATTATGAGCAGGTACTGAGTGAAGAGAGTCTGACTGGACGTTGTTACTGGGAGGTGGAGCTGAGAGGAGAAGTTTGTGTAGCTGTTTCATACTGGGCCATCAGGAGAGCAGGGGAGTCACCTGAATGTTGGTTTGGAAGTAATAAGTCTTGGGCGTTAAATTGTCTCAGAAATGGTTATGTCTTTATGTACAACAATGTCAGCACTGTTGTCTTAGGTCCCGTGTCCTCCAGAGTAGGAGTGTACCTGGATCACAGAGCAGGTATTCTGTCCTTCTACAGCGTCTCTGACACCATGACTCTGCTCCACAGAGTCCAGACCACCTTCACTCAGCCTCTACTTGCTGGACTCAGGATTTATTCTTGTGTTGGAGACTCTGCTGAGTTGTGTGAACTATAATTGACAGAAGTCATTTAATTCAGGGACAGTGGGTTAACTTCTGTGTTTTCATTCATTTTATTCATTTTTGTTCATGTTTGCTGCTCAGAGCTGATTGTTGTCACCTGTCAATCAAACTTTGTGGGCTGGACTTTGGCGTTTCAACATACTACATACAAAGTACAATTTTTTCTGATCTGACTCATTAAACCCTTGGAGTATGTCCATGATTTACAACTACATCGGTTAGTATGCCTCATGATTTTCTGCACAGTGTCAAATTCTTTCACTCAAAACACTAAGCACATTTTTTGTGCTTTCAACAGTAGCTAAAATATATTATACCTTTATGTTATTTCCAATCTCTTCAGGCTTGATTTTTAAACCAACATCAGTCCTCATCAAATACATTAAATATTTATAATTTTTTTCAAGATCAAAACCCTTTAAATGCCATGTTTTTGTCATGATGCCATCATGTTTTTAGATTTAAAATAAAATGAATTACAGCATACTACATGCAAATTATTTTTTTCTGTACTGATTTATTACACCTAGGGTAATGTCAGTGATTTGCAACAACACTGATTTTTATGCTGTGTTATTTTCTGCACAGTGTCAAATACTCTTACTTATAACACTAAGCACAAAAAAGTGTGCTTTTCATACAGTTGCTATAAAAAATATTATATATATTATCAAATTTTGTTTGGCTTGATATTTAAACCAACATATGTCCTTATCTTACACTTTAAATATTTATGATTTTTTTTCAAAATCAAAACTCTTTTAATGCCATGTTTTTTCATGATGCTACCATGTTTTCAGATAAATAAAATTGAGAATAATGAAATTCTTTCACTATACTACATGCAAAGTATTGTTTTGTTCCGGATCATTACACCCTGGGATGTGACATGTGGTTTGCAACACTAACTTTTCTGCATTATTATTTTTGTGCAGTGTTCAACTCTCACCCTCATACTCATATGGTTAAAATGACGTCATCTGGTGAAAAGTAGTAAAAATGCTTAATTCCAAGGCAAAAGCCCAGATGGGCACCCAGATATAAAAACATGCATGCGTTATACTTTAATGGAAGTGAGATCAAAAATTACAGTTTGACTGGGTTTCAATGGCACATTTTTTGCCCTTAGTTGTCTGAGTGTAACACTTGTTTGTACTCAGTGGACTGGACATCACAAGATCAAATAGAAATACACAGTCCTGTGTAATCCCATGCCATATGCATATTCAAGGTCAAAATTATCACAAAATTAAGTCTGAAAAGCGGGTAAAATGAGCACAATAATCCCTGAGGGTTTAAATTGTCTTCATTACTAACTTTAGGGATGGGTGCTGAATTTTGCCCTGAGTTATGCCTGCCCGGTTATTCTCTTCTCGTTGTGTATGAATGTTTGGGTTATTTTCTTGTATATTCAATGTCTTAGTATACAAATAAGTCCACCCTAGGTAATTCTCAGTGACTGTTTTAGTAAGAAAGCATGCGGTGAGTTTTTCACACAACCTGTGAGACTTTACTCAGGGCAAAAATACTCTCACTCAACCAGCTTCGCCTCGGCACGACAGGGGGTCTCGGCTGTGATGATGCTGCTGGGCTGGTGGAGCTGTGGAGCAGCCAGCCAGCGAGCCAGTGACCGTAACGGCGTGTTTATGGACATGATTATGGAGTCGTGAGCAGCAGCAGCAGCAGCAGCTTGCTGATGATTCCGCAGTAGTTGTTGTTTATGCAAAGACAGTCATACAGTGGCAGCAGGCAGCGGGTAGTTAAGCTAACTAGCTGCGGCTAACTAGCCAACATCCCGGTATTTTAGCCGTTAAGGGTCTTGTTCCCTGACGTCATGCTCGGTCTGGTTTACGGTGTTGATGGTTTCGTTTTCCTTGCTGTCGTTTGGTCCTCTGGGGCAGAAATAACCCTTAACCGGAGCCTCCACAGAATGACTCACGCGCAGTGAGCTAGCGGAGTTAGCCTGCCGTAAGCGGCTAACTTAGCCGCTAGCAGCTAATGTAGCCGGTAGCTGCAGCGTCAGCCCACGCCGCGCCGTGAGCATGTCTGTCCGATGGAGCTGAGGTGTCCCCCGGCTTGCCAAAGATGACGGAGCCGGTTTGTGCGCTTGTGTCTGCAGGAGGCGGACCATGGAGGCCGAGGAAGAGTGGAACAAAGACCCGAGTGCTCACGGACTGCTGGATAAAAAGGTGCCATGTAAACACAACGGAAGACTCGGTAAGATGGGTGGTTTTGTGTTTCACTTTGTGCTGGATGTGACGAATAGTTCTCATCCAAGTTAACCACAAGGTGACCTCTCCTCTGCAGGTATAGTGAGGACTCTTCACAGCCTGCTGAAAACCCAGAACACTCTGCAGATTCAGTCCATCAGCCGCTCAGAATGTGCAGGTGAGTCAGGTCATCCACAACACCTTAAGACCTGCACAGCACCACACTGTTATTGTCTGTTATTAAATCATAATACTTAAGTTGTAATGTTGAGATCCGAAAATAAGAGAAAATGCACTTCTCTATCTCCAATCCTGTCAGCATAACAATTTATTTGAATGAAGAGCCACCTGTAGGTAGGGCTGAGTTATACCAGTAAAAGTTGTATTATGATTTTTTGTATCAGTATGAGGATCTTGTTTTTATCATGACTCATATTCATTTAATTTCTAATGTCTTATTTGCTAATTAGATACCAAAAGTGCACATGTACAGAACTAATTTTTCCAGCTCATGGCAATTTATATAAAACTTTTACTTGTTCTTCAGCTGCAACAGGTTTATTGTGAGCAGTGTTTAAATATTTGCCATTTTATAGTTGAAGTTTACCCATTGATAAATACTGATAGAATGATTCAAGGTGTTTATTGTCATACATACTCTAGAAACATGGCCGTCATTAAAGGGCAATGAAACTCTTATTTTGCCACTCCCCACCACCACATAACCTGAAATATAAAATAAAAAAACAAAATAAAAATATGAAATATAATATAAAAACCTGAAATACAAAACATAAATTGCACACAAACAGTAAAAATAGGACAGTTCAATGTACAAGCGTCAGCAATTGTGGAAATATGGCAGGTAGATCTGGTTAAGTTATAGTCCAACTGTTCAACACTGATATTTTGTGCGAAGAACACAAAACTTTCACTTTACTAAAATTGAGCCGTTCCTTTTATGGTTATAGTCCATTTGTGTCAGAAACAGATGTGAAGTGAGAAAAAAATATTTTATTCTTTAATAAAGTACACTTAGGACTAAAAAATGAAAGTGGACATGAAGTGATGATGAGGTAAACAATCATGGTACAGCCAATATATGGAATTTTCATGGCCAATTTGTATGGCCAAAATATTGGATGTAAATGTCTGCAGAAACTTTCATATTTGCAGATACATTCAATTTTTTGCTGAATATTTGCAGATACTGATATTGGTCCAGTAGTGCATCCCTAGTAAATGGGATTACTTTAAAAATGTTTCAAACTTTTATTTCCTTGCTTTATGAACTATTTCATTGAACAAATTTGGGCATTTTTGGCACAATTTTCGAACAGTGATGAATGCAAGTGTCGTCTTTTTTGCTCAGAGATTATCATAAATGTTTGAATCAGACAACAAATATTCATTTTGAAGCATGCAGACTTAAATATATTTGGTGTTTCTATACTAATTTAGCTCTACAGAATTTTTGCCTTTGTAAGTTTGCACAGAGATTTTGCAGTATATGTGCAGCTTTGCATGACAAGATAGGATTTTACTCAATTAGATGGATAATGAATAGTTAAAAAAAAACATTTTTTAAGTCCATAACAGGGTCATGCAAAAATCTGAGGAAGTGATCATGTTTTATTAACGTCATAATCCAGCTGCAGATGGATGAGGCCACCTCAAGCCGAATGTTTGGAAGTAAATGCATGGAAATAATTATTTAGACTGAGGTCTGTATCTTACAGGCATCATCGCCTCCCTCCACAAAAAAACCCCTCTGCTTTAAGAAGTTTTATGTGTGATTCAGTCATCACAGGTGATCCTCGTGTGGAGAGGCAGAGCAGCTTATTAATGAGACTAAGAAAGGTAGATCAGCTCTCTCCAGTGTAACAACAGGATTGGCTCTGCTGACGACAGTGTTTCTGTGTCTTCATCATTTTTGCTGCTTTACCGCCACACATCCAAATTTTATTGAGCAGACTGTACAGATAAATGTTTTTGCATCCTTCAGAGGTGGAAAAACCTTTTTAAGAATTTAGTCTGAAGTTTCAGTTTGATTTTCAGCTCCACTTCGCCATGTGGAACGAGAGGGAGCATAGAAATACAGAAGTTAGAATGAACACTACAGTTATACAGTCTTTCTACTTTGGTGGATTGCTGATACATTCTAGATCTTAACAATCTATGATTGTTTACGTTTACCATTTTTTCCTGAAACAAGCAAGAGTTTAATTTCAAAATAACTTGATGAAGAGTCTTGAGCTTGCTGCTAAATAAACAAAGTGTATTTCTGCGATTTCTGACTTTGGACATGTCTCCCTCTGTCCTTCAGGCTCCTGTCCAAATCTAATGATGAGTAGAAGCGAACATCCAGATGCGAGGCCCGTCCCCGTGGCCCTCACCCCCCAGCTCCCCCCTAGAGCTCACCGGCCTCTCTGCATGTCCATCTCCTCAGACAGCAGCGGGCGCTTTAAGGCCTTGGAGACGCAGGAATGGAAGAACAACCTCAAAGCTCAGGTACGTTCAAACACGTGAATGCCTGCCGCTGTTTTTGGCACTTGGTTTGTAAAGATGCTCAGAGAAGAAGCAGCATCAGAAATCATTACCCAATGCAAGGTGTGCACACTTTTGAACATTCTGAACAAAAAAAACAATCTGACTCCAGATCGACATTCACCATCCAGCACGCCCACCATGGTGCTTACTCATTTAATTACCTGTTGGAATTCACACTCACATGTTCTACTAATAGAGAAATTAATAAGATTTTACAACAAAGCTCTGAGGGTTTCTTATGTTTCAAGTTACTTTGCAAGTTTCCAAATGATTCTCAGCAAATGCACCATCAAAACTTCAAGATCTCTTATTGGTAAAAATAAGATTTTTAATGCTATCTAACTTTTAAGTATCGACTCAGAGGCCCTCTGCGGATCTGCAGGAGCCTTGCAGTGAAGGATGGAGAACCCTCAGAGAGCTGACTTCAGTTATATCTCAGCTGTGTTCTTGTTGCAGATGGAGCAGGCGCACAGTGCAGGAGCTGCCAGCAGCACTGGTTCTCTGGAGCGAGCATCTCTGTTCTGTGCTTCAGCGTCCACCACAGCGTCCAGCTCAGGCCTGTCCAGCCCGGTGGAGATCCTTAACAAGAGCAAATCCTCCAGCCGCTTCTCTCTGTTCTCTCCGCCCTGGAACAGCAGCTCTGAGTCAGACTCCAACCCTCCGTCTCGCTCCGGCTCCAAGAAGCTGCGAAACTACAGCCGGAGGGCCGCCACAGGGCCGGCCGGTGCCAGGGGCCCCGACACACCTGAGCCCAAACCCAGTGGTCCTGAGCACTTCCAGTACTCTGAGCCCGTCATCTCCAAGGTGACAGACTACATCTACGTGGGCAACCTGAACGCTGCCTACAACGGGCGCACGCTGTGCCGCAACAACATAGACAGCATCATTGATATGAGCTGCGTGCCGGGGGAGCCGGGCCCCAGCCTCAACCTCATACCATGCACCTGCTCCCGTGGCGCCCGTCACAGCTGGTCCCGCCTCAAAGTGGACATCGAAGATGTGCCGGACGCTCTGGGTGAGGGGCCAGCTCTGAAACAGCGCTGCTTTGAGGACATCAACGAGTGCATCGATGCCTCCACCGGGAAGAGGAAGCGCGTCCTGGTCCACTGTCGAGACGGATTCTCTCTGGCGCCGACGTGCATCATCCAGTACTTGATGGTGAAGCAGAACATGAGGCTAATCTCTGCCTACGAACTGTTGAGGGCGAAATACCCGGTGAACATCAGGGAGTGTCACCAGAACGTGCTGGTGAGCCTGGAGAGGGCACTCCGGCCTGGCGGCAACGTTGACCCCGAGTGCTTCAAACAGGCCATCTCACGTAAGGTGGCGTGGACCTGATTTGGTTTCCCGAAAGGCTCGGCTGCTGCTAACAGCTCTCTTAGCCTAGCTCAGACCAAAGATTTGGGACTCTGCATGACCATTTTAGGACGTTTCTGGAGGTACTTGCAGCCGAGAGAACTGAGCTTTAGCTGCTTGGTACGTGGATACGGGATGGCGTTGTATGCTGCTCAGTTTGCCCAAAGCTGGTTTTAAAACACAAGGCAACTACAACCCTCGTTTATCAGTCTGCTGTGGAAACTGCTCAGACACAATCAATTCATGAAACATGCAAATTTGGCCAGTCCTAGCATACAGAAGACCGGCTGTTGATAAATGCAGCTGCTTAAAGCAATCGTCAGTAATTTAAATGCCTACATTTTTAATAATTATACAGCTAACCCTAACACTGTCACCTTTGAAAACGATACTTCTCCCAGCAGTTTCGGATCATCGTCTTGTTGTGAATCTTTGGTCTGACCGGGGCTTTAGTTTCTCCTGAAGACACTAAGGGCAGCTGTGGACCTGTGGACTCTCACCTGGATATTTACAAAACCTAACCTGAGTTTGTTTGATGTTCCTCCTCTTCAAACCTGTAAATGTGACCCGGCTGTAACGCCTCCTCCTCCTCCTCCCTCCCTCACCAAACAGGAGACGCAATAGACTTCACTGTAGTGTAAACAGCTTCTTGGTATAACAGTGTAGTCGTGTCGGCTGTATAGTTGATATATCCTGCTTCAGTTCTGTGCCATGCCGTCGTGGTGGTATTTTTATTTCTAATCAGGGGAATTTCTAAACGGGAGATCTCAGGAGATTATTGATGTCAGTCCAATAACGGGTGGGAAAACACTCATTAGATCAGCTCATGCTTTGTTCATACCTGGACCTAAAATGCATCTTTATGAGCTGTGAGAACACGATCGGTCAAATCAGTCAAACAGAGATGAAAAAATGAGGTCGAGGATTAAAGGTTACCTGGTTCTGAATCTTTCAAAACCTGAATATCAGTGATTATGTTGACGTGGACTACAGGTTCTGATCAGGTTTTGGAAAATTCTTCTTTAAGGCCATGTTGATTTCGGAAACCAGGATGCAGCATTTTCCAGGTTTCAATAAATCTGATTTGCTCCCTGGAGAACTGCATCAGAAAACAAGATGCCGTGGCATAGGGGTGTCACGGTTCAAGAAGCTCGATAATTGGTTCGCACCTCGGTTTCTGGTTCAGGATTCGGTTTGGTTTTTTTTTTGGTTCGACAGAAAAAAAAAGTTGTGGGTGGATATTTTAAGGTCTCACTCTTTTATATTTATCATTGTGAACATTCTGCTGTAAGATATCTCTGCTTATTGAATTGAACAAGATCGTTTAGCTATAGCAGATTTAAATTATAGGGATGCATAATATTATCAATATGATACTGGCATTGGCAGATTTTGGCTGCAAACTTTAAAATTCATTATTGGGTGATGTTGGAATTTTTGCAGATATTTACAACTGTTATATCAGCATCATCCATTCACACATTATCTATACCGCTTATCTGCTGATAGTGGATTTTTGCCGATATCCAATTTGCTGATATCACCGAATGCATTATTGCCAATACTGATGTTTTTCATCAAGAGCATAAAGTCTTTACTTTACAAAAACTGACTTGTTGCATTCAGTGTGGCAGTGTTTTGTGTGAGAAGCTGATGTGAAACATGAAAGCATTTAACTTTTAATTATTTTATGTGATCAATTTTTTATTTTCTTTGAACAAAACTAACAAATTAACAGAACATAAACATGATGACAGAGAAATGATAACAGCAAATATGACTTATTGAACAGTATAATAACAAAACCCCACCCACCCTCCCAGGAAAAAACACACACAGACACACACACGTATATATAAAATTTGACGCCACCAGGACCATGTCTATATGATGATATATTCTTACATCAGATACGTTGATCTTGCTACAGATTCTTTCCTACCAGTACAGTGAGAATAACACAACTATGTATTTAACTCTTTTTATTCACCAGTGCAGTGATGATAACTTGAAGTGATGTGGTCAACAAATATCGGCTGTAAATATGGGCTGAAACTGTAATATTGGCTGATGCTGATGTTCAGTTTTTCAGGCCAATATCGTACCAATAATATCGTGCATCCCTGTTTATAACAGGATACTTGACCTCATATTTGATTTTTGAGCCTTTTTTTCTGTTTTGTTCCATGAAGTCAAACTTCTGAGAACCAAAGTTTGATTTTTCATAAAGATGCATTTTAGAAACATTTCCACCTCAAGATTGGAGCTGCAGCCTCGACCATGAGGCCTGGACACAAACTGCAAACATCTCATCACAAGGAGAGCCATGTTTCAGTTTGGAGCTTCTTTCCTTCCTAAAAATCTCTTCTGCTGGTTCTTTGGAGTTAAAATGGTGGTTACCAACACTGATACGAAGGAAGATCTCTGCTGCTCGCTATCTTGAAGTCCAGGAGATGGAGGGGTGATCGTTAACCACCTACTGGATGAACCTTTTCCACCACAGGAGGGAACTTTGCACACAGACGCTTCTCTGTTTCGTGATCGTTTTATTTAGTTTTTTTATTTTTTATTTTCAGAGGTCATACTTGATGGAGGATGAATGGCCCGACCTGTCCTCTGTGAGGAAGACTGTACTCCCGTTTTAGCCACAGTTTGTTCGGTTCGATGTCTCCAGTGGTGCTCCGACTGTGGCTTCGTGAACTTGAACTTTGGTGACTGCAGTGAAGCTGGGTGAAGTGAATCTGTGACTTATCAGTATTAGTGTGTCAGTGCCACTGAGCTTCAGGGTTTACACTGCAAAGATGTGATATTGCACTACTCACAGGGTTGTCTGAAATGCAAAGTGTTTCTTTCTATGATTATTATTGTGTTATTTCATTGTTTTATTATTTTACTTTCTGGGGAAACTGTGGCTCACGGTGATTTACATCAAGAGGAGAGGCATGCCTGTGAGCTGTGTATGATTTGACAGGGGATGTTAACATTCTTATTTTAATAACACCTCAGAGGTAAAGTTCAGATGCTTCAGCACATCCCATTTCCCCATAAACACATTTATCTTGGAGCTGTGAAAGGATGCTTAGAGCCCTATAAAATCCATGTTATTATTTCTCAAATTCTATTTTAATTTTTCCCATATTCCTTTTTTCGGTTTTCATTTTTTGAAAATTCGGTCTTTAGTATTTTATGCAAATTTAACCCCAAGACACAGTATAAAGTAATGAATTATAATTACTCACTCTTCAGATGGTCCTCACATGTATCTTTACAGGTCCAGTTAACAGTATGTTGAGAGAATTTGCAAAGCATTTGATCGCCTGACACATAATAATCATTGGGAAACTGCTCTGCCCTGTACTTTGGAGTTAGGCAGGAGTTTCGTAGCTTCTTTGCCGACTTAGCCTAGTGTCTCAGGCGGGCACTTCGACATGTTTGCATTGTTATTGAGGGGAGGGGAAGTGAAGCGTGCATTGTCCCCATCATTAATGGCCCCCTCGGAGCATTTTCCCAAGAGATACGTTCCTTGTCATTCAGACAAAAAAAAGCTTTTACATAAATGTCGGCCATTTCCATGATTTTCCGCGTTTGTACTGAATTTGGCATTTAATGTCCAATTCCATAATTCCATCTGTGATTCTATGATCACGAATTTTATAGGGCCCTAAGTGCTACAAAAAATATCAACCAAACTTATTTTTTCTGCAACCCCAACTTCTATGTTTGCAAACATTGTACTAGCAAAAGTCATTTGTTCGAGGGAAATTAAATCAGTGGTCGAATCATTAAATTAGGGCTGTCAAAAACAATTGTGTAATGCACGTCTCATGATACGGACAAAGATGAACAACACTGATGCAGAGACAGTCGGTTACTGTAAAATCCTGCAGAGGCTGCTGCATCATTTTAGCTTCTGAGAAAGAAAAAACAAGTAATGGAAGAGACTGAAACCAAAGCCATTCCTTATCAAGAAAAGGAGTTCATATTTATCTGCTTGTATTTTTGATCTAAACAGTAACCTGCTGCAGTGATATGGAAAATTAGGGATACTACTCACTGAGGTGCATTGTGATATCGGATTGAATTGTGAGACTAGTTAAGATGCACAGCTCCACATGTAATAGTTTCGAGGGTTGCAGGAAGGAGTGCATAAAAGAGGAAGTAGTTAGCATTAGCACTTTGTGCTTCCCAAGGTCAATGGGATTTTAAAATACCTATTTTAGATAAATACCCGAAGTAAGGTTCATGGTGAATACATGCATACAAGATTTAACGTTTAAAATGATAAAATGCATCTGACATTGCCCGGTTCTGAATTTTAAAGCCTTGGCAATTCTTTCAATTACATGGAGAGTTTGGCACAATGTACAGCAGTGTTTAGCATTAGTGTCCGTCCTGTGATTCCTGAACAGAGAGAGAACTGAGCTGTGACACTGTGGCAGTGTTAATTTTGTTGACTAATTATTTTCGTCATAGTTTTCGTCATCAACCATTTTCCCCTAAAGAAAACTAGACTGTAACTAATAAAAACAAGTGCACATGGACAAAAAACTCAAACTAAATTAACTGACATTTTCATCAACAGATAAAAACTAGACTAAAATGTTTGACAGAGACTTAATCCAATCAGACCTAATTCGGTCATGTAGAAAGTAGAGACAAGTTAGGAATATATCCAATCACAGCTACTTTGGTTGTGTGGAAAGGTTGGATGAGTTAAGAGGGACATCCAATCACAGCTGCCCTAGCTTGGTGGTGGTGGGATAAGTTGTGGAGCGATCCAATCAGAGCTCCTCTCTTTATGAATTGATATATTCATGTAGAGCAGGTTCACTGTTTGTTGTCAGTTCTGGTATTGTAACTGAGATGCTCTGCCAGGTAGCCTAAATAAAGGTGACTGCATTTCACACAAAAGTTCAATTTGTTTCTGTTCATTTATACATTCAGACTTTGCTAGCATTCAATAAAGAGTTATTAGATGTTTGATTTTATCCAAGTGTAAAACATGACTTCAGAAATTCAAGGGGACATAAAAATGCCTTACCCTTTACACTTCATATTTTAGTCAACTAAATTTACAGCAGATTTCATTGACTAAAATGTTGTGAAATTTCATCAGCTGAAACTAGACTAAAATTAAAACAATTTAGATGACTAAATTATGACTAGAACTAAAAGATATTTAAGGCAAAAGACTAAAACTAAATGAGAAAGTGCTGTAAAAAATAACACTGCACTGTGGCACACGTTCAGGGTCTGTACCTCACACAACCACACTTTAAAAACACGAACTATCTTTTTCAGGTGGGCTTGAAAATGAATTATAACATTTCTCAGAAACTGAATTGATTAGATATCTGTACAGTACCAGTAAATGGGGAATCTACACAGTCATTAATCTGACCTTAAGCCTTTGGCAGCCTTGGTGAGAATCATCAGCAAAGGACTGACAATTGAACCACTTTGACGTCAAAACCCTCCAGCAGTTTGACTTTGTGTGAGCGTTTTGGTACGAGTGAGAGCTGAAAGTTTGGTGCCTTCATTTGGAGTCGTTCTGTGACCGTATGGTGACATTTGCACACTTTGTATCTCAATATTTTGTGTAAAATGTGGAATATTTTTGATGTTTTATTTTGGGCAAATTGATGACATCACATTTGTGTAAAGTGAAACTTGCTGTAATATATTCGCTGGTTATCGTGCAGTGCCTGTGTTTTACTGATTGGTGGTCAGACTGACCGAGTGAGGTTTTATTTCACTGAGTATGTTTTAATTTCCATATGATGCACTTAAGTAAGCTGCAGAACGGCCTATTTTATCCAATCCCTTGTTGTTTTAAAGTCAAACTCATCAAATCAAACTGAATAAGTTTCTTACTCGTTCTCTCAGGTGATTCCTCAGTGGCCCCGAATGTTCTCGATGCATATGATATTCAGAAATGTGAAGCGATGTGTTTTTCATGTCATGTTTCTTAAAGTCAAATATAATTTGTACTGTTCAAATATTAAAGAAAAGGTGTACTGAACAGCTGGAGGGTGCTGGAAATAAATCAAAAGGTGCAAAGACAGAAGGATGTACGATTTTATCAGCTTGATTTGTTAATAGACAGATTAACAGCTAAAAATGTTGATTGCTGGTGTTTGCAGATGTTACAGCAGATTTAATGGCCATACACACTCAAAAGTAGGGCTGGGAAATGTATCAATTAATTTGAATTATAAGATTTAAAAATTAAAAACCCTATTATTTTATTCATTTACCTTTACTCCAATTGTAAGTTGCTGCAGTGTTTGGAAATATAAATATTGAAATTGTACAGTTTTAATGATGGTAGGCCTTGTCAGGTTTTGCACAAGCACATGTTTAGACTTGTTTTTATTTTTTTAATGAGATAAATGTTGATCAGAGAGTTCATGTTAATATTCTGTGAAAATAGTGCAGCTTTCAGTGCTTATGTAGACAGGCCTGCCTGTGTCTGAAGTCCATAATCAACATTTTATGACAAAATTACAGCATGCAGTTTAACTAAAAGAGGGAAATTCTGTTTATTTTTGGAATTTATTTTTGACAAAATGAAGACAAAACTTGATTTATGTTGTTTTTTTGTTACTTTTTTTTAAGAGTGAAAAATTAATTACAATCATAAATCAAGTTTTGTAAAAAGAAATCAGGGATTTTATTTTGAGGCCACATCGCCCAGCCCTAACTCAAAGGACACCTGATTATGTTCACCATGCTATCAGGTTGGGACCCTCTTTTCCGTTCAGAGCCTCTCTCAGGAGCGAATATTTTGCCTCAACTCAGGCTTATATTTTCAGTTTTGATGACTGCTTTCGTCATTTCAATGTGTAACATTCGCCCCTCCGTGACGTTTCGCCTCCACTGGGAAGCAATGCGGTGAAGGAGGTGATCCCCTCTTTGTTCTGTCTCCAGAGGCAGTAACAGGGGGGGGATTTGGAGAAAGGGAGGTATGCAGATAGGTAAGAAAATTTAGAAACTTTAAGCTCTTAAAAGAAAAATGTGGAAGCTTTATTTTGATTGATTATTCCACCCTTTTAGTACCATCAACTGGTTTTGTATTTTACATCGTTGGAAAGCCTGATCAGTCGCCTTTACAGCGAGGTACAACCTCTAAGTCCTCTCTACAGACGACGTCCCAGCTCTGCCGCTCTATCTCTGTAATTTGCTTCTCGCTCACAGTTGCCAGGTCTGCTTATTATAAGCAACTTTAGGCTTCTTTCTTTGAAAAGCTGCTTGTAAATATTGGCAGCTGCAGGTTGCAATTTTTTAGGGCTTCTTTCAAAAGTGCTCATTTGGGCTTGTTGTTCCCCAAACCCAGGAGGGATCTGATGCTCACTCTACTACCAAAATAAACTCAATTCAGAAGTTACGCAAACTATTTTTTCCACTCCAAACACAAATGTAAATTTGACTGTATAAAAGAGGCAAAAAAGATGTTTCCACCAAAAGGAAATCCTTATATTCAGAATAAAATCTATTTCTAATGTAGCTGTTACTGTTTTCACCATAATGAAACTGTAGAGGGGATCAACATGAAACTTAGATAACAGCCTGACTATGTCTGTTTGGTTTCAGAAATCAAGGTTAGACAGACTGTTCAGTGATAACACAGTTATAAATAACAGTATCCCCTCCCTTCACCCCTGTATAAAGAAAATGATGTTGAATAAGTAAATTACTTATTCAAGAGCCAAAATAAAAATAAAAAAAATCAGGGTTCCCACGTCCTGGAAAATGATTGGCCAATTTTCCAGTCATGGAAAACATGGAAAATGGGAGAAAAAAAAATCAACTGCCCTGGAAAAGCTAGAATTGCCCTGGAAACTTATTTATCCTCCCTCTGCTTCTCTCGACCTTGTTAGTGAACGCACACAGGTTAAATAATTTGCACAAAGCCTACATGTCTGTCCTCTCACAATTGAGCTGCAGAGTTTCTCTGCCTGATCAGATTTGCATGTCCCCCCAGAGCAGTCCCACTAACCATTGTTTCCATACGACTTTGTCTCTGGATTTAAAACTTTTCAGACCCCAGTAAGGACGTATTTTTCCCCAAAGAAGCCCGAGAGAAGAGATTAGCAACTTTTCATGCAGTTTTGAGCCAGATACTGTCTAATGAAAGTAAAAGTCCTGGAAAATAATTTCTAGAAAAGAGTGGGAACCCTGAAAAATGTTACTGTGAAATTTAAATGTAATATAGGTTAATATATATATATATATATATATATCACATCAGAAAAGAAAATAGCTGGAAGTTGCTTGTTTTGGGCTTGTTTTTATCAACGTGGTTGCTTATTTCAGTAAAAAAATCTGGCAACACTGTTCCCACTTCATTAGTGACGTTCCTTCTTCCTATTTTAGTTTCGTCCTCTCATCACATCTCTACGAAAAGTGCATGATGGATTTCTTCCTGTGTGATGCTGGGAGGCCTCGAGGAAACTACATGTTTTGTACTTCAAACATAAAATGCACCAAACACTGAGCATCAAACCAAGTGTGATGTCAGAGTTTCGTTCTGTTGCTCTGGAGTCACTCAAAAATGAAACATCTGTCTTTTAGGTCCTTCACGAGTGGAGCTGTTGGGCCATCAGATATCCAGCTGAACTAAAAATATTTATAGTGGCAGTAACAGTTGGCCCACTCTTAGTGTTCCCCCGTTCTTTGGTGAATGGTTTGCATCTTCGTGTTTCACTTGCTGCAGTTTGTCTGTCACCGGTGGACATAATGACCCCCCACTCAAATCCTCTGTTTGACTCACCGCTCTGCCCGAGAAACACAAGCTGCTTGCTCCGTCCTGATGAGAATTTAATGATTCTTTGAAATCATTTCAAGCTGTGTAAGCATCTTTAGGGTTATCTCCTGTAGCACTTATCCTGGAAAACACTACTCTTTTTAATCCTGATTGGATTTATATTAAACCTAAAGTAGTTTTCCAAAATACTTTTCATTCTCCAACTAAACAATCCAACGGAGAAAAGTCTGAAAGTCACAAAAAACCCTCTGTAACCCTGCCTTTGACGATTCTGATTATAAGAGTTTAATAATGTTTTGGGATGTTTAGTTTTGTTTCATTACAGAGAAAAAGGAGTGAAATATAAGTCTGGGTGTTTACAGGTAAGTATGGAACTTACATACTTTTCATAGTTGTCTATGAAAATTGCTTTAATACATTAATTTACTGCTTTATTTTACAGGGACGGAGACAAGATTTCTGTAGGAATGAATGTTAGTGCAAGGAGACTGTCTTCATTGTGAGGGCCATGTTTTCACAATTTAGGGGACGAATTACACAAAGCTGTCATTAGAAGTTACTTTGTCAACATCTATGTATATCCAAATTCAAAACGCTATAATCAATACTTAATCTAATACAAATAACAGCATATTCTGGTCATCAAAGCAATTTTACGGCATTTTTCCCTTTTTGAGAAATGCATAAAAGGGGTTTCAAAGAAACAATTACAGCCCATTACTGCTATATTTTATTAGAAATGTGATTTCAGGATATTTCTATTGAGTTTAACTTCCAGAAAGCAGGCACAGAACATACTGACACACGGTAAGGAAAGTGTAGAACTTAGTTAAAAGTTGCAGTGTGAAAGTGAAACAAACAAAAATGAAAAATGCAGAAAAAAGTACAAACAACGATGCCAACTAAATTATGATGGGAGAAAAGGGGAAACAAAAAGAAAAAATTAACAGTTCATATATATATTTACTGCTCTTTTGAGAGTGACATAAAAACCATTACAATAATTATGACAGCAAAATCTAAAACAGTAAATATATATAGCTCTTTAAAAAAAAAGCATTTTGCTAATCATCTTTTATAGGTTCTCTTTTTTAAGTATCTATTTATCTTAAGCCCTAAAAAAAAAATATATATATATATATAAATATAAATAGTTTTTAATTTTAATTGCTTTTATTTTACTATGTAGCACTTTGTGATTGCGACAATATAAAGGGCAATACAAATAAAGTTTATTTTTATTGTTATTCATTGTCATGATCAGGAAACCAGCCTCAGGTGATCTGATCTGTGTGACATGTGTCATCCTGCTGCGGTCGGTCCACTGTGGTCATAAAGGGATGGACATGGTCAGGAACAACACTCAGGTGGGCTGTGGGGGCTAAACCATGCTCAGGTGGGACTAAGGGGCCCAAAGTGTGCCAAGAACATCTCCCCCACACCATCTCACCACCAGCAGATCCAAGGCAGGATGGATCCATGCTTTATGATGATCTTTGTGATTGGCCCATCAGCTGTCTGTTACTATGCAGGTGAACGAGTGTACCCAATAAAGTGTCTCCTAAATGTAGGTCAGAAGTGTTTTTTACTGTGTTTGTTGTTCCTACGTGCAAACTCCTAAAGCAGACAGAGCCCTGTGCTCTGGCTGAGATCTCTGACGCCCCCCCTGGGAGTCCTGGACCTCAGGCTGGGAACCAGTGCATTGGTCCTTGAGTTACAGTCCAAAAGGTCAATAAAGTGCCCTAAAGGTCTTCGTGTTTGTGACCTCTCTCTGTCATATTTATGGTATTTCCTGCTATCTTTGCTGCAGTGTTAATTTTGACAGCACTTTCTCATTTAGTTTTAGTCTTTTGCCTAAATTATCTTTAAGTTTTAGTGATAATATAGTCATCTAAATTGTTTTAATGTTTTTAGTTGATGAAATTTCACAACATTTTAGTCGATGAAATCTATTGTAAATTTAGTCGACTAACATATGAAGTGTAAAGTTTAAGGCATTTTATATGTTTCCTTGAATTTCTGAAGTCATGTTTACCTTGGATAATCAAACATCTAAACCCTTTATTGAATGATAGTAAAGTCTGAATGTATAAATGAACAGAAACAAATTGAACTTTTGTGTGAAATGCAGTCACCTTTATTTAGGCTACCTGGCAGAGCATCTCAGTTACAATACCAGAACTGACAACAAACAGTGAACCTGCTCTACATGAATATATCAATTCATAAAGAGAGGAGCTCTGATTGGATCGCTCCACAACTTATCCCACCACCACCAAGCTAAGGCAGCTGTGATTGGATGTCCCTCTTAACTCATCCAACCTTTCCACACAACCAAAGTAGCTGTGATTGGATATATTCCTAACTTGTCTCTACTTTCTACATGACCAAATTAGGTCTGATTGGATTAAGTCTCTGTCAAACATTTTAGTCTAGTTTTTATTTGTTGATGAGAATGTCAGTTAAATTAGTTTTTGTCCATGTGTGCTTGTTTTTATTAGTTATAGTCTAGTTTTCATCAGGGGAAAAGAGGTTGTTGATGAAAACTATGACGAAAATATTAGTCAACAAAATTAACGCTGTTTTTTCTGCAGAGGGTTGTCCTCTCACAGGCTCCTCCTGACAGCTGCTCGGTTTCTTTCATTTAACGAGTCTTAAGTGCTCGTATTAAAACTCCACGCTGACTCTCTCAGCCCATCCACCTGCTGCTTCTTCAACTTTCATCACTGCTGCTCCCCAGTTTCCCTCCTCCGGAGCTTCATGGGCACAAACTGTTAAATCTCTTATGTTCTGATTTATTCTCCATCGTTCTGAGATTTCACCTCCAAACTCAGACTCTGGTGGATCTGCAGGGATAAAACAATCAAGCAGACAATCCTGGAGGAGGAGGTTATTTATAATGATCAGACAGGGAGGAGATTTTGGGGGTTAAGGGGGGGTCAGATATTCTGTTTCAGGCTCCCATTGGTGTGTAAGAAAATCAACTCCATAAAGAGGATGATGGGGTTTCCTCTTCCTTCAGGGAATGCAATATAAAGCAACATATCGAGACAAAACGCAGCAGCTTCCCAAACCTGTGGCTCCGTCTGTTTCTTCAGCTGCAGGGTGAGAATCTTTATTCTTCTCTTTTGCTGCTCTGCAGGTTCATTTACAGTCTCTGTCTGGGATGGTTGGAGGTTTCTGGCTTCTACCTCGAGGTCGATGTGTTAGTGAAACAAACTGCCTGGTTGTTGATGCCTGCAGTGTGATAGTGATGATGTTTCAGGGGATTTGGGGCGTTCAAATGCTTTATTTTTATGTTTTAGGCTGAATTGTCTTCTGCTGGCTGACAGTGCTGTGATGACGTGTCCTGGTGTAAATGGACACCAGAGTTTGAAAGTGATATTCCCGCTGTTCTCATTCTTTGTTTTAACGCGTTTGAGGATTTCCAGTGTGTCCAAGTGCAGTTGTTCTGGTGGTCGCTCTGGTGAAATTGTGAATCGGTGATCATTATGACTTTGTGCTGACTAACATGATCAAGCAAACAGATCTTTAACCAAGAGGACCATCATTCATATCTGCTGGAGAACAAACGTCACAGCTGAACCTAGAGCTGGGAAATATATCGATTAAAACAATTAATTTGAATTATTTTCTGCAGGAGATTTAAAAATTAAAAACCAAGATTTCTTTTCTTGACTCACTCCAATTGTACATTGTTGCAATGTTTGAAAGAATAAATACTGAAACTTTACAGTTTTCTTGATGGTAGGCCCTGACAGGTTTGCACAAGCATGTTTAGGCTTTTATTTGTTTCAGTGTTTATGTGGACAAAACTGCATATGTTTTAACTCCATCATCAAAATTTTATGACACACAATTTAACTGTAAGAAGGAAATTCTTTTGGTTTGGTAATATATTTTAACAACCTAAAGGCAAAACTTGATTCATGTTCTTTTGTGTCATTGGGAGGGATTTTTTTACAGCGAAAAAATCTATTAAAAACGTAATTCGAGTGTTGTGAAAAAAATCGAGGAATTTAATTTTTTAGGCCATATCGTCCAGCCCTAGCTGAACCCAAACAAAGTGAAGTCAGAAATATTCAGTCAAAATGGGATATATTGGCTCTCAAAGGCTCCATCGTTTCAGAAACTGGCTGCACAGATGATCCCTTTGGCAGCACAGCTTGACTTTTATTTTTATATTTATGGACTCATTACCTCCACCAAAGAGATCATGTTTTTGCTGCCGTATGTTGGTTTGATTTTGTTTGTTGGTTTGTGAACAGAATGACTCGAAAAGTCATGAACAGATTTGGATGGCATTTAGGAAATGTTGGTCACGGCAAAATGAAGAAATCATCTGATTTTGGTGGTGATCTGATATACAAATGTGGATCCAAGATTTTTTCAGATGATTTGTTAACAGTGCAAAATAGGGCAGTTTTCCACATTTTCGCCTATAACTCAATAACTTCTCAGCTAGGGATGCACAATGTTATCAGACCAAAATAGATATCAGCAGATAACTGCTCCTAAAACAAACTAATTTTTAGTACCTACTCTGCTCTGGTTCTAAGCGAGCTGAGTCGATACTAAAAGGTGACGTCGACCAACTGCAGGCTACTGATTGGTCAGAGAATGTCGTCACCGATGAGTCATGAGCACGACGAGCAAGCTAACATGCTAGCGGTAGCTACCATTAGTTTACCCTCTTACGTCTTTTCTTTGCAGCTCGATTGCTCTCGTCCTCGGTATTTCTTCTCGCCGCCTGCAGCCTTCTTCTGCTTTCCTCTTTCATTCAGTTTGTGACAAAAAGCCACAGATCGAGCAGCAAGTATACAACTGCCTCCAAGTCCTCCATTGTTTGATTGTTGTGTCGCGCTCAAAATGACATGAACGCAGTGTCGCTCAGCTGTTTTATGGCGCCCCCGCCCCCACTAGGCAGGGAACCAGGATGGTGGAAAAGCAGCACAATGCGAGTAGAGTAGAGCCGGGTAGAGTCGGGGAAAGACATGCTGATGGAAAAGGGCCAAAAATAATCATCAAGTAAAGAATAAAATGTTGTTTTTCCTGCTTTACTTCTGTTTCTAACACAAATAGACTGTTCCCATTAAAGGAACACTTAACTTTGGAGAAGTGGAGGTGTAATATATCAGCATATTGGATATCGGCAAAAAATCGGGTATCATGCATCCCTATTATCTACGGGGTTTGATGACAGTTTCAGGAAATGTTGGTCACAGCAAAACGGGGAATTCATCTGACTTTAGTGGTGATCCAAATACAAATGTAGATCCAGGACTTTTTTCAAAAGATTTGTTAACATTGCAAAATAGGGCAGTTTTCCACATTTTTGCCTGTAACTTCTCAGCTAGTGATGCACAGTACAGGACCAACATTGATATCAGCCTGTCTTAAAAGTTGATTATTGATGGCAGCTGATAATAAATTGGCAATACTCACAGCTGATATTTTGCAGGTACAAATTTGCCAAAACAGTATATCCAATATGTTTTGCTCTACTATTGACAGAATGTACAAATATACCATAATGCTTTACCTCTTCATAACTAGATGTCCACTTTTATGAATCAAAATGGTCATTAAGTAAAGAATAAAATGTTGTTTTTTCTGTTTTACTTATGTTTCTAACACAAATAGACTGTTCCCATGAAAGGAAACACCAGCTGGACTTTAGTAAAGTGGAGGTTTAATATATCAGCATATCAGATATCGACAATAACCCAATATCATGCATCACTGTTCCCTACGGATTTTGGTGACATTTTCAGGAAATGTTGGTCATGGCACAAGGGAGAAATTATACGATTTTTTCGGTGATTCAAATCAGATCCTATAGTTTCTTAAACATGGCAGCTTTTCACCATTTTTGATTGTGAGTGATCGAGCCTCTTGAGAGTGCTTCTGTTATACCCAGTCATGCCTCTTTTCCCTATTACTGTGGATTCTCAGGTGTTTTTTCAAGCATTCCTCAGCGTTTCCAGACTTTTCTTGCCCCTGTCCCAACTGTTTTGATACATGTTTCAGGCATTAACTTCACAGTGTGTTTCTATTTCTAAAAACAATCACGTTTATTGATTTAAACATGAAACATCATGTCTATTCTGCATTCAGGACAATGTAGAGTGAAATGGATTGGCAGACTGCTGTTGTCTTTTTGGGTGGCACGGTGTTACGGCAGGTAGTGCGAGTGCCTCATAGTGAGAAGGGTGCTGGTTCGATCCCCATGTCGGTCAGGGCCGTCCTGTGTGGAGTTTGCATGTTCTCCCCGTGCATGCATAGGTTCTCTCTGGGCACTCTGCATCCTCTCACAGACCAATAACATGCTCATTAGGTCATCTGGTGACTCCAAATTGTCCTTATGGATTTGAGTGTGAATGCTTGTCTGTCTCTCTATGTGGCCTTGTGATTGGCTTGCATTTGGTTCAGGGTGTACCTCACCTCTAGCCCAATGTCAGCTGGGATAGGCTCCTGCCCCCAGCAACCCCAACAGGGATAAGAAGTATAGATAATAGATGGATAAATGTGTTTATGTACTGTATAAATATAAACCATTTATTGAACTGAGCAGTTAAGATGAATATTCAGGCTGTAAAAAATGCTCCTGCAGCCAGAAACAGGCAGACAGCAGTTTTTGGCATTTTCAGACCTTGAGAAAAATCACATGAATTAAAATCACCTGTCAGCCATGTTACTATTGTGAAGTCATGAATGTGACCGTGTAAATCAAGGGCGGAGCTATCATGGTGTCATTGGGGGGGCACCCACACCCCTAAAAACTAATAAGCTCCCTTTGCACTGCAAGAACTCAGGTCTAGGCAAGTGTGTTTGTCTATTTTCAAGTCAGAAACATCCAAAACATTTACTCTAATCCACATTCACTTAACCAGTTAAGATAAATATCTTACTTTAAGGAATGAAAGGCAAAAACAGGGCATTGAACTGCTTGTAATGATAAGAAAATATCTGCCAAT
Source organism: Cetoscarus ocellatus (assembly GCA_037902135.1). Lineage (NCBI taxonomy): Eukaryota > Metazoa > Chordata > Actinopteri > Labriformes > Labridae > Cetoscarus > Cetoscarus ocellatus. The sequence goes on from JBAMNC010001493.1 coordinate 576,920, forward strand.
GAAACAAGGAAAGTTTGACTCAGTGATGGTCTTTAATTAAGTTTTAATATCTACCCAAGCTAAATTTGTCTCGTCTTATTGGCAGATTATTTTACTTATTATTTGAAGCAACTCAGGCCTTATTTGGAGTTTCTATATCTTCAAATAAGATCTCTATTTTGAAATGGATGAACAGGAAGTGGTTCTAAATACCACTGCATAACTCTTATGAATTTGAACTGAATGCTTTATTTTGAACATGCAAAAACAAATATGGGTAGTCACAATAAACAAACACATGCATGTACCAAAAAACAAAAGAAAACAAATTAATGTAAACCACTGACGACATCCTGCATGTGCAGCAAGTTCACATGCTCGAGAAGGAGTAGGAAGAAGTCTAAACTTATTTAATCCTATCCCTTTTATCAGACTTTATAACTCCTCCCTCTAATATCACTGCTCCGTCAGGTCCCAGAGATGTTTTTTTTCAATGTTTTTCACCTCTGATATTTGTTAATAAGTAAATACGCAATCGTAATACCCAGTGCAATATCCTTACTGTCAAACTCTGTCTTTCGAACAAACAGCACCGTCATATTTATATTCATATTGTAAATATTGTTCATGTTAATAGTGTGAATTCCTTGACCTTATTTCTAGTCTCACTTCTACTTTAATTTACATATTTTTCCTTCATAAGGAAGTTGATATTGCTAAAAGATTCTGCATGTTATAACCTGCATACTTAATTTTTCATTTTGTTTTATTTAACTGTTATGTGCTTATTTATTTTAATGTTTTACTGTGTATAAGAGCAGCTGAAACAATCGAATTTCCCCTTGGGGATTAATAAAGCATTTCTGATTCTGATTAAATTCAGGACTCCCAATGCGTTTAATGTGACTGCATCAACAGCACGACCAAATACTGATGGCCCCCTAATTAAACCTATGTTACCCTTTGTGCCCCCCCATTTAAAAAAGTCTGGCTCCGCCCCTGGAGTAAATATAAGGAGATACATGGTAAGAGGGGAAAATGTCTTGTTGTGGCACAGGATGTGAAAAAACTATTGTTAAACCTGATCATCACTGAAGACTCCTCGGGATGAAACAAATGTTGATGGCTGTGCCCACAGAAGCACCATCAGTACGTGCTTACAGTGACTTACATTGTCCTAACATTCACTACAGGATTAGTCCAATTATAAACAAAGCTCTGGAGTCAAGGGTCTGCTCACTGCCAGGATGTGGATCTTAAACATGTTTGGGACAGCCCGTGTCTGTTAGAGCTCGTACTCTGGGTAGAAAAACTATTCTGTGACACTCTTGGTCATTTCTGGACAGACTCGACAACTTTAAGGTCTCTGTTTTTCTGTTTGGATGCAGTGATTGTTCTAGATTGTTCAGCTCGCTCTATTTTCAGTTTGGCAGAGTTACGTCTCAGCCATGTCAGCGATGTTATGTGCCACCAGAGGAGATATCAAGTGTTTCCTGATAATCTTCCAGAAGACAAGAGCTTTCATGACAGAGAGCCTGAAGGGGGGGAGACAAATGGACCTAAGATTCATGTCCAGATTTAGACGCGAGGTTCTCCCTGGAACAAACCGTTGATGCTCCGGGTCGGTGTTGAGTTTCTACTGAGTGGATTTATTATTCTGGGAGGTCCGCACAGATGCTCTGAGGAGGAAAAAATAAAATCCCAGCTCTGGATGAGGTGTATTTTCTCTGATATCTTCTTAAAAATGTTGTTAAATCAACGGAAAAGTCCTGATGAAATATAAAATGAAGGCCTGAACTTTAAGTGAAAATATCTGCAAATACAGCTACTCATGATTTAGACCAGGGGTGGGCAACTGGCGGGTTGGAGCCCACATGCAGCCCTCCAGCTCACTTACTGCGACCCACCAGTCAACTTTAAATTTAACTTCAAGTTTCTAAAATTGCAGCCATGCAATCAGCACCTCCAAATCTGAGTCCACGGTCCTCGACCAGAGAAAGGTGGAGTGCCCTCTCCGGGTCGGGATGAGGTTCTACCCCAACTGGAGGAGTCCAAGTCCCTCAGGGTCTGGTTCACGACTGAGGGGAGGATGGAGCGGGGGAGACGGATCAGTGCAGCATTGGCAGTGATGCAGACTCTACGCCTGGTCCATCATGGTGAAGGTTTGGCTCAGCTCCTGATTTACCGCTCGATCTTCGTTCCTACCCTCACCTTTGGTCAGCTGTGGGTAGCTGCTGCTCTGAGTGTTGAGAGGAGCCAGATGAGGAGGCTTGGGCATCTAATAAGGAAGCCTCCTGGACGCCTCCCTGGTGAGGTGTTCAGGGCACGTCCCAGCGGTAGGAGACCTCAGGGAAAGACCCAGGACATGCTGGGCCATGGAGAGGGAAGTCTGGGCTTCTCTGCTTAGGCTGCTGCACCCGCGACCCAACCACGGATAAGATGGTGAAGATGGGGATGGTGACGGCAGCCATGCAGATGTTTGTTTTGTTCAAGAAATTATGTTTTAATGGAGCATGCATTAAGTCAGTGAACTTTAATATCCAGTATGTGTTGGATTATTGCACCGAAAAGTACCTTCAGTCTGTTTCCATGTTATAACATTAGAAGGGTTGTTCTGTTTTTGAGGTGGAGTTTCTCGAGGCCTGAAGTAACCAGCCAGCTTTGTCCCTGAGGGGAGATAGCAGGGTACATACAGGAGGCCACTGCAGTCAAAAGCCTCGTCGAGACCCCACTTTTAGGTTAAAACTACTCAAAAATCTATGATGGCTTGACTAGATGTTACAGTAAGATTCTTTACAGCGTTTTCCTCGACAAGGCCCCAGTGTTGGGAACCATTTTGTGATGCAACGTACTGGCTAAGTATTCTTCCGCCAGCAATTCTCTGTCAATGGATTTTAAAATTTCAACTTTTAAAAATTTCTCATCATGTTTTTTTTTTTTTTTTTTTGCAGGCTTGAAGCCAATCAAACACCAAGATGTCGGAGTAAGTACTTTCACAGACAGGAAAATACCTCACCTTTTGGTGAAATTTGCCATTTTTAAATCAAAATAGGTGACCTACATGAACCGTGTGAATCCGATGAGATTGGGTGGGGGTGTACATGGGTGGGACATGGAGGTATACCAGAGACTATCAGTGAACTGTAAACATGCGCGCGCCTGAAGGGAGCCTTGAATTCGATAAAACATTCACTCTGCAAGCAGGAGAGCATGGAAATATCATATCACCAGTGTTTTCTCTGTAAAGGTAGAGGAATACTGCTACCTGATTAGTTTGTGAAGTGTACAAGCAGCTCGCTCATGCAGACCAAAGTTTCATAGTTTACTGACTGAATTTGGTGAGTGATGGTTTCAGTAATTTCAATATTTTCTGGTATCGCTAAGTTACCCAGGAGCTCTGTTGACATAGTGTCAGGAAAATTTCCCTCACTGCCCCTGACTGACAGCCCAGATGGAAAGAGTGACAGGAGAGGGAGATTTTTAGTCTTTTACTTGCAGGAGGAGTGAAGCAGTTTAAAACAAGGGCAACTTCCTCTTGCACTAAAGATCCATAGCATCTCTTCAGATTTAAATGCAGTGCTATACAAGTGGGCGTTTGTCCAGAAACAAGCATCAGCCAATAATAGTTCAGAGCTACACAAACATGCGTCACAACATTGGTCATCTTTCTCAGTCAGAAACTGTGAGTTCTTCTGCTGATGTGACGGCGCAGTCCTCTGTTATCAGAGACCAGATTTTCTGTCTTGATTTCTCGTTTCCGGTTTCTAGTTTCAGGATAAAGGCTTTTCACACAGGCATATAAAAGGATCATAATACATGTATAATCATAATGATAATAGATATAAACATTTTCTTTACACACAGACTTAACGTTAGCTTCAGGTAATATATCACTAGAAGAATTAAATCTTGCTGAAAGAGGCATCGTGTCATTGATGCGTAATGTTAACTAACACAGCAGGAGGGATAACGTAGCTATCTTAACAAGCCTCCGTGGTAAATTGTTAACGCATGTCAAGAAAGAAGTTGTCAGTCTCATTTCTTATGTAGCGTAATGTGACCGTGTATTGATAGATACTTTTTTTACATTCATACTGTCCTGTAATTCTGCTTGATTTTTTAAAATATGAAATATTCAACATTTGCTTCCAGGAAGAGCATCCTGCAACCGTGGGAGCTGAATTATCAATCTATTAAAGTAATATGTCCTTGGCTGATGTTTTAACATCGTTCAACACAGTCGGCTGAAAGTCACCATAATAATACAATAACAATGCAATCATCATTCAACAATAATATAATCACTTGCTAGTTTCCCCAGCTAAGTTTAGTTTTTACTGGTCAAAATATTAAACTTGTGTTTCATTGGTCATTTTATATAATCAGGAAATATTTTTATATTCTTAGTATTTTTCTGCTCAACTGTGAAAGTTTTTTTTTTTATTGTTTTTTCTTTTCTTTCCTTGGTGTAGGAGTTGAAGGGTTAATAGAATAGGCTAATAATGAAGACAGTTTATATCCAGAGGCTTTCCTGACCTCAGTCCACCTGTTAATGCATATTCAATCAATCAATCAAAGCATCACATCTGTTTTTTCATGAAACGTCATCCATCACACCTCTGTTTTCTCTCTGCCCACAGGAAAAAGGTGTCCTCGAGTCGTAAACATCAGCTGAAGGTAAAAAATCTTCATTCTTTTGTTTTAATCTCAAACCAACAGAGGTGGATTATCTCTGGTTTACGTGAGTGTCTGATTGATCCGACAGAGTCTGATGCTCTCCATCGCCAAAGGTCTCCTGGAGGAGGAGGACAGAGAGCGAGAGAGGGAGAGGAGCAGATACATGAGCGAGAGCTGTCCTCCTCTGTCCATGCCCCGGAGCATGCAGGAGCTGCTGGTACGACCTGTAGCATCCACTGTGGAGTTAATATACTGAGAATTATCAGAAAACTGGAAGTTAAATTCTTTAAATAAATCACAAAAATGACCAATTCTGCTCAAGGATAACTGATTAGATCTGACTTTTAGGAGCTGGCCCGAGAAATCCACCACAAGATTGATGTTGCTGATGAGGAGCGATACAACCTGGAGATGAAAGTCAATAAAACCAACAAGGAGGTAAAAAAAAGAATTAATAAAAGACTTTGGAGAAAATTCATCTCAAAATGTTAGTGCTTGGAACGAGGGTAAATCAGGCAATGTTGTATTTTTCACACAATCTTCTTGTTTTGTTCGCTTTGGGGTTTAAACTTTTTTCTGTGTTCTTTAAATAGGATAACAATATGACTTTGAAAACAGTAACATTTGGCCGTTGGTTTGCAAATTTGGAACAGTAAATATGACATCTGGATGTAATTATGAGAAGGTTGATTACATACATTTTGTCTGGGATTATTTTTCCATTTTTGAACACCAAATAGTACATGTTGCAAATTTAATTTAAATAAAGAATTAAGTTTGGAATTTAAAGAAATTATTAAAGTTAATCCAAAAAGTATGAATGTAAGTACATTCCCAAAATAAGTGAGATATTGTTTCCTCTGTAAGGAGCAAAGTGTGTCAATATATTTTAAGACTGGTTTTGACTGGATAGCATCTATGAAGTGTTTTAAAACTCACCTCTCTTATCTTATTCGTAATAACAAATTTTTTTGATATGACCCATGTGTTTTTCCAATATATATCGTCATATAAATTATTCCAATAAAAGACTGCTGAAGATTTGCAAACAATATCTCTCTGAATTATATGTCTAATACAATGATTCGTGGCTTATCACTACCAAAATGTGTCATTGAAATCTGTTGAGAATTTATTGAGTTATTAGTAAAAACATGGAAAACTGTCCTATCTCACAATGTTAACAAATCCTTAAAAAATCTCCTGGATCCACAACCGGATTTGGATCACTACCATAATCTGACCTCTTCTTCCTTGTAACATGATCAATATTCCCTGAAAATGTCATCAAAATCTGTTTTAAACTTTTTGAGTTATCCTGTTCACAAACTAACAAATGCCAGCAGAAACATACCCTCCTTAGCAGAGGTAATTAACCAATTCTGAGAGCCATATTGTATCACTGCTGCCTTCAGATAAATACAAGGATACATCTGTTTCATGTTTGCTAAAATTAAAATTCTAGTGACATGACAACCAGTAAAATCCAGACTTAACTTCATTTTAAAACCATTTAATTCCACTTCCCAGATCGACGACCTGAGGATCAAAGTTCAGGACCTGATGGGAAAGTTCAAGAAGCCCGTCCTGAGGAAAGTACGAATGTCCGCCGACGCCATGCTGAAGGCTCTGCTGGGCTCCAAACACACGGTCAACCTGGACCTGAGGGCCAACCTGAAGCAGGTCAAGAAGGAGGTCAAAGAGGAGGTGAGGAGATATCTGCACGAGTTTATTTGCTTCATTAATCTGTTGATCAGAAAGGGTAACGTCTTCACGTGAGCAGGAGGTGAAATTTATTAGCCAATGAACATTTAAGTGGTTAATTCAGCCAACAAAAGAAGAGTCACAAAAATAAAGATGAATGTGTGCGTCCTCTGTCCTCAGGATAAGGAGCTGCGGGACGTTGGCGACTGGCGTAAAAACATCGAAGATAAATCCGGCATGGACGGCAGGAAGAAGATGTTCGAGGCCGAGGCTTAAATCACAGTCTTAACCACTTCAACAGCACTGCACCTGACTTTAATGAAAACTTAAACCAGGAAACAAACAAATAGCTCACTCGACTTTTTGAAACACCGTGTAAACTAAAGAGCAAATAAAAAGCTGCTGAAGAAGCCCCGCCTTTCCTGCTCACTCAGATTTGGAATAAAAGATAAATGAAGTAAAATCACCAAAAATTATTTACTCTATTTTATTTCCTCTGATTGATCGGCTTGCTCTGATAGCATCTGTTGTTGCATTTCTTCAAATGAGACAAACTTTCACTCGGTTCAAGTCTTGTCAGACTTCTGTCTAAAATGGCGTCTTGAGGAACCTGCATCGTCAGCAAAACTTTTTTTTTCAGGTTTGAGGGTTAATTGTAAAAACATTGAGAAAACTGACGATAGCTGAGGTTTCGGTGTTGTTTAGATGCTTAAACACTTAATTTACTGATGCGATATAACATGTAATGTTAGCATCAGTAAACTAGCTTTAAGAGTGGCATACGTCTAAGCATTAATGCCGGTCTACAGAGGTGTATCTGAATATAGAACAAATTTGTTTTTAATTTTTCTTTAGAACAAGCAGCTCTGAAGAGTCAATCCATAAATTCGGGTATATAATATGAAGTTTTTCAACCTTGCGCAGCAGCTGGATCCACCTGATTCAATGTCTATAATCAGGCAGATCCATCTCGCCAAGGACAACGGCAGTAAGCGACAGAGATTAGCATAGATGCTAACAGCGTCAATAGCGGTTTTGTCAGATCTGGACCACATTTCTTTATTGAATGAAAAACAAACAACAGCTCTACACACTTGTCATTAGTAAGGATATTTTCGCTCCACTTCTGACATGTTTTGAGGAGAGTTTGTTCAATGAACAGTGTTGCCGGATTTTTTCTAATTGAAATTAGCAACCAGGTGGATAAAAAACAAGCCCAAAACAAGCAACCTCCAGCTAGTTCTTTTTCTAATGTGATATATTACTTTTATTAAAGAGAAATCTACATAAAGTGTGTTTTGATTTTCATCTACATTACATTTCAATTTCTTATTTGGCTCTTAATTTAACTCTGTTGTCACTGAACAGTCTGTCTAACCTTGATTTTTGTAACCAAACAGACATAGTCAGGCTTTTATCTAAGCTTTATGTTGATCCTCTGCAGCTTTATTATGGAGAAAACAGTCACAGCTGCATTAGAAATCAATTTAATTCTGGCTATAAGGATTTCTTTTTGTGGAAACATCATTTTGCCCCTCTTTTTACAGTAAAATGCACACATTTACATTACATTGCCAGTATTTACAAGCAACTTTTCAACAAAAGAAGCCCAAAGTCACTTATAATAAGCAGACCTGGCTACTATGTGTCTGTAGTTCAGTAGCACCCACCTACTTCATTATCTGATTGGCCTGTAATAAATGTGATTGACGAAACAATCGTCCAGTCTGGTGTGCCAGGTTAGTATACTGATCAATATTTACCTAAGTATTACAGTGCTAGCTTCACAAAAGTAGACAAACCAGCTTTAATTCTAATAAATACATAAAAAATGCACCAGTAATGTGTAAAATGACGAGCTGTCGCCGCTCTGGGATGAGTCCTTTTAGTGTTAGTGATGATGCAGGTACAAATTCTCTCTTTGTGTCTCTTCAGCTTGTGAGAAGGTTGATAATCAGAGTTTATGATCCATGCTGGGAGTCTTCAGTTTCTTGGTTTTTGCTGTTTTATGACGTGTAAATCCTCTGATGGTGTCAGACAAACCCACTAATTAAACCTCCTCGAAGACGTGTCTTTAACAGGTCGTTGGTGCAGGTGGTTTTAGATTTTACAGTGAGGCCAAAACAAACATGACTCCTGTGATTCTACACGGAGACAGGAAGCACTTTAACCTCAAAATATTTAGATACTCGGCTCCTGCATCCCTGATCATCAAATGGCGGGCTGGAAGCCACATTTTTTGTTGTTGTCAAATCCTGAAAACAATGCAGCCCCGAAAACAACTGGGATTGAAACAGTTTCCTCAGGAATGACTTTATTTTGTTTATGAATGATTTATTAATCCACCGTCAGCCATTTTTAACGAGTATTCAGCCGGGACAACACGTGCATAGAAGTCCAATCCAGTGATGCAGCATATGACTTCCTTAGAAAAAGGCAGCTGCTCCACATGGCTCAGAAAAATACAGTACATACGAGTAGCTAATTAATTCAGCAAACATATTTATTGTACTGTAATTTATTTCACAATCTGGCCCCAGTAGTGTTTGTTAGGAAAAAAACTGGTCCTTGTACGGATGCATCTAATGACCCTGGTCCTGCATGGTGACATTAGAAATAGAGACCAGCAAAAACATGGTCCATCTCCCACAGAAACACCTCTGAGGTATGTTAATCTTCTTTATTCTTTAGCTTTGAATGAATTTAACTTTTTTTGAAACAAAATCAGGACTGTTGTATGTTCCCCTTTGTAAAATTATGTCTTCATTTACAGGAAAAATTCAAGTCTTCACTTAGACATCTTCCGAGGACGCTCCTGATGATGGTGTGTGTCTGTCCTTAACGGTGAGTAAAACTGATTTTGATTAAATTTTATAAAATCAGAATAATTCGTTTAATGCTTGATGTGAGTTTCTTAGCAGTTTTCGTCTCCTTAGACTCAGGGCTTTTGAAAACCTTGTTCATACTTCAAAAAACATGTTCATTACTGATTTGTATGTGAAGTCTACGAAGTTCTGTGAACTTTAACTCAGTTTTGAAGTTTTGTTTAATCTCGACGACAGAACTTTCAATTCATGAATCTGACATTAACACAGCATAAATATTCTGTTGTTCTTTGTAAAAATACATCTTAAGCTTGATTGTGCTTGAAAAAGTTGAGGTTTTACATGAACTATTACAAAATAAGTCCAGACGGACCAAGAAAAACAAAATTGTTTTTATGGAGCTAAATCTAGGCCAAAAGTTTTGCAATTTGAAAATTAAAAAAAATTGAAAATATAAAAATTGAAACTGAAATTTCAATGTTTGTTCTTGATTTTGCAAAAGTTTTTTTTTTCAGTTGCAGGATTAATATTTTCAGATTTTTTAAATTCAGATTTCTTTTTTTCACTTTCAGATCTATTTTTTCACTTTCAGATTTTATTTTTTCATTTTTTTTAACAAAGCATCCTCAGATGGTGTTGCCTTCAGGAAACGTGGGCACTTTGATAGACTTAACACTTTCTCTACACTGTTTACCTGTAAATAAAGTGATGCTGAGGACAAAGATACCTTTTATGAGCAATTCTAGACCATTCTTGGTAATTATTGATATATAAAAACTTGCAAATATGCTAGATTGTTAAGTTTTACCAATTTTTGCAATTTTTTTATTTTCAAATGACAACACTTTTGGCCTGGATTTAGCTCCGTAGTTTTCTAACAGTTGAGCTCTTTAAATTGAAAATGTGCTTCAAAACCACTTTTACTTTGAAGTGAAGTGAAAATCACATATCAGCACAGGTTACATTTTATTTTTGCTCCATTTTCTCCTCTTTTTCTCTCTCTTGTTAAATTTGTGCCCCAAAAGGGCCGAGACCCCCACTTTGAACAGCCCTGGTTGAGAGCATTGTTGGCTGCGGTGTTTCTAAAAAGCATTTCGTTGAGTTTTTTCCCTCTGTTTGTCACACACGCTCGTCTATTCTGGGTCTGTATTAACAGCTGATTGCAGAATGCCTGCGCGGTTTAATCACTTTCCAGCATTCTGTCCGTCAGAAGCCACTTGATAATACGGATAACAATCTTAAAGGCCGGGTTATTTATAATGAGGGGAGCTGAGGAAGGGGCAGATGACACTGTACTGTATTTCATGACCTTGCCAGCTCATTGGTTTGACCACTAATCCACTTCCATAAAGAGAAAGTGGAGGATTTGGAGGGCTATCACAGATTGCAATATATACCTTCCTGACACTGGGACGGGCCGGGGCTCGGTCTGTGTCTGTGCGGCTCTTAAACCAGCTGAATTCTCCTCTCCGGTAAAGTAAGACTCTCTCTGCTTGTTAAATTCTGCTTCAGTGGACGAGGTCTGACAGCATGACATACTCTCTGCATGACAGCAGCTGTAAACGCTTCATCAGGGCACTAAATCCAGAAGTTGATGTTTGTTTGTTCAGGGACAGGGAAGATAACCAAGTTTTACTTTGTTATTCACTCATGAAGAAAGACTGAGTTTGCTCCTGTAGAGAGAGGATGGGTTCGGGATTGGAAACTTTGTGACGGAAATGCAGAGGCGTTATAGTTAGACATGGAGCTAGGAAAGGATTTGTCATCTCACACTTTGAGAGAAAGACTTAATAAAGATGAAGTGTCAGAATTTAGCTTTTGAAAAGCCTCAAAGTATGTGAGTAGAGTCAAAATGTTCAGAAAAAGTTGGAATTTTAAGAGTAAAGTTGTTCTTGAGTAGGGGTGCAATTTATGTGCTAAATCATATAAAAGTAGAAATGATGAGATAAAAATGCTGAAATGTTGAGGATTATGTTGAAAAAGGACAAAGATTAGTGAATTGAGAAGAAAGAGCCTTGAGAAGAATGGTCAAATGTTAAGAATGGAGTTGAAATAGGCCCAGAATTTGAGAATAAGTTGAAAATTATGTGAAAACAAAGTCTAAAGTTTATGAATAAAGTCAAAATAAACCTACAATTTAGCAAAGTAAGTGACAATGTTGTGGGAAAAGCAAAAATATCTAAGTTAAAATAGGCCCATAATATCAGGAAGTAAATTGAAATGCTGCAGTTAAAATTGAAAGCAATGACAAAATTGGCCCATCATTTTGAGGAACAAATGGAAATGTCATTGATAAAAGACAAAATATCAGAAATTAGGGAGAAATGAACCAACAATTTAACATATAAAACAATGAGTTTAGAAAAATGATCTAAATTCCAAGAATACGGCTCTAAAAGGCTTTTTGTTGTCAAATTGAATGAAAAGTTTGTGGCAAAGTCATCAGAATATCAAGGATTCAGTCAAAATAGGACTACAACATCGTGAATTAAGTAAAAATGACACAAAAGTCTCAAAATGCATGGAGAAAAGATGAAATAAGTTTACAGTCTGGGAAATAAAATGGAAACGTTGACAATGAAATAGTCAAAAATGGAAAAAAAATGATGAAATAGGTCTCAAGGTTTCAAAAGTAAGATTAAATTGTTGAAAGAAAGGTATGAATATGAAGAAAGAAGCTATTTTAGACTAATAGTTGGAAGAATGAAATACAAATGTTGAGAGTTAAAGTGAAAATATCTACAACAAAAGGAGAAATTGGCCAACAGGTCATGAATAATGGCAAGCAGCTGGGAAAACTAGCTGAGATTTCATTAACAGTCAAAATTGTGAGAGAAAGATGAAATATCAGGAATCAAATTGAAAAACAGTTCAGAAGAGCGACCAAGCAAAAGTCTTTAAACTTTATTTTTGACGTTTGGACTCTGGAGAAATGTTTTTTTAATCATTATTTTGACTTTTTCTCACATCAGGAACAAAATCTCCCTCCTGTTATTTGTTCTGCTGTCCGATCCTGATAGACCTCCAGTTTTCTACTCAAATGTACTTCAGAAAGTAAAAGCCATTAAGAAAACATCTCAATCTTTTTTTCCTTTTTATATATTATTTGTGTTTTTCTGGCTTTCTAAGATTAAATGCGTCGATTTTTCCGCACGTGGCACGCCGATGATGTACAATCCGGTGATGTGGCGCGCTGAAAGTCGACACCACGACAAGGCTTGAACTTGAAACTGGATCCGTCCGTGTTTATCCTCCTGTCAACACCGAGGGGGTTCGGAGGAAAACCGGCTCTAATCTGCAGCGGCTGCCAGTGTCGGTCTCTGTCATCACATTTCACCACCATCTAATCCCCCGTCACCAAATTTAGACTGTTTGCTCCTCCAGAATCTACATGTTCAACAGCAACAACATAAAAGTTTACAGCAGAGGAGGACGAGAAACCAAACTGCTTCATGAAAACAGGTTTACTCTGAATCTCAGCGTTATGGACTCAGTTTTTGTTTGGCGTCCTAACCTTTAACCTTTCGGAGGGACAATGACAGTCCCCTGACCTTTTCTCCTCTGAAGCGCCATCAACAACTTCATCTGTTAAAAATCTAGACTCTGATGACAGTGTGAAGATTCTGGGCTTCTGCTCTGTTTTTCTCTGCACGATAAACTGTTTCATTTTATTTAAACTAATCTGTAAGCCTGCAAAATTTGAGATTTAAAAGGGATTTACAGCGTTGTAAGCTCTAAAACTCTCTGGATGTGCATGAATTTAAATCTTTGTAAATTTGTAAAATGTGATTATTTTTCTGTAAATATACAACTATAAAAATTCAGAACTTTAAAGTTTTATTTCTCATAAATAAACATCTTAATTGTATTACTATTAATCTCGAAATTCTAAATTTGGTTTCTCATAAATAACTTTGTCAATAAAAATTAGAGTTTTTACAAAGCTGGATGACTTTCTTAACCAAAACTTTAGACAAAATCTTTGGCTTTGTATTCCTGCCAAATTTGCAACTTAAAGTGCTGAACTTTTGAGTTTGGTTTCCTGTAAAGTAAAACCTAAATGTTTAGTTTTTTCACAATATTTTTTTACTTTGAAACTTGAAAATTCTGCTTTTGGTTTATCATAAATCTTTGCATTTCTATTATTATCTTATTAATGTTTCTTTTCTGTAAAATTACAACTTTTGAAAACTACTGAGTTTGTTTTTTCTAGTAGAGTAAAAACTTTCACATTTTTTTACTTTTAAACTTGAAAATTCTGATTTTGGTTTCTCATAAATTGTAAAATTGCTAAATTTTAGTTTGTATTTTTTTTTTTTTTTAAGTTTGGCCTTTAAGCAGGAAAATTCTGAGTTTGGTTTACTTCAATCTTTAACTTCATCAACTTTTAAACTTGGAAACTTTTCAGGGTTTGACTTGGCATGAATTGATGGCCCTGTAAGCTTGCAAGTCTGAGTATTTTAAATAATAACTTTTATAGCTTAAAACTTCTAAGTTTAATATCTTGTAGATGAGACTTTAACTTGAAAAATGTATACACTTTTTTAACTCAGATTTTGAATTTAGTTCTTCATAATCTGAGATGTAAACACAATTAGAATTTTCTAAAACATATAAATTAAAAACCTTTTAAAAATCATTAACTGTAGTTTTCACAGATTTTTAAGGAAATTTGCAATTTTAAAAACTTAAGCTTAGAGTTTGGTTTCTGGTAAATTTCAGACTTTACAAGCTTGTATGCTTTTGGCTAAAGTCATAAAAACTTGACAAAAAATAATGACTTTATAATCTAAACATTTTTTTCAAACATTTTCATATTTTTGGAGCGACCCTTGTATACTGGAAATGTGTTTCCTGCAGTCGTGGTGACAGTAACTCATTACCTGCTGGAGCTTTTTATAAATTTAGATTTCAAGTCTAAATATTTTCCATGCATTCCTAAAGTTCCTGAAAACTGTTTTTTTTAGCAGACTTTGCTTTGAGCTCTGATTTTCGTGGTCATATCGTCTCTTTTGAATATCGTCTCCTTCTTTGGCTCGATCTTTTCTCACTGGATTCAGATGTAACTGGACCACCATGTTTGATTTTTCTCAGCATCGAGCAGATACTGAACTACATGCATCTGAGGTCAACCAGGCGGTGAGTTATTTTTGCGATATGTCCTCATGTCTTGTTCGTCCGTGGGATGTTCTGGGGTGTTGGGTTACTGTGAACCCCTCAATCTCCCTCCAGAGACAATCCCCAACACTCCCATATCCCCTCCTAAGACAAAAATCAGGGCCAAATTTAACCCTGCAGATATTATCCCATCTCCAGAGCGACATGTTGTTATGTCCTCAGAGGGTTTTCGAGGGGCCCAAAATAAACCGTGAGCCCCAGAGATACCCCCCTCTGGATTGTTATTGGTTTACAGACGGCAGCCATTTGTTCTGGAGCTGCATCGGCCGTCAGACGTCTTTTCTTTCAAGACAAGCCTGCTGTCATTTTTCTGCCTCCATAATGAAGATGTTAGGAGCAGCTGTGGCTCCAGGAATAGACTCTTAATCCACTGTTAGCACATTGCTAAACATGACAAACAGCTCGGGCAGCGACTGTCTGGCCTCTGAGCACCTCTGAAACCTCAAAGTCCCTCAGGCTGGGAACTAAAAGGGTCTGTTTACTCAGTCCGCCGGGATCATCCGGGCAGCAACAAAGTATTTTTAAAAACACGTTAGGCCATATACTCCATTTTTTCCATTTACAGCCTCTAACCCTAATGATAACCTTATTTTAAGAACACAGTCACGATATGTAAAATCCGTTGCCAGAGGGCTCCCAAATAAAACAACAGAAGAGGACGAGTAGAAACCGACTCGCTGCCAGCTCCGCCAACTCCACTGTTTACCTTCTATTTTAAATTTAGGATTATATTCACGGGGTGCAACACCACAAGCTGTCTCTAATGAACAGCAATAAAATATTCTCACAAAATGCGGGAGAAAAGCTGTTAAGGTGGAGCCATGTTTGCGTTGTTAACTACATGCAAGGAGTTTCGTGAAAGCTCTTTTGTCTTAAGCTGTGTTCACACCAATGTGCATTCCAGTTTGTTGTGTTACAGAAAGACATTTAAAGTGAATGCAGAAACGCAGAAATCGTGTTGTTCGTGCAACAGATCTGTTGCGCAACATTGCCACGCAGATGACGGAAATTTGTGTGACAAGCGCTAATTGCGCCTCTTTTGCCACAGCTGAAAATATCTAATTTCTGCAACAAATTTGCTCAAAGCTGTGGCGTGACATCCAATCAGCATTGAACGTTGACAGTAGGGCGGAAAGATTTATCGTTTTTGGATCAAAATTGCAATTTCAGACAACACAATCATGTTATCGCCAAAGCTGCAATTTTTTGCAGCACTCCTGACTGGCCTAGGATCTGTTGTGTCAACTATTTTACAAATTTGCAGGCAATTTGCATTTACCGAAGTGCTGGTAAGAAGGTCAACAACACAAAGTCTCTAATTAGGAGTTGAAGTTGGAGTATCACTTAAATAATGAAAACAGATTATTTAACATCAATATTAGATGATGAGTAATGTGTTATGTGCTTTTGATCAGTGATTTCCTTACTGTTGTCTGTACTGTAAACATAGTGAATATTGCACTGAAGCTTGATTTGAAAAAAATCACGAATCCTATTGAAATCGCAATATCTGCTAGAAAAATCGCAATTAGATCTTTTCCTAAAATCGTTCAGCCTAGTTAACAGTGATGAGGATGACATCACAAAAAAAGTAAACAATGCTGCAAGCCGCATCGAAGCTCCTCTACACGGTTATTTTAGTCTTCAGAGACCAAACCACAGAGAGGAGGCATATGGAGAAAGTCTCTTAAGAGTTTAGAGTATCTGGAAAGTTCTGCTCATATTTATTTAACACTTTTCACCGTAATGTGAACCAAGTTTGCTAGCACAATGGCGAGCCAGTTGCTGGTGTGTTTTTCTAGCTTACTAGCAGTGATTTAATGTGTTTTTTACTAGAGACAATATGCAGAACCTCACAAGAGCACCGACAAGAGAAAAAATAAACCAGGGAGAGAGGAGTAGAGGGTCTCAGGACGTACGGGAAAAAAGACGAGTAAATCCAGGCAGGCTCGGCAAAGGGGGGCATCACCCAGACATCGTGTGGCTCCGAAGGATGTCATGATCATCAGATGGATGTATTTCTACTTTTCTGGGCCATTTGGCTTCTGATTTTGAAAGCAGGAGGAAGGCAGCGATTGTAGAAACATCCATCATGGTTGATTGTGGATGGAGAAGGGGGAAACACACATTGTAGTGGCTAGGAGACAGGCTCATTCCCTTCAGGTCTGAGGGGTGAAAATTTGCCTTAATAAATATGAACCATTAAAACATGTGTGAAATATAGTCACGTGCAGGTGCGACGCACATATTTTTTTGCATTTGGTGTGAACACAGCTTTAGGGTGCTTTCAAAACTAAGATGTTTAGCCCAGACCAAAGGAACTCTGGTTCGCCTCTTTAGAAAGTTCGGCTGATATTGGAGAGAGTGAAACTCACTTGAACTCTTATTTGGACCAAAGAACCTAACTCTGGTTCACCACAAAACGGGTGTCTCGGTTGATTCTAAGTGTACTAGAGTTTGGTCTGCGGTGGATGTGAAAGCCAACTTAACCAAACAAGGACCAAATAAGGAAAGCAAACCAAAAGACCTGGCACTGTGAGTTAAATTCGGCCAAATATCACAACAGCAAGAATGCTCACCTACTGTTTATTGATATTATCATGCAGAAAGTGGCTAATGTTAGCATTGCCAGCCTTCACTTCCCTAAACAAGTTAACATCTACAAATCAGAGTATGGTTACCACTGCTCCAGTCAATATGCAAGTGTCACCTGACACAGCCTTAATGCAGCTAAATCTTTATTTTATGGCAGGGAATACTTCAGAACTGTTTCAAGCTGAACATTGTTATTACTTAGAGCCAGTTGTGTATTTCCGGGTCAAAATGCAAGACCACAGCCGCAGCCTCGACTTGTGATGGATCTTACGCATCATTTGACAGGTTTAGTCTGCCTCATAAAGTGCAGTGTGAAAGTTAAAAAAAAAACAAGAGAAAAATAAAACATTATTGAACCTGATCCCTGAATGGAACCAAGTCCTACAAACTTCAGGTGTTAGAGCGACCTTAGACCTTAAATATATTTTTATAAAAAAATATCTCCTCTACAACAGCCCAACTTGAGAAAAATCATTTTTCTCCCTTTGTTGTCTGCTCCATCTTTCAGAAAATGTGTGCTGAGGCTGTTTGAAAATTTCATGGGGTGTCTGGGCATGCTTATGCAGCTGCAGTAAACACTTAAGCACAGCACTAGAAAGCCATAACAAGGCCCATTTCTTTTTTTAAATATTTTTTTGGTCTTTTTCTAGCCTTTGTTAGACGGTGGAGAGAGAGACACTGGATTGCTAATGTAAGTAGAGGAGGTCTCAAGGACACACAGTGAGTGGGTCTTTGGCGGGAACTGAATCCTGGTCGGCCGAAGCTTTTGTGGGACGTGCTTGGTGGCTTACCACTCCGCCAAACCAGCACCTCACACTAGACACAGCTCATAGGGATTTACTCAAAAACAGACCGGTTTAGCAGGGCTGAAACAGAGGGGTTTATAGGTATGACAGAATCTGACATCTGAGTCAGCTTTTAGGCAAGAAACTTTAAAAAGATAAATAATAATGTTAGCAACTTGACCTCAAACGCACCACAAAACACAACATGCATGTATGTAGCATGTTAGGCTTAGCTGGTTAGCTTTTATCCTGTTGAGCCCCTTTCACACTTGCAAAAAAAACCCTGAAATTATCCAGACAAACAGCTGAGTTTTTCACTCTGAATTTACTCTGCCCAACTTAGTATTTAATCCACGTAATGTCTGAGTGAGGGCGGCGCTGTTTTGGGAGAAATTGATCTGATTGTCAGGAGAATAACACAAACTTAGATGTGCATCTGGACATCGGAGAGTTGTTTCCTCTGCACATCAACAAAGTTCTGTTGTACATCTGCATTAAAATGATCACCATCCGAAGAGCTGTTTTGTGCTGCTGTTTGATAAGGAGCTAAAACACTGCATCGTTCTTTCTCTGGCATTATCTTCAAGAACGTAGTGACACTGTTTTTTATTCACTTCTGTGAGCTACAGTTCTCATTTCCTGAGTCATTGCTACTGATATGCCTTTTAACATGTAACACTGTAGTTAAGACATATATTGTGATATAAATTGTTCGTCCACGATCATATTATGAACACTGACTTCTGCCGCGTATGTTTTGTTGTGTGCTGCCTATCGGTGAATCCACAGGGTTGCATTTGTGGAAAGTGCATGAATTTCATCACAGACTTCAACATTGGATTATTTTTTTTTTACTTAAAGGACTGAAAACAAAGGCCCTGTTTTCACAACGTTTTCACCAGAAACAGAAAGGTTTTTCCTTTGCATTTTCAAAAAAGATCTGCATCCACATGGAGACTCGAGACCGACTGAAAACAATGTACTGTGCGTGCCAGGCCAGTAGATGGCGATGTAGGTTTGTCGAGAAACAGCGGTGTTACAACACGTACGAAGAAGATAAACTTTTCACAAAAAACAATGGTGAATGGACGCACAAAGACGAGTATTTTGTCTGGACAACAAATCTGTCTGGATAGTTTTGTCTGGATAACACACCGAGCACAGCAAACAGCACACGTTGCTCGGTAGGTGGCCGAAGCTGTTGTTGTTCCTGGTATGTGCGCGTAGCCTTCATGTGAAAGAGTACTGCGCATGTGGTGACGTCAGTATTTCACCCTGAAACGCTGAATCTTGTCTACACATAGCCTCACACCGATACGTTTTCAAAACCCTCCACTCTGGACCCTGGTTTCAAAAGTTTGCAAATTCAGGCACTCAGGGCACCATTCTCGTGTAAACGGGAGGTGAAAACGCAATAAAAACTCTCAGTTTACGGCTGTTTTTGTTGTCGTGTAAACACCACAAAAGTTTGTGGATTCTACGGCAGCTTGTCTCAGAGGAGCAGAGGAGTGGGTCGGAGGGTGGGTGATTTGTGAACATCCGTTGAGTAGGCATGGAGTTAAATAACGAGTGATTGTACGGGAGAAAACAGGCATTCATTTTGATCAAGTTGGTGGTTATTGTTGAGCGCTCTGGTGGTGATGGTTAGCATCACACCCCATCTTGCTCCACATAGCATCACATAGTAGCCTGTAGAGGGTGTTCACTATGCTTATTTCTAACACAAGATATTCAATTTTAATACTTTGGACTAAAATCTTAAAATCTGGACCATATCTCATCAGGAATAAAGCTAATCTTCCACTTTCTTGAGCCTTTAGCTGAAAAAATTTGGGAGTTGTGTTGCTCCTTAAGTTGAAATAAAGCATCCGGATAATTTTTGAGTGAGTAATTCACCATCTTTATGTAATCCAGTGATTAATCAGTAGTTAGTTTTTCATTTTTTAAATAAAAACTGTGCCAGTGTTTGTGTACTGTGTTGTGAAGCATTATCACATCAAGCTTAAAGTATAGATGAGCACTGTTGTATATTGATTATTGAAAACATCAGTAATCTCATGCTAAAAGATCATTGTTACTGCTTATTTTAAGCATACACATGTTCCCAAATCTTCGGTTAATTGCTTGAATTGATTGCATTTATCATGTTACAGGAACATGCTACATTTAGCATGTGTAACCTGATAAACTGATAGCATGTTGGCATGCTAAAATTAGCATGATACCATTTGACATCTGGGTTCACCATGGGCCAATTTGAGAGGCATCTTTTAATGAACTTGAGGGTTGGACAGGCATGAGGACGACCTGCAGGTGGCGCTAAAAGACTTATTAAAGTCTACTAACAGTCACTTTGAGTTATGATGGCTGTAAAATCTGAGTTCAAGTCAGTTTATAAAAGATGCTGTTGAGATATTAAACCTGACTGCAGGGTTGGACCCACCATGCTGTTAAAAATAGAGCTCGGCGCTTTAAGACATTCATACGACCTCAGTTATTAAGTTCAGTTCGTGACGTTTCTTGGAACCAACATGACGTCTCAAGATAGAATAAATAAGAGCCAAACTTGAAATCTGAGAGAGTAGAGTTTCTTCTTCTGGACGGAGATGTGGATTCACACATGGAGGAGTTTGATACAGAAACAAATCAGCGAACCTAAAGGACGTGTACGTTAGTGATGGGAGTTTCGGCTCTTTTAAGAGAGCTGGATCATTTGGCTCAGCTCACTGTCGGCTCTTTCGTTATCTTTTAATAAATACACTGAAGCTAGCAATGTTTTGACCTTTGGCCTTGGATTGATATGCATTCATGTTCATAAGAGCACTCATAAGTCACTTCCTGCTCACCAGAGTGACCACACCTTCTTTTGGGTGAAAATTAGCCCTGAGCATCGACAGCAGCTCAGTGGACACAAGCAGAAACGCTATCGAACACTTCTGCTTAACATTTACGCTTCAAACTATTTATGAACACAAAACAGAAGAGTTGTAAAATTGCTGCAATTTTAGGTATAATCTGTTGTCATTATAACCTATACTTGAAGAAATGGTACAAATAAATAAAATAAATCATTGTCAGAAAAAGTTTCTATATCACCCTGCAAATAATACTTTCTTTAGTCACAGCCAGTTTCTGAAGCTTTTTGAGTTTACAGAGATTTTTTTGTTTTTACAGTATATTATACCTATATTTCTGTCTTTAATTTAACAAAAGCATTTAGTAATGCATGAACAGAAGTTTTATTAATACATTTAAGGCCTGGAGAGAGTTCAATTGGAAAAATATTTTCAGATTTTTTATAACTCCAAAGATTAGGAAGAAATTTGTATTTACCCAACAGCCGTGCTGGAGATTATGTGAACACGTTGATGCAGATCACACACACTTAATCTGGTCTTGCCCAAAATTAAAAGAATATTAGGATGAAATATGGCAATGTTTGCCAAAAAATAATAGGATATCAGATACCCAAAACATTTAAGATATTATCACACAATATAATACAAAGAAAAGACGAGCACCTTGTTAAAATACTATTATCTGCAAAGTAAAAAGTAAAAAAGGAATTACCAGATTGTGGTATAAAGTAGAACTGGGGAGCAGTGGCTGTGCACTGTCCAAGAAATATTGGTAATGGAGAAACTCACACACAAATTAAGATTACAAGAAACACAATTTGTAGAGAAGTGGGGAAAATGGACTGATTTCAGGAGGACAGAAGAGGACACCACTGCCTTCAGTGGACAGGATGGACATTGATGTAAGGAGGATTGATGAAAGAAGTGAATCTGTTTCGCCCTGACACTGTAACTGTTAAAGAAGAAATCAAATACAAAATAAGTAAAAAAATAAAAAATAAGGCCAGGTATAGCTCTATTTGCATTGAATATTGCTTTTTTTCCCACACTATCTTGGCAGATTTCATCATGTTTTCTTCAACTATTTACATTATTTGATATTCTAAATAGAATTGCATGTCGCAGTGAAGGAGCAAGGGGCCCACATGTAGCCCCCACACCACCAGTTGCCCACTCTAGATTTATAATTATTATTTCTAACACCATCCAAAATGTCGTGTTTGTTAACTGTGAATTTGTGAATCATTAAAGTTCAGGCTGACATAATTGTAATTTAAAATAGGGCTGTCGGTGGCAAAGTGTTTAATGTGATGCAAATGGAGTCTAATTATTGCATTAAATATTCTTAACAGTGCTAACTGGTGGACATCTTTTCCTCCACTGTTGAGCTCTTTAGCGGGGTAGCAGCTGGATCATCTTAGTGCCTTGAAAGGATGTAAAAGACGGACACCGATGTTCCTTTGAATGCACAGACAGCTCAGTGAAAAAGTCAAGAGTAATCAACACTCTGATAGCAAACATTTAATTTTTTATTTACTGATACTTTAGAGCTGGAATGGGCGACAAGATTTTATCCAGATTGCAAGAGGGCCTAATTGTTGTTATTTTAAGGGCGTTTTTAACTTACAATCTGATATATTACGATTAATTAAAAGGAACAAATATCACACATATATTACTGTAACCACAACATCAGTCCTCTCCACTTAATAATAGTTATAGTCGTCAGTGATAATATCAGAACGATCTCTCTATCCATGGTTATTATTGATTATACCTCCATGATAAATATCTTCATAACATACAGAC
The DNA here is from genome assembly GCA_037902135.1 of Cetoscarus ocellatus. Classification (NCBI taxonomy): domain Eukaryota; kingdom Metazoa; phylum Chordata; class Actinopteri; order Labriformes; family Labridae; genus Cetoscarus; species Cetoscarus ocellatus. The sequence continues at coordinate 599,330 of JBAMNC010001493.1, forward strand.
ATGAGGACCCTCTTGAAAACGAGATGCCACCTCTTAAGAGGCTAACCTCGAATAAATGTGTTTTCAACAGAAAAATATGATAAGGACAAATTTATGGTCTGGGTGTCCATCAATGATCACTATCATGAATTATCATTTCAGTCCCTTTGCCTCTGTCGGCCTCTCTCTTCTTTCTAAAACTCTCTTAAAAAAATCAATAAAGATTTAAAAAAAAAAAAAAAAGCTACAATATAAAGGATAATAAAATCCTTACTTATCAATTATGATACACTTTTGTAAAACATCTTGAGATAGTGTTTGATATCATCTGATGCTATACAAATAAAGATTAATTGATTCATTCATTCATCGAAGCATTGTTAGAGGATGTTATGTAATCCTCAGTATATTAATTTATACTCACATGCAAGCAGTAATACTTAATTTAATGAGCTTGAGTCGGAATTTGAGTTGTTTTAGAAATGTTTCTATTTGAGATTCAGATCATTCACATCTCAGTCTGAACCTCTAAAAACAGATAAAAAGAAGCTTTACAGAAACGTGACAGCCAATAACAGCTCCAGTTTCTCAATTTTTAATTTCATTTTTAATATCATCATTTCCGTTATTGACAGGACTGCACTGAGGCGCTGGGACCATCCACTCCTGCTTTAGATATTTGACCAAATTTT